>CM053754.1:36663211-36696652 GCA_028658305.1 Pachyuromys duprasi
ATATATATATACATGTATTGATGTCCGATGGAACATTAGAACTTATTTTTCCTGTCTAGTTGCAACATATTCCCCATTGACCAGCCTTGCTTCATCTTTTCTGTTATCTCTAGAATTTTTATAGATCAGTTTTCAAACATGTTCATTCTGCATATTTGTTAATGAATTGAAATTCAAGAAGACCTTGGTTTATTTCCTTGACTATTGTAAAATATTCTTCTTTGGATCACCAGAGCAAGTTTTGTACTCTCTCTATTCAGTATTACTACATCTAAGGAAAGTTACCATGTAGACTCCGAAAGCTGAATTTTGAGATGCTTAGCAAAAATGATTTAACATCTCTATCTTACTCCCATGAAGTGACAGTTAAAAGCAAAAACATTTCTAGTTCCCACCATTTGCCTGCAAATTTCATGATTTCCTTGTTTTTTATTGCTGAGTAATATTTCATTGTATAGATTACTACAATTTCTATATCCATTCCTCAGTTGAGGGGCATCTGGATTGTTTCCAGCTTCTGGCTATTGCAAAGAAAGCTGCTACAAATACGGTTGAGCAAATGTCCTTGTTGTATACTTGAGCCTCTTTTGGATATATGCCTAGGAGTGGTATAGCTGGATTTTGAGGAAGTGCTATTCCTAATTGTCTGGGAAAGCACCAGATTGATTTCCAAAGTAGTTGTACAAGTTTACAATCCCACCAGCAGTGGAGGAGGGTTCCCCTTTCTCCACAATCTCTTCAGCATGTGTTGTCACTTGAGTTTCTATCTTAGCCATTCTGATGGGTGTAAGGTGAAATCTCAGGGTCATGTAAAGATCATCGTAAGAAGCAGAAAGACACACAGGTTATATACTCACTCACAAGTGGATATTAGATATATAGGATAGGATAAACATACTAAAATCTGTACACCTAAAGAAACTAATCAAGAAGGAGGACTCTGGCTGAGATGCTCAATCCCCATTCAGAAGGCAAAGAGGATAGTCATAAGAAGAGGGAGAAAACAGGGAACAGGACAGGAGCCTACCATAGAGGGCCTCTGAAAGGATCTACCCTGCAGGATATTAGAGCAGATGCTGAGACTTATGGCCAAACTTTGGGCAGAGAGCAGGGAAGCTTATAAAAGAAGGGGGAGATAGTAAGACCTGGAGAGGACAGTAGCTCCACAAGGAGAGCAATGGAATCAAAAAATTTGGGCACAGGGGTCTTTTCTGAGACTGATACTCCAACCAAGGACCATTCAAGGAAATAACCTAGAACCCCTGCACAGATGTAGCCCATGGCAGCTCAGTGTCCAAGTAGGTTCCATAGTAATGGGAACAGGGACTGCCTCTGACATGAACTGGTTGGCCTGTTTTTTGATCACCTCCCCCTGAGGAGGGAGCAGCCTTACCAGGCCACAGAGGAAGACAATGCAGCCCCTCCTGATGAGACCTGATAGATTAGGATCAGAAGGAAGGAAAGGAAGGCTTCCCCTATCAGTGTACTTGGGGAAGGACATGGGTGGAGAAGGTGGAGGGAGGGTGAGATTGGGAGGGGAGGAGGGAGGGAGCTATAGGGGGGGACACAAAGTGAATAATCTGTAATTAATAAAAATTTAAAAAATGAAAAATATCATAAACGTTTTTAGATAAAACTTTAATTTTATGTTTGGACTCAAGAATTTAAAAAATGTGTGAATCATTTAACTTCTCTGAGTTTCAGTTTCACTATAAAACAAGGGTGGTGTCTGCTCAGTAATTTATGGTGATAAATGAGATTGCTGCTTCTTCAGATAAACAAAATAGAGAAACGAGACTAGCATGTATTTTGTTATACACTCTGGAATTCCCTAATTGACATTTGAGTAAGTCAGGGATAACGTCATCACTACATGGCAGGGCTTGTGTGAACAGGAGTTTATCTATTTATTGTTTGAGTTTTGAGACAAAGTCTTATTCTTTTGATCAGCAGACCTTGAATTCATGGCAATTTTCCTGACTCAGCCTCCCATACTCTGGGATCTCAGGTGTAAGCTAACCTGTCTGTGCTTTTTAATTATTTTTGACAAAAGTTTCCACTGGCAGATCGTTGTTGGCATTAGTCTAGAAGTTTAACAACAGTTGCCATTTCATGAAAATTTCTTGAACACTTCTTCATGGTTGCAAGAAAGTTTCAATAGTCCCAGATTTAACAAAAGGCCAAGTATTGTAGAAACAATACTAGAAATATATAAATTTAAACATAAATTTACTACTAAACCACAATTGTGGTTTCCATATACAATTTTCATATCCTATATGATGTACATATACATGTGTTTATCCCATGATAATATAAAATAAAATTAAAAACACTAAAATACATTTAATCACCTTAATAGATGTGGTAAAATTAAAACTTAGTAGGCCATGATTCAAAAGTTCATTATTTCAGTCAAATAAAGGACATCCACATATATCATGTCATTTTATGGTAAAATGTTGACTCTTCTTCTACCTTTAAGAATAAAACAGGTATTGTCTTTGGCATAATCTCTATGAATACTGGAACAGAGTTCATAGTCAATACAATGATGGAAGAAAACAAGGCATGTATATTATAAAGAAATAGATGTTCCTTTTTTCATGGAAAGTAAACTTATTTATGGAAAAAGTTTGAAAGAATCAACCCAAACACTATTATAGCTAATTTTCAATTTTTCCAAGATCACAAGACACAAACACACATATAAAATAAATTGCATTTTATATACTAGGACATGAAAGCTTAGGAAACACTATTTACAATATCACCAAGAATGAAATCAAATTAAATAAATTCAGCAAAATATGTATTCATTTAAAAGAAATTAAAATGTTTGACAGTACAAAGACTAGCATTAGACAGTTTTATCCACAATAATCTCAAACTAGCAACAACCAGAAAGTTTGCTAGCAAGTGGATAGATAGGGAAATTGTGGCAGATGCGAACAATGTAATGCTAGCAGCCATTTAGGAGAATGAGCCCTGAATGCACTAGGCAACATGAGCTTCAATGGTTAGTCTCCCATGGAAAAGAAGTCATGAACTAGAAAGGCATTACTGTCTGAACCAATAGGGACAAGAAATAAATCCGTCACTGTGATGAGGAGTCTGAAGAGAAATGATGATAAGTGAGAGAAGAAAACTTTGTCAGCTGATGGTAATGCTCTGTACTCTGATTATGGGCATATCTATAACAAGTCCCTGAATTTAAAATGGGTGCATTTGTCTATGTGTAAATGATGGTTCAGTAAGATTGATATATTAAAAAAAAAAAAGACGTGTTAATCTTCCCACGAAGAATTACTCATAGAAAAATCTCAGGTTAAATTACAGAGATATGTATACCTCCCTGGCTGGAAATGATGCAGCTGCCATCAGAAGGGAGGGCGTAGGTACCATTCCCCACATGCTAATCAGAACATGTGGAGTCTCGTAGTGGAACAATGCATGGAGAGGCAAAATTCTAAAATGAAGGAAAATATGTCCAATTTACAATCAAATAAAAATGCTGTAGGCCTAAAGTCCAAGAATATTCTTAGATTGGGCTTTGTTTAGCAATCTAAATTTAAACAGCTAGAATTCTTTGAGTACATCCTTATTTGACATTCTGAAGTATTTGATTTTTTCTTAAATGGTATACTTACTCTGGAACTCATCAGAAAATTTTCTTTTAATAAAGGATATGGAGTTTACTATGGGTTTCCTAAATTGTGAGCACAAAGTACAACCTGTCCTTCTTTATTTGGGGACAGATTTGTGGCGAGTCTGATGAATAGAGAATGTTAGTTGACTGTGGTTATGGAGATGACATTGCTAATAACCTTGCGAATAGAAATACACAGCTCATTAGTACGTTGACTGTTGATAGCAAAATTGTACAAGCACATGGATGTTTTCTAATAGTGAAGCATTCCGCCATACATCTTACTGTCTTTCAACAAGGCCATAGGTTCCTTTTATACATTTTTAAATCTATATTTTAAAATAACCCTTTTTCTTCCAAATAGAATGCATGTTTGAAAAACATGAGCTCCACTCTTTACAGACTCAATACTCATTACACAGTGTTCATTTGTTCATAGATTTTCCATGCCAATGAAAATTCTTTCCATGTTAGCACATGGCACGACAATGGGAGCAGAACATTGAACTGGTTTCCACAAATTTGGGAAAAGCAGTTCATTTCCTTTGTCAAGAGAAGTCGTTTCCTTTAGGGAATTGAAAATCATGTCCAAGATACTAATTTCCCCATAAAGAGATTTATAAGGATTCTTCTCTCTCATAGAACCAATATTCCAATTAATTTATCCAAAGAAAGCAACTCCTTGTGCTGAGCCAGACAATGCACAAGAGTATGATGTAAGGAATTTTAAAAAGAAAACCACTTTGCCAGATGCCTGAGGCACCAGTGCACACATTTGGGGCTTCAGAATTAGCTCGTTTGGCTACATGACTGTTAAACAGTACTTTTGCTAGCTAAATATCTCAACTGTGAAACACTATTTTCCTCTTAAAAGTATTGAGAGACAATACTCAATGGAATTCTTGTAATTCAAAGTCTAAAATTTTCCTGAAAGGTCTCCTAAATATGCCTCAAAGCAAGGCTGAAAAATAAAAGACAAGATGAAAGCTAGACATTATCGAAGACTTGCTTGCTTCATGTGTACTTAAAGACTTGTGCTAATATGGATCTGGGGTTTGGTGGGAAGCTCTGATCAATCCAGCTGGACTAGCTATTGATCCTGAGTGTAAGAGCCTCTTCTCAAAGCATCGCATCTCAATGAATGAAGCAGAATAATTTGTGCATCCAAATCAGAGGCATAACAACTATTGAAGGCAAACAAACAAACAAAAAATGAAGGCAAGATATCTCCATTGCATACTCAGTATCTCCCTCACCAGCCATTCTTAGACACGATTGAAACACAAAGTTGTCTAGAGCAAAATTAGAGATCTGGAAACACCAAATGACATGGTTTTCAGGAGCAAAGAGACAGTGCAAGTTAATTAATATTAAGTAGGGAGAAGTAAAATAATTGACTTTCAAAATGAGAGTTATCAGTATCAATACAGAACAAAAAATTTGACCCTATGTTTAAAAGTTTTTATACATAATTTTTTAAAATATTTTTTTCATATAGTCTATTCTGATCACAGCTTCCCCTCCCCTAATTTTCCCAGAATCTTCTCAGCTCCTACCCACCCAACTCCATGACCTTTCTTTCTCTCACTTTCTTTAGAAAGCAGACAGGCAAACAAATCAAAGAAACAAACAAAAAAAGGAAAGAAATAAAAAAGCACAAAAAGACACATATACACCCTAAAGCAGAGTCCATAAAACCCCCAAACAGAAACAATAATATAAAAGTAAAGGGCCAGTGAGACAAAAAAAAAGTGCCCAAACAGAGTCATATGAGATAAAGTCCAAAAAAGTACCTTTGAATTAATTTTTGTGTTGGTCATGTACTAATGAGCATGGGGCCTAATTTAGGTGTGTTATAGTTCCCCACAGGGAAAAAAACCTATTTTTTCCTTTGTAAGCAGATAAAAATTGGAGATACCTGCTTGGTTAGGACGGGCGCCCATGTCTACTTCTCAGCACTAGGACCCTGTGTGCTTAAACCTGTGTAGATCCTTATACATGCTACCTTAGTCTCTGTGAGTTTCTATGTGTGTTAGTCCTGGTTTCTAGAAGATACTGTTTCCTTGTTGTCATCCATCCACTCTGGCTCTTACAATATTTCTGACTTCTTTTCCGCATAGCTCTCTAAGCCCTGAGAGAAACAGTATGATTATGATATTTCATTTTAGGGCTGAGTGCTCCAAAATCTCTCACTCTCCACATATTTTCAGATTGTGGATCTCTGTGTTAGTTCCATCTACTGTAAGGAGAAGTTTCTATTAGGGTGACTGAGGGAGGCGGAGCAGAGCGGGTGTAGTAGAGTGTCTTTAGGAGTCATTATTGCTATGGTCATCTAGCAGAACAACAGTATTTGGCTTTCCCTGACGGCCTATCTACCCTCAGGTTCTTGGCCACATGAGCAATGTCAGACATGGGTTCTGTGCAGTGGGGTGGCTCCTTAATACAATCAGAGAGCAACAGTGGGAGTCCACAACATTTGTGCCATTATTGCACCATGATTTCATGCCGGTAGGTAACTGCCTTAGATTGCAGGATTTGTGTAATTACAGGGTTTGTGGGTTGGTGACCTGCCTGCTCTGGTAGCCTGTCTTTCAGCACCATTAACACTAGTTAGTAGGGGTGTAGAACCTAGTGAGGCACAGTTCAACTTCTCCATAGTCAGTGAAATATGAGTATTATCATCATGAATAGGACCTTACCATTAGTTTGTATAAAACAACCAATAGCCTTATCAATAGCCGGAGATGTTTAGGGGTTCCCTTGGGACACCCTTTTAGCCAATGACTCAACCAAATGTTTTCAGTTCCTGGCACTGACAGTTTCATTTGGGGGCAAAAGATATCCAGTGACGACATTTTCTCCACATGACTTGGTGTCTTTTACACACACACACACACATACACATGTATGTGTATATTACATATATATATACATATATATATATGTGTATGTATGCAAGTTTCTACAGTAGTAGGTTTCTATCTGGTCCCTCAAATGGCCCTTAGTGTTACATGTTCCTCCCCATAATCCCTCTTGTAGCACTCACTTTCCTCCCCTCCCATTTTTAATTTTTCCCCTCCAGTTTTCTTCCTGTCTCTCCATAATTGTATATTCTATTTCTTTTACCTTGAGAGATCCTCTATTCCCATTTAGTCCCTTACTTTATTACTAATCTCCGTGGTTATATGGATTGTGGCATGCCTGTTGACTGCTTAAGAGCTAATATATGACCCTTAAGAGAATACATACAATATTTATCTTTGAGTTTGGGTTACCTCAGGATTTTTTCTAGCTAGAAAAAGTTTTAGGAAGCCATGTTATGAGACAAACACATGAGGATCATGAATACTTAGAAATATCAAATATCATATGCAGTACTAGAATATGCCAAAATGAGAAAGGCATATTGATGTTATTGATTGCTCTCAAAATATATTTAATAGAAAAAATCAACACAATATTTTTATTGATTCTTTGGGAATTTCACATCATGCACCCCAATCACACTCATTACCTAGTCCTTCCATGTCTGCCCAAATACCCTTATGATAACCCTACCCCCCAAATATAAAAATAAACAAATTTAAAATTCAAAAGAGTTCAAATTGTATTATCTGTATACTAACTGAAAACTCCCGATAGCCTTCCCCTTAAAAAGAACTTAGTTGTTCCTCTCTCGTACCCCACCAGAAGCCATCAGTTACAGAGAGATAACTTCAGCATCCTATTGCACTTCTAAAGAGTTCTCTTCGATTTCTTTCTGTTTGGGCTGTGGCCTACTTCTGGGTGTTGGGGTTGGGATGGGGTTAGGGGTTGTCACAGAAGCCTTCCATGTCCCTCTTCCTCACTTATGTGTCTGCAGTCATTGACATCACTGCAAAAGGAGCTTCCTTGTTCTTTCATCAGCAGGAGCACAGATCATGAGCTTCCACATTGTTTCTAATGTCAGCACAGACCATGAACATGGCCCTGTGTTGCAGTAGGACCACAGGTCTGGAAAAGGCCCTCAGAGGAAGCGTGGGCCCAGACATCAGCATGGCCTCTGGTGGCATCTCAGGATACTCATATCAGTATGGCTCCCAGCAGCATAGTTCAAAACTTTATAACTTTATGACCATGCTAATGGGTGATATGCATTTGTGTCTTTGTATTTATATGTTTTGAAGTTGTTGATAGAGCAGAGATGACATAAAATACCCTTTGAATGACATATTTGAACCAAATTTATTTTTTCAATGGTGCAGGTATTTAATGAGGATGTTACACTTAGAATATAATACCAGTATATTACTCATTAAATATGACAGTTTGGCAAATGAAACAAGTTGCTTTGAGTCAACTGCATATTTTGGGAGGGATATCACTTGAATTTGGTACTAACCAAATGTGGAGTCTTTTGGCTTGAAGAGCAAGTATAAGAGAGAAAGCAACACTAATAATCATTTGGGGGTTTTAAAATTATTTAGACTTTTGATATTTAAAGTCATGGTAAATATGGCAGCCACAATGAAAGAATGTTGATAGATTCTAAAACAAATCAGCCACTCTATATACATAGATTATAACTGAGTGAATTAGTTTAGCAGCACATCCTTCATTTCCTCTGTTTTGTAATATTGTCATCATCATTAGCAGCAGCAACAGTAGCAGTGTGTGTGTGTGTGTGTATTTGTGTGCCTATGAAGGGATTTTTAAATAGTGTTGAAGAATTCTTTTTCTTAAATGGTTTATGCAAATGTTGGAGAATCAAAAAGTAACCTCCATATAAAAGAGTCACACTAGTATTTAGCATCCTATCATATTGAATATTAGAGAAACCAGTAAGTAGAAGTCTGAATAAGAGACTAGGATTTTACAAAGTTTACTAAAGGACTGGAGACTCCCATAATCTATTTGCTGTTGAGAATAGAGTAAGTTATGTTTAAATTATGCAAACTATTTTTCAGGATTTGCTGCCTGTTATCTAAATGTGAATTATTTTCACATAGCTAGAGTATTATTTTTTTCTGCAGGTAATATGAATGGCCTTGTCCTAAGGAAAGATCTCCAAACTATTAATTCTTAGCTTTGTTGTGATAACAAGTGGCCTCATAATTTCTAAGTCTTAAATGTAAATATGTAAATTTGTGCTTTATGGTTCTGTGGATCATATGCATCATTTCTTCTCCTTATATCTTTTTATTCTAGAATCCAGGGTGGCAGATCAGTCCTTTTCTCCTCTGTATGGACTATACCATTCTCATGGTCCAAGAAAGGATGTAAGAGCAAAAATTACCCACTTTATATAAAAACCTTCTATATGCAAACAGCATGAATCATGCCTGGCCATATTTACCTATAGAAAGTTGTATGGCCAAGCCTAGAAATGAAGTTGGGAAGCATATTCTAAACTTTAACCATAGGTACTCACATGACAAAGACTTCCACAGGAGGCTAACTGGAACAATGGAGTTTCATGACTCTCTACCAGATTTACATGCTGCATATGTAACTTCAGCAATGTGGGCCTCACATGTTAGTTAGTGTAACTGACTAAGTTACACAGTTTTATTGAGAAGATACTAATCTTACATATTTAGGTTAGAGTGTAACTATACGTTGAAATATTTACCAAAGTCATGTTTCAGCTCATTTAATTACATGGTTATTTTGCTGTTGTTCTGTTGGGTTTTAGTGTGAACATGAGAGAATCATACACTCCCTTCAGAAGATTTTTTAGTATGTAACACATAATTACTAACTACATTCACTATGGTGTGCATTGAAACTCCAGAATTCAGGGGCTGGAGAAATGGTTTTGAGTACTTCTTGCTCTTGCAGAGTATCTAAGTTTAGTTTTCAGCACTTGCGCTGGGCAGCTCATAACTGAAGGGACTCCATCCAGCCTGGACATGTCAAACATGCCTCTGGCAAGCCTTGCCCTTTTCTCCCATTCTCTCTGCCTTGCTAAAATCATTAGATTTACATTCCTAAAGCTAGCCCCAAAGGCCTATTCTCTTATTTGGTCAACTTTTTCAACCTAAGGTTAACTACCAGCTATCAAAGTTTTGAAGTCTAGCAATCAAAAGCCCCCTTTGGCTCACTTAGGTAACACGCCCAATTAAAATTAAACACTTCATCCTAACACCAGGTTTTCCTCTACCTTTATAAACTGCCATTTTCTTGTGTGCTACATCTATCTCCTCTCTATCCAGAGGCAGTCATTTGTCCCACTCCCAAATACCTCCCTTCCCGCTCTCGTGTTTCCATCCATCCTCTTTCTTTTGTCTTTGTCTCTTAGTCCCTGCCTTCTGTCCCTCTGGGGAAAATACATCTCCTTTACGCTAAGAAGTTGGTGTTGGGAGTTCCGAGCCAATATTTTACTTTTTTATAACTGATTGTAACTCCAGCTCCAGAGTACAATGTCTTTTTCATAGGTATTGCACTGACATGAAACACACACACACACACACACACATACACAGACACACACACATGCACACACATGAGAGAGAGAAAGATAATAAAATATAAAATATTATATTAAAATATACTTAAAAATATAAATAAAATCTCTAGAACTCCACAATTTGTTTGATCAGAGAAGGTCAGTACCTTTTTTCAAAAACCAGTATCTTTCCATTATTTTCACCTCTGAACTCCAGACAATCTCCATTCTAGTCTCTGCTCTGACTTTTTTTTCAGTTTCACATATAAATAATATCATAAAATATTTGTTTTTCTGTCTGTCTTTTTCCTAGAGAACCATGTTATGAAAAAAAAAAGTCAAAATTTCCTTTTAGTGGCAGAATAATGGAATGGTTTAAGGCAATTCTGTCAACTGAACCAGCGAGGCTGCGCTCACATTTTGGATATTGTCACTGATGCAGCAATGAGCATGACAATGCAGATGTCTGTTAAATTCGTGGACTCTGTCTGCTTTGGCTACACAGCCACACATGGGCCTGTTGGATTATTTTACAGTGCTATGCTAAGTTTCTGAGACACTACCTTTAATAATAAGTACTCATTTATTGCCCTTCTGGATAAGTGCTCCCATTTCACTGCAGCGTTGCTGAGGCTTGATACCTTTTGGTTCTTCAATAGTAACTGTTATAACAAGTGTGGGATGAAGCCTGAAATAAATTTCTGATAATTATTTCTGATATCGAGGCCTTTTCTAAGTGACTACTATGTTTTATTTGGGAAAATGTCTCTTTGGCCTTTGTCTCATTTTTTTGTTTTTGTTTATTTTTTGTTTTTTTGACAAATTCAGACAAATATAAAATGAATTTTGACTTTTTCAGTTCCTAATATACTGCCTTATTTACTTTCTTTCTTTCATTTGAACATGTTCTTTTCCCCAGAAAGTCCCCCTCCTACTTTCATGCCATTGTGTTGTGTGACATGACTGAGGTATTTGAGGTCTCCTGCAGGAGTGTGGTTGAGAGGTTATTTACAGGAACACGGCCAGCTTACTGGTGACTACACTACTGAAGAAAGTGACTCCTTTCCCTTTATTAACTCTCAGTATTCCCTGGGGTTGGGGTGCAGACTCATGATTCTTTGACCTTTCTATGAAAACTTTTTGATCGACTCAATCTTGTGTAGTCTAGCTCAGGCAACCACAACTTCAGTGAGTCTTTGAGTCCAGTGACCAGGCGATGCTCGGAAAACACCATTCTACAACACTCCATCCCAAGCTCTAACATTCCCTCAGCTATGCCTTTCATGCTGCCCGAGCCTTGTGTATGACATAAATGTTACATTTAGGGACTATGCCTAGCATGCCCAAGTCAGGTCCTCTTTGTACTTTGATGGGTTGCACTTGTGAATCTCCTAATTAATCTCTATCCATTGCAAAAAGAAACCTATCTCTGAGTGTATGAGCTGCATTGTCTATGGAAGTATGATGTGAATTTAAAAGATGTGGGAATAAAAACAAGTATATAATGTTCACATAGCAAAACCGCATATACGTATTGGCCAATTGTATATATTCTTTAGAAAAACATCTATTCTGGCCTCCCTCCCCCAACTTTAAAACAATTTCATTTGTTCCTGAGTTTATGAGCTTTTACAAGGATTGTGAATTTTATTCCCTAACTTTTCTTCCTTCCAACCCATAGCATGCACCTCCTCTTGTTCTTTTTCAAATTCATGGCTTCTTTTCCTTTATTTGTTGTTGTACACACACACACACACACACATACACTATTCAGTTCATATAATTTTACTTGCATGTTTATGATTTCAGGTTTGACTACTTGATATTGGATAAGCAATTGGGGCGGGAGTTCCCTGGGGAAGACTATTTCTCATGCTCTCAGCATTCCTTAAAGTATGCTTTTGTTAGTGCTGAGACCCTATGAGTCTTCCTCCTTATGTGTTAACAAGTCTATTGATGTTGTCTTGTTTCAGGCCATGTTTAGGAAGCCATGCTCATGAGACTTCACAAATGTAGCAGTTATTCTTGCACCTAAGGCTCAGGATCATTGTGGAAGAGTAGGTTAAAAGATTGTAAGATCCTGAAGAGCAGGGAGTTTTCTGTAAGAATGTGTCTCCGTGCTATTTCCAATTTGTAATATGATTTGAAATTAGAAAGTGTGTTTCCTTCAGCATCTGTTTCTTTTTCAAGATTGATTTAAGTTTTTGTGGTTCTCTCCAATCCTTCAGTTTGCCTTTTCTGTTTTTGTTACAAAGTCATTTGACTTTTTGAAGGGATTATGCTAATTTTTCTAAATAATATATGAATCTTAAAAATGGTTTTAATCCTTTCATTAATGCTCTATTTTTGTCATGTATTATTTACCTATTTTGTGTATTTATGCTCATAACTTTCTAAGCTTTGTCAAAATAATGTCTGATTTCTTTATCATGGAAATTATTCATCGCCATTTCTTTTAGGTTGCTTATTGGAAAACCATTATAATTTTGGACTAGTGTTTTTTTTTCATGTTTCTTTACATTGCTATATTTGCATTGTAGAAGCCATTGTCTGATTTAATGTTTATTTATAGAGTTTATAAGAGAAATACATTCACACCAAACATTTACCACTTTTGTGCTTATTCTGCCATTCTGGTTTTACATGTGTGTTTGTGTATATAAATTCTTAAGGCCGATTCCCTTCTCTTGATCTCAAACAACCAAGCTGAGTACTAAATTCAATATCTCACCCATGACTTTGTCTTAAATATTTGTTTTCTTGATACCACTGAATAATATACTGGTGATTCAATAAATCTTATGTTTTTAGAATTCGTTTGCAAATGCATATAGCCACTGTTTAAGGAGTACAAGGGGAGATTTATCCCAGAAATTTAAGTGTGGAAAATGAGGCATCAGAATACAGAGGGTATCTATAGTTGTTTTTCTTTTTCATGTCTCTATTTTATTTTAATAACTTATTTAATTCTTCTCTTTTACAATTTGTTTAGTTTATATTCCGATTGTAGCCCCCTCCCCCATCTCCTCCCAATCCAACCTTCCCTTTTTCTTCCCTGCATCCTTTTCCCTAGTTCACTGAGAAGGGGAGACCTCCTCCCCTGCCATCTGATACTGGCTTATCAAGTCTCATCAGGACTTCCTTTTGTGTTCTGGCAAGATTGCACCACCAGGGGGAAGTGATAAAAGAACATGCAACCAAGCTCATGTCAGAGAGAGACCCTGCTCCCTTTACTTGGGAACTCACATGGCTGAGCTGTCTATGGGCTACATCTGAGCGGGGGTGGGGGGTGGGGTGGGGGGTGGAGTGGGATCCATAGGCATGAAATCCTTAGAGAAAATGAACTCATTATGGTGTTCATGAAATGGTTACTAGGATGTAAGGTTTTTGTTGTATTTGAAATATTAGTTTTTTAATTAAAATTTTATTTTTATATTAATTACAGTTTATTCACTTTGTATCCCAGTTGTAGTTCCCTCCCCCATTCCTTCTCAATCCTATCCTCCCTCCCTCATCTCCTCCAATTCCCCTCTCCAAGTCCACTGATAGGGGAGGTCCTCCTCCCCTTCCATCTGACCCTAGTTTATCAGGTCTCATCAGAATTGGCTGCATTGTCTTCCTCTGTGGCCTGGCAAGGCTGCTCCCCACTCAGGGGTGTGGGTCAAAGTGCCAGCCACTGAGTTCATGTCAGAGATAGTCCCTGTTCCCCTTATTAGGGAACCCGCTTAGAACTGCCATGGGCTACATCTGAGCAGAAATATTAGTTATTGGGGATCTCTATTTATCACCCTTGCTTTTAGATGTTTCTAGCTTCAAAGCCTTGCTGGAAGTAGGGGGAGAATGATGGTAACAAAGTGCAACTTTTGCACAGAATCCTGCATCACTAGAGAAGTCATGTTCCTTTGACATAAAATACTCAGTTTTGCGGGAGAGCCAAGATGGCGACGCTGGGAGGACACTCTTTCTGACCAGCAGCACAGCAGGATCAGCACAGTGACCAGCAGACAGAACTCTCGGTCCTAAAACACAAGTGATTGTGTTTCCCAGGTGAGAGGATACCCCATGGTATGGGATCAATCAGCTTCAACTCACCCAGCTAAACCTCAGAAGAGGTCCCGGTTCCACCAGGCACTTGGTAGCCAGCCCAGAGCCACAGGCAGGTGTGCTCTGATCACTGTCCCAGACTGAACTGCGGGCCCCACAACATCAGAGACTGGGATTTCCAGTCAAGAGATAACCCCCACGGTGCAGGAAATGGTCAGGACCAACCTTAGCTCACTCAGACAATCCCTGGAAAAGCCCCTGGATTTCGTGGATGCCCAATAGCCATCCCAGAGCCGGGGACACAGGCGCCAGCACAGAGTCCTGCCTGCTTGCCTGACTCACTGCTCCATATAGAACTGTGGGCCCCAAGGCACCAGAGACTGAGTTTCTCTGTCGGCTGCAAACCCACGGGGAAAGGAACAGCAGGTCTGATCTCAGAGCACTCAGCCAATACCACCACCCCAAAAAGGTTTTGGGAAAAATTATCCAGTTTCGGGAGAAACCCAGGTGCCCAATCACTGACAAGGCAGAGCCATGCACTTTTGTGCCTGCGGGTTCTACTCACCATCCCAGACAGAATGGCGGTCCCCAAAGCACAGTCTGGGTGTCCCTGTCAGAAGGAAATCCCATACCCAGCTCCAGAAGACTTCCGGGATTCATACAGGCGCTAGGCTCTAGCCTTCTGCTGCAGGCATGAGCGCCTTGCTCGCCTGCCATTATGAGTACCGCTAGGGCACTGGGGCACACAGCTGCATTCTCAGACCTACAGAAGCCAGAGAGCCATTAGAGCAGCCCTCAGATACTGCTCCAAGGTTCGACCAGTTATCCCTACCCCTATCCACACTTAAATTTCTGGGATAAATCTCCCCTTGTACTCCTTAAACAGTGGCTATATGCATACTAACAAAACTATGGGACTCCCTGGTTCTTCAAGAGGGCTGCACCCAACAATTACACCTTTTTTTTTTATGTTGGTCCTTAGTGAACATGACTTCTTTTTATTTATTTATTTATTTTTATATCAATCACAGGTTAGGTACTTTGCATCCCAGGTGTAGCCCCCTCCCTCATTCCCTCCCACTCTCCCACTCCCTCCCTCATCTCCCTCCTCCCCGCCCCCTCCAAGTCCACCAACAGGGAGGACCTCCTCCCCTTCTATACAACCTCAGCTTATCCTGACTCCTCAGGGCTGGCTGCAATGCCCTCCCCTGGGATCTAGCCCCTCTGTCACTCCCCGGCATGTATGGGGGAGGGTCAAAGAGTCAGCCATCAAGATCATGACTGAAACAGTCCCTGTTTCCCTCACTAGGGTCTTCAGTCCTACACCGAGCTATCATGGGCCCCATCCAGGCCACATCCACACATGGTCCTTGATTGTAGAAACCGTCTCATACAAGACCCCTGTGCCCTGCTCAGTTTGGTCTTTGTGGAGCTCTTGTTCTCCCCAGGTCTCACCAATCTCCCCCAGATCTATCATTACTTCTTGCCCTCTGTCAGAGGCTTGATCTTAATATCTGCTCTGATACATCAACAATTACACCTTAATAGCAACAGCTGCAGCTCACTAAATTCACAGCAAGAAACCCAGCAGCAGGGCAGCCATCACCAGGACCTCTCCTGATGAGAGGAGAGCCTTCCTGAACAGGACAGTTACCACACAGGTCCATATGCCTGAAGTGAACTGTGACAATTCCTGAGGAGCACCGCCATTCAGTTGACCATACCCAAAAAGCTGAGGAGATCTCCTTCAGAACCCCACCAAGTGGATTCTCCCCATCCACAGGACGCAGCAGGCACCAGAAATTAACAGACAACACCTGAGGTAGCCACACGGGTTGAGGTCAGCGAAAAAGCACAACCAACAAAAGGCAAAGCGATATGGCATCCTCAGAACCCAGTTATCCAAGGGCAAGCAGCCCTGGACACCCTAACATAAGTGAAAATCAAGAAGATGACCTTACATCAATGCTTTTGAAGAGGTTAATGGAGGAAGCAAATAAAATGTGTAAAGAATGAGGGGAAGATAGAGTAAAACAGATTATGGCTATGCATAAAGAACTACAGAAAGATGCAGCCAAAAGTGGCTTTCAGAGAGGAAATGATTAAATCACTGAAAGAAATAAAAGGAACAGAGGAATGGTCAAACAAATAGGTGAAGGAATTGAAGGAAAAACAGTAAAATACACTCAGACAGGTGAAGGAAATCAACAAAATGGTTCAAAATCTGAAGATACAATTGGAAACATTAAAGAAAACACAGAGGAAATCATGGAGAGGGAGAAGCTAGGAAAGAAAACAGGAACTACAGAGGTAAGCATAACCAATAGACTACACGAGATGGAAGAAAGACTCTCAGGTGTGGAAGATACAATGGAAGAAATCGATGTATCCGACAAAGAAAATAATAAATCTAAAAAAATTCCTGACACAAACCATCCCAGAAATCCAAGACAACATAAAAAGATAAAACCTAAGAATAATAGGAATAGAGGAAAAAGAAGATTCCCTCCTTCAAGGCCCAGAAAATATTTTCAACAAAATCATAAAAGATAATTTCCCCAACTTAAAGTAAAGGCCTATAAGAATTCAAGAGGCCTACAGAACACCTAATAAATTAGATCAGAAAAGAAAATCCTCCAATCACATAATAATCAAAACAGTAAGTATCACTGTAAGTATACAGAACAAAGAAAAAATACTAAAAGCTGCAAGGGAAAAAGGCCAAGTAACATATAATGTCAAACCCATAAGAATCACACCTGACTTCTCAACAGAAACTATGAAAGCCAGGAGAACCTGTACGGATATCATGCAGACCCTAAAAGAACACAGATGTCAGCCTGGGCTACCATACCTAGCAAAACTCTCAGTCCTCATAGAAAACAAGATATTCAACAACAAAAACAAATTTCAACAATACCCACACAAAAATCCAGTGTTACAGAAGACACTAGAAGGAAAAATACAACCCAAGAAAACTAACTACTTTCAAGAAAACATAGGAAACAAATAACCTCACAACAGCAAAACAAAAAGTAGCCAAACACACAAACACACTACCACAGCCAACATTAAAATCAAAGGATCTAACAGCCACTGGTCATTAATCTCTCTCAACATCAATGGACTCAACACTCCAATAAAAAGACACAGACTAACAGACTGGATGCATAAATAAGACCCAACAATCTGTTGCATACAAGAAACACACCGAAGTCACAAAGATAGACATTACCTGAGATTAAAGGGCTGGAAGGTGGTTTTCCAAGCAAATAGACCCAAGAAGCAAGCAGGAGTAGCCATTCTATAGACAGAAAGTCTAATAAAATAGACTTTCAACCAAAATTAATCAAAAGAGATAGAGAAGGACATTTCATACTCATCAAGTGAAAAATTCACCAGGAAGATATCACAATCCTGAACATCTATGCCCCAAATGCAAGGGCACCCACATTTGTAAAAGAAACATCAATAAAACTTAAACCACACATAGATCCACACACATTAATAGTAGGAGACTTCAACACCCCACTCTCAACAAAGGACAGGTCAACAAAACAGAAATTAAACAAAGAAACAATTTCTCTGACAGAGGTCATAAATCAAATGGACCTCACAGACATCTACAGAATCTTTCACCCAAACACAAAAGATTTTATCTTCTTCTCAGCACCTCATGGAACCTTCTCCAAAATAGACCATATAGTTGGTCACAAGCAAGACTCAACAGAGACAAGAAGATTGAAATAATCCCTTGTATCCTATCTGATCATCATGGACTAAAGCTGGACCTCAATGACCGAAATAGCAAAAGGCCTACACACATGGAAACTGAACAACTTGCTCCTAAATGACAGCTGGGTCAGAGAAGAAATAAAGAAAGAAATTAAAGTCTTTCTAGGATTCAGTGAAAATGAAGGCACAACATACCCAAACTTATGGGACAGAATGAAAGCAGTGCTAATAGGAAAGTTCATAGCACTAAGTGCTTTCAAGAAGAAATTTGAAACATCTCATTCAAGCAACTTAAGGGCACACCTAAAAGCCCTAGAAAAAAAAGAAGCAGACACACCAAAGAGGAGTAGATGGCTGGAAATAATCAAATTCAGGGTTGAAATCAACAAATTAGAAACAAATTAAACAACTCAAAGAATCAATGAAACCAAGAGCTGGTTCTTTGAGAAAATCAACAAGATAGATAAATCTTTAGCCAAACTAACTAAAAGGCAGAGAGACACTATCCAAATCAATAAAATCAGACACAAAAATGGGGACATAACCACAGACATTGAAGAAATCCAAACAATAATTAGGTCTTACTTCGAAAGCCTATACCCCACAAAATTTGAAAGTCTAAATAAAATGGACAATTTTCTTGACCGATTCCACATGCCAAGGTTGAATCAAAACCAGGTAAATCAATTAAATAGTCCTATATCTCCTAAGGAAATAGAAGCTGTCATCAAAATTCTCCCATGCAAAAAAAAAAAATCCAGGGCCAGATGGTTTCAGCACATAATTATACCAGACCTTTAAAGAAGAGCTAACACCAATATTCTTCAAACTATTCCACAAAATAGAAATAGAAGTAACACTACCAAACTCATTCTATGAAGCCACATCACCTTGGTACTTAACCTCACAAAAAACCAACAAAGAAAGAGAATTTCAGGCCAATCTCCCTTATGAAAATACTCAACATAATACTTGCAAACCAAATACAAGAACACATCAAAGATATCATCCACTACATCCAAGTAAGCTTCATCACAGACATGCAAGGGTGGTTCAATATACAGAAATCCATCAATGTGTTCCACCACATAAACAAAATGAAGGAGGAAAACCACATGATCATCTCCTTAGATGCTTAAAAAGCATTTGACAAAATCCAGCATCCATTCATGTTTAAAGTCTTAGAAGATCAGGGATACAAGGCTCATACCTGAACATAGTAAAGGCAATATACAGCAAGCCTATAGCCAATATCAAACTCAATGGAGAGAAACTTAAATCAATCCCACTGAAATCAGGGACAAGGCAAGGGTGCCCCTCTCTCCATATCTCTTCAACATAGTTCTTGAGGTCCTTGCTAGAGCAATAAGACAACTAAAGGAGATCAACGGGATACAAATTGGAAAGGAAGAAGTCAAATTATCATTATTTGCAGATGATATGTTAGTATACCTGAGTGACCTCCAAAAGTCTACCAGGGAACTCCTACAGCTGATAAACACCTTCAGCAAAGTGGCTGGATACAAAATTAACTAAAAAAATCAGTAGCCCTCCTGTATACAAAAGGCAAAAGGGCTGAGAAAGAAATTAGGGAAACAATACCCTTCACAATAGCCACAAATAACATAAAGAACCTTGGTGTGACCCTAACCAAGCAAGTCAAAGACTTGTATGCAAAAAAATTTCTAGTCTCTGAAGAAAGAATTAGAAGAAGATATCAGAAGATGGAAAAATCTCCAATGCTCGCTTAGCAGGATTAACATAGTAGAAATGGCCATCTTGCCAAAAACAATTTACAGATTCAATGCAATTCCCTTCAAATTACCAACACAATTCTTTACAGACCTTGAAAGAAAAATTCTCAACTTCATATGGAACAACAAGTAACCTAGAATTGCTAAAAACAATCCTCTACAATAAAAGGTCATCTGGAGGTATCTCCATCCCTGATCTCAAGCTGTAATATAGAGCAACAATACTAAAAATTTCATGGTACTGGCATAGAAACATACTGGTGGATCAATGGAATTGAATAGAAGACCCTGAAATAAATCAACACACTTATGGATACCTGATCTTTGACAAAGATGCCAAAACCATTCAATGGAAAAAAAGACAGCATCTTCAACAAATGGTACTGGTCTAACTGGATGTCTACATGTAGAAAATGCAAATAGATCCATAATTATCATCCTGCAAAAAACTAAAGTCCAAGTGGATCAAAGACCTCAATATAAAACCAGACACACTAAACTGCTTAGAAGAAAAAGTGGGGAACAGCCTTGAACTCATTGGCATAGGAGACAACTTCCTGAACAGAACACCAACAGCACAGGTTCTAAGAGCAACAATCAATAAATGGGACCTCATGAAACTGAAAAGCTTCTGTAAAGCAAAAGGACACTGTCATCAAAACAAAATGACAGCGTTCAGACTGGGAAAGAATATTCACTAACCCTATATCTGACAGATGGCTAATATTCAGTACATATAAAGAACTAAAGAAGTTGAGAAGCAACAAATAAAGTAATCCGATTAAAAAATGGGGAACTGAGCTAAACAGAGAATTCTTGACAGAGGAATATGGAATGGCAGAGAAACACTTAAAGAAATGCTCAACGTCATTAGCCATGAGGAAAATGCAAATCAAAATGACCCTGAGATTTCACCTTACACCCATCAGAATGGCCAAGATCAAAAACTCAAGTGACAACACATGCTGGAGAGGATGTAGAAAAAGGGGGGCCCTCCTCCACTGCTGGTGGGAATTTAAACTTGTACAGCCACTCTGGAAATCAATCTCGTGCTTCCTCAGACAACTTGTAATAGAGCTTCTTCAAGATCCAGCTATACCACCCCTAGGCATATATCCAAAAGAAGGTCAAGTACACAATAAGGACAGTAGCTCAGCCATATTTGTAAGAGCTTTATTTTTAATATACAGAAACTGGAAACAACCCAGATGCCCCTCGACTGAAGAATGGATTCAGATGTTGTGGTACATCTACACAATGGGATATTACTCAGCAATAAAAAACAAGGATATCATGAAATTTGCAGGTAAATTGTGGAAATGGAAAAGATCATCCTGAGTGAGCTATTCCAGAAGCAGAAAGACACAGATGGTATATACTGACTCATATAGACAGATAATATAGGATAAACCTACTAAAATCTGTATACTGAAGGAAACTAATCAATAGGGAGGACTCTTGCTAAAATGTTCAATCCCTGTCCAGAAAGGCAAAGAGGATGGACATCAGAAGGAAAAAACAGGAAACAAGTCAGGAGCCTGCCACAGAGGGCCTCTGAAAGGCTCTGCCCTGCAGATTATCAAAGCAGATGTTGAGATTTATGGCCAACCTTTGGCCAGGGTGCAGGGAATGTTAGGAAAGAAGTGGGAAATAGTAAGAGCTGGAGAGGACAGGAACTCCACAAGGAGAGCAACAGAACCAAAAAATCTGAGCACAGGGGTCTTTTCTGAGGGACCATTCATGGAGATAACCTAGAACCCCTGCACAGATGTAGCCTTTGGCAGTTCAGTGTTTAAGTGGGTTCCATAGTAATGGGAGCAGGAGCTGTCTCTGATATGAACTGATTGGCCTGCTCTTTAATCACCTCCCCCTAAGGCAGGAGCAGCCTTACCAGGCCACAGAGGAGGACAATGCAGTCACTCCTGATGAGACCTAATAATCTAGGATCAGAAGGAAGGAAAGAAAGCCCTCCTCTATCCATGGACTTGGGGAGGGGCATGTGTGTGAAGGGGGAGGAAGAGAAGGGTTGGGAGGGGAGGAGGGAGGGTGCAACAGGGGGGATACAAAGTGAATAAAGTGTAATTAGTAAAGAATTAAAAAATCAATTTTCCCTATGATTTGGGTCATTAGACTACGTGAATTGCTTGGCATTGAGTTCTTCTGCCTTGGGTGAGGTATAGCACAGGTAAGGTGACAATTTTGTTTTTACTGTCTCCAGTGTATCTGTAATCTGGTTGCTGGGACAGTACATTAAGACTTCTATGTCAGATTCCTGGATGCCCACAATAGTACCCTTGTCCATGAGTGGTTGTTGAAATTAGTGAGGTGTGAAGAAATATTTGTGGAAAACTCCATTTTTGCCATCTTGCTAATGCTACTCCTCTTGATATTTTTATAAATTTCCAAATCAATGAATTCATCATAATTATGGTTATCTGTTCTCTGAGAAAACTGATGAGTACAATAAATTCTTATCCTCAGACTAAATCAGCAGTTCCACTTTAAGATTTCTTTAATATATGCCTGCTGTTGCAGAGTACAAATACAAGTTTAAAAAAGGAATTACAAGCATTTTTACTGAACTATAATATGATACTCAGTTTAAGTTTCATGCTCTAAAAAAATCTGTTTGAAACACATTTCATTAAAGGATATACTCAAATAAAACACATTTTACATACCTGATTTTATTTTATTAGCTTTTACTAAGTTAGTTTGTCAGCAAGAATAAGAAAGAAGTGGAATAATGGAGATTGATCAGTTGGTAAAGCTCTTGCCACCAAGCCTAACTATCCAAGCTTTATTCCTGGGACCGACATCATGGAAGGAAAGAACTGATTCTTCCAAGTTGATCTTTGGTCTCTGTACACATACCGTACTGTGGCATGTGCACACTCTCCCCCCCCCAAAAAAAAACAAAACAAAAAACCAAAATAAATAACTAGAAAGAAAATAAAAATTAAGAAAATGAGAGGGCAGCTGGATGATATAAGTGCCTCCCATTGACTGACATAATTAATGTACAAAATTAGTTAGGGTAGCAAAAATGATCTACAGAGTGGCATCCCCATGAAAAAACCTAGTGGTATTCTTCACAGACATAGAAAGGTCATTCTAAAATGCACACAGTAGCATGGAAGACCCTAAGTAGCCTATGCAGACAGAGCCACAGGGAAGGTATCAGTTTCCGATCTCAGTTTATATTTTAGAGCCATGGTAACAAATAAGCAAAACAAAATCTGTGACTCTGGCCTAGCAACAGAGATGTGGGACAATGGAATAAAACAAAGTGCCCCAAAACAAGCTCCACAGGCGCCTAACCTATGACAAAAAAAAATGTCAAAAACATACAGAGGAAACAAGATAGCTTCTTCAGCAATTGGTGTTGAGAAAACTGGACATCTACATATAGAAGCTTCAAACCTGATCCACATTAGTCACTCTGCTCAGAAAACAATTCAAAAATTGTTTATTTTTTAAACATCATTTTCATTTTTATGTATTCTTTGAAATTTTTATGCAATGTGTACAATGTATCTTGATCTTATCTAAACTTCAAGTCCTCTCAAGTCCTGAGATTCTCCACCATATCGTTTCCCAACTGCATGTCCTTTTCACAGTTTTGAGTAATTAGGTAATATCTTTAATCATGGAGTCTAATTAGGGTTGCCCATATGTGTATGGGGGTTGGGTCATCTACTGGATTATGGGACATTTACCAGTGGTTGAACACCTAAAGAAAAGTGATTGCCTTCCCTGATCCCTGAAACTATCAATATCCATTAGCTCTTCAGCTAAGTATGAGAGCTTTTAGAAGCTTTCTCCACTATAAGATGAATTTTTTTTTAACTGGATGGATCTTGTTTAGGTCTTGTGTCACACCTGCTGTGAGTTCATCGGAGTGACAGTCATGACATGACCAGAAGATAGTGTATCTCAATGATACTCTTTATCTCCCAGTTCTTATATTTTCTTACCCCCTTTTTTGTGATGGCTCCTGGACGTTGGAATGGTGGTAGTGCTGATACAGATGCTGTGTATACTGATGAACATCCACAGTAACTTATTCTCGTGAATTAGAGTAATAACACATTTCCGCATCAACAGATACACACTGCAATAAGAAGCTCATTTGTCCATGGTTATGAGCAGCACAAATCTATGGCTATAAACATAAATAATTTGAAGGCAGTTTGACACCATGGACACTTACAAAAACAACAACAGTAGTTCTCTCCCAAGGCATATTATTTCCCTAGACATAGTTTTCTTTTAAACTATATATATATATAGTTTAATGATCCTTCTGTGGATCATGCCTCAAATCCAATCTAGAGAGCAACTAGTCACCACCATAGACAGTCTTTCAACTATTGCAACAGGAAGGACTTTTCTCATGGCAGGTTTCTACGTCAGATCTGAAACTCTGAAAGTGATAACAGAAAATTTCTGAAAAGGATGCTAGATAGGACAAGAAATGATCCAAGAATTGACAAATAGGAACACGTGAAATTAAAATGCCTCTGAACAGAAAAAAAAAAGCAATCAGCAGTACAAAGGTTGCTTCCAGAACAAGAGAAAAAGATTTGCCAATCCTACAGCAGAGCACGACTATATGAACAATGCCAAATGTAATAAACCTCCTACAAATAATCCAGTCAATAAATGAATTACTGGATAAATAAAATTATCAAAAGAAGAAATAAAAAATTACCAAATAATATTTGAAAATATTGTCAACAACTTTAGCCATCAAGACAAAGCAAATTAAAACTAGTTTGTGGTTCTATCTCACCCCAGTTAGAATGACTGTCAATAATAAAACAACAATAAATGCTCAAAACATTGTGGAGAAAGATGAACCCATGGTACTCCATGTGGGAATTCATTTATTTATTTACTTTTAAATTTCTTTCTTTCCCTTCCTTCCTTCCTTCCTTCCTTCCTTCCTTCCTTCCTTCCTTCCTTCCTTCCTTCCTTTCTGCTCTAATATATTACATCCCTTCATTCTTCTCCAATATATTATATTCCTATCACAGTTTTTCCTCTCCTCTCCTCCCAGTTCCCAAACCCTTACTTGCTACCCCTGATCTACTTCTCCTCTGTTTCTCTTTAGAAAAGGATCAGGCCTCTTAGAAAAATCAACCAACCAAACATGGCATAACAAGTTGCCATAAGACTAGGCACATATGTCATATCAAGACTGGGCTAGGACAGTAGGAGGTAATGTGCTCCCAAAGCAGGCAAAAGAGTCAGAGACAGCCCACAGTCCTACTGTTAGGACTCCCACAAAAACACCAAGCTACACAACTGTAACACGTATACAGACAGCCTAGGTCAGACCCATACAAGCTCCCCGATTGTTGCTTTAGTTTCTGGGACCTTCTACAAGGGCTGGTTTGTTGATTTTATGGCCTATTTTCTTGTAGAGTCCTTGATCCCTCTGGTTCCTAGAATCCTTTCTCCCCCTGTTCTGAGGCATTCCCCCAGCTCCACCTAATGTTTGGCTGTGGGTCTCTGAATCTGCCCTTATTAGTTGCTGGATAAAGTCTTTCTGATGTTGATTATTCTAGGCTCTGGTATACAAATAAAGTAGAAGAATATTGCTAGGAACCATTCAACTGACTTTTTACCCCCAGTTGTACTTGGTTCTATCCTAGGTCTCTGGGTTATCCAGTCTCTGGTTCCTGGCCTTACAGGCAGTATCAGGTGTGGGTTCCCTCTTGCAGTGTCGGGCTCAAGTTGGACCAGCATTGGTTGCCCATTCCCACAAGTTCTGCGCCACGTTTACCCCAGCACATCTTGCAGACATGGTAGCTTGTTGATCCAAATTGAAACCCACACCAAGAGAGGAAGTTCATGCTTGACAGTGCCAGGATAGACATAATAAATAGATAAATGATTGATAATAAATAAATGTTAGATGGCAGAGAGATAACTGGACCATTTAAGATGCATTATGTGTTTTTTTATTTGGAAACAGTCTTTATGTAGCCTTCTTTGAGAAGGACATTGTCCCAGTTCATAATTATATTTGGTTTGTTTCTGCTCTGTGAACTCGAAGTTTCCGTGTCCTTTGGCTTTAATAGTTTGATATAAAAAGTTAGTTATCATTCCTTAATGCTACCCTGGAAACTGTGGGTCATTTTCTTTAAGTTTTCACTTCTGATTTTCAATAGCATTTTAGCTAAAATGTATCACAGTATTTACAATAATAGACCTTATTTAACTGATTAGTGCTTAAGGTCTAGCCTGGACTAGGTAGCAAGACTGTATCTCTAAAGAGAATGTTTTTCTGTTATTATTTTGGAGAAGTCTTTACTGTAATTTCATTTGCTTTATCCCAAATTCTTTCTCCTCTTTTTTAAAATAAAAATATGATAAAACAAAAACCATCACATCAGAGTTGGATAAGCCAAGCCAAAAGAAAACTAAAAGAGCCCCAAGAGCAGGCACAAGAATCAGAGACTCAGTCATTCTATCTTTACTAGTCCCACAAAAATATTAACCTGAAAGCTATGGTATAGTATATATTTCAGGGTACCTGGTGCAGACCTGCATAGGTTCTGTGGTTGCTGCTTCAGTCTCTGTGACTTTACATACGCTTTGCTCAGTTGTTTTAAGGGCCTTGTCTTCCTGGTGCTCTCCATCCCCTCTGTCCTCTCTACTTTTTCTGTCCTTTCATGAGGTTCCCTGAGCTCTGAGGGGAGGAATTTAATGGTGATCTCTTATTTAAAGCTGTGTGTTCTTTCACTGCATAATGTCTGGCTGTGTATCTCTGTATTTCTTCCCCTCTGTTGCAGGAAGAAGCCTTTCTGATGATGGCTGAATAAGGCACTGATTGCAAGTAGAGTAGAATATCATAAGTAGTCATTTTATTGTTACTTTCTACCACATTAGGCCTTTCTTCTCTTTAGAGACTAAGTTTACATGTATTTTCATATCATTATTTTTTTCTCACAGAAAGAGGTTTTATTGTAATCACCTTTATAAATTTTTTTTAATTGTATGTGTTTAAAATTCTATTTACTAACTGAAAAGGAATCTGGGTCTCTGGAGACTCAGACTTTTAATTTTGATTAAAATAGTTATAAAGAACAGAAATTATGTAAGCATGTGCATTTAAAAGTGTTAAGACTTATGAATGCTTTAAATACCACAAAAGTAGTAATACCTGTATAATAATTTCAATAAGAAAGACACAAAACACAGATTGAACTGTACCTATTGTAATGTTTTAGAATAATTAGACCTCTCTTCCCCTAGGGAGGAGCAGCCTTGCTAGGCCACAGAGGAGGACATTGCAGCCAGTCCTGAAGAGACCTGATAAGCTAGGATCAGATGGAAGGAGAGGAGTACCTCCCCCATCAGTAGACTTAGAGAGGGGCAGGGAGGAGAAGAGGGAGGGTAGGATTTGGAGAGAATAAAGGAGGGGGCTACAGCTAGGATACAAAGTGAATAAACTGTATCTAATATAAAAAATAAAACTTGAATTAAAAATAAATTTTTTAAAGATTTTGACAGAAGAAAAATATTTATATTATTTGACTTGAAAATTGAGATGGGGAAAAACAGGGAATAGGATGCTACCTAGCAAGGTATCTAAGCAGATGCTGAGGCTCATAGACAAACTTTGGGCAGAGTGTAGGGAATCTTATGAAAGAAGGGGAAGACAGAAAGACCTGGAGGGGATAGGAACTCCACAAGGAAACGAATAGAACCAAAAAATCTTGGCACAGGGGTATTTTCTGAGACTGATACTCCAACCAAGGACCATGCATGGAGATAACCTAGAACCCCTGCTCAGATATAGCCATGGAAGCTCAGTGTCCAAGTGGGCCCCCTAGTAAGGGGAACAGGGACTGTCTCTGACATGAACTCAATGGCTGGCTGTTTGATTACCTCCCCCTGATGGGAGAGAAGCCTTACCGGGCTACAGAGGAAGGCAATGTAGCCAGTCCTGATGAGACCTGATAGGATAAGGTCAGATGAAAGGAGTGGAGGACCTCCCTTATCAGTGGACCTGGGGAGGAGCATGGGAGAAGATGAGGGAGGGAGGGTGAGATTGGGAGGGGTCAAGGGAGGGGGCTACAGCTAGGATACAAAGTGAGTAAACTGTAATTTATAAAAAATAATTTATAAAACATAAATTAATTAAAAAAGAAAATGTCTATTAATAGCAAGTAATGTCATGTTGCATAGCTGTCAATTGCTTTTTAAATGTATTAGTTTATTCATCAAAAGTGCATTTACTTATCTATTTGTATGTGTTTTTGTATGTGTGTTTGTGTAAATGTGTCTGTGTATGTGTTTGTGTGTATATGTATGCATGTATGTGTGTGTATGTATGTGTACATGTGTGTATATGTGTTTTGTGTGTGTGTGTGTGTGTGGTGTCTATGTGTGTTGTGTGTGTGTGCTCATGTTACAGCATGCATATGGAGCTCAGAGGATAACTCATCGAGTCAGTTCTTTCCTACCAGGTGAATTTTAAGTACTCAACTTAGGGAGTCAGTGTGTGTGGCAAGTTCCTTATCTACTGAGCCATCTTTCTGGAACTCAACTTGTATTCTTTTGGTGAAATGTTTTGGGCTTATTGACTCTTACTACTAAAATTTTCAATGTTCTCTGAAGCCTACAGAACATAATTAATTGCCCACATAGTACTTTTTGGTTTTGGAATTTCCATATAATTTTGTTCTTAGGCACTCAGTTTTCCCATCTGTAAAATAAGATTGAAATCTGGTTTTGTTTTGTTTTACATTTTCAACTCTCAGTACATTATCATGTAGAGTCGACTCTTCATCCAGGAGTTTTGTGTGAGAAGACAGTGAACACCAGCCTGGCTAACTACCTCCTCCCTGAAAAATGCCACATCAAACTTTGCTGGTTGCTAATTACAATATGGATGGCTGAAGACGCTTCAGTAAGTTAGCTGACAGCTGGAACAGGCTTTGAATTTAAACCACTTACTTTTCAGCTTATGTTTACAGTGCAAATTGAGGCAGAGTTAGTTAGCCAAGGACAAGTAGAAGCCAGGGGAAAGTTGAAACATGGCATCAGGTTGATGAGTTTTCTTGTGAGTACTCTGTGAAATGGATAAATGAGCCTTAGAAAATAGCCTCTAACTATATAGCTGCATTCCAAAGACTGGAGAAAACAGTCATATATGAGTTTTCCCAAGTTTAACTGCTTAACACATAAGATGTAACAAGTGAATAAATCAATTATCTATACTAAATCTAGTAAAGGTCATGGCCAGAACCTAATAGTTATATTTGTCTTTACCTTTGCCCACTCCTGTGCTGGACTGAAAGTAAGCCATTCGTATCTTCAATTGACCAATAGAATTTGTGTTAGAGACCTTTAGGGTGGTCTTTCTCCTGGCATACAACCTCGGATAAACTCCTACTTTTGAGCTTAGTCTTAATTTAATTACATATTCGTAACAAGTAGAATCCCCAAAGTGATGGAATGTCATAGCTGGCATTAGTTGATAAAAAGATGGAACTTTTCTTGGATACTGAAAAAGCCAGTTTTTCTGTGGTGAGGCAACCATATATAAAGACCCTGTGAGTGGACTGAGAAACTGATCACGTAATGCCTGCCAGTGACCATGGAAGCGAGCTTAGAAGTAGAGCTTTTAGCGAAGGCTTGAAAACCAGGGCTGGGATGAGGTCTTATTGAGGCTGGGAGCTTGACTGTAGTCTCTGTGGGGGATCCAAGGTCATCTACCTAAGCCATTTCTGGAATTGTGACTTCTAGAAAATGTAAGATAAAAAAGTTTGTTTCTTTGATTTTGCCTACTAAATTCCAATACAATTTTTAAGAACAGTATTTTTTTTCTGTTTTATACTTTATCTATGCTGTACAATGACTAAATGTTAGGTTTTACAGAAAAAGAACTGAGATCAGGAATTTTTGTTTGTTTGTTTCAGTTTATTTCTTCCGACTGTAAATGCAACTCCTTCTCCACTGTGGTTGTTTCCCATGATTAAACGTGGCCCTAGAAGGATGGCAATGAAGCGACTTAACATTGTTACATATAATAATGGATTGCAATTTTCCATCCTAAGCATCCAGTGGGTACTGTATCAAGTAATGATTAGTGTGTAATATTAAACATTTGGGCTCTGAGTTAAGATTTTTTTTCATCTATGATTATGAAATCCAATGTTGAATCCCTAAATTCCTCAGAAAATATGTAAATTCTCCTGATTTTGTTAAATTAGCTCCTTTCCATTTTCAAACATTATGGTTGTGAGTTCAGTTTGTCATATCAGTGTTAAAATAGCCGTCTGTATGAAGGTGATATTTTGTGCTATCTCTATGGCTTCTCCTGCTCGTTGATTTCACTATAATACTTTTCAACTCCTCATTCTAATTGCTACACTTTTGGATGCTGGCCCTGATTGGCATAGGCAGTTGAAATGGCTTATGCTGGGTGATTGACACTGGCTTTATAAATACCTGTCTTTTAAACCCACACCGTGTCACAGGCTGTCAGAGCTATTCTAACGCAGGGCCTTTTCATAACCATAATCACAATTAAAGTAGGATGCTCCCCAGTCAATTATAGTTTAATAAGTTAGGCTTTACGTTTCAAAAGCTACTCTAAGGGCTCTACATTGAAGTTAAATATTTCTTATTTCACTTTTAAAAGAGTTTGAATTCGTATTTCTAGATAAAATTAGTATTTGAATTAATTATATATAAGTAGCAGTTATAAAACCCACTAAAATGCAAAACGTCTCTGTCCTCAGTAAGACTGTTGGTGGACAGGAAGCTGTTTAATAGAGAGAAAGCTTTTGTGGGTTCTAAGGGAGATTTCTCATGTGCAGATTAAGAGCAAGGGTCAGAAGTGTCACATCATTTTGTGAAAAATTCTGAATTAATTCTCAGGATGTATCATGATTATTGGATTACTAGATTCCAAGAACTTGATAGTAAAAAGGATAATGGGAATCTACAAATTGTGCTAATTGAAAGATGGTTTATTTTGTGTGATCCTTAAAGAGAAATTTCTAGAAAACATGTGGCTGCATTTTAATTTTCCTTCTGTTCACCTTTCTACTCATTTTTTCACTTTATAGTCTTAATTTGACTATCAGTTTTCTTCTTGTTAATCCTGAGTTTCTCATTGGTCTAGCACTGTAAAAATTAGGAATTGTAAGCATAATTCACATACCAAACAGCCCCACGAGTCAAACATTACTGAGTGCTTCTGAGAATCTGGTCTTGTGTCAGCACCTCTATACTGTTATAGATCTTGACTTACATACTGTGATGTTGTGACAGATAATCTTTGCTGTCAACTTGGCTGGATTTAGAATCACCAAGGAGACTCAGCGTTGGCCCATGAGGGTGCTTCTGAGACATCTAACTGACAAAGAAAGACTCACTCTGAATGAAGGAGAAATTATTCTCCAGGCTACCATTACTGTAGTTATGCTGTAAGAAAAAGTACTTAAATAAAAGTTTAAAATGTGTGTGGGGGGACAAGGTAGGTAGGGACATTGACACAAGCTGGAAGGCTTCACATTTCCCTCCCACATATTTCCTTCTCTGTCATGGACAAGCTGCCATGGATACTCACAGCCTTGGGGCTCAATTTCAGTGCATCATATCCCATAGTATGCCACCCTTCATCTTTCCCAGACTTTGTTTGTTTGTTTCCATGGAGCCTTTTGCAGCTGTGTGCAGTTGATTTTCAAGCACAGGTTGGGTATATTGCCAAGGAGTCTGTAACTTTCATTGTATAAGCTCTGATCTCATTTTAAGAGACCTATCTCTTTCCCAATGGCCATGGAGGACAAGATATCATTGATGTATGGTTTTGCTGACTCCCTCAGGAATCTTTTACTGATCTTGTTCACACTTACAACAGAAGAAAGCTGTTAGGAGTATGTTAGAAAACATCGTATCCCACAGTATCCTGGGGTGAGCCCTTCCCCAGGCTTCCCAGGAAGTGTTTGAGTACCACAGGCATTACAGTGAACCACTTTCAATTCCTTATCTGATCCAGCATCATCTGATCGTATTTAACCATGAAGTCGTTTTTTACCATGAAGCTCTAAATCACCCTGATGGGACACATACGTCTTTTAGGAAAATGCCTCCGGATAGGCTGGGCAACAGGAAGGGCACAGAGAGCTAGCAATGAAGAGTGTCTCTCTGCTATCTTATTTGCTATTTTCCATAGCTCCTGACAGTTCTCTCATATTCTCAGTGCACCTTGGCCTTGAAGGATCCTCATCTCCGTACTTTAGAATTCTAAAGACAACACAGGGGAAAAAAAAAAAAACATGACCTTTCCAGGAACACATTGTGACACTGATTTGAGGTCAACTAAGAGGTCATGTACTTTTCCTATATCCAACTCTTCGTTTCTTTTCTATAAAAGAAATTATCCTAAGTTCCAAGAAGGACAGAGGAAAAGAGCAAAATATCATAGTTAACACATTTCCTTTCTGTAGGTACCTAAACCTTTAAATAGTGTTTGTGTACCTCTATATTTGTGTGTGGCTATGTTGTGTCAAACAACGCTGTTAGAGACAAAGTGATGTATGTACCCTTTTGAACATCAGAATCTATTAAATGAAAGCTGTGATGGAGAAATACCCAAAAACATTCAATAAAGCTTTCCAACCTGAATACAGGGTTACCATGACAACAAAACTTAAAAAAAAAATCCTCTTCTTCATATAAAGTTCCTGAAAAGGTGCCCATGGTGGAGGCAGCATGGAATACTCAAATTTATAACTATGGAATAGGAACACATCGAGAAATCTCCAAGGCATCGATAACACTTCAGGGTGAACCTTTTAATAGCCTCGTTTACAAAGGAGAAATGACTCAAGCCACCTCCAAACCACTTCTCTCAATTTTTCTTTCTTCTAAACCATTTTAAAGATTTCATGCTATTTTTGGAATCTTTTTTTCAAAGAGGAACAGTGTTGATTGCAGTGGTCTAGTGAGGAATGTTAACAACACTGATCTTAAAATAGGGTGGAAGTTCCCACTCATGGTGTGGAAAGAGTTCTTGTGCAAACACAGTTTTAGTGTCAAATGGGTGCTTTGGGTGTTCCTGGGAAGCTTGGAAATGCATCCAAATATGTTCTGTTGGAGAAAACAGAAGCAAGGCATTTGAAGATCTCACTTTTTTTTTTTTTTTACCTTTCTTTACTTTCTTAGGACAGCCATGAATGTATGTACCTGCGGTTTTACCATGCGTATCCAAATGTGTATTCATGGAGGCTATATCTATGCATGTGTGTGAGTATGTTCTATTTTACAAGTCAGCACAAAGTAATGATTTTTCTGGGACAACGATCTTATTAGTGCTTAAAATGCCCTCTCAATGATGTGTGCTGTGAAGGAAATTAAGAACACAGGTTTGCCATTAGCTAATAATGTATCATTTCTCTTACTGTTCATATCTATGTATAAAGGTAAAATTTAAAAATGAAAAGTTTGAACACAGAATGTTCTTAATGTGAAGATTTTAGGGTCAAATAACATGTGCCTAAATAGTGTGCATAATATACTCCAAGGAGGGTTTGGCCTTATTTTGGATCCCATCCCTTGATTTTTGAAAGTAATGTATGACTGCATCATTTGATTAGGCTATGTTTTTTTTAAATTTATTTATTTTTATCTCAATCACAGGTTAGGTACTTTGAATCCCAGGCGTAGCCCCCTCCCCCATTCCCTCCTACCCTCCCACTCCCTCCCTCATCTCCCTCTTCCCCGCCCCTCCAAGTCCACCAACAGGGGAGGACCTCCTTCCCTTCCATCCAACCCCAGCTTATCCTGTCTCCTCAGGGCTGGCT
>CM053754.1:36697152-36728149 GCA_028658305.1 Pachyuromys duprasi
TGGATACTGAGCTCCCATGGGCTATAACTGAGCAGGGGTTCTAGGTTATATCCATACATGGTCCTTGGTTGGAGAAATAGTCTCATAAAAGACCCCTGTGCCCTCCAGGTCCCCTGTCCTCTCCAGGTCTTACTAACTCCCCCTTCTTTCATATGATTCCCTGCACTCTGCCAAAGGGTTGGTTATGAGTCTTGATATCTGCTTTGATGCACTGCTAGGTAGAGTCTTTCAGAGGCCCTCTGTGGTAGGCTCCTGTCCTGTTGCTTGTTTTCTCCTACATTCAATGTCCATCCCATTTGTCTTTCTAAGTAAGGATTGATCATCTTACCCCAGGTCCTCTTTCTTGATTATCTTCTTTAGGTGTATAGATTTCAGTATGTTTATCCTATCTTATAGGTCTATATGAGTGAATATATACCATCTGTTTCTTTCTGCTTTTGGGATACCTCATTCAGGATGATCGTTTCCAGGTCCCACCATTTGCCTGCAAATTTCATGATTTCCTCATTTTTAATTGCTGTGTAGTATTCCATTAATTTCCAGAGTGGTTGTACAAGTTTGCATTCCCACCATCAATGGAGGAGGGTTCTCCTTTCTTCACATCCTCTTCAGCATGTGTTGTCACTTGAGTTTTTGATCTTAGCCATTCTGATGGGTATAAGGTGAAAACATAGGGTCGTTTTGATTTGCATCTCCTGGATGGCTAAGGACGTTGAACATTTCTTTAAGTGTTTTTCTGCCATTCTACAATCCTCTACAGAGAGTTCTCTGTTTAGCCCAGGAAGTTATTTCAACCAATGGTTTTCCATGTTGTATTGAATGTTACAGATATACTTATTTTTTTTCATACTTTGATTTTCATGAGAATGGAATTTCCCTAAATATAGTCCCTCCTTTCTTTCCTTAGTCATTCTGCCTCTGGAGAGATGGCATAGCTTAGGTGACTCATGCATTAGGAAAGAAGCACTTGGTTTTACTTGGTGCCAAGGAAAACCACTACTTTCATAAACATATGGATAAATCTTTTCTGGTTCTGGGACACTGCTGAAGGAGCAAGGATAGACACCCACGCTAAGTTACAGTCTCCAGCTTGGATTTTATCAAGCATAAAGCAGAAGTTATTTTGGACACCTGTTCTTCACTCATCAGTTTATTTCTCCATGTGCCCAGAGCCTGGAACAAAAAGATATATACTATGTATTGGGGACTGCTTAGAGACTCCAGCACTTGGCGTTCTGACCATAATAATAAATGCTAAAAATAAAAATCTTCAAAATAAGTGACCATAGTATGATCTAGAAAGGCATTTGGATTATGAAGGCCACTCTGACCTTGGCAGTCCAAAGATGCTTGTGTCAGGTCAGGGGGACTTTTATAGTTGTTGTGTTGTTCACTTTTGTTATGTTCTAAACCATCCTCACATTTGTTTGACCTTGACAGTTGACTGTAAGTAAGAAGCTCATAAAAGCACTCAGCCATGCAGGTTTTCAAGAGGCCCACATGAGTGTTCTGTAAATGGACTGGCTAGGTCAATGCTAGACATTCATGTTTGGCCTTCCTGGATAGGTTTGGTTGCAGGAAATAAAAATGCCTAAATAAGTGACCTTGTCTCTTGCACTGTTTACCTGTGTAAGAAAGAAAGCAATAGCGTGGACTACGTGTCATCATCTAGACAGTCTTACAGAGTGGAACTGTAGCTCGGGTAGATGCAAAAATGTTATTGGGAAAAGTGTTTATTCAGGTCCTTTAGGTCTATTTAACAGGGTAACACTCTCTGTTTTGAAACTGTAAATTGCATTCCTGGTGTCTAGAGGGACATCCCAATACCAAACAATTCCAAGATGTAAATCATCTTCCCACAGCCTTGGGATGCAGGGTTCTTGAAGAGCTGCCCCGAATTCTGTTTTATACTTAGGGATAAGGAAGAAAATGGAGGGACTATGCTTAGGTGTAAGTGCCTTTCATTTCTCGACAGGCACCTGTGTAAGTTGGGTCTGGTCATTTGATCACCTAGGTTAAAGAAATCCTCCTCAGAAGGCCCATTTGGAAGGGAAGAAAGTCGTCACTGTGCTAAGAGGCCCTTATCATGTGTATTCCTTGTGTTGGACTCATGTGGATGCCTTGTGTTGCTTCACTAGAAAGATCTCACATTCATCCCAGAGCTAAGGAGGGTGAAATGTGAGAGTTTTAAGTACCCCCACCCAAAGACAGATAAAGTCTAGTAAAACGGGGTATTGAAACTGCCCATTTCTAAATTTTCTAATCTATAGCCTCTCTCTAGAGATAATAAGCTGCACAGACAGGCCCCTTTCTCTGATGATAAAAGTGAGATGATACCAAAATTAATCTTCAAAAGAGCGGTTTCTGAAGTCAAGTTCACAAGTAAAGTGTGATAAACAAACAGAATTAACTATGAAACATACAAACAATATTTTCTATTTCTGTGTTTACTATTGGCTCTTTTTCTTAAGATTATGTATGTAAGTGTTTTGCCTGCCTGCATCTATATCCTGTGCATGCCCCGTTCTTGCAGCAGAAGTCAGAAGAGGGCATTTTGTGAGCTGCCATGTGTGAACAGGAACTGACCCAGAGTCCTTAGCATAGGCCACGAGTCCCCTTCATAGCTGAGCCTTCTCTTTAGACCCATTCTTTCCATTCCATGCATTTGACATCTGCCTTCATATTTGAGGAGGTGGTGATAGTTACTTGATTAGTTAATTTGAGAAGTCTAAAGTGAGCCTCTTTAGTGATGTCTACCTCCTTCTTCTCTTGGGAATGCATTGGCCACAAGCAGCCATTTCCCTCTGTTCTTATGGAGCAGGCTTTCCAGGGGCAGGCGTGACTAGTTGATTTGTTTCAAAGCCTTCCTGGGAGCAGAGCACTATTTATTAGAATGCCCTGGTTATCTATAGAGTAAGTGGTGCTATTACAGATCTGCTTAAAAGATGGATTATCAGATTACACTCTTTTTATGTAAATGCAGCCTCAATTCTAGTTGTTAGTTAAGACTTTCCTGTGGATTTATTTTGTTTGGAATTACTAAAAGGTATTATAACTCAGTGGCTACAAATGCAATACATTGTTGAAGGCTGTTCTCTAATTTGGGAGTCTGGCATGCTTTTGCTGGAGTCAAAGCAATTGAACAAACTGAGGAGACAATCCATAGTACCATTACATACACAGGATAATAAAAAGCATGCTGTGAGTTTATTTTAAAATTGAGTGTATGGCTGCAGTTAGATTGCTCACTACGGATTTTAACATAGCTGAAAATTCGTACTCCAGAGATATTTTTTTTTACATTCCTCTTGAAGATTTCATGAGGTTCTTTGGCTATCTGAGTCCTCTTCTTATGCATCATTTTTCAATTTTTGTTGTCTTAGCTTATCAAATGCCATCACACATCAACCTATACAATAATTCCGCCATCTTACTATGTGGCTGAAGCCTTTCAGCTCATTTTATTTGTGCTTAAAACATGTATTTATACCTTTTCCTTAGAGATGGTAAAGAGCATGAGTTTGGAACTGAATAATGGGATTTATTTGGTTTCCTTAGAGGTACTCTTGGTAATTAAATGCTTTTTGTAAGTTAAAAATTGTAATGTATAAGATACCAAGGCCCTGGGTGTGGGGTGCATGCCTGTAATCCCAGCATTCTGGGAGGCAGAGGCTGGTGAATCTCTGAGTTTGAAGCCAGCATGGTCTACAAAGTGAGTACAGGACAGCCAAGGCTACACAGGGAAACCCTGTCTTGAAAGCCCCCCCCCCAAAAAAAAGCAATATTAGGTGATATTGTAGTACACTTAAATCGAATGCTTTGTCTATTTCATTCTGGTTGTTCCTGGAATCCCTAGCAAGCTAGACTCACCCACCATCTCTTTAACAGGATATAGCAATAGCCAAATAATAGTGAAAACCAAAGATTTAGTCAATGTGACCACATTAGAAGAGAAACAAAGAGGTTTCTTCACAGCCCTGACCTGAGGTTTAGTTTTAAATAGAGGGTAAACCATCTGTCCATCATTGTCTGAACTTCATCTTCTCCTCTTCAGTGGTCTGATGGGTTGCCAGAACTGTGTGAAATCCCTTTTCTAGAGATAAATTCCTCCTCTAGCTGGCACAGTCTGCAGCCTTTTTCTTCTCTCTGCATAGGACTCCTGCGACACTCTAATTTCTTGGGGGTCCATTTATCAATGGCGTGAGGGACAAAAGGAGCAGCACAAATGCACCCCCCCCAGATTACCTTCAGTACTGCCATGGCAGTTACACAGTGAAAAGCATTTTAGTTCTTCAAAGCCAAATAGCACAGCCCACTCTCCCAATTTCTTTGTAGGTAAATGGGATGTCAAAAACCTTTCAACTCGTGCAGTCTGTGAGCTTCCTCAAACACTCTTGACAGTGAGAATGAGGCTCAAAACTGAAAGTTTTAAGCTAAAACTCCTTCTAATAGAAAGCACATATTTTAGCTGGGCGTGGTGGTGCAGTCCTTTAATCCCAGCACTCAGGGAGGCAAAGGCAAGCAGATCACTGTGAGTTCGAAGCCAGCCTGGTCTACAAAGCGAGTCCAGGGCAGTCAGCGTTAAAGAGAGAAACCCTGACTCAACAGCCGCACTCCTGCACCCTCTCCCCACCAAAAACAAACAAACAAACAAACAAACAAAACAAACAAACAAACAAAAAAAACACCAAAAAAAACCCCCAAACCCCATATTTTTCTTATATAGAAAAACTGTATTTGTGTGGTCTTTGCATTTCTAGATTTTGTGGGGGTCTTCTGATTTTTGTTTGTTTGTTTGTTTTTCTCTTTTTCTCTTTTTCCCGGGACGGGTCCTGAAATGTTTAGCCAGGGATAGTTACAGATTCCCACCAGTTATAATGCCACAGGGCTCTGTTGCCGGTTTTCCTGCTCTTTGAGCTGAGAAGTGAGCCACTTTTCCGACAGAGGGCAGTATTAGCTAAAACAATGAGCACTCGCCAAGTCCAGGATTTGAAACGTCCTCTGCGAGGAGTTGAAAGGACACAGAGAGACAATTTCTTTCTTTCATTCCCGGTTTTGTAGCTTTGACCACAGTTGCCATTTTTAAAAAAATGAAGACTATATAAAAAATTCTCCAAAGCGTCCTGACCTCCAAGGAAGAAATTGAGAAAATAAAGGCAACCTGCATAGAGGGGAGGTCCTCGTCACGCTGCCTCAGCTGCATCTTCAGCCCCTTGTGTAGACACTTGGCTCTGAGACGAGGAAGGGTCCGCGAGGTGGCCAGTACCCCAGGTTGTACCACAGCGGGTCCCTACTGTGCATTTTCTCAATAAGCTCGGTGCGTCTGGTTTCCTAACAGAAAAGGAGCTTTGTACAGTTTGTAAACTGGGAGATAAACTGTGACATACTTGACTTTGAAGATTAAAAGATGCTCAGTTTTCAGAACTGAGTTGCAATACTATCTTCGAAGGTCGGAATCATGATATTAATGTCGGGAAAACACGTATTTGTTAAATGTTTACTTTATTTCTGGCATTACAACCGTATGCAGCTAATACCATGCGATTTTAACGACATGGTTAAGAGGTTGGCATTGATTTTTTTTTTTTTTCTCACAGAAACAAAAAGAATGAAGGAGAAGTTAAGGAACATCCAGTCACTTGGCTGGTGGCAGACATAAGCAGTGAACTCAAGACACATTCTTTCACTCATTCACCTCTCAAGACTTCCTGACATCTGGCTAACAGACTGACCCTGCCAAATCTTGAAAAGTTGAGCAATTGTGGTTCAGAATGACTGAAAGTGGTGCTTTAGCATATTGGAGCAGACATAAGTACACAGATGGTCAACGGTTTCCCCCCTTCCCTGCTCTGTGGTTTGTTCGTGCGTGTATGTGTGTGTGCTGGGGAGCTGTGCATGTGCTTGCACGAAGGTGTGGAGGCATCAAGAGGATACATTGACAACTGGTCTTTATGCGTCATCACCAGCTACATGCAAATCAACAACAACGAAGAAGAAAAACAGAAATAAACATGAACCAAATTCTCTCTCTCTCACTAGCCTGAAACTAACCCAACAGGCTGGGCTAGACGGAGTGAGGACCATGTACCCCCCTTGCCTCTATACCCTCAGCCCTGGGATTACCATGCAAGTCACAATATCTGGCTTTTCATGTGAGTTCTGGGGATGGAACTCCGGTCTTCATGGCTGTAAGGTGAGCACTTTTTTACTTTTAACTGAGCTGTCCCTGGCTTCTCCTTTATCTAATCTTTACATTTCTTGCTGTCTTTAAGAACTGTTCATTTTAGAATATCTTTTCAGTCTTACCAAAAAAAAAAAAAAAAAAAAAGGCCAAAAAACAGCCCTTCCCCCAAAGACATTTTAAGATGAAGAAATTGAAGCTGTGGAAATGAACACAGATCCTGTTCATACAGTTGCTTCTGTTGGGTTGGTAGAATTATATATAACTTTAGCCCATGTCTTGTTCAAAGCTGAAAAATGTCTGTTTTTCATTTGGGCTTTCTTGGAACATAGAGAAGTAATAAAAGGCCTAGAGAAGGAGAAGATGACCTAAAGGGCAACTTCTGAAGGAACATGGTCCAGACCATCTGAAAGAAGCAACCAACCAAAGAGTCAGGAGGGTGTTCCTAAGTGACTGGCAGTTCTTGCCAAAGTTCGAGTGAGTAACAGAAGCCAGGCCAGGGGTCCTGAGCTCCTAGAGAAAACAGACATGATCTCACTCCGACTCCTCATCACACACCAGTTCACTGGATAGAGGGAGGCTCTATGGTAGAGCCTCAGTGTGTTTTCCACTAATAGGATAGCCTGCCTTGTGAAGAATATAATTAGTGGCACATAGAGACTGTTGTCTTTTTTTTTCTTTCCATTTGTTTTTTTTTCTCTTTTTCATAATGAGTAAACACAGAGGTCCAGACAGCTGAAGGTGAAGGCAAACACAAGCGTTTTCAAAGCCATCTCTGAAAGGAACACTGGGGTGCTGTATCTCATAACCCTACACAAAACTGACAGTAGCCAGCTGTTTTCTGAGCTAAACACTTTTCCTAAAGAGCCAAAAGCCAGGAGGCAAAAAGGGAGAAAGTGAAAATAACTCCTCTCCTCCCAAACCACAGATGACAGATCAGCCAGAAAGGACCCTGGAGGAAACAGAAGTCAATGAGGCAAAAGTCCTTGCAAATGACCCTGGCTGCTCTTCTCCACCGCTGCAGAGACATCCACCCAAATGGCCTTTTAGCAGTGCAGCATCCGAACGCCGTCCCTCTGGTTACATCCTATGCATTTGCTCTCAGTTGTGAAATGATCAGCTCTAACAACACCGATCTCCGACTTCTTACAGCATTTGTCTTCCTGTTTTCTAAGTCTGTCTCTTTCCTGAAACGTGGGAAGTCGGGAAGACTTAAAATGGACGCTAATCCTCACTTTCATAGATTCTGTGGACTTAACTAGACTAACCCCGGGGATGAGTCTTCTCAGGCAGGACTAACTAGCTATTTACTGTTGCTTAAGGTGTGGTCCTTACCGGGTGGGGAAGAATCTCTGAATAAGAAGTTAACAAGGTTGAAATGAAAAGAAGGCAAATTTTAATGCACTGCCCAATTCCAGTTGACCATTGAGGGAGGTATGACTCAGGCAGACAGTTTAGAGGAGACGTGATATAGGCAGGCATTTTATTTAGCAAAGCACCTACCGTGTGTTTTTCAGCCGTGCTTAAAAGGAGATCTGGAAGGCACCATGGAAAAAGGTTAGAAAGCTTTAAAAAGTGATATAAAATAACATGGTTTTTGAATCATTCTTGTGAGCTTGTTAGGCCTTGGGATATGTCTAGGACATCATTATAGACTGGGGCTAAGTTAAAGTTATACTGTCAGGTGTGATCCTGTGCTGACTCTGTTGAAGGAGCATCTGGGAACCGTTTTCTGGTAGAGACTATCATGCTGGTTACTCTTCAGTCTCTAGATGGTTGTCCTCAAGTTGGTATATGAGCTGGCCTTCTCATGGCAGCACTTTTGGATTCATAAAGATAGCACACAGTGACTATACTTAAGTGACAATAAACGAAGAGAGAAAACCAGACACAGAAGCAGGAATAATGAGAAGGTAGTAAGAAATCAGTAAGTGCAGAAAATTATGAAGAAAGCTAACAAGAATAATCAATCCCTTCCTCACCCGAAAGCCACAGGTTCTCCAAGACAGTGTGGGGCATCACACAGTACAAAGAATGGGAAATCAATTCATTTTATTTGGCTATTAAGGATAAAAAATGGGACTTCCGAGGGTTGTGTGTGTCTAATTATATTTGTTTGCCCTTTTGTGTTGAATTCAATTGGGTGTTGTATGATGTTGTCTTTTAAAGCACATTATGAAGTTCTTTGCAAGCACTGCATAGTTGGTTAGTAGAAGGTGATGTAAAGCTGACTATTATTCAATCTGCAGACAGATACGTTAGCCCTTATATTATATTTATATTGAAAAATATCAAAGTTTTTCTGGTCAAGAAGGTATGCATAAAGTCAACTTCTCTATTTTTTTCTGAAGGAAAATTTACCAACTGACAATTGTCCTGTGTTAAAGATTGAGTTAGCCAGACCTTTGGTTAGTATGCCAGAAACTCAAAAGAAATTAATTAGAGAGTAACAATTTGTTCTCATTCAAGCTTGAAAGGTCTCGGGCCATAGTCATATCATGCCATTGCTTCTAGCCCTGTGATTAGGCACCATCATGCTAGAAGGCTGTGATGGAGAATAACTGTTTACTTTATGGTTACCAGTAAGTAAAGAGAAAGGACAAGAAGAGACAGGGCAAGAAACAGCTTTCAAAGACATGCCTAGAGTGATTACTTCCTCCATCTAGGCCCTTCACAATTGCTTTGTAAATGTACTTCTTAAAATGGTGGTCCATGTATGTTATCATCCATAATCATATACATCTTAGAGTAAAATGAGTAGCTGAAATGCATATGTGCTCATGTGCAAATATCTACACACACACAAACACACACACAAATAACTGAAAATAAATGAGTCTTTAAAAAGACAAAAATTCTAAAATCTAAAAATTTAATATACCACCACAAATGGTCTTTTTAGCCAAAACTTTGTTTTTCAACAGTTGTTTCTCTAAGAAGTGTGTTGGGGGTGGGGGGTCCTTCCCTGGACTATTGCCAGTCATGTTAATGTCAGTACTTATGGACCATTTGTCTAAGCTGTTTAATTCCTCCAGAGAAGAAACTTCATTTTCTTTCACTGAGGGCTCCGAGCATGGCATAAGCCCATCTCATGAATTGACAGAGTTGATCATTCTTCTTATGAGCAGACTTTGAGCAACCCTCCACTACCCTGTTTCAAACAGATTACTTGTATTTCATACACAGAGTCATGATTCCCATCTTCTCAGATATGTGGACATTCATCATTTGTTAAAATAGCACCTTGGCTATTATCGTTTTCTTTGTCCTAGCTTGCTTGTTTATTTGTTTATACTTTGTGTTTTCCTTTCAGCAAGATTTTGAGTGGAAGAATTATACACACGTGTTCTGAGTGCTTTGTTTCTACTGGAGCTCTCAAGTGTGTGTGTGTGTGTGTATGTTTGGGTGTGTGTGTGTGCTTGTGCATGTATGTATGTATGTATGTATGTATGTATCTATCTATCTATCTATCTATCTATCTATCTATCTATCTATCTATCATAGTGTAGCTGGAAAGGGTGTGTTTCCTTGTAGATTTGTACGAACTCTGAAAGTGAGTCAATAATCCTTTAGCACAGGTTTTTGTGATATCTTGTTTGCCTCTAGAATGCAACATAAATGTGATTTTCAAAATTGGCCTCAGATATAGGAGCTGCAAAGTATTTCTCACTTGGCTCACTCCAGGGGAGAGATTTTTGCTATCTTATTAGGAATAAGAATATAGATTCTTTTGCCTCGCTAGGTCAAAACATCTAGTGGAGTAGACATTTTAAGCAACAAAAGTAGAAAGCCTCCATTCTCCACCTCTACCCCACAATTTCAGTTTCTTACTTAAAGCACATTGTAGCTTATAAAATAAGCAATTATCCATCTGATTCTTAGCAGCAGCAAACAGAGGACAGAGACTGGGGGTTCAAGAAGACAGGTTAAGAATGTAGTTGAGGAAGGGAAAAATCTCTGAATGAGCCATGCCTATAACATAGCTGGTCTCAGGACCTATGTGGGAAACATCACTCTCAATGATCTGTTCTTTATTATCTTGTAACACACACTGTTATCATCAGCACAGCAAGTATACTCACAAGTCCTTTTTGACCCTCACATACATGGCAACGAGGCTGTTTTCACTGTCGGCTCTTTGAGGCAGTGGGCTATATCCAACTCATTCTGTACCTCTCATGTCTAAGGCAGTGGTTGCATACTTACTAAATGTTTGAACAATAAAAATAAGACTACATTTTGTTTAATTATGCATCTAATTTTATTTATTATAATCAAGTAACATACCTGAGTTGTGCGAAATTACTGTCAGCCATTATGATGATGACGGAGAAGGTTTCATGCTAGGAGATCATAACTTATGGATTCCTCTCTCACTGGCAAAGTTGCATACCGAATGCTAGATATGCTGATTGACTGGGTCTGCTACTTGTTCCAAAGCTCTATAGTTTTACTGGAGGCCACTTAGAAAACTTAGTGTGTGTATGTATGTGTTTCCTTCTTGTTTGTGTCTGAAATTGCTTGAGTTGGAGAAGCAATATTAAATCAGGATCTAGGTGTAAGATTCAGTCCTATTATACAAACTCAACAATTTTGATTAAAATGGTTAATTATGCTAAATAGTGTTTTTCACCTAATGGCTTAAATAATGTAAGCCTATTAAAAAGGAAGGTATATCTGAACTAAACTATAACAACATTGAATTAATGTGACTACACACACACACGTGTATATGTGTGTACTAGAAATTATTTGACTGGTAATAAGATAATTCAAAAGCTTTAATTTATGAGAAATTTTACATTTTTGATTCTAGTTGTGACCAATGAACCTAAGATGCCATCTGTTTTCTAGGGGACCTGTGGCAGACAAGCATTTCCTCGATATAGTGTCTTAGCTGCTTATTTTAGGAAGCTGAGCCCTGCCTTCTCCCAGTCACACCTGGTAGGTTGAGTTAAGGGAAGGAACAAATTCTTAGAGGCTTAATATTTGTGAATGAAAATAGGAAGTTCCACCCATCTGTAATCCACATTCACTGGTAACACTTTAGGGTAGGATTTAGCTAAGCAGATTAACATTGAAGTTGAATTTGGCAATAATAGCCTTGTAATTTATTGTTAAGGAAATTTGTTTTAAAATCTCGGCAAATCTTTTCAAGGCTAATGCATGGCATGTATTCTTATAAAGTGAAAATTCAATCTTCTGTTGTGCTTTAAGTTGTAAGAGCACCATTAACACATTACCAAAATAAAACATTTAAAAAATATTAATGTATACAGAATAAATGTTCTTATCTTCATTCCCCTCCCTAAATAATACCACTGAGTTTTTTTTTTTCGTATTCAGATCTATTTTTTTCCCATGGATTCGTGCACCCAATGTCTTCCTGTCTTTCCTCTGAAGACACAGACTTGTTTAAGTACAGGTAAGATGTTTAAAAAAAAAGTAGAAGAATCTCAAGTTGTCATGTCAGAGCATACTAAACCCAAGCCATTGTTTTTGTTTTATTGTGTATGTGTGTGTTTACTTAGCTTTGTGCCCTCTTGCCATATATTTTAAAAATCCTAACTTTTAAGCTTACTCATTTGTGAAATAAAAGTAAAAACATTACAAAATTGTTGTAGGACATACATTACATGGGTTTCACAAATTGTTAAAACGAACAAAATACTTGAGAGATCTCATGTCATGGAACCACAGGAATAGTGGGATGAATGCATGTTAGTTGTCATTTGTGGCTCCTTATTTTCTCTCTTTGTCTTCACCAGTCTTCGCTTTCCTTTTCCCTCCACCATGATCATGCTAAGAACTGATTTCTCTTTCATTTCAGATGACATCTGCTTGCCTTAATGATTATTATGGCAGATCAGAGAGAGAAATAGTCTCCCCACTTTTTCTAAAGTTGTTGTGGCCCAATGTAGAATTGTAAGTTTACCTAGTTCATTGTTTTAAATTATGTTTTTATTTGTTTATTTTGTGTATATGTGAGCATGTATGTATCCTGATCTATTCATGTCATGGTGCACATGTGGAGGTCAGAAGACAACCTATGGAAGTCAGTTGGCTCCTTCTACCCAGTGAGACCTGTTGATCAAACTCACATCAGGATTGGTGACACGCACACACAGGCACATCCTTTGTCTGCTGAACCATCTCAATGCCTCCCATCTTCCTTTTTCTGTGTCTTCTCCTCCATTTCTTGATGACAGATAATTTGTTTAAATAGTAGTGACTCTTTTATTGCTTTAATTTTTTCAGTAATTAAATATTTTCTTTGATAATTTCAATATGCTCACAATGCCTACTGATTACTCTTCTCCTCCATGCTCTTTCATCTCTCTATTCTCCCTTTTTTTCTGTAATCTTTCTCACATTCAGGTACATTCATTTGATATTGTGACCTACTGCGTTTAACCAGGACAATCTGTCTGACCATGGGTTGGCATCTATCCACTGCAGTCTGGTAGGCTTAGCAGTGGGTGCACAACCCAAAATATTGATTCCCTCCCCTTTCTCAGAATCAGTAGTTCATCATTAATGACAAGGCCTCATGAGCTCCTTAAAACTGATTCTAAAACAGTGCATCATCATCACATGTGGGAAGGCATTACTGAATGTGGAGACCACGAAAGACTTGGCAATGGTTAAAGGTTTCTGAATTTGTAAAAGACAAATGTGTAATGAATCCAAATTGTTATCCGGAAGCTCTCTCCCAAGCAGAATCATGTGACTTCACTGGAGCCTTGGTCTCCAGTAAATAGCATCTTTATTTTGCACTGCAGGTACCATAATGGCATGCAACACCAGAAGTCCTGGATTGCACAAGATGTGTGTGGAGCTGCTGTAAGGCACAGAGGCTGTGGATAGAGTAGAAACCTAGTTGCTTAGGATCCTTATTTTATGAGGAACCTGAGATGTCCCCAAACCCTATATTAGTCTGATATCATTTCTTTCAAATCAGATTGATATTGTATGTCAGAGTATCCATTTCAGAATCATAGTGTCATCAAAATATGGCATGTTCAACTGAGTTGGAAACTGTCACCTTTTACACTTTTTAAAGCATGTATGATTTGTACAAAATGATGGCTTTCATTATGGCATTTTCATCCATTTACCTCAAATATGCCATGCCTTGAAAGGTACAGAAGCACAATTGGCTCTTCAGGTGTTTCAGTCTCTGGGGCAGCAGTCCAGATTCTGGGGGAGCAGAAATTAACCAGCCATCTCTCCAGTGGCTTATCAAAGATGCTTCCATTTTATTCCGGCATTTAATCTGCCACCGAAGCTGTTTATTGCTTCATCTTTCTGAGTAACGCGGACACTGTCACTTAATTAACTCACCATTTGACTGTGTGCTTAAAACTGTCAAGTGGGAAATAAACTTAGTGCTGTCTTATGATTAATAAAATGCTAAAGTCTCTTTTTGTAGAGCTGTGTACCTGGCACATGAACAAAAGCTACCAGGTTTGTTGAACATTATTTCACTTGTAAATATCCTGAGTGTTAGGAAAATAGCTATGTCTTCTTTGTTCTTTTTATATGTTTATTTTTTAAGGCATATCCATCTGTGTATGTTTGGAGATGGTGTAGGTGGTTAAGCAGACAAAGATATTTCATGTTGTAATGGATTAAGAAATTATTAGATCCTTCAGCAGGTCTAATTTGTTGAGTCATGGTATCATTAATTGGATATTTATTGAGTTATTATTCATGCTGGGAGCTTACCTAGGATCATTTCACATGTCATTTCCAGTAGGCACTTTGAGTAGGCATTGTTCTTCCCATACTGCAGTGGAGGAAGCACAGATTCCATATGCTTTTTTTTTTTTTTTTACAAAAAGTTACTGCTGTTAATATTCAAAAATGAGCTTTGGATACTGGAGTTTCACATGTAACTCCAATAACTCTTTTTATTTTTAGTGTGTATTATTCCCTGATATACACAGAATTGTTTTCCTAGAAGGTATACTTGAGAATTTGACTACTTTTAAATTTTTTCTACTGCTTTATGCACTCCCCCAACCTCAAAGGGACTTGTGCTAGGGACTCTCAAGGTCATTTCTGTGCTGTTGATTTACAAGGAGGCCTTCAGCACACAACAAATGTTACATGTATGACTGGGACAAGTTACAGTAAAAGACACAAAATAAGATAAGGGAAGGTAACAGTTTCTTGTTAGGAGGTAGGAACTAGGTGAGCAGTACCACTAGCCTTTTCCTGGTAGAAAATTGCAGTTTCTCCAGCAGCATCCTGTGAGGAATAGGAATCAGCACCTGGGGAACTCAGTAAGACTTAGTATCAATGTTCATAAGGATACTCTGACCAGTTTGCATTAATACTTCAGAACCCCAGAATGGAAGCAGATACTCAGCACAAACCACATTGTTTGTACTAAAAGTTTATGTACGGAAGTTCTCTTATTACTTAAATAAAGCTTTATGTTGGTGGGGAACTCTTAGTCAGGTTTTCAGATTCAAAGGCTACATTTATAAGCAAGCATTGTTAAAAGTAGCAATTCTAAGGCTATAGCTTTACCCCACACCTCATACCCCACACCCCCAAGGATCAAGATGATCGCATTGAAAGACCACAATCAAACAACATTTTCATTTGCAATTCTTGCTTTATTATTGCCGATGTTGCTAAATGCTAAGTTTCAGGCATCCTATGTACTAAACACACCGCCAGTGCTCTACATCCGTAGCTTTCCTTTGTGTTCCTGGGAATTGATTCAGCAATGGAGTAAAGTTCAAATCTGGAGTATTAAGTGATGAGTTTTAGAAAATCATGAAAATGTTTGTTTCAGGATTTGCTTCCTTCCTCCTTCCCTTCATTTTTACTTTCATGGGTTTCCCAACATGTATTTACTCACCACCGGTTGTGCTGGAAAATGGTAGAGCGGAAAGACTAAGATCATATACACTGAACTGGGAGACCTGGGTTTAAAGCCCAATTCACCAGCCACCAGTTTCTCAACCTTAGGCAAGCATCTTGATTCCTTCCTGTGTGTGATTCCTGAAGAACACACCATTAGTGTTCCTTATTAAAGGATGGTAGTCGTTCCTATCTCTTTGAACTTTCCCCCCTGAATACCAGCCAGGAGCACATAATTCTGACATAATCATAGAGGCTGCCAACAACACCTCAGAAGACTTTTAATTTGGTGTAGAGTGTGCTGTTCTGAGCATGAGAACAATGAAGGGACAGAAAGGCGACAGTTGATTTCACGGCTATCTACAGCAAATGATCAAAGAAATTACTTCCAAGTATACATATGCCAGGTTTCATGTAGCTGCCCAAGACTAGGCCGGAGAGGGTCATCCACCGGCATTGAGGGCCAAGTTTCATTGTGTGATTTGACCTCTGAACTCTCTGATCGATGGCTTGCTCCACTTTCTTTCCTTATGCCTCTTTTCTATTGATATTTCCTTATACTTTTTGCTATTTCCTTTTCAAATCATGTTCACACACAAATACACATAGGAAATGATTTCTATTGAGTGCTCCTGTCACGGTAATGGATGTGTCATTATTCATGGGGTAGACAGCAGTGAAAACCACCACTTACTTGTTCCATTTTAGATTGGTAGCACTGCTTCTTATCTGTAAAATACAATCTTTTTCTCATATTTTGTTCTGAGTGAAAAATAGTTAATTTTATATAATATGTAACTATTAAAACAAAATTTCCTTTTTTGGGTGGGGGTTTGGAGTTATTTCAGATTTACTTAGGCAAAAGAAACATAACCAGGTTCCACATTTTAGAAGGAACATTTATTACTTTGTCTCTGTCCGTCTGTCTCAAACATGCACACGTACATCACACAAACATAAATACAGCACTCCTGAGAAGGAACAGACATCTTCCCACATTACTTTGGGCCTAACATTTATCCCAGACATTCAGCACCATGTTGTGGAGCATTCAGAATCTATCATAAGACATCTTATGTCTTAAATCTTTGAAGTAAACGGTGATTGATTCTAAATGTAATGAATGATTGTGGATTGGGCTATGGCCAAAATTCCAAAAAACTGCTTCAAATAGAGGGAGAAGTTTGAGTAGTAAACATACTTTCATAGTTATCAACCAAATTAGATGTGCCCCAACACTTTCTGTTAGTACAGACTTGAAATATCTTGTATAATGAAAAACACTGTACCGTAAATAATATGGATTCTTTTTGTTGTTGTTGTTTAGTTTCTTGTTCCAATGTGTGATTCCAAAGGTTATTATTATGATTACCTATAATTTCTTTACTTTGTATTTCAGGTGTAGCTTCTTCCCTCAGCTTCTCCCAGTCTTTTCCCTCTCTCTTCCTCCCTAACCTTTTCCTTTAGACCACTGATAGGGGAAGTCCTCCTCCCCTACTCTTTGACCCTAGACTATCAGGTCCCATCAGGACTGTCTAGATTCTCTTCCTCTGTGGGCTGCCTACGTCATCCCACTAGGGAGAATTAAACAAGGGACAGGCAACTGAGTTTATTTCAGAGACTGTCTCTTCTCCCCTTACTATGGGACACACATGGAGAAGAGCTGTCTTGGGCTACTCTGGGCTGGGGGTCTATGTCCTCTCTATGCATCGTCTTTGGTTGATGTATAAGTCTCTGTAGTGCTCCCTGGGCCCAGCTTTTTTGGCTTTGTTGCTCTCCTTGTGTGGCTTCTGTCCCCTTCCAGGTCCTTCTGTCTCCCCCTTCTTCCATAAGACTCCCTGTGCTCTGTCCAAAGTTTGGCTGTGAGTCTCTGCATCTGCTTCAATCCCCTGTTGGGTGGAGACTTTCAGAGATCTGTGGAAGGTTCCCTTCCTGTTTTCTCTCTTCAACCACTTCAGATGTCTATCCTGTTTTTCCATCTGAATGAGAATTAAGCATCTTTTCTAGGGTTCTCTTTGTTGATTAGCTTCTTTAGATATGTAGATTTTTAGTATGTTTATCCTGTATTATATGTCTAATATCCACGTATAAGTAAGTATATACCATCAGTGTCTTTCTGCTTCTGGGATACCTCACTGAGAATGATCTTTTTCTAGTTCTATCCATTTGCCTGCAAATTTCATGATTTCTTTGTTTTAATAGCTGAGTAGTGTTCCATTGTGTAAATGTACCACACTTTCTGTATCCATTCTTCAGTTGAGGGACATCTAGGTTGTTTCCAGAATCTGGCTATTATGGACAAAGCTACTATGAACCTAGTTGAGCAAATGTCCTTGTTGTCTGGTGGGGCAGCTTTTGGATATACGCCCTGGAGTGGGATAGCTGGGTCTTGAAGTAGCACTCTTCCCAGTTTTCTGAGGAAGCACCAGCTTGATTTCCAAAGATTCTATGAGTTAGTACAGAGTTGATGGTGTTATATATGGAGGCAAAGCAGCGTCATCATGGGTGTGGATCTTACCATCAGATACATGTGGGCACTATACAATCCAGTACATGAAATCTGACTTTCATGGTTGTAGTCATCACATTGCAACTGCTCAGTCACTGCATGTCATTAGTGGCTGTGGTACTGGATGACACAGACATACAACATTTTCGTGAGCATAGTAAATTCTGTTAGAACAGATCTGTCTATATGAAAGGCACAGTCTTTCAATTCTTTGTTACTTCTTTTCTTTTGTAATATCTGGACATTGGATATTGGAATTAAAAATGCTTGTCTTCAAGTCTTTGGCTATAATTAATAGTGTTTAAATACAGAAGTAAGTACGCCATATTGGTCTCTCTTTTTACTTTTTCTCAAAGCACTGAGAGTGGCTGCTGAGAAAAATGAGCTTCTTTGTTTGCTTCTTAAGGGGGATATCTTTGTCATAAATATCAAGCTTTGTGGATCTTTTCCTCACTGACTAGTCTGAATTCTTTGTGTATGTATGAATCAAATCCATGCTGGGGGATAGAAGCATTTGGTAATCACTTGAAACACAATATTGTATCAGATATCTAGCCTAACACACACTGCTGAAGAACTTTTATGAAATGTACATTGCCAATCACCATGCCAAGCAGTCATAGTCTCTTAGGAAGATGGCATTTCTAGTAGCACCATACAGTAAGCATGAGATATTGGATTAGTTGGGGTTCTCTAGAATTATAGATCTTATGGAATGAATTTCTGTCATCTATCCATCTATTTATCTATGTATGTATGTATGTATGTATGTATCTATCTATCTATCTATCTATCTATCTATCTATCTATCTATCTATCTATCTATAATCTACCTATCTGTAGTCTTCAATGCCATGAGGAATAGATGTACAAGCTTCCCTTCAAAAACTTCCTTCTTCCATGTCCTTATATACAGGCTTACAGCAGAAGGTATGACCCAGATAAAATGCATGTGTCTTCTTGCCTTAAGATTGGGATCAAATCATGGGTCTTCCCACCTCAAGATCCAGATCACAAGTGTGTGTCTTCCTGCCTCAAAGGTCCTAGCTAGAAGTGGATTCACCCATTTAAAGTTCAGCAGAACATCTTTCTCACAGTTGTGACCTCCATTATTTTTATTGTATATCATTCAATATATGGTCAAATTGACAATCAAGAATAGCCACCACAGACATATAAAATTAATCATTTTTCTTTACTCTGATCTTAGGCACAGTGCGTATTACTGGAAATATATAAATGAAAAATAAAAGATAACATTTATTCCATGACTTGAGTCTGTCCATTCTTCCCTAACTATACACACACACACACACACACACACACACTGAATTATATCTTCTTTTGTAATGGAAGAAAATAACATAGCTTTAGAAATAGCAAGCAAATGAGATAGTAGTCATGTCTGTGTGTTACATGACATTATGCTTGCCTTAAAATAGCATTTATAGGTTTTTTTTTTTACCCAGAAAGACAATCTCACTCTATGAAAATTGTGGAAGTGGAAGGATTAGTTTAGGAGAAAGCATATGAATGTGAGCAAATGTGGCTTCATAAATGCATAATGAGGTTTGCTCCTTCTACTTGACCACAAGGACCTAGGAATCAGAAGAACAGTTTTTTTTCTTTTTTTCCTGTCTCCTCTAAATGTTTAGAAAACCATGGGCTATATTGTTTTGTAAAATCCTCTAATAAAAAAAATCTTATTTTAATATGGGCAGTTCAATGTAAAAAAGAAGAAATAAAATTCCATTGTATTTTAGTAAAAAAAAAAAAATCTGTTTAAATGAGCACAGCTCCTTACACAGAGCAGTGGGGAGAACTGGAAGCTGACAAAGGTGGGCTATATTTTAGGGAGAGTACACTTCACTGTTTATATTTATAACTGAGACTTTGGGTCTTGTTTATGGAACATTTCTATACAAGGCTCATTGATTCTCAGATTGCTGAATCACAAAGCAGCTGCTTCCATTAGAAGCACAGTTATTTTACTCACTACTCATTACCTCATAAGTACATAATTTCTCAGTCACAGTCTCCGACCCTCAGTTCTTGCCCTTGAGGTCATGTCTAACAGGGCAGAACGGTGCTTCCTGTGACTTGCCCACCCAGATGGCAGTGCTTTGACGTCATCGGTCCCTATTCATCATTTTCATGTCACTTACAAGAGCAAGATTTTCATGAGAAGGAAATGGGATTCAGTTTAAATCAGCTCTGGTTGTGCATTTTCCTAATATTTAAGTAAGGACAAAGAGAAGCAGATTTGTCACAAAATTGGTCATGATGGTGATGTGAGGGTGGCCTAGGCAATGCCTCACAAAATTTTATTAAGTACCTTAGGATAAAAGTAATAGAAAAAAATAGCAACATTGCAGACTCTCTTAAACGTGTCTGGGCAATGTTCTTGAGAAACTATGACTCATCTCCTTTTTCAGACATCATGACTTGATGGCAAAAATTTTGAGTTGTGTCCATTGTGCTAGGAATTTCTCAGCATGTGGCCTATGTCCAGGTCGGGTTGTTTGCCATTGTACTTATTTGCATAAAATGAAAGCATAACCTGAAAAGGTTTGCTAGCGTTTTCTCTTTGGCCTAAAGGTCATTGGCTGTCCCTGTGCAAAGGCAGATTCCAGATGGTGCTGCTCTGTGCTGGCAGCCTGGAGTGACTGAAGTCCTTTCTGAGGAAAGCTGGATGGGTTTTCCATATGAGAGCTTGGCTCTGAATGGCAAAGAAGCTTGAGAAGAACAAATCTGTCTGCTTTTAGAGGAAAGTGGGAACTATGGGAAATAGCTTGTAAATCAGAGAAATGTTACATCTGCCACCTCAAAGCCTGTGGCATTGTGGGATATACCACAAGTTAAGCATCTATAGGTAGAGATGGCTGCAGCTTTGCTCTTGATTTTGATATTACCATTTAAAACCTGGCATCATCTCCTTACCCATAGACTGTTATTACTTCCTTACAGGAACATAATAATACCCTCTCAATAGGCTTACCTTAAATGAGAATTTAGATTCCAAATTTTGTAGGTAAAACTGATGATGCCTACAGTGGTTCTTTCCTGTGAGGCTTCCCCATAGCCAGTGTTTATCTCCAAATCTTTTGATGCAGATGTGCAAATGTCCACATGACATTTAGTTCCAACATGTAGAAAAATCATGGTAAGGATGTTGTTGATAACCTAAGATTAAAAAGTCTTATGGACACTTTGGGAAAGACCTTGTATATGTTTTTAGGAACTATAAAGCTATACTGAGAAATAGAGAGAGAAAAGAGCTAAACATTTTAACCCTACAAAATCCATAGAAGAAAATATTAAATAAAACAAAATGTGTCATTGTTATAAATTATTCATTGGTTCTTGAAAGTTATATTAGTAAAGATTCTTCAGGCTTCTGTGTAATATGGGCTCGGGGCGAGGGCAATGGTAAAATAAAAACATGATAAATATAATTGATACTCACTGATTCTATGTTACTAACAAAATAACCTGCATTAATGAGCATAAAAAATGCCTTTTTAAAGGGATCAAAATTATTTCCTTAAATTTTCAAAAGTGTGTTTTCTCCCCATGGAAAGTTTCTGTGAACCAAAATAGTGCATACTAATAGTTATCATTTGCAGAGGCCCCACTATGTAATGATGCTTTTTATTTCTAGTCCCTATGGCAACCTTGCAAGGAAGATTTCATTATCCCTATGCTCCTGATGAGAAAATTGAGCTTGAGAAGGGTCAAATAATTGTCCCAGGAAAATTTCACACACAATAAGGGATAAGTGTTGTGTCTGGAATGCCTTCGCTATAATCTGACCAGTACCTTGCCACTCTGCCCATAATGGCAATATTAATATATCCTTTAGAAAAACCTAGTCATATGTATTATATTCAAGTACTGTGTGCTTACATTGAAAGTATGCGAAAAGAATGAGTGTAGATTCGTGTGTGTAGTTACTCATGATGATGAGTGATTCTTGATGTTTCTGTTTTAAATAAGCATTTAAGACAAAAATTATGCTAGTAACTGAAAATGAAAACAGAACACTCTTGATCACCCTCAAATATTTACAGCTTGTAGAAGGTTGGCACTCTTTCCTCTCGTAGTCTCAGGAGTAGATATCACACGGCTGCAGCTCAACAATGCCTTAGTCTACACAATCTCTAAATATTGGTTAAAATGCATGCACAAAACAAACTTCATTTGCTTCTCCTTTCAAGTAAGACTTCTTATACTGTTCTACTCGGTACCTCTCTTCACCTGAGAAAAGTTTCGCTCTTCATACAAACTATGTAAAGCTGATTTACAAATCAAACAGTTACTGGGAATAAACCGTGAATTTACTTTTAAATAATGCTTTGGTATTTGTGTAACTTCCATTTATTATAGTTGAGCAAATTTGCATACTGGTGAGAAGGATATGCTTTTTAATTTTTGCATAAAGACCTAAATCTTGCTTGAATATTTACTACTGCAGGGCTCTTCAGTGTTTTCAAAGTTGATCAATATTTTGATTTTCTAATCAACAATGCTGAAAATACCTCATTGCAAAACAAGTAGAACAAAAAGGAGGAAATATTCTTTGAGCTTTTCTAGTTCACTTTCTGTTACTGTAATAAATAGCACGACCAAAATCAACTTGAGAATAGATTCATTTTGGTTTGCAATTCCAGTTCATAGTCTACCTCTAAAGGAAGTCAGGGCAGGATCTCAAGCAGGAGCTGAAGCAGAATCCGTGGAAGGATGTTGCCTCCTGGCTCACATCCTAGCTTCTTCTCAATTAGTTTTCTTATATAATAAGGACCAGTTGCTTAGAGATGGTACTGCCCACAGAGGGTGGGGCCTCCCATGTCAATCATCCATCAAGACATATCTCATAGATGTGATCACAGGTCAATCAAAGTTTGCCTACAGCTCAATGTAATGTGGGCAGGTTTATCAGCTGAAATTCCTTCCTATCATGATTATCCATAGTTATGTCATGTTGAGGTAAAACTAACCAGTACAAGAGTCATTTCAGAAATTGTTGGAAATTCTGTCCTTACACAAGTCAAAAGTCATTTAATCATTTTCTTTTTTAGTGAAACTTAATTCAGCAACTCAGATCAACATTTTTTTTTTAAAATTAGGCATTATCGTGCAATATGGTTCAAATATATACTAATTTAATATGTACTGGGCAACAATGGTAAGAAAATATTAACACTTTTCTGTAATTATAACACTTTTCTATACATTATGTTTCTCTAGTAAAAACACTACAGTTTTTAAAGTGCAATTGTGTTAAGTCTGAGCCAACATATTTCAGGCAGAATTCGTTAGCGCTGAGTGCCGCACAATGCAAAGCATGATCATTGTGTGGACCAAGGCTGCAACGAAGCTGTGCATGGTGAGCACTTTTAGAAATACCTCAGATTCATTACATGTTTGATTTTGAATTAATTTTGGCTATTGAATTTTCAGAAATGTTTTACTGTTGCCAAATTTTGCAACACCAACCTTCACATGACCTCGTGTGATGTCATGACCTATAGTTTAAAAATCTGGTCTTTAGAGGAAACACATGTACATGCAAACACATGCACACACACACAAGCACACATGCATGATTAATGCAACTTACTATAGTAGTCTTGACATGACTGTGAGTAGCTCTGAGTGAGATACTTTGATTTCTATTGATACTGGAAGGGAAAAGTTGGCTGTCCCCAGCTCTGGATAAGATAACAGATCACAACTAAATAATTACACTGAGATTTTTTTAAAGAGTGGTTCATTTTTATATGCATGAATATTTTGCCTGCATGTATGTAAGTGTTAGTAAGTCTGCATCTATGCTTGGTACACACAGAGGCCACAAAAGGTGCCATATCTACAGGAAGTGGAGCTAGGGATGATTGCAATCCACCATATGTATCCTAGGGTCCTCTGATTCCTCTGAAAGAGCAGCAAATGCTTTTCATCTCTAGGCCATCTCTCCATGTTTAAGATTCTTAATATTAAAGATGAGTAGAACTATAACAAATAATGAGATTTAGATAAGGAACCAAAAGTAGGGTAATTTGCTTGTTATCCTTGGAGGTTTAGAATCTGCCACATGGATGAGATATTTTAAGGTTCTGGAGAATTTCACAAAAGGAATCACTCAGAGAAGCATGTTAAACAGGCATTTAGTCATGGGACCAGGTTGTGTTCAGGTGAGTTGTTGGGCTAGGGTTTCTCCTGGAGATCCCTAAACAATCTAGGCTGGGGCAGAAGGTAGCTCTCTGAAAACTTATAACAAGATGCCATTGCGTAGGACAACATCTATACAGCTTATTGAATATAGAGAAATCACACCGGTGCATACATAGAAACTTTACCCCTACATTCTAGTTTCTCTATCATGCCGAGGCACTCTGTAGGGTAGGAAAAAGAAACCTGGACACCAACCCAACCACAACAACCTTGACTACAAGATATGCTAAGGCAATGGTGGTGGAGAACTTTTGGAAATAGCCAACCAATGTTTGGTTTAACTTGAAGTCAACACCAGGAGAGGGAGTCCATGCCCTGCATTGCCTGGATGGCCAGGAACTGGAGATTAGATAGCCCAGAGACTCTAGGTAGAACCAAACATGACTGGCCAATAAGAAAAAATAAAGCAAGAAAGGAAGGAAGAAAGATCAGCAAAATGATTCCCAATTTCCTAATGACATTCTTTCATACTCATTTATCAGTGCATTGTCCAGTTGTCATTAGAGAGGCTTTCTATGTCAGCAGATGCAGAGACCCACAGCTAGACATTGTGCAGAAAGAGCATCTTAATTGGAGGTCTCCATTGGGTCCCTCACCTAGGAGATCAGGAAACTGGAAGAGAGGGAGGAAAGATTATAAGAATCATGGGAAACGGAGGATACCAGGAGAGTAAACCCCACTGAGTCAACCAAGCAGAGTACATAAGGGCAGAAATTGAAGTGGCAAGCATGGGGCTTACATTAGTCTGCACCAGGTCCTCTGTGTGTATGTTGCAGCTGTTAGCTTGTGTTTTTGTGGAACTCCTAACAGTGGGAGCATGTGTATCTCTGACTTGTGCTTGTTCTTGGGACTCTTTTCTGTCTATTGGATTTCCTTGTCCAGCCTTGATATCAGGGCCTTTACCTTGTCTTATTTCATCTTGTTTTGTCCTGCCTGGCTGTTGTCAGAGTATTGATCACCTAAGTAGAAGGCAATGTACTCTAATCAAAGGTGAAACATGGAATTGACTTATCCATGTGCTGACTCCAAATGAATGTTTAAGGTTGCTCTCAGATTGCTTTTATAGATGCTGTGGGGTTTGTACAGAGGGAGTCAATGATGAGACTCCAACTTTAAATTATGTATTAGTAAGTATACTGGCTGGTTTTCCTCGAAGGTAGGAACTACCTAGTTTCATTAAGTTGTATCTAACCTTACTTCTTGTGACAATGATTGTGTGTGTGTGTGTGTGTGTGATTTTATTCTTGTAGATTACTTCCATGTCTGATGAAGAAAAGGCTATAGGGAATTAAGAATAAGTAGATGACTGGAGGGATGGCTCACCAGTTAAGAGCACTGGCTGTCCTTCAGGGAACCCAGGTTTGATTCCCAGTACCCACATGGCAGTTTACAACCATCTGCAATTCGATTTGTAAGGGTCTGGTGGCCAACTTCTGGCTTCTGTTCTCAGCAGGCATGCGCACAATAATCATACATACATGCAGGCAATATACCCATAAACATAAAAATTAAAATAAAAAAGTAACAAATAGGAAACATTTTCTGTCTCAATAGAAATGACATTTGGTGCTTGATGGTTGCTTTTTTTCAGTTACACCTCGTACTTAACTTAGAATTTCTAGCTTTATGTGTATTGATTTTTTGTTAGTTTAAGACACGTTATACAGTGCATAGATAAGGTGCCACTTAGTTATATACAGAAGTACATTTAATTTTAATTATTCACCATAATTAGTTTTTAAATAATACTCTTTTTTCAAATTGAAAATAGGTATTTTGTCATGTAATACACCCCAACCACAGTTTCTTCTCCCTCCACTCCTTTTAGCTCTACCCACACCTAGCTCCCCTCTTCCCCAGATCCACTCAGTCTTTCAGAAACTAGCAGGCCTCCAAGAGATGACAACCAAACACAACAGAACAAAATAGGATATGACAATGCAAAAACTCTCACACCTAAGCAGGATGAGACAACCCAGCATGATGTGTGACTACAAGTTATTTTTTTTTATTCTGTATTTGTGTTTGCACTCCTTTCCTTTATTCTAATGTGCTCTGAGTGTAGTTTAAAAAAGTCTTCCTAAGATTATGGATGTTTTTCTTCTCTGTTATTTCCTAGGCTCTATAAGAAATACCAAAAGTATGTTGCTTTATTTTCCCAAGTTCTATCTCACTTTCACAGTTAGTAGACAAGACAGTATTGCTATGCCTTGAAAAGAATTGTAATCTCCATAGCTGTGTGATTTCACATAGCCCATCTACTTTACATTGTCAAAACACTTTCGCTTCTGCTTGGGAGCTTTCCTACTTTGCTCACATCAGTATTGTTCCTATGTGTGGAACAACTGATATGGTGCCAAACAGGATTCAGAGAAAGATTCTTTATAAATATCATGAATTTGAGCTGGATTAACTGAGATTTCTTAGGTATTTTAACAGTCTGGACTGGATATAAGGGAACTTTAATATACATTCTAGATGTGTAACAAAATATCTAAAATGTCCCATAAAACAATTAAAAGGCACCGCAAGACTGTAGACAAGGAATTGTTTTCATTTTATAATTAATCTTTTCATTGTTATAAAAGCAAAAAACACACCAGCTCCCAAAGTTAGGAGTTCCACAGGAAAAAAAAAAGCTAACAGCCATAACATGCAGATCCATGTAAGCTCCATGTTTGCCACTTCATTCTCTGTGAGCCCACAATTGCCCTGCTTAGTAGATGGAGTAGACAGTGTTTTCCTGCTGTCCTCTATACCATCTAACTTCTATAATCTTCCTTCCTTCTTTCTTTTCTTCCTTCCTTTTTTTTTTATTGGCCAGTCATGTTTGGTTCTACCCATGGTCCCTGGGCTACCTAGTCTCCAATTCCTGGCCATCCAGGCAATGTAGGACATGGACTCTCTCTCCTGGTGTGGACTTCAAATTAAACCAAACGTTGGTTGGCTATTTCCACAAGTTCTCCGCCAGCATATCTTGCAGGCAGGAGTGATTTCTAGTCAAGGTTGTTGTGGCTTGGGTTGGTGTGGGTTGGTGTCCAGGTTTCTTTTTCTTACCCTACAGAGTGCCTCAGCATGATAGAGAAACTAGCATGTAGGGGTGAAGGTTCCATGTATACACCACTGTGATTTCTTTACATTCAATAAGCTATATGGATGTTGTTCTGGGCAATGGGGTCTTGTTATCAGTTTTCAGAGAGCTACCTTCTGCCCCAGCATCAGTGTAGATTGTTTAGGGATCTCCAGGAGAAACCCTAGCCCAACAACTCACCTGAACGCAACCTGGTCCCACGACTAGAAGCCTGTTTAACATGCTTCTCTGAGCAATTACTTTTGTGAAATCCTCCAGAATCTTAAAAGTAAATCAGTGTGGGCTTCTTAGATCTTTTGATTGTGGGGGCTGGAGATACTTTTGAGATGAGAAAAGAGAGGAATTCTACTGTGTCTAGTTTTGTCACCTAAACACTTGCTTCATCTTCATACTCACAGAGTTGAAAACCACTTGCTAGGTTTTAAAGCCCATCACTCTAGGGCTTTAAAAAGTATTTTCAATCTTAAATGAAGAACTAGGAATGGTGACATATGCTGGTCATTTCAATGCCCAGCAAGCTTATGCAGGAGAATCTCAAATTCCAGGTCTGCCTGGACTGTGTGTGTGTGACTGTGTCTTCAGAAAAGAAAGCAGAGGCTATAAAAGTGGCTCACTGGTTAGAAGCACCAACTGCTTTTCTGGAAGAACCTAGTATTCCAACTTCCAACACTGAAATGGCAGCTTATAACCATCTCTTACTCCAGTACCAGGGAATCCAATGTCCTCTTCTGATCTCATAGGTCATTGCATGCACACAGTACATAGACATACATGCAGGCAAAATACACATACAAATAAAGTAAAATTAAAGCTCAGTGGCCAGCTCTTTGATCACCTCCTCCTGGGGGGAAGGCTGCAGCCTTGCCAGGCCACAGAGGAAGATGGTGCAGCCAGCCTTGATGAGACCTCATAAGCTATGGTCAGATAGGAGGGGAGGAGGTCCTCCCCTATCAGGGGACTAGGGATAGGGCATAGAGGGAGAAGAGGGGTGATGGGTGGGACTGGGAGGAGATGGGAGGGTGCTGCAGAGGGGATACAAAGTGAATAAAGTATAATAATAAATAAATAAAAATCTAAAAAGAGAAAACCAGGAAAAAAACAGAGAAAAAGCAGTATCCTTAAGTCCCAAGACATAAAAAGTTAAAAAAAAATAGAAAAGAGATAGAGATGGGTAAAATTCTGGTGCTTAAGATTATCACCTAGCACCTCACTCTCCTCCACTTTCCTCTCATTTCCAAGCTAACAGACAACCACAGCTTCAGCACCATTTTGGATCCTAGTTATAATTTCCAGTCTATGCTTTCCATTTTCCAGCGCAGAGTTTATAACTGACATTACAGCTCTCCACATGCCAGCCAGTAAAGCATTCTTATCGACACTCAGGTTGCGGCTGTGCTTACAGCACCTGCGGACTTAGCTAATATGGGGGCAGCAATCAGCCTTGTAAGATTAGATAGGTACCTCCCCCCCCCAGGTTTGGAAGTTATTTGTTTGCTTATTATTTTTTTTTAATATGCAGCCAGGATGGACTCAAACTCATGATCTTCCTGCATTATCTATTTTACATGCTGTGATTGTACTCATGTACCATTAGATCTGGATCATATTGGTTTTGAAATTCAAAAAATAAGGAAAGAAAAGTAAAGAAATCGAGAAAGAAAGAAAAAGCACAAAGTAGCTCTGAACCATTTGAGTCTGGTTACCTGATTCTCCACCCACCAGGTCATAATCACATACAGTCATGGACATCCATGGGCAGTGCTTCCATTTTGAGTTTACAATGCCAGCTTGCAGGCATTCTATCAATCCTCCCTCTTGTTTAGCACACCATGCAGTTATTCAGTACCAGACTGTACAGAATACGGCCTGTGCTGGTGGCACAGTGTGTCTGAGTCAGGCAATAGAACTGTCTTATACCCCAAGCATATTTAGCCATGGGAGATCCTATGAACCGAAAGAAAAGGATATATTTATATTTGAGATCAGTAGCAGAGAGTTTGCTTTGGCTCTGTGATTCTCTATTTGAAGTAGATTGGAAGGAAGATGAAGATGAGGATGAGGAACAAGCAGCATGACAGCCTAAAAAAGTAAGAAACTACTCCACATACTGAGGCATCTTTTCTTTCCTGGGAGGCGTAGGGGCGGACTCAAAAGGCAGGAAGCACTCTTGGTAATTTCTATTGTTGCCGTAAGTGTTTTCTCTGCTGCCAACCAGCTTATGTCACATTTTAAGAACACTGACTAATGTTTTATTGAACTTCTTTCTGTGGAAGGAAGCCATGTGCCTGTGGGCATTTGTTTTCAGAACAGTCTTAGCAATTACAGCGTATTGTGAACATTGTGGTTTTAATTGGTGCTTTTAGAACTGCTGTCTGGGAAACTAAGCCATTGGCTAAAGTTTTACTTGTGACATCTCTTTATTAATATGATCGTTAAGCTTTGTCAACCAGGAGTTTGCATTTTAGGCAAACCCTGGAGCTGAGAATCTTCCTAAGCCTTAGTTTTCACCAATCCAACCACCGACATACACCAGCTTGAATTAGTCAAGCTCTTGAGTCAAAGAAGTTGAATTTGCACTTAGGCTTTATTTTGTGTATGCAAAATAAATGTGTGTGAATACGTATATGTGTGAATCCAGGTGTGTGAAAGCTACAGTGAGCATGTGGAGGCCATAGGACAAGTTCAGGTGCCAATCATTATGTTTTAGCTTGTTTTGTAACAGGGTCTCTGTTGGTTTTCTCTGCACATTGAGGCTACCTGGCCCATGCCCTTGCAGGGATCCCTCCATCTCTGTCTGCCTTTTGTTTCTGTGTGGCAGGGCTGGAATGACAGATGTTCACCCTACACATCTGTCTTTTGAGTAGGCTCTGAAGATTCAACCTCAGGTCCTCACACTTGTGTGACAAGTGCCTTTTTCTCACTGAGGCATCTTCCCAGGACTACTAGTTTTCTAAGGCAGACAGAGGAATGTAATCACATGATCTCATTATTGATGACACCTCCTTAAACGTGTGAGCACTCAGGAAGGTCATGTCCACACCAGGGGGGTGGGGATGTGATTTAATAGGAGGAATGATTTCCTAAGAAAACATTCTTATTTCCCCTACAAAGCACGCATGTAACAATCTGATCCCTTTCTTTGAATTTTTACTCCAATGTTATCTTTGTTCCATTTCACTGAGAAACATACTGTCACCTGTGTACCAGCTCCTGCCTTTTAAAAATTCTGACAACATGTGTATATGTTCAAATGGAGCTTTTATAGCTTCTACCATATGTTTCAATGCTTTCAAATTTTGACCATAGAGGTTGTACTGATCATGCAGAGATGGTAAGCCAGGGCATTGTCCAATTTTCTAATTTTTAACTGCATACTTTGTATAAGTAGAAAAATAATAAATACTATGATATAGTTAAATTGTGTTAAGGAATAGATAAAGATTTTCATATGATAATGTTTGTGATATAACAATGTATGTGAGACAATTACTTGTCTACATTTGTTTATGAATTTGTTTATCACTTTTCTTTTTTTAATGTAATTTATTTATTTTTATAGCAATCACAGGTTAGGTACTTTGCATCTCAGGCATAGCCCCCTCCCTCATTCCCTCCCACTCTCCCCATCCCTCCCTCATCTCCTCCCTGCCCCCTCCAAGTCCACCAACTGGGGAGGACCTCCTCCCCTTCCATCCAACCCCAGCTCATCTTATCTCCTCAGGGCTGGCTGCAATGTCCTCCCCTGGGATATAGCCAGGCTGTTACTCCCTGGCATGTATGGGGGAGGGTCAAAGAGCCAGCTATCGAGTTCATGACTGAAACAGTCCCTGTTTCCCTTACTAGGGTCTTCAGTTGGACACCAAGCTACCATGGGTCACATCTGAGCGGGGGTTCTAGGCCATATCCATACATGGTCCTTGGTTGGAGAAACTGGTCTCGTATAAGACCCCTGTGCCCTGCTCAGTTTGGTCTTTGCGGAGCTCTTGTTCTCCCGAAGTCTTACTAACTTCCCCTATTTTTATTATTACTTCCTGCCTTCTGCCAAAGGCTTGGTTGTGAGTCTTAATATCTGCTTTGATAGGGATAAAAATTAATGTGTAAAAAT
>CM053754.1:36728249-36738871 GCA_028658305.1 Pachyuromys duprasi
GACAGTTTCTCCAACCAAGGACCATATATGGATGTGGCCTAGAACTCCTGCTCAGATGTAGCCCATGATAGCTCAGTGTCGAACTGAAGACCCTAGTAAGGGAAACAGGGACTGTTTCAGTCATGAACTTGATGGCTGACTCTTTGACCCTCCCCCATACATTCCAGGGAGTAACAGCCTGTCTAGATCCCAGGGGAGGACATTGTAGCCAGCCCTGAGGAGACAGGATGAGCTGGGGTTGGATGGAAGGGGAGGAGGTCCTCCCCTGTTGGTGGACTTGGAGGGGGCGGGCAGGAGATGAGGGAGGGATGGGGAGGGTGGAAGGAAATGAGGGAGGGGGTTATGCCTGAGATGCAAAGTACCTAACCTGTGATTGATATAAAAATAAATAAATCAAAAAATTGCTAACCTCCAAACAATAAAATTCTTTAAGAAAATTTGGAATAGAGATAAAGATTAAATACTAAAATTTTATTATATCAAAGACAAATGGTCAATCTTATATTTTTGTTCTCAATTTGTTTTATTTAAATATAAAAATAATTTTAATTTATTTTATGCTTTACTTTGAAATGCCATATTGTTATATAAAATTATTTATGCATTGAAATATTCCATAATCTGTATAGCATAATTTATTTAATGATTTTCTAAGTTTTAGTTCATGATTATAAGTAATAAACAATAAATATTTTATATCTAATAAAAACTGGCACTTAACTCAGAATGGACAAATCCCATGCAATTTTCCTGATTGCAGTAATTTCATTACTTCTCTTGATAGTCCTACAAAGACATTAATATAATTGTCTTCATTTTAACGAAGAAATAGCTAAATCTTGGAGACAGTGTACAGATTGATGATGATAGCACAGCTAACAAGTTTGGAACTTAACCATTGCGGTATCTGATCTTGAAGCCCATGTCCCTCATTGATTCTCATATACAGTAATGACTACGTCCAAAGACAAGCAAATATAAATTTGATCTTTCAACTGCTCAACACCAATTTATGCTGCCAATCTGTACCTTAAATAGAACGTCTTAATATATTGTTTCATAAAATTATTTTCAATGTCCTTCTTAAGTATGACATGGAAATTTCCTTTTAAGAATTTGGTGACCCTCTTTCCATAAAATTTTAGTTTTATACAGGCCAGTGAAATGGCTCAGCAGGTGAGGCATTTGCTGCCAACTCTGGTGACTTGAATTCCATTCCAGGAACACAGGTAGTAGGAGAAAAGCAATTCCTGCAGGTTGTCCTCTGACTTTTTAATGCGTGTTGTAACACACACCTTCTCTCTCTCCCCCCTCTCTCTTTCACACACACACACACACACACACACACACACACACACACAAAACTAACTAGAGAATTGTAAATAAAAAGAAATTGAATGTTGTTGCCTGAATACTAGAAATAACAACATAAATTAAAGGGTATTGACAACTTTGAAGATCATGAGTTTGAAGATCATGCTAACAGCAGAATTCAAGGCTTCAGGTGCCCTCTCAAAATATACAGCTTATGTAAGGTCTGAGCTTCTGATAAAATGTTTGTGAGTCTGAGAAGGTGTTTTAAGGTTGGTGATAAGAAAGTAATTTCAGGTATATTCCTCCTATTATGCTACTGTTGTATTAAGATTGTTCAGGGCTTTAACATTAATTGTCTCCCAAGCCAATTTGTCTCTTTCAGTAAATTTAAAAAAGATTTTTGCAAACTTCAGGAGATCCACGGGAATCCACAGGTCACATTCCAGGTAAGCACTGCCAATCAACAACCTGTTTCCCTTCCTGCCTATTCCTGAGAGTGGGATTCCTCCCTTTGCGACTCCCTTCCCCTAACTACCAAGACCATGGGCGTAAAAGTTGATGGGCCTAAAAGTTAAACTCCTTACCTTTATCTTCTGCCCCTAATATATATATATGTATGTATGTATGTATGTATGTTCCAGCATCCTGTTTACTCAAGAGCTACATCCACAACTCAGGTGCTCCCGCCTAAACCTCAGAGACTGCATCAGCTGGACCTGCAGTTTCCTTACTGCAAATGGTCTCACAGATCCTGGACAGCAAAAAAAAAACAAAAACAAATGAACAAACAAACAAAAAACAGCCTGCTCTTGGGACTTGGCCAGCTTACTGTCCTCTCCCCACAAAAATCAACGCCCTCATTGTCAGCCAGAAGTGACCAGAAAAGATTCTAGCCTGTTATCTTTTATCAACAAAAGGCTGGGATGTTAAAGCCCTACCTGCTGCAGCAAGTGGCTGCTGTACCCTGCCCTCTACCTAGGTATGGGGTTTCTCCTCTCCCAGAGGCCCTTGACTACGTAATCCAGACATCTTGGTTCCCCTCCCTTTCCCCCCTTTTCCTTCTTTCCCGCTATCTCTTTCTCCCTTTCTCCCCCTTCCTTCCCAACCCCAGTGCATATTCCCTTGTATTCCCTTCGCACTCGCTGCTCCCAATAAACCTGCATTTATATAGTATAGCTTCGTCTCTCCATTAGCTCATCTGTTTTATTTACTCAATCAGCAATGTCAATAGATTTGTAATAAGCGGTACTATTAATACAGCTTACATGTTCTTTTTCTGTGCCATTTCTATAATGAACTTTACTTACCTTCGTTCGTGTATTAGTTTATTTCCTGTTTGCTACGAAGCAAAACCAGACAAGATGCACATATGGGAGGGAGGACTCATTTTGGTTCACAGTATGAAGGGCAGTAGACCATCGTGGCAAAGCAAGCATGGTGGCATGGTGGCTGGTAACATCGTGTTCCTAGGCAGGTAGTTGAGATCTGTGATAGTGGTGCCCCACCTATGGGATGATGCCGCCCACAGTCAGGGCGGGTCTTTCTTACTTAGTTCTCACTGGATACACTCAGAGGTTGTTTCTAAGTTGATTTTAAATCCAATCAAGTTAATGAAAATTATTCAACACAGTAAGGATGGGGGGGGGTTACTATCTCAGTTACATAGTAAGATTTTCAGAAGTTACACAACAAAAGCATCAGAGCTGTGTGGTCTAAACAGGATGTGTGTTAGCCCCAGATAGCCCACTAATATGCGTAATTTATGTAAATAAAATACCAGTGGTATTGTGCGCATTTCTATTGCTATTTTATCATTTAATTATAGAAATTGTCAGAGTATCATGAACAATGAACACACCTATTTCTTTTTGGTTCCTACGTTTATTGAGAATTAAAAACAGATGTTATTATCAATTGTCCTTTCTTACCTGTGTTCTCCCTAGAGGGTCTCTGAGAAACACTCCGCCCCCTCTTTCCTGCAGTGAACTATGGTCCACCCCGTGTCTCAAGATCACTTTGACCAAAATTCTCTGTAGTATTTGGTATGGTCTGTCATCGTTCCAGGCATATTTTAGATTCAAAAGTGGGTACTACAGCTGATGACAGAATGTTAATACAATCTGAAGTTGTGTTGAATTATATATATTAAATTTACATATGAATTAAAATACATTTACACTTGTTGCAATATTTCTCCATTCTGTGTTCTTCTGGGTTCCAAGAAATTTCTGTTTGGTCTTAGTTCTGCTGTTCTCCTGAGACACGAACTTCAAAGTTATAATTACAAAGGCGACATGTGTCATGTAAATAAAGGTCACAGAAAAATAAAAAGCAATTGCTAGAGAACTCAATGGGTGGAGGAAATTCATGGGTGAAAATACCCTTTATTCTAAAGAACATTCTGTTAAAAGTTTTATGGAGTTACTTTAAGTCATTGTGGTGGTTTGGATAAGAAGTGTCCACCACAGTCACAGCATCTGAACGTTTAGTCTCCAGCTGGCAGCACTGTTTGGGGAGATTTAGGTAGTGCAGCTTTGCTGGAGGAAGTCTATCAACAGGTGTGAGCACCGAGATGAAGATACTTGTACCGCTTGTAATTTTCCCTCTCTGATTCGTGCTTGAGTTTCAAGACATGATGACTTCTCAGCTTACTATTCCTGCTCTCATGACTGCCACCAGCTCCCATTCTGTTCCAACTAGTGCGGACTCTAATCCTCTGGAACCATAAGCCAACATAAACTGTTTTTCTACAAGTTGCCTCTGTCATTGTGTCTGCTAAAAGCAACCGAAAAGTAGCTACTAGAGTCATAGAGTTATTTTTTCAAAAGTGTACGTAAAAGGACTTCTATGGCTTGAGATACTAATGTCACTCCCTTCAGAAGCAGGATGCTTCTTTCTGCTAATTCAAAGTTTCCTTAAGACCACACCTTTACCAAGGGAGAATTAAAGGTCTCCTACATCATGAGGGGTTCTGAATGAAGCAGAGCACATTCTTAAAGAAATCCAAAGGTATCTTGGTAAAACAAAAAGTAGAAGCTGGCTTTGGTTTCCCAAAGTAGTAATGTAACGGGGATGGGAAAAGCCCTGAGTTTCTCACTAGTCTCCCTGTGGAAAAATGGAGTGGAGCATGGAAGCTATCAACAACCAAACCTCAAAAACAGAGTCACAGTCCTGGTTGAATTTACCAGGATAAACTGTATTTGAGTCACTGCTATGTGATTGGAGCCATTGCTTGGAGCTTAGCTGACTGTTTGCTGAACACCTCTAGGAGGTGATGTTTTTTTTATCAAAGGTGATTCTAAAGGAGGCTTTAGAGTTCATTTTGGAAGTACCATGTTCTTTTTCCACTGCTTCCTGTGTCCAAGCTATGGGAAATTTTTAAAACCTGGATCTAGAGACTTTGACTTTCTGAGCATCCCCTCTGCAGAGGGTCTTTTTGTGTCCTTTGCTATATGCATGTGTTCCCCACCTTAACAGATGAAGCCTTTCTTCAGGGTCCAAAAAGAAATCTGGGTCTGTGGTCTTTGTTTCTGAAACCCCCCAAATAACAATGCATTCAAATTGTTTTGGATAGAATTTTCTCTTATTTTCAGTCCAAGGAAGTAGTCTTTTATTTATAATTGTGGACTGTTTTTCAGAGGTGAAATGGATCAATAACAGTTCTTACACTTTTAGTTGGAAAATGACTCTTAGTTCAGATGCACACAAGTTAAGTATGTGTACAATAGTAATAAGTAATAAGTAATAACACTTGACCTTGACAAAATGTACATTATGATATTATGAAATGTTTTAGCACTTATCATTCTTCTGTATTTTGGCACAATCTAGTGTTTATTCACTTGCTATGTCATTGCTAGTATTATTTTAGTATTTTCAAAGTTCACATAGAAAGATGAACTCAACCAGCTTGCTTCTCAGTGATTTTTTTTAAAAAAAAATTTGTTTTATTCCTTATTTTATTCCTCAAATACCAGGACCAGGGACACAACGGTAATTTATGGAAGGGGGGGAAAGATATTTTATTTTTTAATTTTAATTTTTCACAATTTATTCATTATATAACCTGATTGAAGCCCCCTTTCTCAACTCCTCCCAGTCCTACCCTCCTTACCTCTTTCACCCTACCCTCTTCCCCAGTACACTGAAAAGCGGAGTGCTCCTCCTCTGCCATCTGACTGTATCATCAGGACTGTGAGTCCACATCACCAGGGACAAGCGATCAAAGAGCAGGCAATCGAGTTCATGACAGAGACAGCCCCTGCTCCCCTTACTCAGGAACGCACATGGAGACTGAGCTGCCAATCGGCTACATCTGAGCAGTGGATCTATGTCCTCTATATGTATGGTCCTTGGTTGGTGCATCATACCCAAAAGATCCCCTATCATTCAACAAGGACATTTGCTCAACTATGTTCATAGCAGGTTTATTTTTAATAGCCAGAATCTGGAAACAACCTCAGGAGAGGAATGGATGCAGAAATTGTGGCATATTTACACAATTAAATAATACTCAGCTACTAAAAACAAGGAAATCGTTATTTTTTTCAGGCAAACAGATAGAACTAGAAAAGATCATCCTGAGTGAGGTAACCTGGAAACAGAAAGACAGGCATGGTATATACTCACTTGTAAGTGGTTATTAGCCATATAATATAGGATGGCCGTCTACAGACCTAAAGAAGCTAAACACTAAGGAACACTCTAGAGAGGATGCTTAAACATCATTCCAAATGGCAAACAGGATAGACACCTGTGGTGGAAGAGAGAAAACAAGATTGGAGCCACTCTAGAAGGTCTTCTGAAAGGCTCCACTCAACAGGCGATGGAAGCAGATTCTGAGACTTACAGCCAAACTTTGGGCAGAGCACAGGAAGTCTTATGGAAGAAGAGGGGCAGATAGAGGGGCATGGAGGGGACAGGAGGCCCAAAAGGAGACCAACAAAGCCAAAGAAAAAGATATTTTCATCTGGAGTCATATGTGCTAATTATATATTTCATATATGTCCATTTTCAAATTTGTCCTTTTAAATCATGAGATCTTTACATATCCTCTCTTCTCCTAAACTATTCTAAGAAAATGTGTTTATCATTTTGGTGTCAGAGTCTAGTAAAAATTTCTGCAGAGAAAATATTTTTGATTGCCTGGGGTCTTGTCCCTTATCAACTTTAGTCAATGAGTTCCCTTTAATATTTTCTCTTTAGAATTACTCAACCAACTCATCATGTTCAATCTGTTTCCTCCCTCATAAGACTTGAAAAGGCCTAACATGGTATCCTTGCTATCTTGCTTAATCTTCTCGTTTCTAAGATGAGAAAGTTGAATCAAGGCTAATCTTCACTCTGATTCATACCCGTGAAACTCTTAAAGCTTCCAATCCATTAAGATGTCTGTTCACCTTCTTTTGCAGCTTTAGCAATATCCTCCCAATTTGTGTGCTTAGGCTTACTTTGAGGTCGTCGGTCTTAGGAATCTTAGACAGGGAGAATTATATATAGGTGTGCTTTTCTCAACATTTATCTTGTGTCTGGAATTTGGAAAGTTGGAACTTTAATACTAAAGACTCATGGAACTTTAAAAAAATTCATGTCTAGATTTGATCAGAGAGCATCATGAGTACTACAGGGAGATGAATTTGCCTTGTGAAAAAAAAGTTACAAAATCACAATCATATCACTTTATTATTGGATAAGTTGTTGTCAGTTTATCCCAGTGTTCTAGTTTGTTTCTATTTCTGTAATCGAACACTCCAATCATAAGCAACTTGGGTAACAGAGGGTTTATTTACCTATCATCAAGAGAGGCCAAGGCAGGAATCAAGACAACAGCTTGAAGCCGAAAACGAGAAGGAAACTGTGTTCACCGGCTTTCTCCATGTGGCTTGTTTCACCTGGATTGCTCTACCTGGTCTGCTCAGTTACTTTTCTTATCCAGTTCAGTTTACCTGTGTAGAGATGGTACCATTCACAGTGGGATGTTCTACTGTGTCAGTTAGTAATTGAGAAAATTCTTCATAGACATGCCCATAGGCCCATAGGCCCATCTGATGATGGCAATTCTTCAATTCTTCAATCTTTTTAGGTGTGTCCAGTTAACAAATAAAATTAGCATCAGAACAAACATTGAAAAGGCAATGATTACAAAACATGGTCTTCGTCACACTAGCTTCAATTTTATGGACTTAAAAGGTACATAAAAACACATAACAATAACAGGTAGAATAGGTACTTTTATAGTTACCTCCACTATGATCACACTATCCAAAGTTTATATCAAGTTGTTTCCATGTTGAAGGTAAATTTTCAGATATAATATCTACCTTGAATATTTTAGTTTAAGAGAGGTAGTGTTGATTTTCAATTAAGAAATGACATCAAGGTAGAAAGCAGAGACAATTTTTAGGTGGGAGATTCTTCTGATTTTTGGGTCTGTACAATAAAAGTAACAGATGATGATTTTCATCCATGATTTTTATGTTCTATTAAGTTTCATAATCTATAAATTTGGTATTGATACTTATAAATCAATTATGTTTTTATAGAATGCCAGGGATTATTTACTAGGAAGATAGGCTAACCTTTTTATTTTGATAAAGTAATAGAGATTGAATTTGAAACCAGGCACTTGACTTCTGAGCTTTTTTAAATTTTATTTTGACTTCTGAGCTTCTTTAGGTAACCACAGTGTGACCTGGCCTGAATGTTCTCTGAGAGTCCACTGTCTACCTTCAGAGTTTCATTATTTGACTATATATGGAGAGTCTTTGCTTCATAAAATCAAGGAGTTCTTGTGTAGAATTGACATGCATCCACAGTTGCTTCAAGCAATTTGACTATGATTAAGGTTTTCCTAGACCAGATTTATAAGAAGCGAAAGCAAGGGAATGCTTTTATTAAAGAACTTTATCTAGTTGAATACTTACTAACAAGTTTCAAAATTCTAAAAAAAAAAGGCTTTAAAATATTTTTATTGCCTCCTATTTGTCACTCACAAAACATAGGAAATAATTTTCAGAATGTAAAAACTGAACTTAATTCTCATCCTGAGATAACTAATTATTAGTATAAAAGTGAACAGAGTGTTAGATCAAAGTGAAGTCATCTTAACTACAAAAAAAAGTGAACGAAAAGTAAATATTGAGCACATCAATAGTAGTTGCTGATATAGTCAGCAAATATCAAAACAGAAGTAGAAGCCAATCAAGAACAATGGAGGCAAAGGGTGTGCATGCAGTAATTCCAAAGATATGCTCACTTCAAAGAGGTAGATGAGGTATGTACGAATCAATTCTGTTAGACTAACAATCCCGAGAAGAGGGCAGAGTAAATAAATCATTGTTGTATACTTTCTTTTTTGTGGGATTTAAATTTTTTTATTTTAATTTTTATTAATTATAGTTTATTCACTTTGTATCCCAGCTGTAGCCCCTCTTCCAACCCCTCCCATTTCCACCCCCCCTCCCTCTTCTCCTATGCCCCTCCCCAAGTCCAATGATAGGGGAAGTCCTCCTCCCCTTCCATCTGACCCTAGTCTATCAGGTATAATCAGGAGTGGCTACATTGTTTTCTTTTGTGGACTGGTAAGGCTACTGCCCCATCAGGGGGAGGTGATTAAAGAGCCAGCCCATGAGTTCATATCAGAGACCGTCTTTGTTCCTATTATTGGGGAACCCTCTTGGACACTGAGCTGTCATGGGCTACTTCTGCACAGGGGTTCTAAGTTATCTCCATGCATGGTCCTTGTTTGGAGTATCAGTGCCAGATTTTTTGGTTCTGTTGCTCTTCTTGTAGAGCTCCTGTTCCCTCCAGGTCTTTCTGTCTTCCCCTGATTTCATAAGATCCTCCGCACTCTGCCCAAGGTTTGGCCATGAATCTCAGCATATGTTTTGATACCCTGCTGGGTAGAGTCTTTCAGAGGCCCTCTGTGATAGGCTCTTTTCCTGTTCCCTGTTTCCTCCCTCTTCTGATGTCTGTCTCGTTTGCTTTTCTGAGTGAAGATTGAGCATCTTACCCGGGGTCCTCCTTGATTATTGTATACTTTCTTTATCAAAACAATCCTGTAAGCAAAGTTGTTAAGAATTTTATAGGAGTTTATTGGGTTGTGGTATAACTCATAGTTAAAAAAATATATTTATTTTTATGTGGATGTTGTGCTTGCCTGTTTCTCTGTACCACATGAATGCAGGAAGCCCATCAGATCCCCTAGTACTAACAAACTGAACACCACTTGGAACTTACCTCAGGTCCTTTGCAAGAGTAGTTGTTGCTCTTAACCGCTGAGCCATCTCTCCAGCTTTTCATAATTCATAAAATTTTAAGGAAAAATGTTTTTATCAGTTAACCTGGAACTTACTAAACAGAGTGCATCAATAACTAGCCCCAAAGAACACTTTGAAACTGGGTATGTGGTTCAAGTGGCTCAGACCTGTCATCCAAACACTGGATATCTAAAGCAGGAATTGTCATGAACTTGAGGCCAGACAGAACATCAGTAGAAAACATGTTGGGTAATTGTAGTCTGCACTGGGAGCATTGTCTGTCTTTTGATCATATGAGAATAAATAACTACATGCTTCATCTCTATAAAGGTGGAATGCCATAGATTTTGAACATCTACTATTATTAATTGATACATGATGGCTTGATGATATTTCAATATGGTTAATTGGGAATACACTTTTTATTTTTTTTAATTTTTATATCAATCAGAGGTTAGGTACTTTGCATCCCCAGGGTAGCCCCCTCCCTTTTTCCCTCCCACTCTCCCCATCCCTCCCTCATATCCTCCTCACCCCCTCCAAGTCCACCTACAGGGGAAGATCTCCTCCCCTTCCATCCAACCCCAGTTCATCTTGTCTCCTCAGGTATGGCTGCAATGTCCTCCCCTGGGATCTAGCCAGGCTGTTACTCCCTGGCGTGTATGGGGGAGAGTCAAAGAGCCAGCCATCGAGTTCATGTCTGAAACAGTCCCTGTTCCACTTATTAGGGTCTTCAGTTGCATACCGAGCTACTATGGGCCACTTCTGAGTGGGGGTTCTAGGCCATATCCATACATGGTCCTTGGTTGGAGAAACTGTCCCATAGAAGACCCCTGTGCCCTTCTCAGTTTGATCTTTGTGGAGCTCTTGTTCTCACCAAGTCTTACTAACTTTCCCTATTTTTATTATTATTCCCCGCCCTCTGCTAAAGGCTTGGTTGTGAGTCTTAATATCTGCTTTGATACATTGCTATATTGATTCTTTCAGAGGCCCTCTTTGGTATGCTCCTGTCCCGTTGCTTGTATTATCCTCCATTCAATGTCCATCCCA
>CM053754.1:36739371-36756516 GCA_028658305.1 Pachyuromys duprasi
TCAGTCTGTCCGGGGAACCCTGTGCCCCAGCCCAAAGTGGCGGCCGCTGGCACAGAGGGATGTGGTCCTGCGCAGTGCAGCCTGCAGTATCTGGGTGAAACTCAGTCTGTCCGGGGTACTGTGTGCCCCAGCCCAAAATGGCGGCTTAGGCGCCCAGCCCGGCTGTGCGCAGCCTGTCTCCCTCCGGAGTTTTTCCTGGGAGTATCTGGGTGTCCCTTGGACACTTCCACTTGATTTCCCCACCGTAGGAATTCTGCTCACCTGGCAGTCGCAAACGCTGGTGTTTTAGGTCCCAGATCTCAGTCTCCGGGTCGCTGTGCCTACACTATTGTCCTGCTCTTCAGACACAGTGTCCTCCTGGGGCAGCCATCTTGGATCTCTCCTCGCCCCTACTTCTCTTACTAAGAGATGCACATGGAGACTGAGCTGCTTATTAGCTACATCTTAGCAGGAAGTCTATAGAGATGTCTCAGCTCTTGAAGGCTAAGCTCACAACCATAAATAATACACTTTTAATCCCAGACAATGATGTTTCATTGAGGAGCAGACAAAGTAAAGAATCAGAGAAAGATTTGACAGAGTAAGTCACAGATAAAATATGCCAACTCTCAGGAGAACAGACAAAAGGGAGAGACTACTTGAGAGCAGCACAGCACACACACACACACACACACACACACACACAGAGAGAGAGAGAGAGCAAGAGAGTTATGGAAACAGTAGAGTATAATGTAGTTGAGTGCAGTTTGGTGCAGTTCAGTTGAGTTTGGTGCAATTCAGTGGCATTTTTCCCCCCAAACCAAGCAGTTTAGTGAGAAGACAGTTTGAATCAGTCAGTTTGGAGAGGAGTTTTGAGCTAGAACAGCTGTGTTGAAGCAGCCAGCCAGAGTTCAGAAAAAAACTATAAAGGGTGAGCTTATTCAACAGTAGGTCTCAGAAGTTGAAAACATTCTAGGCCTAGGTTAGCAGATAGAGGCTGGAAGTGAAGCCTTCAAGGTCGGGGCTTGCAGAAGATTAGATTGTGCAGAGGCAGGAAACTTCCTGAGCTAGGCCTAGGGATAGTTAAGTAGAAAGGCTCTGGGCTCAGCCCAAGCCATGTGTTCGTAAAGCTTGGGTACCACTCTCTCTCATCCCCACATCAAAGGAAATTAAAAAAAAAACAGAAAACATTTACACAAGAATTCCATTTTTTATCTGGGCAAGGACTGGAAATACATAGAGCATCATTTCTAATTAAGACATTTAGGCCACCACCATATAGTTAAAAGAACCATGGTTCTTGAAAGTTCCCATATGTTCACATAGAAACTATGCAATGCATTGTCCCTGGATAGGCAAACTTGGCTTTGATGAATCTGAGTCTAGATTTTTATCTCACAGTTATAATACCTAATAGAAATTTGGCATGTGTTTGTATTCGTGCTGCCAGAGGAAAGCCAAAGGCTTTGTTCTGCTGAGTTCTATTGTCAGTGATGCACCCTAATCATCTTTCCCTCCTAACCCTAATGCAGACAACTTGCCTCAAAAATTCCACTTTATGGATAGTTTGCTTAATTGGCAAGGTAACGATGCTCTTTCCCTATGCAATCCTGCCAGCTCCACAAAGAGACAATTTGTTTTGTTAAGGATGAAAGCATCTTCCTGAGCACTTGGTATTTCACAGGACACACAGACTTAATATCCAATTTGTGTCGAATCTGCAGTGGTGTTACTTTCTCAGTTTTTCCTCAGGATACAAACATAACTGTAACGTTTCACCACCTACACACTCATCACAATCTCTGCTCCAACACTTCGCGGGAAACAATGAGACAAGCTGAGGGACAGCCACAACTTTAGCTTTCCTCTCGTCTGACTGCGATAGGTAAGTCCAGAGTTCACACAGCAAGACTTGAAAGTGGGTAGGTGGAAGAGTAGGCTGGGGTAGTCAAAACCAATCTACTTTTCAAGTGATATTTTTATGCTTATGTCAAGTTTTTGCCTTCTTTTCATTTATTATATCTGCTCTCTAAATTTAGATTTTTTTTTATGTAGTCTTCACATTTTGTAACCGTTTCAGAGTTAATTGTTCATACTGTAGTTAAGGTTGACATAGTCAAGTTTATCCTATGTCACTGCAAATTACGCAGTTCATTTTTGTTTGTTTGTTGGTCTGGGTTTTTGTTTTGTTTTGCTTTAGTTTTTTTGTTTTTTGGATTTTGGTTCTTTGTTTTACACTTTTTGGTTTTGTTGTTGTTGTTGTTTTGGTTTGGTTTTGGTTTTTTGAGACAAGATTTCTCTGTGTAACATTGGCTGCCCTGGACTTACTTTGTAGGCCAGTTTGGCCTTGAACTCACAGAGATCTGCCTGCCTCTACCTCCTTGAGTTCTGGGTTTACAGGTGTGTACCACCACAACTGATTACAATTCTTATTGTACATGAGACAGTGGATAAAATTATTTCCATGTATTTTTTTATACTTACACTTACTATGGCTAATATGTGACTAATAGAGCAAAGCTTATGTGGATTATGTGAAAAGAAACTGAGCTGATCCATATAAAATGCCTATGATTGTGCTAGACACATAGTGGGCACTTAACAACTATAATCATATTATTAGTAATTATTTCTTTTGCAGTTGGAAGGGGATTAAGGCAATTAATCTAGTTTAATTGATTTTAACAATCAGTTAAATGTGTGACTGGGAATATAAATCTGAATTTTCTGGATTTTTTTTTCAGAACTATGGATTTAACCCAGTGCCTTATGCAAGGCAGACAAGTGTTCTACCATTGAACTATATCCTCAAGATCTCTAGAGTAGCAGTTCTCACAATCTTCTTAATGTTGGGACCCTTCAATATAGTTCTTTATGTACTTCATAACTATAATTTCGCTACTATTATGAATTATTATATAAATATCTGTGTTTTCCAATAGTCTCAAGCAACTCCTGTGGAAAGGCCACTTGACCTCCAAAGGGGTCATGACCCACAGGTTGAGAACCACAGCTCTAGTGACTACTGTCAATTTATTGGCTATGTTACTATGTAATTTTAAATGCTGTTTTAAATTTATGTGATGAAGCTAGGCCACATATACAATGGACAGAGGTAGTTTTGTTGCTGTGTTGGGTTTTTGGAGTGCTTTAGGACTTGGCTCAGTACAGATAGAAGGGTCATTTAGTCCTGGCGTCACAGTGACAGAAGGCCTCAGTTTTCTACTTTTGGCATTACATCTCAATAAGATTTATATATAGTCCCCAAATTCCTTGACATGTAATTTTCTTCATCATAGACCTTTACCTACAAAGCACCAGAGTGTCAGGGATATAGAAATCAATGGAATATCGGGTAGCCTCCCAAACCCCTTGAGATAGGTGAAAAAAAAGAGGGTTTAAATGATTCTGTGGATAAAATTAGAGCTAGAATGTCTTCCATAAAATATTAAATACTACAAAATTTAGTCTAAAGTTATTGAAGACCCTTTTTTTCTGGAGTTTATTTTTTATTTATTCTTTGAGAGTCTCAAATGTGAATACAACATAGTTTCATTATGCCAACTTTTCACTCACTCAAACTTCTCCCCGATCCATCAGCCACATCCCCTCCCAACTTCATGCCCCTTTTCATTGCCCCTTTAGTCTTGGATGCTTGTGTGTACAGCCATACTCTGCATCATGGTCATGCTAACAAGGGCTATTTTCCTGGAAGAAGACTGATTCTCCTTACCCAGCATCTTCCAACTACCAAAGCTTAACTAAGGATCAGGCTTTGTGATCCACTCCCCCACATTTTTTGCATTTTGGACTGGCTTGCTCTTGTGTAGGTTTTCTGTAGACAATCACATCCAGCAGGAATTCGCAAATGCAATGACCCTGTCCAGAAGACAATTTCACAGCAACCTTCCCTAATATCAGGCACTTTTCAACCTTCCCATCTTCTCTTCCACAATGTTCCCCGAGCCCTGTGAGAAGGGATTGTTTTTAGATGTTTCATTAAGACTGAGAATCCCATATTACCGTATTCTCCATACTCTGACCATCTGTGATCTCTATTGATTGCTGTCTGCTGAAAAAGAAGCTTTTTTGATGAGCGTTTAGGAATGTTACTAATCTACAGATATGAAGTACTTAGAAGACAATTTGACACTAAATCAACATAGTACCAAAATTTCCCTGGTGTTTAAAGTCATTACACTAAAAAATTAACCTTCTGCTACATGTGCCTTGTTAAAATATGCTGCTACATAGCAAATAGATAGGAAAAATGCAAAAATATCAAAATGATGGATTCACAGTTGAGATGTAGAATAGAATGAGACATATCCACTTGCAAAACAAGAAAATAGCTATTGCTTGCGTTTTGAATAGCCAGATAACATGCAGGGAAAGCAGTGGAATTTATATTGATTTTAATGTGTAAAGATTTACTTTATTCATGCATTAACCCAAATGTGAAATGTGTACTCAAGAACTTGACTACTACCATCCTTTAATAGATATACAAAAAACAACAGGGAAACTGTTTTGTTTTAATGATGGGCATAAAATGCAAATTAAAAATCAAAGTAAGGGAATAGAATGTTGTGAGCTGTTGAAAATTAAGATATTTATTCAACAATATTTTGTTCTTTAGCCCTGATAAATTTTTCATAAACATCAATGAAGAGCAAGTATTTCTATTATCTCATGAGTTAATGTAGTCATATTTATAGTTTGAACAATTAAGTTTATTTCTAGCAATTACATTCACATTCAAATCTAGTGTATTAATATGAGATTACAAAAAGAGAAATTGCTTAAAAATTGTATTTTTGATTGCCTTAATCTCATCTTCATTCACATTAGCCATCTAGAAAAAATGATTTATGAAGGAAGCATAATTTAAAAAATATTGCAAGAATTTCCTAAAAATATTATGTATAATATATTATGCGGGTGTATACGTACATATGAGCATATATATGTGTATACACACATACATGTATGTGTGTATAAAATATTATTAATTTCTTATATAAACTTCTTACATACTTTGTCATATAACTGTTGAATTTATTCTCTGTAATATTTTATATTCTTTACTTTCCTCCATTTCTCTACTTTTCTCATCTTGAGTACCCATAATTTTACTCTTTGCTTGTATGAAGTTAATTTTTCACTTGGGCATATAAGAAATCACCTAATGTTTATCTTTCTGTGCCTGACTTACTTAAATTAATGTCATGTGCTTCAGGTTCACCCCATCTGTAACAAATTACATGATTTTTTTCATACATATGTGTCTATTATATATAGCATACTATTTCTGATCTTTTTTAGATTATAGACACTATTTTAGTTATACACACTCAGGTGTGACTGTGTAACTTGGCTTCTGTAAAAAATACTGCAGTAAACATAGGCATATAGGTGTCAATTGACAGTGATGTCATTGTCTTTGGATTTATACTCAACCGTGATACTGTTGGATGACATGATAATTTTATTTTTAATATCTTAGGAATGTACACATGGTTTTACAAAATGAGTATGCTAATTTTTATTCTCAGCAAGACTTTACACGATTTCAACTTGTTAACCCTTCCTGTGTTTCATGTTTTGATAGCCACCATTCTTAAAAACCAACCTTTCTTAAGTTCATGGTAGAAACAGGGCTTGCTTCTAAGTTTTTATTTGTGATAATTTGTTTAATTTCTGTAAGAACTCCAAGAAATCTGTTATTATTTTCATTTTAGGTAATGAAGGTGAACATCTCTAATCTCAACACTATGGAGGTTGAGGCAGGAGAGTTTCCGTGAATTTGAGGATAATTTGGGATACACAGTAAGTTTAAGACCATACTAGTAAATATTGCAAAACTCTAATAAAGTACTGCAAAGCAAAGAAAATATACTGAGTTACATGTCAAAAATTACACTTTTTGCCAGAGGCAGAATCAAATAATTCTTAGCAAGAATCTGTTGCATTTTTTTAAGAACTCTATTTGCAGTATTTACACCTTGACCTCCCTTCCACCAATTCTTTAACCCTAGGTAAAAGAGAAAAGGTTAGTGTGGAAAGGTAGGAGAAGACCCCCTTACTTCTCCTGGCTGGTTAGTATTGATGGGTTCTTTTGGAGGTATATCAATCTCTGGCAACAGCAAAAGCAGCAAGCAGTCTCCTCCACTTACCTCTTCTAAGCCACTGTGCCATGAAGGATCTCTCCCAGGCCTCTCCAAACTGCCACACTGTCCGTTTCCAGTCTCTTTAAACTGCCTCCACTCTCTTTGTCTGGTCTTGTATTTATAATACTTAGAGTCCTAGACCATGCACCTCTCTGCTGCACAAGGTAGGCCATTACCAGCTGGCAAAGACCACACCCTTGCAGGAGGCAGTTATCAGCTGTGGATAAACTAAAGCCCAAACTAAAACCCCATACTTGGGATTAAAATAAAAACATAGTTACATAACATAACTGAGCTTTTAAAGAAACCAAAACTTCCATTACAAGAATCCACATTAATAATTGCTGGGCAGTGGGTCAAAGAATAAGATTTGATTCTACAGAAGGATTTTCCAAATGACATCATTTTATCACTCTGACTTTCATTTTGTATAAAACATCTTATAATCTGTTATGGAGCCTCTGAAATATGAACATCCCACGAGGACATGGCTTTGGATTTCCATCCATGCTGTTTGCATCATTACTTCCTGAAACATCATCTTTCTTTATGTTTTCAATCCGTGTATACATGAAGAGATAAGCTGGAAAATTTTGAGTGAAAACAGAGGAATTTGGCATAGATGTTATAAGAGCACTAAGTGTCAAAGCACTTTTTCGACAAGAAAAAAAAATAGAGAAAAGAGAAGTGATTTTTTCCAATATAAGAAACCTGTGGCTTTGGCTTCACTAAAAATAGTAGAAAGACATAACATGATGTTAGTGTTTAAGGTAAACTTTCTAAACAACTGATATAATTTTATTTTTCTAAAATAAGGACAACAGATACAGTTTGATTTCTTTACAGTATAGTTTCATCTCTCTTAAAGTGATCAATAAAATGTTACAGGGCATATGGCCCAGGCTTGAATCTTGACTCCATTTCTTAGAATTGCATGACTTCTGACTTACACTTTTATTTCCAAACCAGAGGGAAAAAATCCAGGTCCCATTAGGAAAAGATAGTATGTCAACTAAGCTAAAGAGTGTTTTATTCAAATACACAGAGAAATAAAAACCAGCTATTATGTTTCTAAACTTAGAATAAGAAAACTGGTATGTAATATGTGGGGTAGAATACTTGATAGAGTAAAAGGGGTGACAGTATCGTCTGCATTCTTCCCTGGGTTCATTTCATGTGTACTGTAGGTTTTCAAAGGAGCCTGTTAAATCTGCCCAAAACAGCAGTTTCTGGGCACTGATCACTCAAACAACCCCTTCCCTTTCTTCCCCATCTTCCTATCTTATCCTGACAGAGTCACTCAGCGCAAACAAGTTATATCTCTCTGTCCAAATCTTTGGCTTTATCTTTTGTATTTTGATTTTCTTTGTTTTCTAATTCTAACTTTTATGAACCCTAATTATTGGGTTTCCAGAAATATTTTTATGCTAAAAAGCTTCTCGGTATCAATACACTTGCTTTCTATCAGTTTTGAGGGTTTTCCAATTAAAGTAATTTAAACAATAATGAGACATTATTGGCATTTTTAGATTAACCAGGCTAGGGATTAATTTGAATATTATAGTTTGCAAAACAAACTCTACCCAAACTCAGCAGTCTTATATTATAAATATTTATTGTTTCACAGTTTCTTTGGCATTAATTAAGGAATGGCTTCATGTGGTGGTTCTAGGGCAGAGTTTTTACTGAATCTACAGACTATGTATTAGCTAGGATAACTTCTTTGAAGGTTGAAAATGTACTTCCTAGTGTTCTACTTGGATGTCCTTTCTATATGATGGAGGTTAGGGGAGAAGCAGAAATAGGACAGAAGAGGAGGGAAGGGCAAGAAGGTGGAGAACGAAAGAGAACAAAGAACTGGTAGAAGCAAGGAGGGGAGAAGGAATAGGAAGTAACTGCAATGAGTTTCATGAACTACTCTTGGAAGGTAAACACCTTCTCATATTTGTCACACTGTGGTTGTTGGTAGAAAGTCACTAGTTCACTTGCAGGGAAGAAAACTTAATCTCTGAAAGAAGATTGAACTGTTGAGAGAAGTGTGTGATTCTAATTTGAATACTGAACATTTCATGTTTTGAGTTTGTTTGAGCCAATAATTAAGGCTGCCATCTCAAACCAACTTCTATGTTTGGGCACTGACTCTTCTGATAAACATTATCAGAGCAGGTCCTTATGTGTTATCAGAGTTTGTTACTGCAATTCTAATCTAGAAGGAGAAAATATGTCTAGTTTACTGAGAGAAACAAGACACCCTCCTCTGCATAGATGAGTAACATGCCACATTCATTCCTCTCTTCGTTCATCTTGTTTACACATATTTTTGTTTGTTTGTTTGTTTCAAAAATCACCTTTGTGAGTTTTATTCATCCTTCTGCACAAATCAGTATGGGGGAGGAAATGAGATTGTTCTGATGAAATTAGAAATGTTAGCATCTGATTTGAAACTGAGTGGGGCTGATCCCTCTCTCTTCTAAAACCATGAGGTTCCTCTGTGTTGGGGAAAGAATTTAGTAGATGATTGTGAAACAGGAAATTAAAGTTGGTCCTAGCCTTAAAGACATCAGATTATAGGCTGGCAGGAATAGAAGAAATCCTTATCAAAAGTATTGATAAAAGGAAAGGAATTAAATTTACGGAGCTAAACATACCCCATACATTAAAAGTGAATCCCCAAATTTCCATGAGTTTACTATTGAGCCACATTAATTGGATTTTTCTTTTCAGAGGTGGCAGATGTAGAATCTTATCTAACTAGTATTAAATATTCTAATGAGAGAAGCTTTATTATTATTATTATTATCATGGGAGGTTCACGATAGGTCAGTAAAATTCAGCTCAAGTATTGTGCCTTAACCAAGACACAAGAGATGTTTATCCAGTCCAGTGAAGGGAGGGTCAGAATCTATTGATCTATATGTTAACAGTTTAAAATTTTGCTTTGCTTTTTAGGTTTATGAATAGAATGAGTTAATTTAAACTTGTAAATTTTTTTCCTCCTTTTGTCAAATGGGCAATATCTGAACCTAAAACGGAGAAAAGAATGGGTACAAATTATCACGACCACTTCTATGCATTTCCATGTATTAATATCATGAGCAAATATTAATGTCTTTAAAAATCTTTAATTTCTGCATTTACCACACAATATAATCATACTGATAAGGACTTAGAACTTCTAGCTAAAGTTTTTCCCCCCAAATCTTGGTGGTAAGTAAAATAACTTTAAGCACTGCCGAGGCTTTAGTACTTTTTGGGTTTGTGAGCTGAAGCTATCATTGGTGTGGTGAAGAAACCTACTGTGAAAGTAGCATCATCTGTGGTTTTTCATCTCTTCTGGAAGTTAAGGCTTCACTCTTTTTTATTTATTTCTTCACACTGAAGAACAGAATCACTCTGAAACTATGGGAAAATGGACAGGTTTCTTCTCTAACCACATATAATTTAAAAAATAAATAACTTCTGTTTTCTAAAGAATTGGGTAGGCCCAATCCAGCTTATTCAATAGTATTACATATAGAGCTCTGTCCTATTTGGAATAATCATTAGTCATAATTTTGAGAGAGGAGAACTTGGATTGCAAATTTTTATTATTTCTCTTTTCTCATTCTTTTATTATTATCAATTACTACAATTTATTCAATTTGTATCCCTGCTGTAGCCCCTTCCCTAGTTTCCTCAAAATTCCACCCTCATTTCCTCTTCTCCCCTTATGCCCCTTCCCTAGTCCACTGATAGGGGAGGTACTCCTCCTCTTCTATTTGACCCTGTCCTGTCAGGTCTCATCATGACTGATTGCATTGTTTTCCTCTGTGGACTGGCAAGGCTGCACCCCACCAAGAGAAGGTGATCAGAAAGCCTGCCACTGGTTTCATGCCAAAGAAAGTCCCTGCTCCCTTTCCTAGGGACCCTACTTGGAGACTGAGTCTATGGCTACATCTGAACTGCGGTTTTAGGTCTTCTCCATGCATTGTCCTTGGTTGGGGTATCATTCTCTTAAGAGACCCAAGGGCTCAAATTTTATGGCTCTGTTGATCTCCATTTGGAGCTCTTGTCCCCTCCAGGTCTATCTATCTCCCCCTTCTTTCATGAAATGCCTGCACTTTTCCCAAAATACCTCGATCGGTAGAGTCTTTCAGAGGCCCTCTGTGGTAGGCTCCTGTCCTCTTCCCTGTCTTCTCCTGCTTCTGATGTGTACCCTTTTTGTCCTTCTGAATGAGGATTGAGCATCTTCTCTAGGGTCCTCCTTGTTTATCTTCTTTAGGAGTATAGATTTTAGTATGTTTTTCCTATATTATGTGGCTAATATCCACTTATGAGTGAGTATACACCATCTGTGTCTTTCTGCTTCTGGGTTGCCTCACTCAAGATGATCTTTTCTAGTTCTCACCATTTACCTGCAAATTTCACGATTTCCTTGATTTTAATAACTGAGTAATATTCCATTGTGTAAATGTACCACAATTTCTGTATTCATTCCTCCATTGAGGGACTTCTAGGATGTTTCCAGCAACATCCTAGATGGCTGAGCAAATGTCCTTGATGTATAGTTGAGCATATGTTGGATATATGCCTAGGAGTAGTATAGCTGGATCTTGAGGAAGTGCTATTCCTAATTGTCTGAGAAAGCTCCAGATTGATTTTCAAAGTGGCTCTAAGAGTTTGCTACTACCTATCTTTATAATTTTGTTTATGTACCTAAGGAAGTAATGTTAACTACTTTTAATCCATACCACCACCCCAATAAGGTACAGTGGCTAGTGTTTTTTCCCCTAAATGAAGTTCAAATAGATTTCCAAAGTCTCTACTATACACACTGTCAGACATAGCAAGGACTATAATGGAAACAGGTTTTGTTTTGTGCGTGAATACATGTTGTTATTATAACTGTTTGCATCTGGTTTTCCAAGGCAAAATGCAACTAAATCCCAGATTGCTGTAACCAATAGACAGGGATTTCAAAAGTTCTGGTTAGTGTACTTTAATTTCAAGAAATATTGTTTTGTGATAAGTCTATACCTATGAAACTGTCAGGGTTATAATTTATCAAAGTAAAAAAGTTTCTTTTGGAGACATGGTTATTTGAATAAAACTGGCCTTAATCTGCTATTTATCAGAAGATGGCATTGAGTTTTTATGGTCCAGCCACATTTTCCAAGGGCCAGGATTACAGGTATGTGCCATCACACCTGGCTTATGTGGTGGTATGGATCAAATTAGGGCTTTCATGTTAGCTAGGCAAGCACTCTACCAACTGAGCTATATCCTCAGTCCAATCAAAAGAATTTTAATACAATTACTAACTTTATTTAAATAATCCTCTGCAAAGATTAACTGACTAGTTACTTGCCTCATATTGACAGAGTATAAAGAAGTAAACATTAAGATCCTATACCCCCAAAGGAGATTAATACATTAAGCAAGAGGCTGGACTCTGTTTTCAGTAACAAAAGTGGTAGCTAATTGAAAAGAATTTAGAAAAATCAGTAAAAATTAATCAGAGCTTCTAAAAGATTTTCATGAAAATCAATTACAAAGGAGATAAAACCAGTTCTGCTTGTATGTAGAAGACACTGCTGAAAGGGAGAGAATCAAGATCTCAAAAAAGCTTGGTGCTGGTGAGTGTATGATAAGATTAGACATAAAACTGTTACTGTGACACATGCAAATAGAAAGAACCAAACTGAATGGCTTCTGCTATTGTGCACCTACTCTATATGAGATACCAGACCATATGTTCTACAAGCCTTAGTGCGTTAAATTCTTATGATTGATTTGAATGCCTACTCTATTAAAAAAAAAAAAAGCATCCACAGCTTAAAGATAGCAGTTTGTGGAAAGTTAAAAGCCAGTAAGTGTTGGATCTGGGATCTAAGAATTAATTAGTGTTTCTTTATAGAACAAATGATTGCTGCTCATAGATAACAGCAGGTAAATTTGACTTAAAAATGTAACTTTAAATATAAGTATCTTTTCCTCTCTTTAGCAAAATTTTTATTTAAAGTTTTTAAAAATCCTTCCAAGATTTCATAACTGCTCTTGAGCACTGCTAATTCTCAATAGATAACTCATAATTGCTGACTCAAAGTAAACTGTGTTTTTAATTTCACGCATTTTGAGCCAACGTTGTCCATAATGCATGTTGATGGTCAAGGATGCAATAAATGAGCTCTGGAAAAAAAATACCAAATAATGTTTTTGTACTTTCTATATCATTTTGATGTTAATGGACCTCTATGTAGAGTTAAAACAAGAAAAAACAGATTTTTATGATTTAGAAATTCTTTAAATTCGCCGGTATAAGTTGAATTTATTTAATCTATAAGTAAATATAGAAATGTGATTATCCAAAGAAATCTAAATCAGAATGATCTTTCATATTTGGCTCCAAATGATCAACAAGAGGAATGAAAAAGACCCTCCCATAATTCTGATCACGGTATCTATATTTGTTCTAACAGACTGGGAAAGAAAAATTTTTTAGTGGTCAGGATTCTTTTTTTTTCTTTCTAGTTAAAACAAACACAATTTTATTTAAAATTAGAAAAACTATTCAAATTTAAAAAATAAATCATCTTATATGAAAAAGTCCTATTTTGATAAGAAAATTCTATGGGTTTTTTTGTTTTGTTTTTGAACATTTTTATTTTTAATTTTATTTATTTTTTATTAACATTTTATTTTATATTAATCACAGGTTATGTATTTTGTATCCCAGCCATAGCCCCCTCCCGCATTCTCTCCCTATTCCCCCCCCATCCCTCCTTCATCTCCTCCCTGTTCTTTTCTAAGTCCACTGATAGGGGAAGACCTCCTCCCCTTCCATCTAACTCTAGCTTATCAGGTCTCTTCAGGACTGGCTGCAATGTCTTCTTCTGTGGCCTAGGAAGGCTGCTCCTCCCTCGGTGGAGGGAGGGTCGAAGAGCCAGCCATTGAGTTCATGACAGAAATAGTCCCTGTTACCCTTACTAGGGTACCCACTTGAATACTGAGCTACGATGGGCTATATCCGAGAAGGGGTTCTAGGTTATATCCCTACATGGTCCTTGATTGGAGAAACCGTCTCAGAAAAGACCCTTGTGCCCTGATCTATTTGGTCTTTGTGGAGCTCTTGTCCTCTCCAAGTCTTACTCCCCTTTCTTTTGTATGATTTCCTGCACTCTGCCAAAGGGTTGGTTATGTGTCTTAATATTTGCTTTGATACACTGCTAGGTGGAGTCTTTCCGAGGCCCTCTGTGGTAGGCTCTTGTACTGCTACTTGTTTTCTCCTATATCCAATGTCCATCACATTTGTCTTTCTAAGTGAGGATTGATCTTCTTACCCCAGGTCCTCTTTCTTGTTTATTTTCTTTAGTTGTGTAGATTTCAGTATGTTTATCCTATCTTATAGGTTTATATAAGTGAGTATATACCATGTGTGTCTTTCTGCTTTTGGGATACCTCACTCAGGATGATCATTTCCAGGTCCCACCATTTGCCTGCAAATTTCATGATTTCCTCCTTTTTAGTTGCTATGTAGTATTCCATTGTGTAAAAGTACCATAATTTCTGTATCCATTCCTCGACTGAGGGACATCTGGGTTATTTCCAGGTTCTGGCTATTACGAATAAAGCAGCTGTGAACATAGTTGAGCAAATGTCCTTGTTGTGTACTGGAACATCTTTTGGATATATGCCTAGGGGTGGTATAGCTGTGTCTTGAGGAATCACTATTCATAATTGTCTAAAAAAGCACCAAATCGATTTCCGAAGTGGTTGTACAAGTTTACATTCCCACCAGCAACGGAGGAGGGTTCCTCTTTTTCCACAACCTTTCCAGCATGTGTTGTCACTTGAGTTTTTGATCTTAGCCATAGTGACAGGTGTAAGGTGAAATCTCAGGGTCGTTTTGATTTGCATCTCCCTGATGGCTAAGGACATTGAGCATTTCTTTAAGTGTTTTTCTGCCATTCTACAGTCCTCTACAGAGAGTTCTCTGTTTAGCTCTATATCCCATTTTTTAATTGGATTACTTGGTTTCTTGCTTTTTAACTTCTTGAGTTCTTTATATATACTGGATATTAGCCCTCTGTCAGATATAGGGTTGATGAAGGTCCTTTCCCAGTCTGAAGGCTGTCATTTTGTTTTGATGACAGTGTCTTGCTTTACAGAAGCTTTTCAGTTTCATGAGATCCCGTTTATTGATTGTTGCTCTTAGAGCCCATGCTGTTGGTGTTCTATTCAGGAAGTAGTCTCCTGTGCCAATGAGTTCTAGGGTCTTTCCCACTTTTTCTTCTAACCGGTTTAGTGTGTCTGGTTTTATGTTGAGGTCTTTGATCCACTTGGACTTTAGCTTTGTGCAGGGTGATAAATATGGATCTATTTTCATTTTTCTGCATATAGACATCCAGGTGGTCCAGTACCACTTGTTGAAGATGCTGTCTTTTTTCCATTGGATGGATTTGGCTTCTTTATCAAAAATCAAGTTTCCATAAGTGTGTGGGTTCATTTCTGGGCCTTCTATTTGGTTCCATTGATCCACTATTCTGTTTCTATGCCAATACCATGCAGTTTTTATAACTATTGCTCTATAGTACAGCTTGAGATCAGGGATCAAGATACCTCCAGATGATCTGTTGTTGGACAGGATCATTTTGGAAATTCTGGGTTTTTTGTTTCTCCACAAGAAGGTGAGAATTTTTCTTTCAAGGTCTGTGAAGAATTGTGTTGGTATTTTGATAGGAATTACATAGAATCTATAGATTGCTTTTGGCAGAATAGCCATTTTCACTATGTTAATCCTTCTAATCCATGAGCACGGGAGATCTTTCCATCTTCTGATGTCTTCTTCAATTTCTTTTTTCAGAGACTTGAAGTTTTTCTCAAACAGATCTTTGACTTGCTTGGTTAGAGTCACCCGAAGGTACTTTATGTTATTAGTGGCTATTGTGAAGGGTGTTGTTTCCCTAATTTCTTTCTCAGCCCTTTTGTCCTTAGTGTACAGGAGGGCTTCTGATTTTTTTTTGAGTTGATTTTGTATCTAGCCACTTTGCTGAAGGTGTTTATTAGTTGAAGGAGTTCTCTGGCTGAATTTTTGGGTCCCTCATGTATATTATCATATCATCTGAAAAAGGGATACCTTGGTGGTCAGGATTCTTTGGATGATCATTCAGATGTGACAAAATCATTGTAGCATGCAAGGAAAGAGCAGAGGAAAGAAGGCAGGATGAAAAGAAAGAAGGAAAAATGGAAGAAAGAACAGATTGTTTTATTACTGTTTTATCAAACACAATAATAGCTTCAAAATTGTTTATATATCCTTTAGAAATTTTGTGCACTGGAGTTTTCAGTTGTAGATCATAATACTATATAAGAAAGTCTTTTATTTATAGACACTCAATTTATAGTAAACTAGACTTCAAGAGTCCTGAAAGCCATTTAAAATCAGAAACACTGGGCAATCAAGATACCTCTGTGTTCTTGCATTTGAAATAAAATTTGAATGAAAGTTCACAATTTGATATTTGTATAATTCAAATGTAAGAATTTTAACATAGATTTAGAGATTCTGTGGTCCTTATGTGCCTTTAAGACATTTCTGTAATTATTCTTTAAAAAATCCAATGGAACTTGAAGGCAACATGAGAGAGTGGAAAGGTCACATCTTTAGAAGATGAATTCAGTTTTCATTCTACCATGTAGCTGAGGTCTCTGGCTATTTATTCAATTACTATTCACATTTGGTTACCAGTTGTAAAATGGAACTGGTAAATCTCACCTCACTGTAATGTTAGGAAGTTCCCATCAAATGCTGGAGATAAAAATCCTTCCTGAATTACTTGGTGAGATACATTTTTTTTGGTTTCTTGCCTTTCCATAATCAGAAGACATATATGGTCTTAATTTTTTATGTTGAGGATGAGTATATAATGAGCATGTCCATGCACAACTAAGAAAACCTACCCCAAATCTACACACATTCTAATAACATTAATGTTTGAAAAGAAAATGGTTGTCACAGATTTTGCACTGACATTTTCTCCGAGGGAATCCTCATAGTAGTGATGGCAGATTCCTTCCTCAGAACAACTCTAGGTCCCTAGGATAAGCAGCAGATTTTTGCAAATAATCTTCCAAACCTCTTGTCAGATAAGTTTTTTTCCTTGTCATTTGGAAAATACTGAAGAGCTACAACTTGTTCATAAATTTGTTGAAAGCAAGTGTTCTTTGTTGCTCTCAGAATGTCTACATTTTTCCCTTAAATGTACCTCACAGGTATTTCATCCCTGTCATTTATTTCTGGCTTTTTAAAAAATTTATTTACCCAAACGAGAACAATCATTCTGCCTGGCAAAAGTTTTGTTTTCTTTTCTTTTCATTTTATTTTATTTTTGTTAAATTTTTACTTAACTAATGTCTCCTAGTGCTAGCTCATTAGCACTATCTCAATATTTCCTGTATCAGAATACATGAAAAAATGCATTTGAAATTCTTGCTTGAAAATTAAAATGAGCAATGACTCAATATATTATGCCACTATGACCTGACATTTTAAAATGACAAAGTTAAGATATATATATCCCTACATGGTTACAAATACTTTTAGAGTTCAAAGTACTATTTTTCTTCATAATAATCCAGAATTTAAGAAAAAATCAAGAGCTACATTCAGCTAAAAGTTCATTTTAAAAAATTGATTTTCTAATTGGGTTTGCTTTCTCTGATGAGATATCCTTTTGAGAGTACCATAGTTCTCACTGGGTAAATGCTTTTTGGTGGTGGTGGTGTTTTAAATCATACTAACAGAAAACTTTTGGAATTTTGTATTTTTCTGGCTAGGACAGATGATGAAGAAATTAAAAATTAGAGAGGTAATATCCACCTGGATCCTCCTTCCTGTATATCCTCCCTCGGAGTATAGATTTCAGCATGACCTGCCTATCCTATAGGTCTATATAAGTGAGTATATACCATATGTTTCTTTCTGCTTTTGAGAAACCTCACTTAGGATGATCGTTTC
>CM053754.1:36757016-36865641 GCA_028658305.1 Pachyuromys duprasi
TGAAAATAGATCCATATTTATCACCTTGCACAAAGCTAAAGTCCAAGTGGATCAAAGACCTCAACATAAAACCAGACACACTAAACCTTCTAGAAGAAAAAGTGGGAAAGACCCTAGAACTCATTGGCACAGGAGACTTCTTCCTGAATAGAACACCAACAGCACAGGCTCTAAGATCAACAATCAATAAGTGGGACCTTATGAAGCTGAAAAGCTGTAAAGCAAAGGACACTGTCATCCGAAGGAAATGACAGCCAACAGATTGGGAAAAGTATTTTGGATCAGTGAGAATTATAGTAATTGCATTCAGAAAACCTAGGCTCAAGCTTCTCTCACTCTGCAAGGTTGCACAGGTTACTTGATGTTTCCTGTTTTGGTTTCCTTATATGCACACACCTCGTCTATGACAGGAGGACTTGAATGAGCAATCACATAGAGGCAGCTGTTGTAGTATTAGCTCAGGGTAGCAGCTACACAACGTTGATACTACTCTCTGCCTTTCAGCTTTCTCAACCTAACACATGATCTATTCAGAATTTTAAACATATAAAGAGAATCTCCATGTTCTAGAGCCTGGCTTTCAGATTGCATGTTATAGCATCTTCAGTGGTGTTAACCATTATGGGACAACACACATTGTGGTGCAAGGCTTTCATTTTGACACTTACTTTATGGATAAAATAAAATGAAGTTGCCCCTACCAATTCCAAGTCTTAGTAAGGTCCAAAGCCTTCTTCAATATTTCTGAAATTTTAAGAGGGAATTTTCAGAGCTACCTCAACCTCCCAGCTCTTGTTTCTATCAACATTAAGTTTATGGTTCATTTTATCAGGTTTATCTGCTACAGCTTCGTTTTAAATATACATATCTTGGGGATAAAGAGGTGACTGAACACTTGCCCCTCTTTGAGAGGAATGGGGTTTCGTTCCCAGAACCCTGGATAGACATCTCACAACCATCCACAACTCTAACTTCGAGGGAGCCAACACCCTCTTTTAGCCTCTCAGAGAACTTATACACATGTGTCATATTCTTAAAGACACACACACACACACACACACATATATATATGCTTAAAGTCTCCAACAAATATAAAAAATAAATACAGTTGTCTTTCTACTTTGCATTGGTTAGCTTCTCACAACAAAAAGAAATACTGTGAGAAACTAGAAGAAAAACACCAAGGTAATACAAATTAATGTATGCTACAATCACTAGGGCCTTCCCTTTTCCTTTTCCCAGATTTGCTTCTCTGTGACTATACGATTTTGTATCACAACTTGACACCCAAGAAGTTAACTTGCAGGATATCTATTTATCCTGCTAGTCTCAAAAGCAGAGTAATATATAATCCTGCCTCAGTAAGTGTATATGTGTGGAGAAAGTGAAGGGGAGAGGAAGAACTATTTGAAGGATATTAATATCAAAGACTTAATTTGGTCATTTTGCAGAGTTGAGTTAATGGATTAAACTTGTGGCTGTTTCATGTAGTTTTGTCAGAAAGTGATGTGTCAGAATTTTTACATCTGAAATACTTGCTCTTTTAAGCTGACGGGAAGCATCAATCATAGGTAAAAATTCTCCTGCTGATCGCTCTCTTTTCTCTCGTTATCAGAAAAGAGGAATTTATATGTGATTTTTTCAACAGAAATAGGAGTAGAAGAAAGACAGTTCATTTCAAAGACACTTTAAAGTGCCTGGATTCCTATTTAACTTTGAAAACAAACTTAAACTGATATTCTGAATTCTATTAGCGATCATGACTGCACTAGCCTCCATTATCACTCCTTACACCTTGACTTGGATCTAATAAGAAACCTTCCAAAGTGTGATGCTATGCCTATTTGAGGCTCATCTCTCCAGATTCTGGGAGAGGGAAGGAAGTTAACATTCTGCACACTTACTAGGTGCTCAGCACTATTCTAATTGGCTCTTTGCATCACAGTTTATCTCATATATAGTCCTCATGGTAACCGTTTGCAAGAGGTGTTGCATTTTCCATTTAACAAATGAGGTTACTGAAGCTCAAAGAAAGTAAGTGACTGGCCCAAGGTTATTAAGCTAATAAATAGCGGATTCGTGTACCATGCTCCAATCTTTTTCTTTCAAAGCTTTACCTACAGCATAATTTATTCACAGTCAGGACTGCTCTGACTCAAAATTGTAAATAAAACCAGCTTAAACTTATGCTAAAATCTGAAAGTTATGGTTTAAGATAAAACACACACACACACACACCATGAGAAAAAGGCCTACTGGTATAGTACAAACTGGTTTAGACGAACATTCAGAATAGTCTGTTCATTTTTTCTCCATTGTCTCTCTAACTGCACTATGACCTATTGGGAGTTTGGATTTCTCCTGTGTAAAATGAAGATGTTGAACTGAATGATCTTTTATAGTCCTTTCTGAGCAAAAAATTCTGTGTTTCTATATGGGAAATAGTTGAAGAACAAGTTCCATTTTTCAAACTTATATTACTAACAAAATTAAAGAAAAACAGAAGGAAAAAAGGTAGACATGAAAAGAAAACTAAATGCTAACAATCCTTTATCCATATGATATTTAAGTTTATACTTTCATTGAAAATATAAATCACAAACCTGCTATGTTGCTTTTAATCCCTTTTCATTGAATGAAAATGACTCAGAAAGGAGTGAAGCATCTCATTAAACTTCACTAAGAAGTATCTAGAGAGTCCATCTGCAGGGAGAATATTCTAGTCACTATGAAGTAAATACACTGCTTCCAATGTCTCTAGTTACTTGTACTAGACCAGTTCAATCACAAGTTTAGATAAATATGGACCATAGCACACATAAAACTTCTGTTGTGTGGTATTGACATAAATACAGATTATTCATGAAGAAATAAATTTTAATTTAAAAATATTCTGTATGTACATATATTTCATGTATGTATATAATTATGTACATATGTGCATATTTTTATCATATTTAGCTACAATTTCCGTTGACTTCTAGATATTATCCACATTCTTATCCACTTTATTATATTCTCTCTCTTTTTCTTTATTGTACAATTAATATCTCTATGATCACGAGTGTGAGACCCTCTACTGGAGCATGGTTAGGATATATGGCAGTGAGGCCACTGTCCTGAAGAAAACTGACTCTCCCTCTCCCAATAGCCATCAACTGCCATCTAGGAATGGGGCTTTATAAGCCCCTCCCCTATACATGGTAGAATGCTGACTGCTTGGCCTGTGTAGGTCTTCTGCAGGCAGTCACAGCTGTTATGTGTTCATGAGAACAAAAACCCCACTGTGTTCAGAAGTCCTTTCTGATCTCTGGCTCTTAGAGTCTTTGTGTCGTTTCTTTCATGATGTTCCTTGAACCTTGAGGAAGGGGGTGATATAGATGTCTCAGTTGAGCCTGAGCCCTCCTCATAAACTTTCCCTCTGTGCTCTGGTTAGTTGTGAGTCTCTGTGTCAACCACCATCTACCACAATAACAAGCTTCTTTGGTTGGGGTGGGGTCACTAATCTGTGGTACCAAGGATAAGTACTAACAGTAGTAGGTTTTCCTCAGTGGTGTAAAACCTTCCCAGCCAGGAGTTCTTGGTCAGCTTTATAGTACTATTCATGAGTTCCTGACATCTTTTCCATAGAGCAGGCTATAAGTCCAATAAGAAATCTGTAAACATTCATGCCACTTCTGTATTATTGGGCATATCTTGCTGATGTGAACATTATTGTAGCTCAGAAGGGTCACTCTTAGCAGCTCTTCTATTACTGTGAAAGCTAGCTGGTACAAATTTCAGAACACTCTTGATTACACCATATCCTGTGACTACAGTGTGTGGTGTCTTCAGCAATAGAATCTTACAATCTAGTACTTGCTGATGACATAGAGAAATGCTGATAGTCTGTATTGTGCTGTTTGGAGGGCCGTTTGGAGGTCCTCTTGACTCCTCTTACGAACAACTCCAAGGGAAAATATCCTACATTTGACATTGGGCTTTTGTTTATTAGCTTATGGATTTCAGAGGAGCATTATCTTGGATATAGTATATTTATGAGTTCCCAAGTGTTATTTATTCTATTGTACTCTAACGTCTGGCTTATTTTGATCTTGAATATTCATAAAAAACATATGCCAAAATTAGCCCACCTTAAAGTGCCATGAAGAAGAATTATTATACCTAGTAATTCAAACATAAATTTTTGTAAGGTGGGCCAAACCTTATAGACTAAGCAAAGGAGTTTTTTACCTTTTCCTTAAGAAAAATGAGAAGGGTATAGGAGTTGAGTGATCCAAGTTGGAATACAAAATCTTGTTTGAGCTGTAGGAAGAAGAACAGATGGTTGCGAAGCCAGGGAACATAGATGAACTTGGCAGGATGATACTGTGTTGAAGCAGGTAAAAGGAAAGGCGCTGTATACTACGATGGCATGTATAGGGATGGAGTGGGATGAATTGGCTTAACAAATACATAAGAGATGAGACTGATAGGATAGGAGTTGGATATAGTTGGTGACGAAGGAAAGCTGTTAGGGAGAATTCTTTGCTCCCTCTTGTGTGCAATTGGATGGCAGAACTCTAAATAGGCTAGGTTAGGAATATTGATAGTAAGAATATGACAGAGTGTAATTTTTAGTTAAAATTAAACTTTTAGTTAAAACCTTCTTTATAACTCTTTGGCTAATGCTATGACCTTCCTTAAAACAAACAAACAAACAAACAAACAAACAAAAACACCTACAAAGAGAATAAGAGTAATAAACATAATAATGTATATTTGAGAGAAAAAGTCTTTTGATAACTTATTGTTATTCTTTATTTCACTCCAACATTTGTATTCTCCCCTTAATAACCTTGTCACAAAATGTGAAATTTCATTTATTGTGGATAACTAACAGCTGGCATTTTGAGAAATGAGAAATGCAGGTGGCTTTGGCTCAATTAGAAACTTTTCTTTGATCAAATTATTTGCTCAAAATGAGATAGGTATTTTGGTGTGATACATATTTTAAATTGAAGATGATTCACTCTTTAGTTTTCAAATGGCCAATATGATGTGTTCTGTTTTAGTAACTCTGTCTTTCTACCTCTTTGATACATTCTGGATGAAATACCTAAGATGATTTGTTTGCAATGGACTATCGATAGTGCTTGCAAACTAGTGATATTTCACATGAGAAAGATCTAGAACATATCATTTTATATGTCAAGGAATAACTAGCTTGAGGGTATTCATTCATTTCTGAAATGACAGTGCATCATCTTACAGCAATTTCCATTTGAAATTGAGATTTCATGTGGTTGACCTAAACCTATTATGTGAAACACACAAACCCCCTTTTTTATACTTTAAGATAAAGCTTCATCAAGACAATAACTTTGGCTAAATTTTACTACATGTTAGACATTGTGACATGCAGGTGAACTGCCCCAAAGGGTTCATATGTTTGGATACTTGGTTCTTATGTAGTGAGAAGATGGGACTGGAGTAGGTGCTACAGAACTACAGGTTGCTGGGCCTTGAGGATTATAGTCAGGTCCTATGTCTTGCCTTCTGCTTCCCGATATGGGTAGATATGAGGACACTGGCTACCACTTCCTGCTGTTCAAGACCAAGTTAGCCCCAACTGACAGCGTCCCTACTGTTCCCTTAAAATGTGGTCCAATATAATCTTTTCTTTGCTAAAGTGGATTTAGACAGGTTATTTGATTACAGCAAAAATGTCTGAAAGGCACATAAAATAAAACCTACCACAATAGGTTTTACTTTATGTTCCTTTGAGATATTACCCCATTACTCCCCCATAAGATTTTTGTGAGATAGACATTGTTCTAACCATGAGACACAGGAGACAAAATACCCCAGAATATAAATAACTCTGACTCAATATTTTTATATAACAGAACAATTTATGTGAGAGAGAACAGTGAAAAAGATAGTGAAAACAGAAGAAAGTGAAAAGAAATGTTTCCTCAATTATTTCAGAATAGGACACAGTACTTTTTCATATAAATTCTTGCCAAGGATCATGGCTTTTGATGTATTCAGTCATGCTGTTGTGATGATAGCCATCCTTCTGTTAGTCTGTATTTATAAGGACTAACCCCATCCCTGATGAAAGACACATGAAAAATAGAAGCTAGAGCTTTTTTGTTAAATGATGACACAGGTAAGTACATCCATAGAGAAAGCATAGTAACATAAAAATGTCCCACATGTAACGATCCTATGGGGACCCAAAAGTACATTTAGAGCTTCTGTTGTAGCAAATACTTCTCCCTACTAAAATCTTGACCCAAGAGCCATGAGGCTCTGTGATGACTTTCCAGTCCATCTAATAGCTTGATTCTTCTGCCATCGGAATGGTGGCTGAACACTTACTTAACAGTTGAGGGACCGCTTGTTTATTCAAAATGGAGAACAGCCGTGGATAGTTAGAAAGAAGAAATAACAAATAAGCACTACCTAGGAAGAGGAAAGGGACATGTCCTGAGTGTAAAGTTTCAGATCTGGGACAAATGGCTGAGGCACATATTTAACATATCAAAGCAGACCCTGGCCACCAGGTTCCCCAGATATTGCTCAGTCCCTACCTATTACAGTTTCCTACCCTGAACTCTCCAACCCAGGGGACCGGGTTGCTCTTCCCTATATACTCGAACTATTTTGGTTACTCCCTCTTTATGTACCTTTGGGCCTCTTGGCTGCTGCACCTGCTTCCCCTCTCTCCCTTCTCCTTTCCTCTTCTTTTCTTCCCACATGGTTCAGGGGCATGCCCATTCTGGACTCCCAGATGCCCCTGCCTCTGACTATTCTCTCTCACAATAAACCTTCTCCTCCAACACACCTAGGGACACATTTGTTTCCCTTCCCTTTTCCTCTTTCTTTCTTTCTTTCTTTCTTTCTTTCTTTCTTTCTTTCTTTCTTTCTTTCTTTTCTTCTTTCTTTCTTATTCATCTGATTCTGAAACTCAAGACCAGTCCTCTTTCCTTTCCTCTCCTCTCTTCTCCTCTTCTCTCCTCTCTTTTCCCCCTTTTCTTTCTTCTTCTTTTTTCATTCACTGAGGGTGTAGGGAAAAACATCCAGGTCTTACCTGGGTACCATTCCAGCCCTAAGATTTGGAGTCACCAAACTAAATATTTTGTATTTTATGTGTATCCCTTGTTGATTCTGGGAGCTGAGACTCATGCATTTCTCAAAATATTACAGATATTCCACTTTTGAAAATATGAGGAATGACCTACAAGTCTGTGTTTTAAGCCAAGTGTCTCGAGTAAGTTCTGTTCACATTCAGGTTTGATTATCTACTGTGCATTTTCCTTGAGTAGAACAACCACATCATTAAAATACAAGAATAATTTAGAAAGAAAGAAAAGAAAGAAGGAAGGAAGGGAAAGGAAAAGAAAAGCAAAGAAGAAAGAAAGAAAGAAAGAAAGAAAGAAAGAAAGAAAGAAAGAAAGAAACAAGTGTCTGGATGAATAATCTCAGGTTGTAAACTGCCAATGACATGAGCTAGTCTGTCTGCATTCACAGTTCTAGATAGAATGAAACCATTTATGGGAGTTTGGGAGCCTCAGTTTTTGTTTTGTTTCCCTGCCTTTTTTGCTGTTCTGGCTGCCAATCTGGAATGTACCTTGCTTTCTGGAAGATAAATTTTAAAGTAGGTCTGAAAGTTAAGGGTAGGGGATCTGTTGGGCCTTCAAAGCAGTTTAGTAAAATCCCTTGGGATCTTAAATGCTGGAAGGTCATTCACTCAGGCAGACACATCATTTCTATCTCCTCCCTACAATATTGAGATCTGAGTGTTGTGCCTGCCAGCTTCTCTCCCAGCACCACCGTGGGATGCCTTACTAGGAAAATGCTTATGTAAAGAAGACAAGTGTGGGAAGGCAGGCATCAGCTCTAACAGACCAAAGAGCTCAGCAATTCCACCCACTGCTTCTTTCCCAGAACAAAGTCCCTGGAGACGCACTTCTAGTGAGATGTCTGACGCTCCATAACTGTTTCCCAGCCCTTTCTGATGCGTCGATTTCCTCCTGATAGCTTAATTTTATTAGATCATAAGAACACAGTCTGTAAATGTGAAAACCCTTAAAGGGAAAGAGAAACTTTCAAAGCAGCTGTCTAATGTATTTTATTTTATTTTTTTTTTAAGGAACCCATGTCGGCGGAGAGAAAACGAAATTCAAACCCTTACAAAATAAAACCTACTTAGGCCAACTAGTTTTCCCTTTTCCTGGATAAGTAAAATATTCATGAATTCTTCCTCTATGGTACTATATGCTAGATGCAATAAAAACTCATGCGGAATCGAAGTCATTAAAAAGTGTACTGTCTCCTTACAGTGCTGCACAGAAAAGCCATGGGATGGGCATGGCAAGGCACTGCGTCTTAGAGTAGCAGGATGCCGGGAGAGGAAGCAATGATTTTAACTTTCTGTAACGCTGTTCAGAACATGATGCCTGGAGCATCTGGCTGGCTGCTTTAAGGGTCAAAGAGACTAGGAAGCCCTGACAAGAGGGAAAGCATTGAAAAGGGACAAGTCACTCAGGGCCAGATCAACAGATATGCTGCATGATTCAAATCAGTGAAACACTTGGTGAACTGGAAACCAGATAAGATAGCTTGAGGCAGAAGGATAAAGCAGACCTGTCACTTCAAAGGACAGCTCACTATGCCATGGGTGATAGGCCATTTGATTTGCTTGCCACCAAGAATCTGTACTGTTTCCTGTGCCTATGCTGTCTTTGATCCACCTAGCCATCCAGTATTTTGTTGTGGACAGTGACCTGTGCATCATAAACTGAAAACACAATAATAGGTACTTTAATTCTGGTTGCTGAACCTAGCAAAACTCTAATGTTTATATAGAATACGACTGACATATTTCTGGTGCATTGAAAACACAGTTTCCTCATGTTAATCTCATATACTATACGGTAGACAAAACTGGAAAGAGGCAGGGCTAACCAGGTGATTTTAATACTTATGCGTTAGCAAAAGAGAGTTCTAAGAATATTTTTATAAAGGGATCTTGAGAAGTGTAAGTCATAAGCATTGGTGAAAAAAACTGTTTAAAGAGCAGCAATAACATTAAAATTTCCTCTTCCGAATCCTCCAGCTGAGGGGATAGCCTCTCTTCCTCTGGGTAGAATAAACCAGAGGGCCATTCCATAATAAAGATAGCAGAAGATGTCTGGTCTTTAAAACAGAGGAGCACAGCTACTTCACAGATGTATAAGTTCCCACACAATTATGTCCTGAAGATTGAGGCTCTTTCGTGCTGTCTTCCTCGGTCAGCTCCTGAAAGATGGATTTCTGGGTAGATACAGCCTAGCTAGATCTCTGAAGAATGTTCCTCACTTCACTTAACAACCTGAAGAAATGAATATACAGTTCTGTACTTATGAAAAAAAAACATCAAGGACTAGAGAGAAAGTTCAGTTAAGAGTACATGCTCCTGTATCTAATGACAGGGTGTCAGTTGCCAGCACCTATGTCCAGTAACTCACAACTGTCCAGCTCTGGAGAAATCAACACCCTCTTCCAGCTTCTATGGATCCCTGAAAGCCTGTGTACATATATATTTGTTTTAAATTAAAAAAATATAGCAAACAGTAAAATCAACATACAATAAAGACTATTACCCATAAGCCCTACAAATAGCATAGTCTTCCATATAGTTACTAATTTCTACATTCCTCTTTGCATATATGTGTGAGTCCCAAGAGGTATCTGTGAAAATCTGACCAAAAATCTCTATTATTAGGAAGGACAAAGTAAAAAACCTGCAGCAACATCTTGAAATGAACCGCACATGTGAGTGGAAAATGACTGAAACAAAGCCATTCTTAAAAAACTGGATACAGAAATTGTGGTTACATTTACACAATGGAATACTACTCAGCAATTAAAAACAAGGAAATCATGAAATATGCAGGCAAATGGTGGGATCTACAAAAGATCATCCTGAGTGAGGTATCCCAGAAGCAGAAAGACACACATGGTATATACTCACTTATAAGTGGATATTAGACATAAAATACAGAATAATCATACTAAAATCTATACACCTCAGGAAGCTAATCAAGAAGGAGGACCCTAGGTAAGATGCTCAATCTTCATTCAGCAAAGCAAATGGGACAGACAGTGGAAGAGGGAGAAAACAGGGAACTGGACAGGAGCTTATCACAGAGGGCCTCTGAAAGACTCTACCCAGCAAGGCATCAAAATATATGCTGAGACTCATAACCAAACTTTGGGCAGAGTGCAGGGAATCTTATGAAAGAAGGGATAGATAGAAAGACCCAGAGGGGATAGGAGCTCCACATAGAGAGCAACAGAACCAAAAATTCTGGGCCTAACGGTCTTTTGTGAGACTGATATTACAACCATGTCCGTGCATGGAGATAACCAAGAACCCCTGCACAGACATAGCCCATGGCAGCTAGTTTCCAAGAGGATATCCCAATAATAGGAACAGGGACTGTCTCTGACATGAACTCATGGGCTGGCTCTTTGATCATCCTGCTTGATGGGGGAGCAGCCTTACCAGTCCACAGAGGAAGACAATGCAGCCAGTCCTGATGAGACCTGATAGACTAGGGTCAGATGGAAGGAGAGGAGGACCACCCCTATCATTGGACTGGGGGGTGGGCATAGGAGAAGAAGAGGGAGGGAGGGTAAGATTGGGAGAGGATGGAAAGGGGTCTACAGCTGGGGTACAAAATGAATAAACTGTAATTAATATAAAAAATTAAAAAATTAATTAAAAAATAAAAACATAATAAAAAGCAAGAAAAAATATATATTAGTAAACCAAATACAAGAACATATTAAAAACAGCATCCACCATGTCCAAGTAGGCTTCATCTCAGGGATGCAGGGATAGTTGAATATATGAAAGAGCAAACATGGACTGAACCTAAACCTATGACACATATGTAACTGATGGGCCGCTTGGTTTTTATGTGGGTCCACTTACAAGTGTAGCTGGGAATCATACCTGACATGGATTCTGTTGCTTGCTTTTGCATCCATTTCTCCTAGCTGGGCTGCCTTTTCTGGGGTTAGTGGAAGCAGATGTGTTTATTGCAGATGTGACTTGATGTGCCAGGGTGTGTTTGCAATGGGGGAGTCCCCTTTTCTGGGGAGAACAGGAGCAGGGAAGGGGGAAGAGGCTGGGAGGTTGGGACTCGGAGGAGAGGAGGGAGGAGTCTGTAATCAGCATGTAAAATTAATAAATGAATAGATTTAAGAAAATAAAAAGAGCTTGTCAAGGCAGCACGCAACTATAGCCTCAGCTCTGGGAGGTAGAAAAAATAAAATCGAGTAATGGAGAAAAACAAACAAACAAAAGACAAACAACAAAAACAACAACAACAACAAAACCTGATCACAGAGGCGAGTAGAGGGTGCCTCAACTTCTAGAGAGAGCAGCCAGAAATGAGATTCGATCACTCTGCAACACAGTGGCTCCTAGTCATGTGGAGCTATTTAAATTTCAATTAGACTACAAGCTCTTCACCTCCACAGTCTACTAGCCAGTACTAGCTCCAATAGAAGACACCTATATCAAGTGGCTGCCATAGTACAGCGTAGAGCAAATAGAAGGCGTCATCACTGCCACTGCGAAAAGTCCCTTGGGGCAGCAAGGTCTTCAAACTAAACATCGAGCTACAAATAGGAAGGAGGATAAAAGTTCTTAAGTGTTTGATGATCATCATGGTATAGATAGAATAAAGGATGGAAGAAGAAGACCAAAGAAAGTACTCGAAACTTTTGTTCAAGGAGTTGAGTAAAGACTGTTGAGCCAGTGATTTTTGACACACTGGGGATAGGGCAGGCAGAAATCCTGGACAAGCGACCTGGAATACTTATTTACCCTCCGGCTTTGGCTCTACCATTGCTGGGTCCTTAGACTTCAGAGTAAGAAGAGCCCATTGACTTGGGCATGACTGTTTTACTAAGTGGGTTTCCATTTATATAATCTGAGAGGACAAGGAAGGGGTCACATAATGTTAAACAATTTCTGAGCACAAGCAGGGTGCAAAAGTGTTAAACTGATGGTATGGCAGAGCACAGACTAGGGTGAATGTAGAGAATAGGATCTATTCCACAAAAGAAGACCCAAATGTCCTTAGATTAATTACCTTTCACAGGACCACGTTCTCCCAATTGTAAGCTAAGAATTCTATGAAAGAAAATTTTATAGTTACACACTGGAGAATAAATTTTGTATAGATTTTACATTTATTTGTGTGTGTGTGTGCATGCGTGCATGCAGATTCTCATAAGAGTACATATGTGGAAGGTAGAGGACAAGTTAGAGGTTGGTTTTCTCCTTCTTTCACATGGATTCTGGGGAGTGAATCCAGGTTAATAAACTTGTTGGCAAGTCAAGTTATTAAACACAAAATTTTAAAATACTGAGAAAAATAGAGGAAATCATGTACCTCCCTTATTACATTCTTTGACAACAATGCAGAAAAGCTTATATCTACTTTATTGACACATGTTTTTCTGGCCAATGATTTGGAGAGAAGAAGCTGGAATATAGCTCAGTTGGTAGAATGCTTTTCTAGAATGCACAAAACCCTGGATTCAGTCACCAGGACCACACAAACAGGGATGGTGACACATGCTAGTCATCTTAGCCCTCAAGAAGTGGAAGCAAGAAGACCAGAAGTTCAAGATCATCTTTGGCTATGTAATGAATCTGATGGCAGGAGATGAGACCCTGTCTCAAAAATAATTATAACCGCAAAATGATAAGAAAGATAGAAGGAAAAAGGGAAGGAAGGAAAAGGGGGAGTCCAGTTGTCAGATGAAATTGAAATAATTTCATTAAATAAGAGATGAGAAGAGGGGCACATGAATTGCTACCAAGTTACTGAGACCTTATTAAACTCCTGATGGTCATTACTGGACTCCATATTATATGCACAAGCATGGTACATAAGAAGCTGAAGACGACAAAGCAGAAAGGCATCAGCAAGCCACCACTAAACAACAGAAACATTAATATTAATGAAAATTCAAGGCCAGTTATTGACGATATTAATGAAGCTAGCACATTTACAATTCATATTAGTACCATTCAGGTTTAAGGCATCTTTATTTCATAATTGTAAAATGTGTCATTGATTCCATTACAGAAGGTCTATTCTAGAATCCATTATTTAATTTGTGAAGGACACATTTTTTGAGAATTCATCGAGAACTGTGTCTTTGGGCTGTAAAGAAACAGACACCTGAAACATAGTATTTGTTCATCGTTGAAGACAGATAGAGAAAATACTTTCCCATTAAGGAAATGTGGGGGATGGGACAGGAGGAGTTAGAACAGAAGTGAACTATCTGGTGGTAAAGTCAAAAGGAACGAGCCAACATGCTTTTTAGTTGTAGGCTCTGTGCTGTGCTATTTAATCATTCTAACTATCTTGAGAGGGAGTTTCAATTTCTTTGAATGTCAAATGAAGTTGAAGCTGTCTTTAGCAAAGAGGTGGTGGTGGAGTTACTCTACAAAGCCAGATGTTAGTGCACTGGACCTGTCTTTAAAACTGTTCCAACTTACTTAAATTACTTTAAAGAACACAAAGTCAGCGAAAATTCTTGAGCATTTACCAAGTGCTCAGGTCCCTTCTGAAGCTGCAAATCAAAACACTCTAAATAGCCATTCTCATAATGCATTCTCATTATGAAATGAAATAACAGCAAAATGCCAAGTGGTGACAACATGCTGGTGAGAAGGAAAGCAGAACACAGAGCTTCCTAAGAGTTAGGAAAACAACAGCAAATACCATCAACAGCAAAGTGGAACAAGTCTTCATACGCACAATTTTGCATTTCACAGTTGATTCTAAGTGTTATTGGTTTCCCTCTGAAATTCATAGCCTGGACAACATATCTTTTTTCTGCCCTCCTCCAAGGCAAGCCACAGTGGTGTGGCAGATTCTTCTCTAAAAGTGAACCATACCGGTTTTTTATTCAAAGAAGACTGCCTATTTGTTCAACAAAAGCTAGCGCTGAGCATGTACTGCAGGTGGCCCAGAGTTCATGCTTTTAAACCTTCCAGAAGTTGATAAATTGACTGTTTTCTTTGATGTGCTCCTAATATATTTATGGCAATAAGAGCAATACAAGGTGGCCTTGTAGACAGAAGGATATTTGTGATAAGAATTTGAAATTCAGAACACAAGGGGAAATAAAGGCAGAAGTTAAGTTGTGAATCCTTAACCAAGACTTAATGAAAACAAGGCACTTGGATTAAGGAGGCTATTCCCAATATGGCAAGTGTCATCAGAGAAGGCATGACTTCTAAGCACACATGGGGCACAGAATAAATGTCAGCCTGGTTAAGTCAGGTAGCTCAGGGTGTTGAGAGAAAGCAAGATAAGACAGATAATTGGGACTAGTTCATATGAGTAGTCTTAAAGCCCAATCAAAAAGATCTAGTTTGCTCCAGCTGTCTACTTTCAAGCTGGAGACTCGTTCAGAAAAAGTGGAAAATGAAGACAGGTTAGAAAACATTCATCATGACTGGTTGATCATGCTCAGGTCATTTTAATAAAATGTCATACACTTTGGTCCATGCAACCCCTATGACTTTTGACACTGAGACTGTGACAAAAGCCCCAACTCCTGTGGTCCTAACAGAATAAGCTTAGCCATCCATCCCAGTGTTCCAGGCGTGAGAGGAGAGTCAGTAAGGACAGAGAGTTTATGAATCATGGTATTATAGGTAGGTGACTCTTGGATGACCAACACACCCATAGTCAGAGTTAAGCAGGAGTCTGACTCACAGTTTTAAGGCAAAGGAGACAGAAAATTAAAGGCAGGAATGCCAGGATTTCATCCTGCTTTTAGTGGCCTTCTGGGCCCAAGGGAGGAATCAGAGCTCTTTAGCAAAAGTAGTTTCTAAGTACTTGTTACAAAACCGGAAAGCCCTGGTAAGGTAGACTTAATTGCCTATTTCACACCTGGAATAAATCAGTCTTGTCTTCCTCCTACCCCTACAGATTTTGGCTCAAGTAAGCCCTTTACTGCAGCACATCTTCACATTTAAGGAGACAGGGAGCTTAGAAGTCACACGTGTACAAACCACTCCACATTTTCTGCCAACGATCTTTGTTTTAAAATTTCTTGTTCGAAGAGCACTTTTTCTTTTCTTTCTTCCTCTACTGGTATACTTTTTTTTTTCATTCTCCAAAACAAACACCTAGATAGAAATAAAAAATAGTGACCAGTGTTCCAGACCCCACCCCAACCATGAGCCCTGGTTCTGGGTTGACTGCTCTCCTGCCTTAAGAAGAAATTGGCAGGGTATTCTGAGAAATAAAAAAGTGGATTTATATACAGTTTTGACCCAAAATAGGGATAGAGACATTTTATACCTGTCTCTATTTTGTCCATGATACTACCACATATTACAGAAAAGACAATGCAAAGCCAGTAAATGGGGGTGCAGGAAAGGCGGTATCTTCCGTTTGGGGGCTTCTGCTAGTGGCAAACACTTACTGTCTGCATAGAAGAATCCTGATTTTTTAGATACCCAACAGCTCTTCCATTTTACAGAGACATTAAGCGTTTTCTACAGTCCATTTATAGTCCCTTTGAGTATTTTGGGTCACTCTGAAATTTGGGGGAAGGGCACCTTGGAAAGGAGACAGAAGTGGGTTAGTTGCCCTGTGACCCATTTCCTTCCTGGCTTGAAGGTACTTGAGGTTTTTTCTAATAGATTTGCCAATGAAGTACAGAGAAGGCGTGTTTGCCCCACCTCCCCGATTCCCTGGAAATCTCTGCCTGACACCAGGCTTGTGGCCATTAAAAGCATGTTATATTTGGCTTCAGGAGCCATCAGATTAAAAGCAGATGCCATATATCATTGGATTGGCTAGTAAACCCTCTTCTTTTTCTCCTTCCTCTTCTACAGACTTGTGTCAAATGATTAAGGACAACACTTGCCTATGTTTTTTTATTATTACTATGCTGAATGTCATATTAATACATTGAAACCCTGTTTGGGTATCTCAATGAAGTGGATGATTCAAACAAATTATCTCTATTTCAGAATCACAAATTCTGCATCATTGCTCAGGAAATTTCTAAGCCATTTTCCCCGGGCAGTCCACAGTGCATCATTTCAGTAACAGAACATCTGTACAAACGCTTTTGTGTACTTCTTCCGTTTCATTTGAATTCTCTCTCGCGCTCTCTCGCTCTCTTTCTCTCTCTCTGAAGGCACTCTAAAAATAGAGATATTGACAGAGGGTTTGAGGCTAGCCTGTAATATCTGGGCTAGGCTGCGGCTGAATCTCTGTGTACGGAGGAAAAGAGGAAGGGTAGAATTCCTTTCTCCCTCAGATGGTGGGGTGGGTCCTAATGTTCACTGCTGCTGATGCAGAACTCAGCCTAAATGATATAGGACGTGAGGGGGCGGCAGCCAGTACAAAACAGTGAAATAAATTACCATATATATCATGTTCTGGTGGGTAAGATAGAAGTGATGTGTGTAATGAATCAAAGCTGGAAGCAGCTCTGGCGCGTGGTGATAGTGAGGGAGACAGAGTTCCTGGGCTCAGCTTCAGCTACAGAGGGCTCTGTGTGAGGAATGTGTGAGTAAGCAGAAACCACTCACTGTAATGTGACAAGGGAGGACATTTGTGAGGGCACAGGAGACCTTCCGTTATTGTAGTGGGGATCTGTTATTTTACCAGCCCAGCACTCTGATACTCCGGTACGAAACGTCTCCCCGGAAACAGGCAGCCTTGGATATAATCAGCTGAGGAACCGCTGGGTCCCTGCTAGGGTGTGGACATGTCACATGATCCACGGTGGCCCAGACTTCCTCTCTTCCTGAATCTAAATTGAGTAGTGTAATGCTAACTTTGAAGCTTGGTGCATGTGCCTCATCCCGGCAGAGCCTTGTATGTGTATCTACTGACCACGGTCAACCTGGCTCCTCTTTTCGCCCTGGCTGTTTGGGCTCTTTATTATAAAGATTACCATGTACATTTAAAAGAGATTTTTTCTTTCCTCTTGTAGTTGGTCAGGCTCAGTTTCTTTTGTTTGCAAGAAAATGCTCCTATTATTAAACTTTTCAGTCCTTTGGATGAGAGAGAGAGAGAGAGAAACAGAATAGAAACTGGAGAGGGAGGATTAGGCTAGAATGAGGCATTGTTCTAAGGCTTCAGCAAATAAATGGAAGAACCAAGGTCAAGGTCAACTGTGAATGTAACAAGGCCTTTCAGAAGCTACTTATAGGAAGGGCTTGGAGCCTCTTCTGACTCAGCTTTCTCATATGTCAAACAGGGGTGACCATTATTTAGTCCTAGAAGTGGGGGTTAGGTCAAATAACAGTGGCATGGGGCTTGGTACACTGGAGGTGCCTAATTAACTGTTGATATTCTTTTCCCCTCTTGAGCTCTCTGTCTCCCTTGTGTGGTTTTAATGAGGCTAGCAGATTAAACAGTACATTGAAATGAGATACATTTGTTTCAGGGTTTTTTCCACAAAGTGACTTTCTACAGAGATGGTAATGGAAGTGTCTACGGCCAGGTATGAGTTTCTTTTGAGGGGAAATTTTCCTTTGCATGAAATATTTTGTTTGCAGCAAGCAAAGGAAACGCCTTCAGAACTTCACCGGCTTAAAGATGATGAAAGCATAATGCATTGATGAAGTTCATGGGCCAGGCTTGACTGGAGACTGGGTACAAATTATATCTCATTAACACTGCTCCATTTCATTAACTTTAAAACTCCAGTTCTTAAAGAACAATTAATCCTGTACTCATGTTTTCTTCCAGGACTCAATGAGAACTTAGTCACATTCCTCCCTCGTCTTCCATCAATGGGCACTGCACCGATAGTTGAGCTGGAATTTCAGGGTTACCTGTGGACTTTTGTCACTATTGGTTTAACATGACAAGAGTGTCTCTCCCTCATGTCCATTGAACTCAAATTCCACCACTTAGACTTTATGCTCCAAAGCAATCTTGATTGGCAGAGTCACCTGCATCTGTTTCTTTATTTATGGACCTTCCTTCTTGATGCTCAAGGATATTCAGTCAGAACTAAGTATGAGAATATGGACCAACAGAGGTCATGCTGTAACATGTAATATACTCACACACACACATTTATAGATGTACTTACATACACACTATATATATATATATGTGTGTATGTATGTATATACATACATATGTACAAATACACATACACACAGATACACACACACACACGGTGCTTGGAAGCTCTTCTGACTCTGCTTCCTTATCTACCATACAGGTTAGATCATTCTGTGTGTGTGTGGGGGGGGGGGTGCGCGGGTGTGTGTGTGTGTGCCTGTGCATCAAGTGAGGTACTTAGCAAGACTGTGTTCTTCACTGACATATTCTACATTCCAGAGATATCCTGTAAGTCTCAAAACCCAGATCCTTTATGATTCAGCTTTTGGGAAAAGCTGAATCAGTGAATATTGTCTCAGTGACTTATCTATTGTTCTTTCAACCTTGATTTGACTAAAATTCTATACTATAATCAAAGGGAGCTATTACAACTATAATCCTTTAAGGAGTCAAGCAAGTATTGATAACATGTTTTTCTATAGTTAGCAAAAAATATTGGCTGATATCAATATACCATAATCTTCAGAAGCAAAGAGGAGAACTTAAAAGCAAGGTTTCCCAGTATGTTACCCCAAAGAGACACATCCTTTAGAACAATGAAGTGTAATGGAAATGATTCACTATGATTAACTCATTCCAATACAATTTCTGTAAATAAATATTGAAAAACATTTTTTATAAAATAAGAAAGAAGTGCCAGCGAGATGGCTCAGATGGTAAAGGAACTACCCTGACAGCCTAATAACCCGAGTTCAATGACCAGAATTTACATAAAAGCCTGGATGTGATACAGATGTAGCCACCTGTATGCTCAGCTGTCCCACTCCAGGATGGAAAGGGGAGACAGACAGATGAGTTTTCTAGAAGCTCTAGGGCCAACTGGCTTGGAGTGAGCTGCACAGTAGCAGAAACAGGAGAAACACTGCTTCATCAGTGGGAAAGTCAAAACCAACACCCCAAAGTTATTCTCTGACCTTCATACCCAGGCCATGGTACACTTATGAGCATACACATACATGCACAAACACACATAGACATCATATATACAAGCACATACAGCACATACACATACATACCACATACACATACCACACCCCCATGCCACATGTACACACATACACACCACACACAACACATTCACACACACATATATACATACACACACACTAAACATAATAAATAAATAATAAACAACTATAAATCCTCTACCATTATGTAAAATTTTTTAATGATACACTTTGGTATTTCTTGAAATTTGATTAATTTGAAACATCTGACCCTTGCTAAATCTCAAGCAAGCATAATGAAGTAATCTGTTAGGTGTTGCAAATCCATTACATTTTTTTTCCAGTAAGGTCAATGATCCTGGCTGAGAGGAGGCTTGATTTTTATTTTGATATTAGAAAAGGAAGTTTTGGAGAATCAAGCTTATCACCCCCATCCCAGGAGATTTCATCTGGCTTCCTTTCTGTGTTCATTCTGTCTTAGGTCTGAAAACATAGAATTGTTTTCAAAACCTGATGCAATCTCTTTTTTCGTTTATAAATTCTTGCATTTCCTTCACTATCTATTTTTTTCTAGGAATAATCATGAAATCAGATTAATTTGACATAGATACTTTCCAGAGAGAAGAACAGAAAATAGCCTACCATTACTGACTGTCCTTGTCACCCTACTCAGATGAGAATGACAGGGGTGTTGGAATCTGACAGTGATGAATTCAAATCCTGAATTTGCCAATTGCTTGTTGTAAGACCCCCCCCTCCCCTCGTGTATGCTTCCACTTCCTTAGATGTAAAATGGCAAAATGTCTAGCTAACTCCAAAGGTTCTTAGAGAAATTAAAAAGAGGTCTGGGCATGCCTTTTCTGCAAGGTAAGAAAATGAAGCGTTTTACCCATTTTCGTCTTGGATGCACACTGAGTTTTCTAAGCCACTCTATTGCCATTTAAAAATTGCTGTTTCCTGCTTTAGAAAGAAGAGGTATTGGCTCTCTCACAGAAGAGTAGCCCCCGATAGTCAGGAGATGGAGCATAAATACTCCATATTACTGGAAGTTGAATGTTTGGAATCAGATTTGTGTCTGGGCATCACTTTTTCTCAAGCATTTGAATTTTGGTTGCATGCAAATGGATACTTATTTGATATGCACATGCACACACACACAGGCAAACACAGACACAGACAGACACACACAAACACACACACACACTCAAAGGCTAAAATTCATTTTAACTCTTCAAAGTTTACTATGTGTTTGAGAATATAATCCAAGGACATATGTGTGTATGTGTGTATACACACACATATATTCTCTATGACAATATATGTATGATATTTTCCTCCTTGTTCCAAAAAGAACATTGTCGAATTTTACCTGGTAAAAAACGAAGTGGTTGGTAGTGTTATTCATAGGGATGTGTATTGTGTAATATTAAAAGGAGGATCATTGAGGATATTAATATCCAATAATGGGGGATAGCTGTGCAAATTGCTGTACATTTTTTATGATGGATAATATTAGAGTTTTAAAAATATGAGTAGATTTGAACACAGTGGTGCCTGTGTGTAGTCCCACTTACTACAGAAGCTTGGCTGGAGGTGTTGGGGGAGCCGAAGAGTTCAAGGCCAGCCTTAGCTAAATAGTGATTCCCTGATTCGATAGTACTCAAAAATAAGATAGTTTTCTGTCTCTTCTACATTGTGTGCGTGGGTAAGATGGGGGACTTACGGGTGAGAAGAAATTTATTTTTAATTATATTTTCTTAATGTATTAGTTACTTTTTCTTATATCTGTGGCAAAGAGTCCCTGATAAAAGCAACATTAAAAAGGGAGAGAGTGCTTGTCTCAGTGTTCCAGGGTACAGTCCACCATGACAGGGTGTCACTGTGGTGGCAGGAAGGGGGAGAGGTGAGTGTTGGTTCTTCCTTCACTCTGCCCTTCTTATGTGGCCTCAGATCAGTGAACTGTCCTCAATGTGGAGCCATCTCCCCACTCCAGTTAACCTAACTTAGATAATCCCTTACAGAAGTTCCTAGCGTCTTGTCTTTTAGGTAATTCTAGGTCCTGTAAAGTTGATAACCAATATTAACCCTCACACAATAAAACGAAAACCTTCATAACGGGAAAATATTATGAGAAGGTCCGAGAAGACCTCTGTAAAATGGACTGCACATATATTTTAATGTACAGCATTTACACTTTTATGAAATATGAAAATGTTTTAAAGTTCCATGTCCACAGCTACTGATGTTACTTATCGGAAATTTTTATTATCTTGTTTAAAATTGTTTTTGCTATTTTTCTATAGTTACACATAATACTTCCAAGAAAGGAAAACATTTTAAGAGAAATTAATTTAAACCTTTCCATGAGTATTTTAGAATGTGTGATTTCAGCTTGGGTTTTATCTTTCACATTCCCTGTAGGTTTTTACTGGTTTGAAAATAAAACTGAGGAAGGCTTTGTCTTCAGAATGAAGGAAAAGAAGTGAGCCGCTGGTAGAAACATGAGAAAGCAGTTTTGTTAATGCTCTGTCTCTTCCCGGGTAGAAAAATAACTTCTATATGCTTTGGTGGAGGAGAGAGAAGACTACAGGTGAAGAAAGTGACTGAAAAGTGTCCTTTAGTTATTAAGTGCCATTGGCCCCATTTCTGCCTTCTCTCTAGTAGTAACCATGTTTAAAATTGAGAAGATAATTAAAAGCTGGGGTCAAATATGACTGTATCAGAGAACGGAAACGAGTTAAAAGTGAAAAAAAAAGAACATGGATTCTAGCACAAGAGAAAATCTAGTAGCAATTCTCCACAGGCAGCAAATAATTTGTTTGAGTGCATAATTAATAGATTTGTCAGAAAGTACTTAGATTGTGAAATATTGCATGTAGCCCTCGTTCCAGATGGATTGAGATGAATGGGTCCTCCAGCAGCCTATGAAACCTCATTGCTCACTGGCTAGAGTGAGCAATGCTGTATTAGAGTTGTGTGCGTCTCTGCCTCTTTGCTCTCTCTCTTTCCCTGGCTGCAGGGGGAGAAATGAATAGAATGCTTCTAATTCTGATATTGAATGGTGTCCTTTACCTAAAGGGCATCCAAGCAGACAAAATTAAATCAGATACTCAACGGGGAAACTTTCCACTAAGGAGGAATTTAAAACAGAGAAATGTATTAACATGCTGAAAAAAAATGGTTAAATTAAGCCGATCTGTGCATCAGAAGTGTGACTTTTCAGCCACAACCCACGGATGTATTTCATGTGCAATTGCCTGCACATCGGGAAGTGACACATGCCTCTTTTACCCTTGGAATGACCATGCAATACGTACCTTGGGGACTCTGATACAAATTGGCTGGTAGAAACAGCCTGATAAGAATCCAGATTAGATTTCTTTTCAGCATACAGTTGATTTGAAGAAAAAAAATTGCTCATCAGTGATTTGTACTTGAAAAGTTTTGTTAAACATGAGATTTACAGGCCTTTGTGATAGTGGAAGGAGCTCTGAGTCCCAGGTAGGAATCACCACTATTTTGGGTGGCCTGAAGAGTTAAACTAGGCCTACATAAAATAATTTCATTTCTCAAATTCTCTTATTGATGTTAAAACAATCGTTTTTGGAGTGGCATAGGTGATGAAATAATTTTGCTGTCTGTTTTGTTGTTATTGTTGCTTTTTGGTGGAGAACTGAGGAGGAAACATGCCTGAGAATCTCACGGATGGTGCGCTCTCCTCACTCAATGGCTGAGCCCTCCCTTCAAACTCTTAATAACAGAACTGTGGAGGTCAAAGCAATTTCAAGTTTCAAAGACAGGGCATTGTGCAACTGACGGCCATTAGTGACTTGTATGGATTGTTTTCCAGGGGAAAATTGTGAATAACAACAATAAACAAATAGTTTATTTAATCAGTGTGCTGGGAGCATTGAAAACATATGCAAAATGGCCCAAGAAGTGAGGTCTAACCAGGGCTGACATTTGCCAAGTTGTATTCTTCCAATCTTTATTGAGGATACACTTAGTTGCTTTCAGGAACGTGATTCCAAGACTAACAGAATACAAGTCATTTGTAATAATTATTTTAAAAATGTAAATGGTTACATCTCATCAGCAGATCACTGAAATGTAATCTCTATGTGGCATCTCTGGGCATTAGCATGCAGCAAGTTGGGGAGTCCCTGCAAAGTCTAAAATCTCGGAGTCTGTGGCCATAATGTTTTTGAGATATTTTAGCTCTCCAGCCTTCATATCTCACTGCATTAGATCTGGGTCCCTGTAGCCCCTGATATAAGGAAAACTGGGGTATGTTACAAAATGGAGTCAGGATTTAGTGACATCTTTGAACTTGCTTATAACTTGCTGTTTTAACTTTATACTCATTTATTTTCTACTCTGTTTCAACAAATATAGAAATCTGTTCTGTATCAGGCATATGCAAAATTCTGGTTATAACAAAAGGATATGACATAGTATTCCTTAAAAATTCTATTGGAATTCATGAGGTCCTGTGAGCCTCATCCAACCTACTTGACTCTTAGTGGGAACAATTATGTCACCTTTGTTTTAGAAGTTGTTCAATATTTGCCTAGATTTTTTTGAATTTTAGCATTCATCTATTTATCTATCATCTCTCTCTATTTATCCATCTATTTAGGAAAATCAGTGATTGAAATTGAATCTTCATGTAAGAAAATTGGTTTTTTAATACAGATTCCTCAATGACATGGAAAAAACTTCGGGATTATTTCATATTACAGAAAATAACAGTATTTTCTGACCTGTTAGTGTAAGGAAAACCACAGAGTCTTACTTTATGTTGGACTAGGGTTTTCAGTGTCTTCACTTCTGTTTTCTCCTACTTATCCAGTCAGAAAAAAAAAATAAAACTCTGATTTTTTTTTCAGAAAAAAATGACAAAATCATGGGTTTAGTCAAATAAGTTACTTTGACACAAAGATCTCTGATAGATTAAGTGAAAATATTCTAGAAATAGCAAAAATGTGAGTATTAGATGACTCTTTTAAGGAATATGGGGAGAAAAATGACAAATGAATTGCAATTCTTAACTCTCCAAATATATCACAGAAAACCATCTGGAAATGGTGAGTTAGAAGGGATGCTTTAATGATCTAAAACATCAGATTTCCAAGAACCAGAAACCATAGAACAGTTTGTTTGAATCTCAAAATGCATAGGTTATTCTTCTGTCCTTCCAAAACCTGTCAATGGAGTGTCTAATTTAGATCCTCTATGCCTGCTCACATGCTCACATGTATGCATACACACACACACACACACACACACACACACACACACACGAGAGAGAGAGAGAGAAAGAGAGACAGACAGACAGACAGACACACAGAGAGAGACTCACTTTAAGAAAAGTGAAACACAAACAGATTAGACCCTAAGATTTTGTTGTTTTGTTAGAAAACCAAGCATTTTGTGGAGATGATAGGCTTCTAGGAACAATAGGTTCTCACACAGTCTTCTAAGAACAGCTAAAAAAAAGCACTTTAAAAAAGTACAGAAACACATACACACACACACAAACACACAAACACCTTGGAAATTGTTGTTTCTTTCTCTTCCATCCTAGGAGCACAGGTTTCTGTTTGTTGCCCATTTTCAACTAACCCTGAACAACCTTGAGAATGTACAATCAGCCTAAAGGGTTTGCTTGCAGCCTAAACCCATTGCACATGATAAAATCACATTTTCCAGCCTCAGGAATGAGATGCTGAGGGTGACAATTCCTCTTAAAAGTGTCAAGAAAGACTTTGAAAAAAATCAATAACAATTTGGTGGTTTATTAAATGCCTATTGAGCAAATGTTATTTTTTGGTATAACTATTGCACAAAAATTCTGAAATATAACTAATTTAGGCGTAAATTGTGTCAAATAAGCATGACTAGGCACTAGAGAGCATATGGGACACAGCTATGCTTTCCACAAATCCAAAATTTATTTTTTCCTTTACCACATGGAGGCTCGTATTTTCCTTAATATAAAATTTTTAGCATCCTTATAAAAATCAGAACCTATCAATCTAAGGGCCTGGTGTTATAAGAAATACCTATAAAATTGTACACTATCTTCAGGCTGGTATCAGTCAAATCAAGCAGGACACGTTGACTTGATTTTGAGCCCAACAAACTGCCAAAATTATACATTCAATGTAATCTTTAGGAAGAAAAACAAGTGTTTACTTTGAACAGTTTTTATCTTTGGTGTTTTGCCCGGAGGCAGTAGATTTCAATACCCAGAACTCCTTCTGCCCCTCTGATAATTGTGATATCAACTTGTGCATCACTGTGAGTACTTAGCATGGTGAGGATGGTTCTCACAATGACAATGAACAAAGAAGGGAAACCCTACCCTTCAGCAGAGTAGTAGCTCAGTTTCAGAAGAAATGCCCAGAAGCAATCTCCACAGATAGTCCTTATTAAAGAAAACAATTAAATAATACTTTTCTTCTGATAACGGGAGCAGAAAACTAGAAATGTTTATATTTAGGAAAAAAGACCACGACTATGTTTTGGTTTTGCCTCTTTAATTTTTGCTACAATTCTTATTTTTCTTTTCTTCTGAAGGACTTTGTTCTTCCTCTTGGTCTTTGGTTGTTTATCTGTGACACTAATATAAAGAAATAAATATGTAACCAGGTATTTTCCTATACTGTTAATACTCTGTTCTGTGATTCCTGCTCAATTTGAAGGGATAGGCCTTAGGCCTTAATGCTTGCAAATGATGGGACACTTTAAAACAGCTATGTTTCCACATGTGCTTATCCCTCCAGCTTCATGCTTTTTAGAACTTTGGCTCTATCTGCCAACTCGTTTTATTAACCGTTTTCTAATGACTAAAAGAAGTAGCACATCAAAATTGTGAGAATTGAGACCTTTAAATTTTAGTAGGATAAAGTTGAATCAAGGATATAAGAATTAGGTCCGTAGTCAGGTGCAGTGGCACACACCTGTAATCCTAGCACTTGAGGTGGCAGAGAAAGGCAGATCTCTGTGAGTTCAAGGACACCCTGATCTACAAAGGAAGTCCAGGAGAGCCAAGGCTAACACAAAGAAACCCTGTCCCAAAACAAAACAAAATATTTATTCTTATCAAAGCACACACAACAGTCTCAGAATGTATCCATATGCACCGCCCAGATGAAAATGTTTGTAGGTACCACAGAACACATTTCATTCCAGTTTAGAAGTCTGATGGAGGATAGTAACACTGACCAAATAGTATGCTTTTGCAATGAGATATACCATTGCTTCCTCTTTCAAGGCTCCTCTTATCAAACTGGAAATTGGAAGGAGATATATACTTAGGGTCACTCACATGATATAAATCTCAATAAATGCAGCCCTAGAGGCAAAACCAGAACAGATTACTGGAGTTGTAGAATGAAGGAGAATAGATTTCACTGGTCTCAGATTGCACTGAATTGAGGAGAGCTGCAGGCAGCAGATGCTGTGAAAGTCATCAAAGAAAGACCCTTCATTCTGAAATACACCTTTGTAGTTTAAACTGAGAGGGAGTCTTTTGCAAGCTTCAGAGCTGCAAGTTAAGGACCACATCCTGTTTGGATGGCCTTACTTTGCTTCTGAGTAAAGACTTCCAATTTTCACTGTCCCCTTCAGGAGCCTTACCTGTGAATCATATATTAATCCTTTTGTATGTATATTTGATAAAGCATATCAGCAATATTCTTTCTACCAGCACACTCTCATGCTTAGTAATATACATAGAAAACTTCTAAATACCTAAGATTAAACATAAAATAGGTCCAGAATCAAATGGGACCACCTGGAACAATTAAAGGGAATCTGGGGGGTTTATTCTAATATTATTGGTCCTACAACATTCTATTGATTTTTTTCTCAAAAAATTTCTATTGTGATTAAACAGATACATACTTTATTATCTTAACCTTTGTGGGCTCACAGCCTAGTGATAGTAAATATTCACAGACTGTTGCTTTGTCTTCACAACCATTTATTTCCAAATCTCTTATCTTGCAAAAGTGGAAGTCTATGCCCACTAAGCAATAAACCGTGGTCCTCCATCTCCTAGCTATGATTACTAACATTTTCCTGTCCTGCAGTTTTGACTATTTCAAGTACTTCAGAGAAGCAGTGTAAGTAGACTAATGCTCATTTATCATGTATTTGTTTGTTTGTTTTGAGCCTGTCCTTTTGTTCAGGTAGTACAAGTTTCTTCCTGGAGTAGGAAGAGATAATGGGATGCAGAAGCAGATTTCATTCTCCAGGTTGTGAGGCAACAGCTTTCTCTGAGTATGACTTAAATGCTTCTCCAATACCCCTACCTTAGATAATCAGGAAGTTTTAGGGATTCAGATAGTAGATCAGAACCTCCAAAGACTTTTTGCATGTGTTTTTTACTGATAATTTCTAAAGTCATGTAAGAAACAAAGTATTGCTACACATTTCTGTTATAAAAATACTGCCTTTATAACCTCCCATGTCTTTCAATTTAAAGAGCTCTTTCATATGTTATATACTTTTAAGTTGCTCTGTTTCGTAACAAACTGTAAAACAATATTTTTTCAAGATTGTACTAATAGTTACAAGCACCTCAACTCTTGTTGCCCTGGGAATGTTGACATTTTCCCCTCACTTTTGACAGTTTTACCTGGTGTAAGGTTGAGCTTCTTGGATGTTTTGCAGTTATCACTTCAAATGTATCATCTTCTTTCTTGCCTCCAAACTTACTTGAGAAGCCTAATAACATTTTTAATGATGCCCTTGTATGCAACATATCATTTTCTCTTACCTTTAAAATTTCTCTTGTTCTAATGAATAGTTTTGTTTTAATGTGTCCTAATATGTTTCAGAGTTTTATTTACTTGCAGTTTTTTTTTGAGTTCCTTAGACTTTTAGTTTCATGTTTTTCATTATGTTTGGGAGGTTTTCTGACATTACTGTTTCAAATGCTTCTCTGTTCTCTTCTCTTCTTTGGCAAATACATACTGTGTTCTGCTGAATACTGTCCTGCAGTCTTGTAGCATCTGTTTACTTATTTTCAGTCTTTCTTCTCCCTGCTCATGGTTTTGAGTCTCTTTAGAGGAAGGTTTGTTCCCCCCATTTAAAAAATCTCAATTTACTGTACTTCTTAGCTGTGGAATTTCCTTCTGACTTTTTCATGTTTTCTATCTCTTTACGGGCATTTATACTACATTTATAGTTTGTTTCCTTTATTCCTTTGGTTATATGAATACTATAAAAACAAGTCATTGAAAATCTCTTCATATTGTATTTGCCATCAGCTCTTTTCAGGTCAGTGCCTGCTGTTTTATTTGTCTGTTTTGTTTTTGTTTTCCCTTGAATGAAATACATTTCTCTCTCTCTCGCTCTCTCTCTCTCTCTCTCTCTGTGTGTGTGTGTGTATATATATATATATATATATATATATATATATATGCTATGTTCTTCTTTTTGGAAAGATGTATTAAAAAGTATAAACCTAATGTCTTTCAAATCTTTTGAGAGTCAAGCAAAGTGTGGGTATTCATGATGACTTCCACATTTGTCCCTTTTTGTGTGCAGCTGCTTTTGAAAGCTGTGGTCTTAAATATTGTAACCATTGACATCTAGATTCTAAAAGAAGAATATAAGTGAAAGTGGAGGTAAGAGACACACTGATGAAATTTTTAAAATCTTCCTAAATTCACTTTACCCAGACAAAAGTGACTTGTAATAAGGAAGGATGGTGTTTAACAATGGCTACCTCCTGTTTGCCCCTGTGTGGTGAGCAACAGTCAGCAGGCAGAGAGGAAATCCTTGATAAGTAAGGAGAGCCTAGTTCTTTGCAGGCTAGTTCAGGGTATTTCTATATATGTACACCATATATGCGTTATATATCTATATATTCAACAGACGATGGATGGACAGACAGACAGGCAGGCAGATAGACAGGTGAATGGATGGAAGAGTGGACGCATGCATTCATGCATGCATGGATGGATGGATGAATAGATACAATTTTTCAGTTACGGGAAAAGTGACAGGACATGGATTATTGAAACTATGCTGAGGACTGAGAAAAAAATAGTTGATTGAGCTGATGTCAGTTAACTTTGAAGCCTTTTTCCTGGGATTTAAGAAAATTTAAAAATTTCAGAGTTCCGAAATAGTTACACTGAATTGATTCTATCCTGGCTGTTTTTCAGGTGGCTAGATGTGTCTCTGGTAGTTTCTTCTGTGTTTGCTGTTTGTTCGTTTTAGCTGATGATATGTTTTAATTGATTAAATAATGTCTTTGACAATTTTATCCATGCATCTAGCACATTCTGTTTATTCTCATTCCTCACCTTTTAAAAATCCTCCTCTCACCTCTGTTACTCCTCCTCCATCTCCTCAATGACTCATTTCCCACATTCAGACCTTTTAGAACTATTTTGTGACCCAATGCTTTTGAAAGGAACTCTCTATGTGTCAAGGATTTGGAATTATCTATTGGTAATTGATGGACTCATAGCATAGTTCAGAACTGTAGGCAATGAATGTTCCTCTCCAAATCCTAAAAATGCCAATAATTCATCAGGAAGAACCAGGATCTAGAAGTCCTTCCAGTATCTATGATTATCCAGGCTTACGCAGGCCTAAAACCAGTAGAGACGGCTGCTGCAAGATCATATTTGCAATGAATGGCTGTGTCTGACCTGAAGGGAACATTTCACAGTCCTTCTCTCTAGCTTCAGGTTCTTATAGTCTTTCTGCTGCTCACTCTTCTAATAAGTTCCTGGACTTTATAAATATTCTCTTTGTGGCTAAGCATATAACAGGCTTTTATTCTAAGCATCTTGGACAGTCGTGAATCTATGAACTTACAACAGTTAAATACAAAGAAGTTGCTTTGGCTGAGGATGAGAGATGGGATAAGCACTAATATTTAGAAGACAGTTTGAGGACATGATAATTTTTCTAAACTTGGGTAGTGAGTTTCTCAGTAAGCCCTAGGATCTCCTTATATTTTTGACTGAGTTCACTGAGATTTATTGACTGAGCTTGTACATATTCCCTCTTATAAAATAGGTCTCAGATTCAGTCGAAGAGCTCTGGGTTATCTCTACATGTTTGCCATTATTGCAACTGTGGTCTCTCTTGCTAGGTTGGTTGCCATATGGTTCACCAGATACACAGTTGGGTAACACCACTGGTATCCTATTTCTTCCAGAAGCTTAGATAGAACTCTTCAAAATTATGAAAACTAATCAAAACAAAAGATGCTTTCCTTTCAAATCCAGCTTGCATTAACTATATTTTGAAAGAACAACTGATGATGCCTTCAGAAATGCGGTCTCCTCACCTAATTCTGGTGGGCAATTAAGAGAAATGCTAATATCTGCATTCTTTAAGAGGCATCTGGAACTTCCTAACCAACACTGATAAGGATGTATCCCATCTGGCACTGAGACATTTTTTTTTGATAACCAATAGCTTTTGTTATCTAGCATGCAGAAGTCTTTCTTCTAAATATTTTAACATATATTTTAATTGGCTGACAAAGTCATGTATTTTCGTATGGCTTTTTGTAGGTCCTTCTTCACTTTGATTAATTCCTATCTCTATTTGAACCTTTCTACCTAATATTTCTCTTTCTCTAATTTTGTATCACTTATATTTTACTACTCCCCCTTCCTTAAGTCATTCCATTTTTATATACAAGCGACCTCTATAATTTCTTGACTGTTATAGGTGTGCCAAGATAACCTATAAATATTTGAAGCTAGAGTCTACATATGAGGGACTACATGAGATGTTTGTCTGTCTGAGACTTTGGTTCCGTAGTTAGTATAAATTTTTTATCAGTTCCATTTATCTAGCTGCATATTTCATAATTTGTATTTCTTCATAGATAATTAGGATCTCATTATTTATTTGTACCACAGTTATATTATTAATTTATTTGTTACCTGTCATCTAGCATTATTTCATTTTCTAACTATTATAAATACATCTGTAATGAATATATCTCTGTAGTAGGATACAGAGTCCTTTAGATATACTCGTAGGAGTGGCACAGTGAGCCAGACCACCTCCCCAAGTAAGTGCCACAATGATTTCAGTTGTACTATCTACAGGCCTACCAATAGTAAATTAAGGTTGCATTTTCTTTACAATCTAGTCAATATCTGCTACCATTTGATTTTTTAATCATTTTTTATTGTTTTTATAATTTATTCACTTTGATTTTTCTATAATCAGCATTCTGCTTGGGATGAGATGGAATCTCAAATTAGTTTTAATTTGTATTTTCATGATGACTAAGAATATTGAATACTCATTGGCACAGGAGACAACTTCCTGAACATAACACCAATAGCACAGGCTCTAAGATCAAAAATCAATAAATGGGACCTCATGAAACTGAAAAGCTTCTGTAAAGCAAAGGACACTGTCATGTGAATAAAACAACAGCCTACAGACTTGGAAAGGATCTTCAGCAACCTTATATCTGACAGAGAGCTAATATCCAGAATATATAAAGAACTCAAGAACTTAAACAGCAACAAATGAAGTAATCCAGTTAAAAAATGGAGTACAGAGCTAAACAGTATTCTCAATAGAGGACTATCAAAATGGCAGAGAACACTTAAAGAAATGTTCAAAGTCCTTAGTCATCAGGGAAATGTAAATAAAAATGACACTGATATTTCACCTTACACCCATCAGAATGGCTAACATCAAATTCTCAAGTGACAACACATGCTAGAGAGGATGTGAAGAAAGGGGAACTCTACTCCATTGCTGGTGGGAATGTAAACTTGTACAACCACTTTGGAAATCAATCTAGCTCTTTCTCAGACAATTAGGAATAGTGCTACCTCAAGATTGAACTATAACATTCCTAGGCATATATCCAAAAGATGCTCAAGTACAGAAGGACATTTACTCAACCGTGTTTATAGCAGCTTTATTTGTAGTAGCCAGAATCTGGAAACAACCCAGATATCCCTCAACTGAGGAATGGATACAGAAATTGTGATAGATTTACACAATGGAATATTACTCAGCAATTAAAAGCAAGGAAATCATGAAATTTGCAGGCAAATGGTGGGAAAAGATCGTCCTGAGTGAGGTATCCCAGAAGCAGAAAGACACACACGGTATATACTCACTTATAAGTGGATATTAGTCATATAATATAGGATAAACATACTAAAATCTGTATACCTAAAGAAGCTAAACAAGAAGGAGGACCCTAAGGTAGTTGCTCAATTCTCACTCTGAAAGCAAATGGGATAGACATTGGAAGAAGGAGAAAACATGGAGCAGGACAGGAGCCTACCACAAAAGGCTTCTCAAAGACTTTACCCACCAGGGTATCAAAGCAGATGCTGAGACTCATAGCCAAACTTTGGGCAGAGTGCAGGGAATCTTATGAAAGGAGGGGGAGATTAAAAGAAAAACCTGGGGAACAGGAGCTCCACAAGGAGACCAACAGAACCAAAAAATCCGGTCCCAGGGTTCTTTTCTGGGACTGATACTCCAACCATGTACCATTCATGGAGATAACCTAGACCCTTTGTAGTCTATGACAGCTCAGCCTCCAAGTGGGTACCCTAGTAAGGGGAAGACGGACTGTCTCTGACATGAACTCAGTGGCTGGCTCTTTGATCACCTCCCCCTGGGGGAGTATAGCTGTACCAGGCCACAGAGGAAGACAATGCAGCCAATCTTGATGAGACTTGATAGGCTAGGGTCACATGGAAGGGGAGGAGGACCTCCTCTCTCAGTGGACTAGGGGAGAGGCATGGGAGGAGAAGAGGGTAAAAGAGTGGATTTTGGAGGGGACAAGGGAGGAGGCTGCCATTGGGATACAAAATGAATAAATTGTAATAATAAAAAAAATGAAATAAAAAATCCTTACCAACCATTAATATTTCTTGTTTGTAGAACTCTGTTCAGATCCTGATTCAGAATTCCTTTTATTTTTCCTTTGTTTTTCTTTTCGATTGGATTGTTTGTTTTCTTGATATATAGTTTTTTGAGTTGTTTGTATATTCTACATAGCAATTCTTTATCAAATTATATTGGTGACAATTACTTTCTACCATTTCACAAGATGCCTTGTCACCCAATCAATTGACAGTGTCCATTGCTGTACAGAAACCCTTTACTTTCATATGATATTATTTGTCAATTATTGGTCTTCTGTTCTGAGTTATTGGTCTAATGTTTAGAAAGTCCTTACTTATGACTATATCTTGTAGTGTATTTCCCAGTATTTTTTCTATTAGTTTCAGTGTTCTAGGTTTTATGTTGAGATATTTGGTCCATCTAGAGTTGATTTTTAGGCAACTTGTGTTGACTTTTAATGGATATATTTAACACTCTATGCTTTTGTGTTTATCCTGGTTCAATATTATACTATCCTGATGGATAAATGGTTCCTTAAACAATAATGCTATATATCTGTTTATCACTTGGCAATGTCATTTGACTTAATTACTTGTTTATCATTCCCAACACATAAATCATAGATTTGGGATTATTCCTACGTTGAATGTTTTTAAAGAACTAATTAAGTCATATATTATATGCAAGTTAAAGCCTTGATATTCTGCTAATACTGTTAGATACCAGTTATGATGTTGAAAAGTGATTTTTACTTTATTACAAACTGTGACTATGGCTTTAGTGATTACCTAATACTTTCTTGTTTAGATGAATCATACATCAGGTAATCATTTCATTATTTTGACATGTAAGGTTTTTATATGTTACACACCCTTAGAGATATGCTGAAGTGAACATTGTCACATATACCAGTTATTATTTACTTTTTGTTTATTTCCTGAGGATTCAATATAATAATGAATATACACCATTGAGTATTTTTAAAGGTACTTCAGATAGAATTTTTTAGGCATGCATTCAAACTGAGCTTTCAAATATAGCTAAATATTTATGATATATAACTAAATTTTAATAGTTAAATATATACAAATTAACTAAATATAACTAAAATTAAAATAACCTGAAGAGGATGGCTTATACATAATCTACAGAATCTACAGGTGATAACCAGAGATGGAATTAACTCAAAAACATCATTTCCCAACAGGTGGCTATTTTTGCATTGAATAACTCTAGTGACAGTCATTATGTAACCCTTCTTGGCAGCTTGTTCCACTACCTAATTTCATGACATTACTACTGTAAAGAATTTCATAATATTTAATATAAATTACTCCAAGCTTTCATTTGACTATAAATATGTATCTGTGCCCTCTCTAAATTACACACTTAATAAGTAAGAACTAATTGGTATCTATGCAAAAAAGGAAGTGTAACTCATACACCAAAAATCATCATGTGTTCAATTTTTGCATAAAGAAATGAAGGCTATTAAAAACAAAGAAATCATGAAATGTGCAGGTTAATCGATAGAATTAGAAAAAATCATCCTGAGTTAGGTAACCCAGACCCAGAAAGTGAATACATACACACATGGTATCATAGTATGCTTATGAATACATCATAAGGGGATTTTAGCCATATAGTACAGGATAAGCATACTATGATGCACAGACCCAAAGAAGATAAATAACAAGGAAGGTCCAAGGGATGATACATAAATTTTATTTGGAAGGGGAGCTACAATGGACAGAGAAAGTGGCTGAAGACAGGAAACAAGGTAGGACAGGAGATACAGAGAATTAAGAGGGTAGAGATCAGACCTAGAGAGAGTGAGGGTGAGAGGACAGAAGGCCTGTAGAGAAACGAGAAATGGAGGGTGGGGTATCTCTGTGATAAGCTAGAGACCTTATTCAGGGTAGGCTCCTGGGAGGGTATGAGGAGGATTCAAGCAGTGACTCCTAGTAGCAGAGGCCATAGAGACTGAAAAGGACACCTTCTAACTAGACTACCTTGTAGTAGAAGGAGGGGAATCCCAACCCACTCACAAAAACTTTAACCCCAAACTTACTCTCCCTACAAGATGTGCAGAGATAAATATGGAGCAGATAGAGCAGAGATAGACCCAACCAAAGAATGTCAGAAAATGCCTGACCCAACTAAAAACCCAACAGTGTCAAGTCTTGACACAATGAACACTCTGCTAATCTTGTAGACAGGAGCCTGACAGAGTTGTCCTCTGAGAGACTCTACCCAGCAGTGGTTCAAAACAGATACTGAGACTCACAGCCAAACATTGGGTGATGCTTAGGGAGCCTCATGGAAAAGTAGGAGGAAAGAGAAAAGGACCTGGAGGCGACAGGAGCTCCACAAGATGACCAACAGGGTCAGCTGATCAGGGCCCAGATGTCTTGCTGAGATTGAAGCATCAACCAAGGACCATGTATGAACTGGAAGTAGGCCCCCTACAAAGACGTAGTAGATGGGCAGCTTAGGCTTCATGTGGACCCCCCAGTAAGGGAGGTGGGAACTGCTTCAGACACAGACTCATTTGCCAGCTATTTGATCACTTCCCCCTGGGTAGACTGCCTTGTCAGGTCACGGGGGAAGAGAACATGCTCAGTCCTGATACAACTGGATGAGCTGGAGTGGACGGGAAAGGGAGCCCCATTTTTCTAAGGAGGAAGGAAGAGGGGAAGTGGGAAGATGGGAGAGTGGACCTGGGAGGGGAGGAAGGGTGGAGCTACAACCAGAATGTGAAATGAACAAAAAATTAATTAATTAATTTTAAAAAGAAATGAAACAAAATAGAAATTGTTGCCCAGAAATACTATCAGAGAACCTCAAAGAGAAATAAATTATCTAGCTGCCCAGCTACAGACCAAAGCTGGCCAAAGATCAATAATAGTTACAAAACATTAAGTCTTCTGCCTTTAGGGAAGCAACTAAAATCTCTACTAGCAATTAAATAGCCCCAAGCAAGAATGTGAACCAATTGATCAAAGTTATAGGGAGACAGATTTTAGCTTTGTGTAAAAACTTTGAAAAACTTGGAACCATCCACATAAGTAATGAGGTGAGTGAATTCCCAAGCAGTCTGCATTCTTTTGCAGAAGGCAGGTAGCTTTTTGTGTATCAGTTAAGTTTGGAAGGAAATCCTTGGCCATTGGCCTTCAAACATTTTCATCTTAAAAGAAAGTTTAATGATAAATACTCTTTATAACCAACAGATTAGCTTCTGTTTTACAGGCACAAATACCATGGGTGAAAACACTGTCTTCAAGAACTAGTTACCATTCAAATACTATCACATTATGGATTAGGGCAGCAACATACAAATTTGGGGGAGACATAAACATTCATCTCACAGAAATATTTATATGGTTTTATGCCTAGGATTTAAAGCTTGAGGATTTAAATTATTATATATTAATAAAATAAAACTATATAGATAACTACTCAACATGTATATAGATATGTGCATTCTCCAAGTTTAACACTCAACTTTAGAAATTTAATTTTTTGATGAACCTACATTTTCTCTTATTCTTTTAAATATATTTTAGTTATTCTTTTTCAGCTTTAGTTGAATTACTTTAATATTAAATAAATATCAGATTTTTAATATTGTTTTTATTTTCTTTTTAAAATTTATTTATTTATTATGTATACCATGTTCTGCCTGCATGTACACCTGCATACCAGAAGGGGCTACCAGATCTCATTATAGATGGTTGTGAGCCATCATGTGGTTGCTGGGAATTGAACTCAGGACCTTTGGAAGAGCGGTCAGTGCTCTTAACAGCGGAGCCATTTCTCCAGCCCAAATATTAGATTTTTATCATATATTTATGTAACATACAGTTCTTTGTCAACCTAAGTTAATAATATGAAAGTTATGAGAAAAACAAAGTCTTCTATATATACTATGTATTAAAGAACTGACTTAAATTTTCCAGTCAATTTTACTGTCTTCAAATATTTACAAGCATTATAGAAAATTTGCCTGTTAATTTATGTAAACAGAAAGATCTAGATATTCGTCTATATACCTCCTAAATACCTATGAATCTAAGCATTCATAAAGCTCTTTAAACTCAGTGTTTATATCTGTATCTGTGTCTAGATTTCTCCTCGTCTACGTTGAAAAGCACTCTGTTACAGAGACCTGGCCAACTCTTACATTGCAGAGCCATAAGATTGAGGAGAAACTTCCACATCCTTCTCCCTCTGAAGGAAAAGCTGCAGTTTCCCAGAGTTCTCTCCTTCTTGTTGATCCCTCCTCTTCCTGGCTTCCCTCTGTGACCTCTGCTCCTTTGCGATGTGCTGTGAGATAATTGGTACTGGAATGTCATTTTTCCTCCATGGAATTGGTTGGTGGCTGAAGTCTTGTAGCAGATCCTGCGTTTGAGGTTTGGCAGGTGATGGCTCCCTGTTCCTGGCAGCCAAAACAAGCTCCCTTTGGAGTGAAGTGTGAGGTGATGCTCTGTAGGGTGCAGGCCGTGGTGCAGTCAGTGCTAGACTGAATGGTGTTGGCTACATTAGGTCCTGTGGCACTGGTGGAAACTGGTAGAGCTGTCTTAGCAGAATCCATCAAAGATGTGCTGGCAAGACGTGGTGGGGATGGCCCGAGTGGTGTAGGTTGAGCTGACTGGGAATAAAGCCTTGAAGGGTAAGTAGCAGTGGGTCTGCCTGAAGCCATGGGGAAAAGCTTTCTAGAAACAGAGCTATCTAGAAGCGTGTCCACGGTTGGGAAAGGCAGAGATACTAACTTGAACTTCCCAGGTGGGGGCAGCTCATACTTTTATTTATTGTTTGAGAATTTCATACAGTGTATTTTGATATCATTCCTTCCCCTCCCACAACTTCTCTCAGATTCTCCCCACTTCCTTACCTGCCCAATCTCCCCACTCCTCTCCTACTGCCTCTCTCTCCAAAGCAACAATAATAATAAAAAACAAGGAGTATGCTTTGTGTTGGCTGATTGATTAGTGCCAATTCATTGAAAAAAAATCAATTTTTCCCTTGGACAGCAGCTAGCAATTACGAATAGTTTTTTGGCCTTAGGTTAGGACATGGTGCCTGCTTTCCTGTCTCCATGCTGGGATTATTATTATTATTATTATTATTATTATTATTATTATTATTATTTCTGGCTTGAACTTGTGCAGATCTTATGCATGTTTTCACAGTGAGTTCATATGTGCATCAGTCCTGTTGTGTGTGGAAAATGCTGTTTCCATGAAGTCAACCACCACATTTGGCTCTTAAAATCATTCTCATCTGCATAGATCCTTGAAATGAAGGGTGTGATAGAGGCATCCCATTTAAAGATGAGAATTCTGAAGTCTGCATGTTGCCTGGTTGTAAGTTTCTATGGTTAATTATTATTTGCAGCAAGAACAAGCATCTCTGATGAGTATTGAGCAATGTACTGATTAGTCAGTAGGAGATTTTATTATTATTTTTTTTTCATTTAGTGGAATAATAGTAGTAGGTTCCCCCTAGTACCATTATCTCATCTAGCCTCAGTTTCCTGGCCTCCTCAACAGTGTCAGGTATAAATTCCATCTTGCAGAGTGCATAGATTGCCTCTTATTCCTCCTCTAGTAGCATGCAAAGCACCATTTCAGTATTCTAAACACTACCTTGCAGGGTTTTCCAATTGAATGTCAGCTAGATTTCTCTGTGTTATATGACAAGTCTGTGGTATCTTCAGCTGTAGCGTCTTATTGTAAAGTTGTGGAGGGTAACCAATAGCCTTGGCAATAGTCTATATTGTTATTGACCAGCAATTCAAAAAGATGCAATTTCTGAAGAATATTAATTCTATGGCTCTCTACTACTCTCATTGCCTCAGTACATTTCAATTATTTTCTCTTACACTCTTTTCTGTCAGTTTTATCCTTAGTGATCTTGACAGAACTTCTACAAAAGATACTTACTGTACTTTTACCCCGTGGAGTGTATTTTTGAGAATAAATGTTAGAGATTTCATCATTATTGACAATGGATAGATTTGAAGCTTCCTATCCGTCCATATTCTTTCCTCCTGACCCAGTTCTTTATTATCAAAATCTTTGAGCCTTCCTCAGTTTTGTCATCACTTACCTATATAACACCACCATTTCAACCCTTTCTAGTTCAAGATCCATGATCATTATTTCCAAGCATGTCCTATCAAGTCTGCAGTAGTTCTCTTTGTTTCTTTCTAGTATTCGTGGCAAAATTAACATGGTGCTTTTAATTCTCTTTCTCTGCCAGGCAGAGGGACATACCCCTGTACTTTTTGCACCCTGGATACAGAGGTAGAGGCATCAGTGCAAATTTAAGGCCAGTCAGGGACATATAGTAAGACTTTGTCACAAAACAAAAATCTATTTTTCTATTTTTTGATTGTTTTTTATTTTTATTTCTTTTTTTATTAATTACATTTTATTCACTTTGTATCCCACCTGTAGTTCCCCATCCCCTCCCAATGCCTCCCTTCCTCTTCTTCTCCTATGCCCCTCCCCAAGTCCAGTGATACAGGAGGTTCTCCTCCCCTTCCTCTGACCCTAGTCTATCAGGTCTCATCAGGCCTGGCTTTGTCTTCCTCTGTGGACTGGCAAGGCTGCTCCCTCCTCAGGGGGAGGTGATCAAAGAGCCAGCCCATGAGTTCATGTCAGAGACAGTCCCTGTTCCTATTATTGGGGAACCCTCTTGGACACTGAGCTGCCATGGACTACCTCTGTGCAGGAGTTCTAAGTTATCTCCACGCATGGTCCTCTAACTGAACTGAAATAGTACCCTTTAAAGTTGATTGGGGCTAGGTAAAAATCTATAGAATCATTGGACTGCTCTCTTAAAATTCATGGGAGTGGATGTCAGTGGACTCAATGTTTTCTGCAATTATGCCAGTCAGATGGCAGGGGCACAGCCTGACATACATGTCCACTAGGATAATCTTAGAGCCTGGATCCACAGGGACTCCCAAAGCACTGGATATGTTCCTAACTTAACTTGTGAGGGTGTGTCTCATCCAGAGGCCTGCTTTACTGGCCTCCTAGACATTTCTTGATACAATGAAGTTGATAATCAAATATTACAAGGTTGTACCAAGAAAAGACAAACACTGGGTTTTTTGGAGCATGCACTTGAAACCACCAGCTTAGTGCAGTGTAGGTCTAAGATCTGTATTTACTACCTCTGTCTGAAACCTGAAGCGAAGTATACCTACTTCGTTCAAGACAGTGTGATACATGGTTTAAAACCATGAGAGCCTGCCTGGAATTAGGTGACCCCTGAGTCCTATCCACAGGAGCTGGCATGGTTGCTGGGAACGTAAGTACCAAGGTATCAAGGGATGCAAGGGTCAGCTTGGTATTGTGGAAAATACTGTATTGTGTTTTTTTTTTTAACATTTTAAAAAATAGTTCAATTTATATCTCTGTCATTGGCCCCTCCTTTTTCTCTTCCTAGTACCACCCTCCTTCCCACATCCTCTCTCCCCCTTCAGAATAGGGGAACCCACCACCATATGCAAACACCCGAGCTCATCTATTCACATGAGGACTGAGTTCGTCTTCCTCCCCTGTGACCTGGTAGGAAAGCCCCATCAGGGAGAAATGATCAGAAAGCAGGCAACATAGTCTGTCTGAGATATGCCCCACTCTCCTATATAGTGGGCCAACATGAAGCCTAAGATGTCCATCTGACTTATCTTCATGGACACTGTGCATTGTAGTATATCTATCCTATACTATATGACTAAAATCTGCTTACAAGTAAGTAAAGTATATAGCATGTGTGTCTTTCTGGGTCTGTGTTACCTCATCCAGGATGATCTTATCTAGTGCCATCTATTTGCCTGTAAATTTCATGATTCCCTTGTTTTTAATGGCTGAGTAGTATGTCATTATGTAAAGTATCACAATTTCTGTATCCATTCTTTGGTTGAGGGGCATCTAGGTTGTTTCCAATTGCTGGCTATTAGGAATAAAGCTGCTATGAACATGGCTGACCAAATGCCCTTGTATGGTAAAGCATCCTTCGAGTATATGCCCAGGAGTGGTATAGCTGGGTCTTGAGGTACGGCTATTCACAGTTTTCTGAGAAAGTGCCAGATTGATTTCCAAAGGTTGTACAAGTTTACATTCTCATCAGCAATGGAGGAGTGTTCACCTTTCTCTACATCCTCTGCAACATGTGTTGTCACTTGAGTTTTTGATCTTATCCATTCTGACAGGTGTAAGATGGAATCTCAGAGTCATTATGATTTGCATTTCCTTGATGAAGACACTGAACAGATCTTTAATTTCTTCTCCACCATTTGAGATTCCTCTGTTGAGAATTCTATGTTTAGCTCTGTATCTCATTTTTAAATTTGATGATTTGGTTTGTTGGTGTTTAATTTCTTTAGTCCTTTATATATTCTGGCTATAAGCTCTTTATTGGATATAGGATTGGTGAAGATCTTTTCCAAATCTGTAGACTGCTATTTTGTTCTATTGATAGTGTCCTTTGCTTCACAGAAGTTTTTCCATTTCAAGAGGTCCCATTTATTAATTGTAGACCTGAGCTGTTGGTGTTCTGTTTAGGAAGTTGTCTCCTGTGCCAATGAGTTCAAGGTGCTTTCCTGCTTTTTCCTCTAGCAGTTTTAGTGTATCTGGTTTTATGTTGAGGCCTTTGATCCACTTGTACTTGAGTATTGTGCTTGGAGATAAATATGGATCTATTTGCATTTTCTACATATAGACATCTAGTTAGAGCAGCATCATTTGTTGAAGATGCTGTCTTTTTTTCCATTGAACGATTTTGGCTACTTTGTCAAAATTCAGGGGTGCATAAGTGTGTGGATTCATTTCTGGGTCTTCACTTTGATTCCACTGATCAATCAACCTATTTCCATGCCAGTACTATGAATTTTTTTAAATTACTATTGCTTTGTGTATAGTTTAAGGTCAGGTATGGAGATACTTCCAGAAGTTCTATTATTGGATAGGTTTGTTTTTGCTATTCTGGTTTTTTTTTTTTTCATATAAAGGTTAGAATTGTTCTTTCAAAGTGTGTGAAAAAATGTGTTGGCATTTTGATGGGTATTACATTGAATCTATATATTGCCTTTGGTAAGATGGCCGTTTTTACTATATTAACCCCATCGATTCATGAGCATGGGCATTCTTTCCAGTTTTAGTATCTTCTTCAATTTCTTTCTTCGAAGACTTGAAGTTCTTATCATACAGGTCTTTGACTTCGTTGGTTAGAGTTATCCCTAGATAACTTTATGTTATTTGCAGGTATTGTGAAGGGTGTAGTTTCCCTAATTTCTCTCTCAGCCCGTTTGTCATTTTTATACAAGAAGGCTACTAATTTTTTAAAATTAATCTTATCTCCAGCCACTTTGCTGAAGGAGTTTATTTGCTGCAGGAGTTTTTGGAGTTGCTTGGTATACTATCATATCATCTGCGAAAAGCAATACTTCTTTCTTTCTGGGTTGTATCCCTTTGATCTCCTTTAGTTGTCTTATTACTCTACCTAGAATTAAAAGAGAGTGGGAAACCTTGTCTTGTCCTTGATTTTAGTGTGATTGCTTTGAGTTTCTCTCCATTTAGTTTGATGTTGACTATAGGCTTGCTGTATATAACTTTATTTTATTTAGGTATGGGCCTTGTATCCCTGATCTCTCCAAGACTTTTATCATGAAGAAGTGTTATATGTCTTGTCAAAGCCTTTTTTCCTTGCCACTTTTTTCTTTGTTCTGTAGATTTAGGATTTTGATTATTATGTGGCAGGAGGAATTTCTTTTTCTGGTCTAGTCTATTGGGTATTCTGTAAGCCCCTTCTATATTTAAGGGCATATCTTTCTTTAGTTTGGGGAATTTTTCTTCTATGATTTTTTTGAAAATATTTTTTGTACCTTGGAACCTAGAATCTTCTTTTTTTGTCTATTCCTATTATTCTGAGGCTTCGTCTTTTCATGGTGTCCTAGATTTCTTGGATATTTAGTGTCAGAAATTTTTCTTTTTAATATTTTCTTTGAGAGGTGTATCAATTTCTTCAATTGTATCTTCAATGACTGAGTTTCTCTCCTCCATCTATTGTATTCTGTTGATGATATTCTATGGCTTGTGATCTTGTTTCTAAATTTTCCGTCTCCAGTGTTTTCTTGGTTTGTGTTTTCTTTATTATTTCTAATTCTGGTTTCATATCTTGAACAGTTTTATTTATTTTCTTCACCTGTTTGATTGTGTTTTCCTGGCTGTCCTTGGTGGCCTCTGCTTGGTTGTATTTTCCTGTATTTATTTATTTACTCTTTACATGCTTCTAACAACTGCATAAGCATAGGTTTAAGATAATTTTCTTGTGTCTCAACTGCATTAGAATATCCATTGTTTTTGGTGTTTCTGGTGGAGCCATGATGTCCTGGGTTTTTGTTGATTGTGTTCTTAACCTGGCCTTTAGCCATCTGATTGTCCTTAGCTTTTGGCTATTTGTTCCTGGAACCTGCACAGAAGACAAGATCCACCCATCTCTGGATTCTGGAGGCTGGAGTAGTCTTCAGGATGATGAGTGAGGTCCAGAGGAACACTAATAGGTGCTGGCATTTCGGATATAGCTGTGCTGGGGTGTGTGTTTCAGAAGGCAGGGTGGGCCCTTGAATGGGACAGTCTAGGGGTACCTCAAAGCTCAGGGTCAGGGAGGTGGATACCTTAGAGTATAGGGGATGCAGCCTAGGGTGCCTTGAAGGAGGTGCATGCCTGCCTCGGGGGTAGCTGCAGAAGGTGGGGGCCCTCTGCCTTAGGTATCAGACTCAGAGGATCCAGAGCCTCAGAAGACAGCTGAGCTGCGGTTTACAGGCACTGTGCTCATGAGACTCAGATTCTCAGATTTGCTTGGGCACTGCCATCTTGCATCTGGGATTCCACATGATTTTACTGTTCACCTGGTCTCCACAGGGGATCGATGAAACTGTGGTTTTTGAGGTTGGGATGCTGTCCCGGGAATCCAGACTTTGCCCTGGAGGAGAAGGGAGTTGGGCTCTGATGCCTGCCTGCTAGAGCATAGGGTCCCTGGACCTGGAGGCCTGTATTTTCTCTAGTATGCAGAAAGGGCAGGGGGCTCACAGTTTGTGACTCCTGGACTGCAGAGATGGCCAAAGGGGCCCTGGATCTGATAATCCCCAACTCCCAAGATGTCCTGCCAGTCTAGGAAGCACCAAAGTGGGTGTTTTGCCTGCTTACTAATGGGTTTCAAAGTCTCTGATCTTATGTGCCTTACATTCATTACACACTGGTGGCTGCCATCTTGGAACCTCTGGCTTAATGCTAGGAACAATCTTGATTCTGGGACACATCCAGAGTCTAAGTACATGATGGCAGGAAGCAGATGATTCTGTTTATGGGATGAACATGGAGTCCAGGTCTATTGCTCAGGCTGATCCGTCAGAGCTCAAGGCTCAGTCTACAATTATTGACCTGAAACCCCTCCTAACTACTGCTGTATTTATTCAGAAAGGCTGGATTTTGGAGTCTAAACCAATCCCCAGTGCTCATTTTCCTTTCCTCTCTCCATGTAGAAGGTCTCTTTTTAATACCGAAACCGAGACTAAAGGGGAAGTCTTAGATAAATGAAAGCTATCCTTCTCACCCTCCCAGTGTATCCTGCAAAACTGTGCTTTACCCACCTGCTGTACCCTGACACCTGGTACCTGATTGGCTTTGCTTTTGTCAGGAAGAAATTTCATATGTTGACAATTGTTTGGATTGATGTTTCTGTGGAGGGACATATGCTGAGAAAACCCAATTTTTCTATTATATTGATGTCTCCTCAAACTGAAAACATTTAAGAGAGTTTCTCAGTAGTTTTCACTGTGTTATTCCAGTATTACTTTCAGTGTATCTGCTAAGTCGCCATACTTTTATTTATTAATTTTTAAAGACAGGATCCTACTGTTTGGCTCAGTCTGGCTCCAAACTCAATTCCCTTGTCACAGTTTCCCAAGTGCCAGAATGACACAAGTGTACTACCAGGCCGGCTCCCACTATAATTCTTTAAACCTGTCTTCATCTTTTTTATCAGCATATTTGAGCACAGACTCCCTGTGGCAATAATCCTGAATAATGTTTTCATTTGTTTAACTAGTATGATACAATTTTTGTTTGGGGATTTTTAACTGTGTTCTTTCTTACGGCATATTCTAGGAAGCATATCTAGTACCTGTCTACCTACTGGAGAGCTCCATAGATAATTACTGAATGATTAAACGAATGTGTGAATGACATCTTCTGAGAGGCCAGAACCTTAAGTTTCTTATGTGAGATTGGTCAGAGCACTCTTACCCTCAGTCATAAAACTGTGGAACGTTCAAGATGGCAATTAATTTAGTCAGCTTCAAAGCATAACCACCAGCTAATTCAGGGCAAAAATGAAGATTGAACAGTAAGTAATTGCTTACAGAAGGTTGATTTTGAACAGTGTTTGTTTGTAAAGTATATAACAAATCTATTTGTTATAGACTAGTATATGCTGACAGTGTCCTTCATGCTGTATGAGAATGAAATTTTAGAAAGCAGGTACCACAAATGGAAAACAGCATCGACTTAAGTAGCTATAAATTTACTTAACTTTTTAAAAAATCCCTTTTAATTCCACTAACTGAAAATATAATATACTGGCTTCTACAATTTTAATATGATCCCCGATTAATAATTTATAATGGGAAAAGTAAATATTATTTTTCTCTGAATGGATTATATAAAAACTTGTACCAAGAATGATAATTTCTTTGTATAGCTTTTGTGTTTAATCCTCTCAACTCTCAAGTTCTGAAGAAATTGGGTGCTAACTGTGTCTAATAAATGAAGAAGCTTTCTACATTTCTTTAATTTTGGAACAAAATAAGAGCTTTTATTGAGGATAAATTGGGATGATGAAAAGGGTATTCAAAATAGTTCTTAGAAGAAGTTTCTCCTGTGTGTGTGCTCATTTCAGCTAAAGACTTTTAATTAGTTCCTCTTACAAGCCTATGACCAGTGACCATTGAGGGGTTTGAGGGCATTCACCTAACATGGTAAACACTAGATAAATCAAGTCTCCCTGGTAAAATTCATCTTCTTCCTCATTGTGGCTCTTCTGTTCTCCTAAGAGCTGGTGTACACTCAAAATGACATCAGCTGGCTCTGTGCTTTCTGGTATGATTAATTCTGCTGCTACAGTTGAAATGTAGCAGGAATTAGAGAGCGTTATGCAAAAACAACCTTAAGGAAGTTGTTTGTAACTGAGGAGGGGAAGGAGTTACACATGAGCCATTTTTGTAAGAGGAAAACCATATGAACCCAGAAAAGAAAACACAGATGAAAGAAGCCGGGGGAAAACACAAAACTCAGAGAACAGATCTTTCAATTGGATCTAGTCAATGGAAAGAACTTAGAATAAAGCAAAGAAGTGGACCACGAACCAGACCTTAGGACCTTGGTGTAAATGAAAACCCCTTCTAAGAAGAGTGTGGAAAATGCCAGAAAGTAATTTTGTATACCATTTAAAGTATCACTCTATGTGCTTGAGAGTTTAAATACTTGAAATATTTTTATGCCACAGTAATTTCCTCATATGCTAGTGGGTGGGATTTTTAGAATCTTTAATCATCTGGAGGAAAACTACAAAGATGATGGAAGTATAAAAGCTCAGAACTGGATGGATCAATCAAAGGTGTGACTGGAGCATCATATGAAGTCATCATCAGGTTCTTCAGCAGGACATGAACACTGTAGTTGTTTGTCACCCCCAGGATGTCTTGCGAACTAAACAGAACAACAAATGTAAATGTTCCCTAGTTAGTATCAGGTACATAGAAAGGATTCATTGTCCCTTCCCAAGGATGCCAGTCATTGGGTTAAACCATGGAAACAGCATGGTGATCAATAGTGACTGCATCCATCAATCCTGTTCAGATCACCAAAGAGCTCTGGGGTGTCTTTACTGGAGCATGTGGTGAAAGAGCTGTTTGACAGTGCCAAAAGAAACCAATATTTAGTGATGTTTCTGACATGCTGCTTGGAATTTTAATCCTCTGACAAGTCTGTCAGCTCAATATTTCTGGCACTAGTCAGTGTAAATATAGATACACTACACACATAGTGAATTTCAGCAACTTACCCAAGATCTTTTCTAGAAAATTTCCAGTTGAACTCTAAATTCAGGCCAAGTCCACTTCCAAAGTTCAGAGTGCTTTTTGTAACAGTATGCTTCCATCTTGTGTGAAATTATGAGATCAGTGACAAATTCACCACAAAGGCAGTTTGGTAATATATCTATTCACTACTCCAGATAAGGGAAATTGCATTTCATCCAAAAAGGAATACCCTGAAATACCTGCATAGACTTCCTTGGAATTATGGAAATTTTGTATCAAGAATAGCTTGTGAATGGTCTCTGGGTTTACATAAAAACACTACTTTGAAATGCATACATTTGATACAAGGGTGTTTTTGAAAATATAAAAAGTTTCTAGTTTCCTAATACTTGTAACAAGTGCTTTTTAAGAAAAAAAAATACATTTTTTTCTTGTGGAGCTCCTGCCACTTCTGGGTCCTGTTCTCTTTCCTGCCACTATTCCCAAGATTCCCTATGCATTGCACAATGTTTGACTGTAAGTCTCAGCATCTGTTTTGATGCTCTGCTGGTGGGTCACCTCTGACAGGCTCTTCTGTCTGCAAGTTTAGCAGATTGTCCTTCACAGTGCCAGGGTATGGCACTTTCCAATAAGGTGGGTCTTTGGTTGGGGCAGACATCAGTTGGGCATTCCCTCAGTCTCTGCTCTCTCTTCTCCATCTTTATTCCAGAAAAAGACCTGGAAGTGACAGGAGCTCCACAAGAAAAAAAATTAGAGCTAACTAACCAGAGCTCAGATGCTGAGACTGAAGCATCAAGGAAGGATTATACATGAGCTGGACCTAGGTCCCATGCAAAAATGTAGCAGATGGGCAGCTTATGCTTCATGTGGGTCCTCTAGTAAGGGAAGTGGGGACTGCATCAGACATGGACTCACTTGCCGGCTTTTAGATCACTTCCCCCTTGACAGGCCGTAGGGGAAGAGGACAAGCTCAGGTCTGGATGCAACTGGATTTTCTGGAGTGGGTTAGTTGGGCAGGGGGGATCCTCATTTCTGAGCACCAGGGGAAGGAAAAACAGGGAAGAGGCAAGAAGGGCGAAAGCAAAGGACCAGGAAGAGAGAAAGGAGGGGGCTACAATTGGGATGTAAAGTGCATAAAGAAATAAAAGAGTGAGTAGAACAAATTGTCAATTTACCTCAAATATTGCTCCTTTATTTTGGAAAGAATATAGGCAAAAATATTTATAAAAGCAGATATTTTTCAGTGGACTGTTCTATGCAGATTTTCTATTTGACCCATCTGTAGCCAGTTCCTCCATCTTCTGCAAGTGTGGTAACCAAAGTTTTACCACACTTAGCTCTGTGCAGCTTTGCATCTACTTTGCGTCTATAATTTGAGGAAGCACTGGATTTGAAGGAGACTTTATAGAATATTTATTCTACCCAAACCTCATAAATTCAGGTAGTCTTCCATGGTCAAGTTTAGGGAGTTAGTTAATTGCAGCATAATATGAACTGTTTTATATAGTATGTACATTTTAGAGACAGTATTCATAAAGTGTAAGATAATGTGAAAAGGAGAGAAGTCTTGGGCTATTTCTCCAGACAAGTAGAGATTTCAGAAGCTAAATGCACATAATCTCCATGAAACCATCTGTTTAACTTTGACATGGTTAGTTATTGCTGCTGTATTTCTGCTCCTTTGTGCAAGAGAGAGCTAAGTATTCAAAAATTCTGAGTGTGCAATTCATTCTCAAATAGTGGTGTTCAAGCGAGCTATGGCTTAGGCAAGCTTTCTTCTTCGGTCTTTGAACTTCATTTGTGGGTTGGCAAGGCACCTCCAACACCATTAGAATAAAGTTAAATATTCGAATTAGATTTTGTGAAAATCTGAATTCAAAGTAAGGTGAAGAGGTAACTCTAGATTGTGTTTTTCCTTTAGTGATTTTGAAGAAAGACAGCATTGCGCCTGATTCATGAGACCCCAAAAGACCACCCAGAGTGAATCTGTTGCAAAACACATGAGTATCTTTATTCACAGCTCGAACTGGGCCTCTCAGACACCAAGGCACTGGTATCCAATAGAGAGGGGCCCATGCTCAGGGTTGGGGTTGATTTACAGGCCCTAGTCCTTCCCAGTGCACCCCAAAGCAGGAGAATTCCAGTCTGGCAAGCATCTGTTGGTTGAAACACAAAGGGGATGCTGCATTTCGAAATGATTGGCTATAGGAAAGCACCAAAATCTAACTGTTCTGACTTTCTTTGTTCTCTCTTGTAGGTGGGTGGGGCACCTGTTCTTGGGTTTTGGTTGAAATGCCCTGTTCTGGGCTGATTGGCTGTTGCTGAGGTACAGGGGGGAATAGGTATTTGATGGTATCTTCTAGGAACAAGGCTACTGACTTTTGTCACCACCTGGACTGGCTTCCTAGCAACTGCCTTCTTATCTCTAGCAGTCAGGAAAGAATGCAGTATGACTGGTTTCCCACCACCCTGGTGGCTAGTCAGATGTGACTAGTCTTTGTTCAGGCTTGTGCTTTAAACTTTAATCCAATAACCCGAAAAACTAAATTTTTATTCTTTGGTCTCTCAACAGGAGTTTTAGATCTTTACACCAAGTTTAGAAAACCAACTATACTTAGAGATTCAGAGGAGGAAATGTAGGCCAAAGTAAATTCTTAACTTGCAACTCAGTATAAAATTTGGGACTCAAGAGAAAGCACTACGTAACAAGGAACCATTTTAAAGATCAACCTGGGGGAAGACTGTTGGGCTGAAAGAGAAAATAAAAAAAAATCCTTATAAAAGAAAAAGATAATTTATTATATACCCAAAACCTTAATAATAGTATTTCAGTGTTAACTTTCAACAGAGTAGAGCATGGGTTCTGTGCTCATTTGGGTTCCATCTTGTTTACCTGTAGGTGTAGACTCAGCCCTAGCCTCTCTTCTTGGTAAAACTAATGAGTAACAGCTAATCTGACCGTTGTCAAACTTTGAACCCACGTTTTTTCCTATTCTACTTTCTCCTCCCCCAGTTTCTCCTCCTCCTTCTCCTTTTTCTAGTTAGTCTGTCTTCATTAATCTCATCCTTTCTCTAATCAGTTACAGTGATTAGAGAAAGTTTTGAAGTAAAATAAACTAATTGAGTAACTACCACTGTAGCTAATCAAAAGATCTATTCTCCCTGATCAGGAGCAATGGAAAGACTGTGATGCCATTCTGCGAATTAAGGGCCCAAAGTGGGGGGAATAGATGTTGACAAAAACAAAGTGACATACGAATTATCACTTGTTTCCTCAAAATGACTTCAAAGTTCAATGTCACAATACCCAGTACAAAAGGAGATGTTTTATTTATTTTTTAAAGGAGATGTTTTAAGGGGATATAATATGTAAGACATATTGAAGTCATCACTGTTTAAACCTGGGATAGATATATGGACAATAGACATGTACTGAATATGTCCTTCTGCATTTGCCATATTGGCTTCATAGACTATTCCTGAGGAGAATTTGAAAGTCACTTGACCAAATAATCTCTTGGGATACTTCTGAATGGCACATTATGTTGTGTTTTATTGAGTAGTCTATACTTCCCCATGAGAATGTTTTTATCCCTTGACTCTAATTTATGACTGTCATTAATTTGAGGTTATATTCATAAAGTGAGATTGCTTTGATGGGGATACATATGGATTTTCCAAATATGAATCACAAGCCATTTTCCCCAGTAAATCTGTTTGGAGGCCAAACTCTATAATCAAGTAAGAAAAGAAGTCAGTGCTTCATGAAGGCAATGCTACTCTTTGTTGTGGAGGGGTAAGTACCTTCTATACCAGGCACAGTCTTCTCCCCCCCCCCAGTAGTAAAGACATTAAATCCCTTTGCCTAGATGATCACTCCACTTCACCAGAATGTAGAGTGAAGCTTCTGCAGAGAATTCTTCATTCCATCTCTCTTCTCAGTTAACCCTGTAGTTAGTATTGATAATGTTTATTTCTTAATGATCCTGGAAGTTTTGATTTTTTTCCCCTCTAACCTTCTGGGGTACTTTGTTTAAACACCACAGACAACTAGCAAAGGAGGCTTTGTCTTTTTTTTTTTTTTACTTCTAAACATTTCACATGGCAATGAACAGTGAAAAAGTTATTAAGTACATTAAGTTATCTCCCATTATAATAATAACCTTCTGCTTGCCAGAATACATATACCATAAATAACCACTCACAATTATTCCTTATTATACATTACTGTACAATATAAACAGGTTTTCTTGTCTTTTTTTTTTAATTCTAAAGATGTAATACAATTTTGAGGATAGGTAAATTGCCAACTAGAGGAACCCAGCACTTTCTTGAATCTGAATTATACCATCAGATTTATGGCTATAAGAGAAGGTGGGTAGAATGAAAAATAGTCAATAGGTTGAAAGAACCCTTAGACAAAACAAGACTTTGGAGCTTGCCAATATAAGAGTGTCCCTTCTCTTTTGGCCTAATGGTTTAATTCTAAGCTCTTTGTTAATATGGTTTGCCCCCCATGACACCAACAAAATAAGCTGAGAAGGTTTGCTGTCTACTTGCTAGATCATGTTTAACAGATTTTCCATTTGACCTATATACTATGTTGTGATACTTCCAGCATCAAACTATAGTGATGAGTAAGAGTAATGCATTCGGCAGGGTAGTACCATAAAAGCAGACCACAGATTAATGGAGTCAAGCAGAAGGTCCAGAAACAACATACAGAGTTATACCTCTGAGATTCTGAATAAAACTGCAAAAACAAATGAACAAAAAAACAAGCAAAAAATTTTAGGAAAACCTTATACTCATTAAAAAGTTGTTCTTGGAAAACAACTTCTGGATAAAATATATAGGGAACTAAAACTAGACACCCATCTCTTACTCCATATAAAAATCTCAAATGGGCCAGAGGTCTTACTGCAGCACCTGTAAGTTTCAAGCTCCTAGAAGACAACAGAGGGAAAGCACTTCAAGGTGTAAGCACAGCCAACTGTTTTATGAATAGAACTCTCACAACTTAGAAAACAACAGGAATAATTGGCAAACATCATTTCATGAAATCAAAAGCTTTTGTACAGCAAAATAAGTGCTTAATGTGGTAAAAGGAAACCTTCATAAACAGAGTGAATCTTTACCAAATCTCATCCAATATGGAACTAATAGCCAGGATACATAAAGAACTAAAACATTTGACTCCAAAAGAGCAAATGATGCCAACATCAAAGAGACAAATGAACTCAACGGATACCAATCATCCAAAGAAGTACAAATTGCCAGGTAATGCATGAAGAAATGTTCAACATCTTTATCAATCAAGAAAAGAAATGTATATCAGATAGAAATGAATTTCTATCCTGGTCAGAATGGCTACAATTAAGATAACTGATCTGACAAACCCTGATCAGAATACAAGGGAGAATGAAACTTTATATAGTACTGGTGGGTTTCCATGACAGAGATGAGTTCTTACCCTGTGGAAATCAGTATAGGATTTCTTTAAAAAAAAAAACAAACTTAGATACCAGGACTTCTATATGGTCAAGCTATACCACATCTGGGTTACATTGAGCAGAACCGACATACTGTGTTGTCATTGTACTCACATTTACCAGCGCTTCATTCACAACAGCCAAATTATAGAATCCAGTACAGATACTCCATCAACAGGTGAACAGATAAAGAAAACATTGCACATGTAGACAGTGGATGGAACTGGGAATCTTAAATGAAATACATTAGCACTATTAAAAGAAATTTTGATTATTTTTCTCATATATTGAGTCTAGGGCAATAAAAATGGGACTTGGAAATAAAATGAGGATTAAAAGATAGGGAAGGGGAAAAAAGAAAATGATGGGGATAAGAAAGGGTAATAAAGACAATGAAAATGATCAAAACATATTATCTTCACTTACACAGATGTGGTAGCAAAACTTATTTCGTGTAATTACTATATATTACATTACAAAAGAAAATTATTTTGGTTTCTTTGTATTCGATATACTTTCCTCCGTGGTTCTTTTGGGAAACAGAATGATGACATTTATATGATACCATGAACTGTAAATCCTAGATCTGCATGGTACCAAGCACGTAGATACTAAAGAAAAAAATATGTATTTTCCTCGAAGATCAAGTATTTCAGTGGATGCAAAAATGTGGAGTTCTATCATTCAAGGTATTTTCTTAGTTCTATATGTTACTGTGATTGTGATAAGATTTGAGATAGATTCTGTTCATTAAAAAAAGCCTGCAGAAATGTATTATAAAATGTGTTTTCATAAGTGTTAATTGGAAAGTTATTAAGGTCATGATGTCCTTGGAATTCCCTGAGACATTTTCTGTTGTTGTAATTTTTCTGTAAAGACTTTTTTACACTTATTTATATTTTGTGTTTGTTTATACATGTGCCATACTATACATGTGAAGATCAGAAAACTTTCAGAAGTCTGTTCCCTGTTTCTAGTATATGGATTCTAAGGACTGAAGACAGGTCATCAAACTTGGTGACAATCACCTTTAATTCACAGCTGTTTCCAATCAAGAACTGTTATTCTAGAACCCCATCACATGAATAATATTGTTTCTCTTTTGCAGTTGATACAGTCTCTTCTCACTGCCAGAGAACCATTCTACATATTGTTCACTTTTCTCTTCAACCTACTTGAAACTCAAAATCAGATTCAATCTAATAACTGTGTAACGTCAGTGAAATTGTTTCCTCATAGTTTATTAATTTTATTTTACCTTAGTTTTTTCTCTGATTCTGAAGTTTTACATATTTTCATAGATTGTCAACTATACCACTTATGAGCTTCTTGGAAAGTGTGGGAAGTAGAGACTTAGCTGTTCAGGAATTCACATAATATGCAATTGTATCTTCATCATTAGAAGTCAAACGCTTTAGTCATGAGTTTTCTACTTTGAATAAATCCTTTCTCTTAGAAGAAAATTTTATGATGTTGTTTATGAAGTGAAGTTGAACCTAGAAAATCAATCTGTAATGGAAGGTCACCTCTGAAAATTCTGCGGAAAGAGTGTTACAAATAAATAGTAACAGGTGTCAATAAATGTAGCTTAAAGTTTCACCCAGAATTATACACATACCTATTTATTTGTCTAAACATAATGTTGAGAAGTTTTTTTGTGTAGATGACCCTTTTAAGATTAGATAATCTTAAAGTATTTGAATAATATATAGGCAACGAATTTAGCTATTAAGAAGAATGGCTACCGTTCTATTTTATTTTCATGCTTCAGCATGAAAATTACTAATTAAATTACTAATTACTAATTAAACTAAACTTCCATTCTTCTTTTATTCTCCAAGTAGCACTTGGTAACAAACTGCTCAAATTTCATGGGTGGAAAAATTAGACTTTCAACCTTGTCACCCACCCAGTTTCTCCCGACCCCTGCTATATACCCCTTCAAATAATCTATCCTAATCTATCATCTTTCTCTTTCTCTCATAACCCACTGAATCCATTTATCAATGTCCATATGTATAAAAGTGGATGACCGTCTACGGAGTGTGGGCCACCTGTGTGAGGCCCCATACCTAAAAAATACGGTCTATTCTCCCAGCAGCATTCAACGCTTCAGGATTTCCTTTTCTTTCCATTCTAGTAAAGTTGATAATCAAGATTAAATATCAAAAATACTGAAACAAATTTCTTGTATCTCAATTACTCAAATCATAGAACATTTCTTTTAATTATTTTTTTATTTTAAATTTCTAACTCTTCTTTCCTAGTTGGAAGACTGGAAATTTGAAGTCATGGTGTCTGGAGAGTCAAGCTGACTGAGGACTCTAGGGGGAAAAACAAAAAACCAACCAACCAACCAAACAAACAAACAAAAAACAACTTTCTTTGTTTCTTCCCAACTGAGATGGCTGCTGACAATCTTTGGCATTTCTTGGCGTGACTGAACCCCCACCGACCCCACCCCCACACTCATCTTCAGGGTCCCATATTCCCTCTGTGATTTTTGTCTCTCCAAACCACTCTCTCCTTGGAAAGGAACCAGTCAGTGAATTAAAAGTCTCTTCTGTTGTATAGCAATTTCCTCTGAATTGAAGCATTCTCTCCAGGAGGGATGAGAAGGCACCTGAGACTCAGGAAGTAAACAAACGTTCACGTGTGAGAAAGTGGAAACTTGGACGATTCTGGAAGGCCCCTCTCTAGCTTTGTAGAAGGAGTCAACAAGAGGTATTGACCGGCAAAACAGCTGAGAAGAGAGTTCCCCACAGTTGAAGTGTCTGCCAACCGTCCAACTCCAGGGTTGCATTTTCAGTTGATTGCCTCCTGTGTTGGAGTAGGCTTTTCTGTGTTGCAGCTGCTTCTTTGCTTCATTCCTGCTCCTGTAAATTACGCCTCACCCACACTCCTGTTGCTAGGTATACTTCTCTGCGAGCTTCCTGGCTCACCAAGCTGAACTTTTATTTATTACTGTTGTTATTTATTTGGTCTGTGGCATGTTCTTTTCTGAGATGAATAGACATGAGTGTACCGAGTCTCTTCAGATAACTTCACCTTCATTTGATAATTCTAAATCTTTATTTCTTCAAAGTATCACATTCACAAGTATTAGTCGTGAGATTTTAGAGGAACACAATTACACACCATAGCATCAAACTCTGCCAAAGACAGAGGCTGAAGGTGTGAAACATTTAAAGAAAGGATTTGTGGCTGTCTTTAACCTGTCAACCCCCTTTCCTTTTCCATTTTCTTTCCTTTCCTTTTGTCGGCCCTCTTTTCTTCTGAACTAGAATTAAATTTTCTACAATAAGTGTATTTATTACGCAACTCCATTATCTGACTGCTACATAAGAACATGTGAAGGGTAAATTTTTGTTTTAAAGTGACTTTTGTTAATTTTATTGTTTTAAAATATAGTATAATAAAAATTTTAACTTGGTTATGCTTTTTTTTACAGTTTGTGGGGTTTATTTGTACGTATGTGATTTGTGTGTTTCTATGTATGTGGAATGTATGTAGAAGAGAGAATAAAGGAGGATGGGAGACTGGAATGAGGTCACCAATGCTTTCAGTGAACAGAGTGTGGTTGAGATGGCTGCTTCTGGCAAACCCTAAGATTGATGAACTGCCTTCTTACTGAATAGAAATGTATCTGCTTCTTCTCAGGATGCTCTTGAATCAAACAGAAATTAAATAGTTTTGAGACCTACCAGTAACAAGATCATGGAATAGATTTACAAAGAGGGAGAGCTTGTTTGCATTCACAGAAAGATCATCAGGGATGAACCAGATGCTGCATCCATTGTCTTGTGATGCCTCCATGGCTCTGTTATCTAAGGTTTAGCTCTTCCACTTGGCTGCTTTATTAGGATGATATTTTCAAATAGAAACCTCTAAACCAAGCATATATGAATATTTTAAATAAAATGTCTTTCTGCATGATATTACCTACTTATTTTAGTTCAACTGTATGCATCTTGTATGATTTTTCAGTTCATTTTTCTTTCCTAATAGCATGCCTGTCTTGCCCTGGCTATAGGACCCCTCTCAGAAGGAGAGCTACTCCTCCTTGCCCACTGACTTCACACTTTGCTTGACTTTCTTTGATGTTATAAATTAGATGAGAATGCTGGTTAAGATATATTCAGGAAGCATTCTGTTGTCACTCTGCCAGAGATGATGAATGTGTTCCCAGAAGATCCTCCTCCTCCTTGGCGTGCATCCTGGAGTAATGGAGTAGAGTCCATGCTACTTCACAATGACAGTATAAGAGTAGACAGTGTTTCAAACCTTTGAAAATTTCATACCCTTTGAGCTTTTAGAATAACTCAAAAGATTTTAGGGAAATGATGTCTGTGCTTTTTCAAAGGAACAAAGTCTTCATCTAATGGGGCCCTGGGAAATTTCCATGGGTACATAGAATTTAGGAGTGCATGCAGCTGAGTCTTTAAGTAAGGTTTCACTCAATTCAATGATTAAATTATTGGATCTGCAGCTGATTTCATGTCAGTTTCTCTCTGTATTACATCAGGCAAATATCCAACCTCTTCAAGGTTGTGCCATCTAATCAGGAAAATGGAGACTGTATTACAGTGCTTTGTGTGATTAATGAGAGACGTCCGTGAGCAATACAGTAATTATTGCTGGGGACAGTTTTGCCATTAGGATACGTGTGACAATGTCAGGTAGCGTTCCTGATCCATGTTATTGACAGAGAGCAGCGGAAGTTGAGGTACTTGAAAACTCACCACACTTCGCAGGAAAACCCTCACAGCTACACGGATCCTCCAGAATAACAACAAAATACTTAACAGAGTTCCTGCCAAATGGTAAAAGTAAATAAAATATTTGCCACATTTGTACTAGCGTGTAGGATTCAGTAACAGTCTGAACGTGTTTCTGCAATTATTAGCTTAAAAAACAAATTCAGTTTTATAACTTTATTATAAAGATCTGTGTTTGAAAGTAAATAAATAACTATAAAACATCATTTGTCTTTGAGATTGTTTCACAGTGGCAGTCTATAGCCCCATACCCTTTGTAGTTATTTCAGTAACAAAATAAAAGTAGTTTGGAATGTGATGAAGTTTCACAAGAATTTTTATAACATACTTCAGGTAATTATTGTCACCATGCACTTTACTTTAGACAGGGTTTATAAAACCATATGCATTTAAAATGTTATATAAATATGTAATGCATAAGGTAATCTTCTTGAATAATAAATGTATTTACCAAGAGTTTAAGTAAAGCAGCTTCTGAGAAGCTGTTCCTATTATCCAGGTAAACACTGGTATTGATGTCTGCCTTTTTGTTGTTGTTGTTGTTTTGTGCCAGAGGAACAAAACTAGAAATACTATCTTATGATGAAGGTGGGAGATGACATCACCCAAAGCATGCCCAAATCTTCTGGAAAGGTGCTAGTATCTTAACATCTCCTTTTGTCAGTGTTCAAGGGCACACTGACGTCACTTCAGGAATCAGAGCCTTTACTTAGTGGAAAACAAAGGCTATGACTTCACTTGGGAAAACTGTTCACCGGAGTGAAAACACTGGCAGATCCTCAGCACGTGATGACGGATCATCTGATGATCCGAAGCACATATTTTCTTTGGCTGAATATATTCTTTCCAGCATAAGTGTGGAGTTCAGTCTCTATGTTTCTCACCAGTCTGGAGGGGGAGCATATGACTTATCGTCTCTGTGAATTCATATGAAACACTTACATTCCATGGATGTACTGCCCCTGTTCTGAATGACATTTAGACAAGCATGAATGTATTAAAATTCTGGTTCATTGATTTCATCTAGGTATGGATACGGTCTTGCTTTCAGACTTTTAGTTTCTAATTAAGAATTCAGCACCAAATAAGAATAAAAAAAAACATAGTTAACCAATTCTGGGTGTTTTAAACAGCAGATGATTTCAGTAGAGACAGTAATAGTTACAACATTCTGGCAGCATGAACAGTCCCCTGCATCGGAGATGTTATTACCCATTTTATATGTGGGCAAACCAAGACTTAGTGAACATTAAAGGCTGCAGAGCACTTACTCTCAGGAAGGCTGTTAGCCAAAAACACTCTCAAAACCTCCATGCCTTATGGCTAGCTAAAGTACAAAAACTGACACTTTTCACTGAATTGGTAGCAACATGGCCTTCTTTGAAAAATGATGGGGAATTTGTCCTTTCTAGATGTCAGGTATACTTTTGCTAGGCTATGGGGATTTTTCCTGGTCTCATTGCCTAAGGGATGATACATTTCTTAAGGGTAGCTGTGTAGTACTAAAGGAAAAAGTGTTTTGGCAGGACATAAGTTGTTGATGATAGACAAATGATTAGTGACTTCCTTTATATTTAATACATAAATTCCATGTTAGTTTTAGTAATTCAGGTGGAATTAGGGAACTTTATGGACACCAATTATCCTCCCATGTCTTTCGAAATTATCATGTTAAATCCAGACCAATGGTTCTCAATGTTCCTAATGTTGTGACCCTTTAATTCTGTTCCTCTCGTTGTAGTGACCCCCAACCATAAATTATTTTTGTAGACACTTTATTACTGTAATTTTGCTACTGTTATGAGTCATAATGTAAATATTTTTGTTTTCTGATATTCTTAGACAACCCCTGTGTAAGTGTAGTTTGACTCCCAAAGTAGTCACAATACCCAGGTTGATATCCACTGGTCTAGATGGAAGATGGAACTCAATCTAGAGCTTGATATTTTTTGGAGGAGAGAACGACCATCTTCAGAAGCAAATGTGGTTTACAAGTTTTGTCACTTTTAATACCATGCAAGAAAAAAATGTCTGAAGTTTGAGAATTCATATTTATTCTTTATTGATCCATGACTTACCTATACCAATAACAATCTGTCCTTGAACAAAAACAGTATTTTCCCCTATTGGTTATTAAATAATAAATAATGTTAAAAATCTCTAAATAAAGTCGTGTGTGGTTCCTAAACTACACCTTCATAACTGCCTTTGCCACCTTTCCATGAATTATGCTGCTGATCTGTGTAACATCCTCTGATGTTAGCAGTACTGTTACCACTGTCTTACACATGAGAAGGAAACTGATGTCTGAAGTATTAGTAACTCTCCTTAGTCCAAAGCGAAATGCTGGGAAATCCGGGATTCAAGGCCAGGCATGATGACTGTAGTGTTCATGCCCCTACTACTTATGTATCACTGTGCTAAGAAAAATGGATTTACATTCAAGTACCACTCATGTTTTCATATTTCAGAATTTTAGAACTCTCATGAATGAGAAATTTGTTCTTGGACTTTATGTAACGTTTTAGAATTCACATCTAAGGGACACATACACACAATTGAATAAATAGGAAGCTATACCTATGTATCTGCTTAGAGAGGCTGGTTTTGTGAAAGAGGTTGCCACTGTACGATGTAGGGATTCCTATAATTGTCATGGAATCCTTTGTGCTTTAAGTTAAATAAGCAACCTGTTGTGGTTTTTAATGCGAATAGGTTTTTAATAGGCTTACTATTCAAACACTTCCCAGTTAGTGGTATTGCTTTTTGATATTTTGGAAGCCAGGCCTTGCTGGAGGAAGTAAGTCACTAAGGGTGGGCTATGGGCTTATATAGCCTCATAACACTTCTAGTTTGCTGTCTCTGCTTCATGCTTGTGATTGACATATGATCCCTCAGCTTCTTGCTTTTTCCACCATGCCACGATTTTGCTACCAATGCGTCATCAGCATGATGGATTCTCCCTCTAGAACCAAAATAAATTCTTTCTTCTTCAAGTTGCCTTTGGCCATGGTGTTTTATCATAGCAACAGAAAAGTGACTAATACACTCCTCTTATCTGCACTGATATGAGCTTTGCTGTGGATCTGAAAGTCAGGTTCTGATCTGTTTCCCATTACTATGAGTTATAGCAGCTCTGGTCCCAGCTGGACTGATAAAAGATGATTCCATTTTTCATAGGCTGATCTGGAGCTCAACTTATGCAGCAGCGCAGTTCCTAGTTGTGTATATATTGCTGTTACCCAGTTTCTTAAATTGCTTGAGAAAAGATCAGTTACAATATTTCTTAAAAATAATAAAAGTACAGAAGATATAAACCTACAATTTCTGTCCTTAAACCTCACAAGGCAAAATAGAATCTGTTTAGTCTGCAGTAATTTGGCAGCTTCAGTTTTGAAATTTGTATCACTTTCTGTTATTGAATTTAGAGCCAAGTTCTTATCTCTCCTTTTGTCTTAAGCTATCTGCACAGATTTTGTTGTATAATTAGTACAAAATGTTCCCTTTGGGCTTCTGTTATTGAATTTCATAGAATGCTTGCTGTTAAAGTTTATAAATTTGCCTTTTTTTTCTTTACCTTTCAAAAGAAGGGACATGTCTGTTGAGTCTTTGGTGAATTTGATTACTTTCCATTCTCCTGGAAGAAGACTACCAAACAGCAGATATCATTTAAACTTGAAGAATATTTCTTTTGGTCATGTTCCTTTCTTCCTAACATTTTCCTCATTCCCACTATTTCTTTTCTGGGATGTACGTAGAATGAAAGAAGAGAAAAGAAAATACTTGGAGAAAGGTGACTTTACAGTATCTTTTTTCCTTAAAATCTAACATCAAGATGGAGCACAATAAAATGTAGAGCATCCTGTTTGCAAAGAGTCAGTTTATGATTTGAAACAAAGTTTAGAGCAAAACATTTAGGTAATGAAATGTCTGAGATTCTACCAACTTCCACCAGTGTTTTGCATGTATTATTTCATTTCCTCTGTCATTCACCATTCCCATATATGTTGACTGGTTCTTATGATCCACCCAAAGTCTGTTTTCTTAATAGGACACTCATTTCTGCAAATTGTGTTTTTTCATATACATTTTAAATAACGAATGAATAATTAAATTCCAGATCCAGATATTGGAAATTGAATTTCTGAACAGACTAGGGTAGCTGGTGGCTGAAAGAAACCAATGTATTGCTTTAATTGTGCAAGGCCATCCTGCCATATGCTTACAGTAAGAAGTGTGTGTGTGTGTGTGTGTGTGTGTGTGTGTGGGGGCATGTACTCAAAGTACATTTCTTAAAGTTAGCCTTTAACAATTTGGTCAATCGCTGACAGTTTTAAAAGAGTGTTCTGTGGCTAACCACAGTAAACAGAACCTTTTAAAAAGTTTTATGGTCTAAGTCCCAGCAGTTATCCAGCTTTAGAAAGAAATAAAAGAAAAGAGTTGGTCAAATAGTGGATTGATCAAGTTTACAAACAGATTCTGCAGGAAATGTGGGCATATAAGGTGAGTTATCTTGCCTTGAAGGCATTGATTAATGAAAATAACTCAGACAAATTTCTCGCCTCTGATTCCTTATTCACGTACCATTTCTAAAATTATGCTTTATCATCTACTGTGTGTTCATAAGACTCAGAATATGCTCATCATGTGATCCTGGGTTAGCACAGTTTCTACTGTTGATTAATTAATTGATAAGTTTGCATATTATCCTCTAGAAGCCTGGTTGACTACCCTGTTATCTCCAGATCTGCTATATTAGTTTTCTGAGTCTATATAACTGAAGGGCAGACCTTGAACTGGGATGAATTCAATAAAGGAAATGTCCTTTCATTCTCTTGGAAGCCTGCCTGCCTGCTCCTCTGGGGACAGTGTCACATCTCTTTGTTATTTCCAAATTCCACAGTTGCAATTAGAAGAGAGAACTCAACACATAAAAATGTGTTTTGTTGCTGAGCATTTGTCTCCTTCCAGATCAATGTGCACAGATTTTTTTTTTAGCTATTCTTTACCTTTTTCCACATGCTTTTCTTCTAAGTTTTAGTGAATCCTACCTATAGAGTTAGCTGAGAATAAAACTATTTAAACCGAATATGCTGGAAGCTGGAAAAAAAATCACAAGGTTCAGTTGATGATGGCAAGAGTAAGCTGAGAAAGACAAGTTCATTACCATGTTTCATCTTTTACAAACCAGCTTTTTTTCCTTTTTTTTTTTTTTAACACATCTGATGCTGTTTATACTGCTGCCAAGGAAGGGAAATCACAGGTTAATTTGTAAATGTGTTTCATGCAAAGTACAAATAAACATAACCTTATAAACAGGTGATATTGCTGGCGGCAGCTGAAATAAATTCTCATCATCGTTAGGGCTTTTCTGCAAGGTCAAAGCTGCCTGTTTGCTGGTGAAATGGTTGAATGTTTCTTTGAACTTGTTTGATTGTACTGAAACAGTCATTTGGTTTCTGAATTACATTCTGGACTGTTTCACTGCATTTTTTCACATCTCAAAGAATTTTAAGACTTGGAAAGGCCGGCCCTGGGGTCTTGCTCTTTCAGGATGGGGACTTCTGCAGCAGATCCTTCACCTGTGGTGGATAGATTCAATTGTTCTATACTAGAAAGAGTACTTAGGACATTGATCAGAATACGTGTGTGTGTGCATGTGCGTGTGTGTGTAATAGACATATGTTAAATAAATAGGGGCATTGTATAGCTCATAGAAACAACAGATCAGCATTAGGAGCAGATGCAACAGGTGTAGAAATGGAAATAGCACGCCTACTCTTTTTCTTTTCTCTTTAAAGTTATCAACTTCCTACGTTAAAATGCAAACCCACCTTTTACTCTAGAGAAAACATAAAACCTTTTACCCCAGTACCTTCAGTTGAGAGTACTGTATGAGTGAAATTAGAGGCCTAAGTTGATCAAGAATGTGCTATTCAAAGGATGACTCTAGTTAGACAGATAATTTATAGCATACAACTTCCCTGCAAAGAGCAATGACAAGGCAGAATAGCCTTTACATCTCTTAAAGAAGTTGAAGTGGTAAGTACAGAACTCTCCCAAGACAGCATCTAGGGCCACATGGCTTCACTGTTGAATTTCGTAAAAAAAAAAAAAAAATGCAGTGAAGAAATTTACTAATTTCACAAAAAAGACTTTCCCAAGGAGAAAAAAAATATTCATTATAATTTTTGAATTCCACCTAGTCCTATGCTTCACTATAAGAAAAGCATAGACTAATATATCTTATGGAAATAGGTCCAGTACCAGCAAAGTATAAACAAATTGACTACATCAATATAAAAAAGTTGAATGCTTCATTTCATATGAAGTCTGTGTCAGGAAGTCAATGTTGTTCTAATATTTTAAACACAATTAAACTAGTATGTCATACCGGCTCGTTAAGGGAAAAATGTTCCCATGATTACCTAAGTATAGGAAAAAACTAGACAAAATTTAGCAGCCAATCTTATCAAAAGGTGACAAAATCTGGGGAAAAGGGAGATTTCCTCGATCTGATAGATATCTTCAATTAATGCTATCACTACAAATCAGAGCCAAAGATCCTGATGCCTTCCTGAGGTCTTCTATCCAGTAGTGTGGCACTTTATTCAATCCTTAAGCCTCCTGGAAGTCTTTGTTTATATATAAAGCAGGAATTATAATCATTACCAGTTTATGCTTGTGAATGTGTTAACACATTTGAAAGAGCCAATCAGCTTTGTTAGGCTTCATGGAGATAATGATTACTAACACAGAAAATTAAAAAATTTTAAGATTTTTCTGATGAATTCCCTGAAAGCCATCTTCCCCTGAATTGTTTATCTTCTCTAATTTATTTGTGTTGTTTAGGGTCCAAAATGTGATTTAAATTCTTTGGTTAAATAGACCTCAGGGTTGGGCAGATAGTTCATGAAGCTATTAAGATTACAGCCAGTTTTTAAGTCCTTCTCGGTGGATCTTGGTGGGGTGGGGAAGACAATTGATTATGTCATTATTTGTTAGCTTATTGATAGGTTTTAGGTTTTTGGCTTTTTTCTCTCTCTCATTTTATCCCCTATCAACAAAAGCTTACTGTCCACCCTCAATATTCATACTCCAGCATTTTCCTCTGCATATTAAGCAATGCTTTTCCTGTCCTGAACTCAACAGGGAGAGTGTGTCACCTCTTGAGCTCTGCAAGATATAGAAAGTGATTGTAATGGTTCATAAAACTTCTCGCTCCTAGGAACAAACTAGTTGCAAGGTTTAAAACTGTCTTTGGAGAGTGACAAAACTTTACAATGGGGAAATTTGAAAGTACATAATATTTATACAGAAATTTGCAAAGTTATTATTTTTTCAAATGATTTATACTATTGACAAACACAAATCTTAATAAGACTCCACCCCTTAGGGCTCAGGTATTTATATTTCAGTTTACAAAATGCAAACATTTATAATAACATAATAATAATAATAATAATGAAACAATTATTTTTCACATGGCTCAAGGAAGTTTAAAAATCTTATGTTAATTCATTGATTTTTCACAAGTTCTGCATTATAATTCAGACATTCTTCTATTTTTATTATAATTTTCTTTCAATCAGCAAGGGAGGAGTCTATGTGACTTCTCCTGGGGAGATTTGAACTAACATGTATTCAAGCTAGATAGGACACTGAGAATACATCAAAGAAACAATACACCCAAGTCTAGCCTAGTGAACCAATGAGGTTTTTACCTTATTTATAGGTATGTGAGTAAAAGTTACAAAAAGGGAATGAGTGACTCTAAGAATAATGTCATCAGCAAAAATCCCACTCAAGCCTGGGTAACAACTTACAGAAACTGCATTTCTGGAGTTCCTGAATAACTAGTGGGCAACTTGGCTGATAAGAGAGCCTCCTGGTCCCAGGAACTGTCACTGTTTCTACAATCTCTGGACAGGGCTTTAAGAACATTGTGATTATCAGTAGTTTCCTGAGCTTAGTAAGTTTCAATTCCTTCATGGGTCTTGTTTGTTACTTCATGGTATGTATGACACTTCCTCCCTCAAGGAGAGAAAGTTTTAACTGGAAGTAAATAGCTAAAATACAGAGAAAGAAAGCCTGGGAGTGTGATAGTAAAACCGATTTGTCTTTAGTAGTAGTCCAACATTTGAGAAAAGTTAGTGCATTTGGAAAAGGAATAATAGGCTTTGTGATATCAAAGATGTATACATTTTCTTTCAGACCACCAACTATAGAGATCAGAATGTATTACCTAAAAGTGAGCTCCCAGGGTGAAGTAGCTCCGTTTCAGATTCTAGAAGAATTAAAGGTATGTTAGAGTATAAGTTATTGTGGTGGTTTGAGTGAGGATGAACCCCGTGAGCTCATAGATTGGAATAGTTTGTCATCAGTGAGTGGCACTATTTGAAAAGATTAGGAGATGTGGCCTTATTGGAGGAGGGGTGTCACTGGAGGTGGGCATTGAGGTTGTAAAAGGCCCCTTCCAAACTGAAAGTTTCTCTTGCCTTACTGCTGGTGGATGTGGATGTAGAACTGGCATGTCTACCTGCTTGCTGCTATGCTTCCCTGCTTCCTGGCATGATGATAATGGACTAAACTTCTGAAACTATAAGCCAGGCCCAGTTGAATCAGTTGAATGCTTTCTTCACTAAGAGTTACTATAGAGGTTGCAGAGAAAGGGGAACCCTCTTCCATTGCTGGTGGGAATGTAACTTTGTACAACCACTCTGGAAATTATTCTGGCACTATCTCAGAAAATTACAAATAGTGCTACCTTAAGATCCAGCTATGCCACTCCTAGGCATATACCCAAAAGATGCCCCAACAAGGACATTTGCTCAAGTATGTTCATAGCAGCTTTATTTGAAATAAGCAGAATTAGATGTCCCTCAAAGGAGGAATGGATACAGAAAGTATGGTACATTTACACAATGGAATACTACTCAGTAATTAAAAACAAAGAAAGCATGAAATTTGCAAGCAAATGGTGGGAAATAGAAAAGATCATCCTGAGTGAGGTATCCTAGAAGCAGAAAGACACACAAGGTATATATTCACTTATAAGTGGATATTAGCCATAAAATAACAAGGAGGAGGACCCTAGGGAAGATGTTTAATATTCATTCAGAAGGGCAAACAAGATAGACCCCAGGAGATGGAGAAAAGAGGGAACAGGACAGGAGCCTACCAAAGAGGGCCTCTGAAAGACTCTACCCAGAGGGTATTAAAAGCAGATGCTGAGACTCATAGCCAAACTTTGGTCAGAGTACATGGAATCTTATAAAAGACAGGGGAGATAGAAAGATCTGGAGGAGACAGGAGCTCCACAAGGAGACCAACAGAACCAAAAATATCTGAGCACAGGGGTCTTTTCTGAGTCTGATACTCCAACCAAGGACCATTCATGGAGATAACCTAGAACCCCTGCACAGTTGTAGCCCATGGCAGCTCAGTCTCCAAGTGGGAATAAGGGGAACAGTAGCTATCTCTGACATGAACTCAGTGGATGGCTCTTTGATCACCTCCCCCTAAAGGAGGTGTGGTGCATCCTTACCAGGTCACAGAGGAAGACAATGCGGACAGTCCTGATGAGACTTGATAGGCTAGGGTAAGATGGAAAGGGAGGAGGTCCTCCCCTATGGACTGGGGAAGGGGCAAGGGAAGAGAAGAAGAGGGAGGGCAGGATTGGTAAGGGACAAGGGAGGGGGCTATTGTTGGGATACAAAGAGAATAAACTGTAATAAATAAAAAAATTTTAAGAATATGTGGTTCGGGTTTGAGACCACCAAAATATATGCAGATTGTTAGTGGGTCAATGCATGTTAAAATGCTTTAGTCTAATTATTGCTAACCTAGTAGGCAAACCTTTGATCTAAGTGTGGTCTTAAACTTTCTGGTCTTAATGTTGATAAGTAAAATATAAGAAATTGGCTTGGATTAATTTCAGATTTTCTTCTAAGATCCAAAACCTTATCAAAAGTTTGATGAAATAAATGAAGCCCACTTTATATAAACATGCCCCCTTTATATACTATATTATATCTGAACTTCTTACTTTCTTTACCACCTTCTACTATGTAATTGACATCATTTGAATTTCATTGAGACAAACTCTCAAACCTTCAGTATAAAATGCTTTTAAAATTCCTGGTAGAGGCCAGTAAAATGACTTATCTTGCTGGCCAGGATCTAAGTGTGATCCTTGGAACCCACATGGTTGAAAGAGAGAAGTTCCCCTGCTGGATGTCTTCTGATGTTCTCACATGTGCTGTGGTATGGATGCACACGTACACACACAAATGAATAAATGTCAGAAAATTCTCTAAAGTGATTATTAAAATTAGGAATTTCATTAAGGTACTGTAGCATGATTAATGAAAATGAATTATGTACACATTTCATTTCAGAAATGGCAAGAAAATAGCCCATTTCTTCTGGGTATTCAGGAAATTCCTTTTATTTGTAATGGATTTTTTTGTTGTATGTTCATGATTTATTATTTATTTTTGCATTTATTGTTAGTGCTTTGAGGTAGTTTAAACATTTTACATAAAGTACATGTTTTTTTATTTTTTATGTTCAGTTTAACCTAGAATACTAACAGAAAGTCATTTTAGTTATTAGGGAGAGAGAGAGAGAGAGAGAGAGAAACTAGCTACTTTGTGAATGAGAATTTGAAGTTAATTATAATGTACCATTTTGTTATATTTTAAGATTAGACATATTTTTTGGAGGGGGATTTTATGTTTACTCTGTGAAAGAGTATCTGGAATATAGTGATTTTGTCATTTATTATATGTAAAAGTTTAGGAAAATATCTAATATTGTGAAATATTGAAGCCAATTCTTTAATGGATAAAATATGGAAGACACTGTTATTTAAGTGGTCTATACACACAGAATGGCTAGAAACACGGAAATAATAATATTATTTCTTTAGAGGATTTTCTCATAATTTGTTTTAAAATTTTTAAGGTAATATTTTTTCAAAGATTGAAAAAAGAGCCAAAGTAAATTGATGTGGGAATCACTACTGTTATATTCCCAGCATTTTAATTATACTTGGATTCTTTTTCCAGAAGATTAGATAAAGACATCTGAATTAATGCAGGTATAATTTATCCTTCTATAAACTAAGTAGTCTGAAAGGTGTTCAGTTGGCAAGAATTGCCTTACTTTAAAAAATTGATGCATGAAGTCATCCAATTATCTGACATGATGTACATTCATTATTTTATGGCATATTTTAAAAAGCTAATTGCCACAGGTGTAGGGAATATAAGACATCCAAATTTACAGAAGTATTGAGTACTAGAGGGGACATTTGCTTAGAAATCATCAAACTTCAGCTCTGCTCCCATCTTTAACCTATTATTTCAAATTCATTTTGTTGTATGAATATGAGTATTTCCTTGCATGTATGTATGTATACATGTAAGTGCATATCTGGTTCCCACAGAGGCCAGACGAGTCACCAAATCCCATGGAACTGTGGTTATGAACAGTTGTGAGCTGTGAGGTTGATGTCAGGAACTGAATATGAGCCCTCTGCAAGACCAAACATGTTCTTAACTGCTGAGCTATCTCTCCAGTCCCCAAACTAGATTCTTAACCAATGATCTCCCATGGTTAAGGTACATAAATGGCTGTCACAAGATTTACCCTATAATAGAGAGCTTGATGTGTAATAGATGCTCAATTCAAGTTTGATGAGTAACATCATAGGAAAGACAACATAGATGTCAGGAGGAATCTGTGGTTCTTAGAAATTTCTCAGGTGGATCAGAGAATAATGAAAAAAGAACAATCCCTGTCTGTGTTTTCAAAGAGGATCATTAAGAACTCAAACTGGAGGAAGTAGAAGAGACACTGGTGTTTAAAAACAACTATAAACTGTTTCATCTAAAATATTACTGTGTCCTCAGTGGATACTGTCATAAAGATTCCTGCCAGTTGCAGGAGGAAGAGTCTTGAAACTGTTTTGTTTTGTAACACCCAGAGCCACAGAGCTTAGGGGGAGAATGTCTTGAGTAATTTTCTGTGGACCTGAGAACTTTAGAATATGTCTTCACTGCTCACACATTTTTTTTTCTTTCAGAATTCTTCTTGGCAAATAGTTTATTTACTTTTATTTTGTGTGCATTGGTGTTTGGTCTTTACGAGTGTCTGTGTGAGGGTGTCAGAGCTCCTGGAGCTGGAATTACAGGCAGTTGTGCTGCCTAATGGGTGCTAGAAATTGAACACAAGTCCTCTGGAAGATCAGCCAGTGCTCCTAACTGCTAAACCATCTTCCCATCCCTGAAACTAAATCTTAAAAGCAGGTTCTGAGATATGTTTCTCTTTTTAGATCTATTGCTCTGGTATCTCCTCTCAAGATTTCCTCCTCACTTAAATTACTGTTTAGAGAGTGGCTTATCATGCATGCTCATCTCATTTATTGACTCTAGGTTTGTCAAAGTATCCTGAGTAGAATTTGTTAGATAGGCAATGTGATAGTTTTCCTCTCTCATAGTCCAAAGAGCAGACTCCTGTGCAATATTCAGAATAACTGTTCACAGAGCAGAGGCTCCTAAGTCTGCTGCAGTGTTGTCCTCCTCCTTTGTGGTATTCTTCTTTCAGAATTCTAAACGTTTGCCCAAGTCATTGTTGTCACCGCTCTAGATGATTGACTATAGGAGCTTCATTAATCAATTGTCATCCCTGTTTCCCCTCTTGGCTGACTTTCCTAAGCTTATTTCCAACCTGGTAGACAGAGTAATTTTTCTAAAACCCACATTGTAACTGCATAGTCCAACTCCTCTCAACAGATAATAACTTTTACATTCCTCATATGATTATCACTAAAACAGTTTTAAGCAGTGCTATTTTTTTTCCTTTTATCAGACTCTATAGGATTTGGCTTTCTATAGCATCTCTCTCCATTCCATAAAGTTCTTTTTCTTGCTCACATTGCTTTTCTATAGCTCAGTTTTCTTGAACATGCCAAACATGTTTCTTCTGTTATCACTGCTACTTCTGTGTCTAGAATGTTCTCACTATCTTCTGCAGCTTTTTTTCCCCACATGTTACATCAAAGATTCTATTCAAATCCCACAACCTCTTCAGCTTTTCTTCCTACATTGCATTTGAATTTTTAATCCCTGCCTTTGAAGAATGAGGCTAGAAATGTTACCATGAGAAATGAGTTCAATTAAAAAAAAAAAAAGGTCATGTTGAAAGAAGTCTGTGACCATTAGGGATTTTTGTCAAAGTCTACCTCCGTACCCATTCAGAGATAAAATTAGCACAAAGAAAGAACCACACCTGAGGAATCTATGAACTTTAAACATATACCTCTATGCCTTCTGACATTTCCTGTTGATCATTCAAAGTAATTAACTCTTCAGATTTTTAACTTAAAAAAAGTTACTGTTTACATGTTTTGTCTGTATGTGTGACTGTGTGTCTCATGCATGCCTGAAGACTTCAGAGGCTAGAGAGGGATTCAGGTTCCTAGGAACTGGAGTTACAGACACTTGTGAACTACCAAGTGGGTGCTGTGAACAGAACTCAGAGTTTCCCCAAAGGCAGCAAGTGCTTCTAATTGTCCAGTCTTTTCCTCCAGGCCTACATTGCAACTATTTTTGTGTTTGTTGTTATGGTATCACAAGGAGTTCAAATTGTCTAGTTTAAGGTCGAATGGAGGTCTTACCCTGTCTAATCCACTTCCTCAGGTAGAAGAATCTTCATCCTTTGATTCAGAAATTCTCTACCATACAGAGCCAAATGGTCTAGATTTCCTCAGACTTTACTATCATGCTACATCGTTGATATTTTTTGACATTTAACGGGATTTGTTTTTTTTTCTTATTAAGAACAATTGTAGACTGCATAGGTGTTGATCAGATGTGCTTATTTCACATATTTATATGTATTCATTTGTATGGCTTTTCCTAGGAAGATAGGAAGAAATTTCTTTTTATCTCAGACAGAACAAAGAACACCCTCAGTCCATAGAAGAGCTCCTGGCCAAATCTGCCTTGCTTAGCCAAACTGAGGCTAATTACAGGAGCTTGGGTGAATCAAGGGCAGTTACCACTGGATTGACATGCACCATAGAAAGCTCCTGAAAAGTAAGAGATACTTACAGAGGGCTGTCTCCAAGTTACTTATAGGCAGATGCTACTGAAGAGTCTCATCATTGTCATATGCTTACTCTTTTTTAAAGTTAATTAATCAATTTATGTGTTCACTTTACATCCTGATCGTAGCCCCTCCTCTTCTCTCCTCCTGTCCTGCCCTTCCTCCTTCTTCTCCCAATAACCTTCTCTCCCCTTAGAAAAGGGGAGCACATCAAGTTGCTTCAGGACTGAGCACATCTTCTTCCCCTATGGCCTGGCTAGGCAGTGCACCATGGGGAAGTGACTAAAAAGCAGGCACCAGAGTCCATGTCATAGACAGCCTCTGCACCCTTTACTAGGGAATCCCTGTGAAGTTCGAGCTGCCTGTCAGCTAATCTGTGTAGGGACCCTAGATCCTATCATGCATGGTCCTTTGTTAACACTTCAGTCTCTGTAAGTCTCCGTGATCCCTGATTGGTTGACTTTTTTGGTCTTCTTGTGGAGTTCCTGTCCTCTCCCTTCTATCCTTACTCCAAGTCTTCCAGAAATCTTCTTGCACCTGTCCAACGTTCGGCTGTGAGTCTAAGCATCTGTTGTAATTATTGTAGCCAGGGGAAGAGAGGAGCTTCAGTGAGAAGTACTTGAAGGCCCCTAAGCATCATTTCCTGAGCTCTTTGTGTCTCCATGATGGAATGATCGTAGACCCAATCTCATTGTCTTATGAAGGCTTTGGGCAGATTGTCACAGCTGCTGTGATCCAGCACAGCAATGGTCAGGTATAACCCAGGAGGAATAGTTACCACACTTTTGTGGGAATCAGTCTTGGATATTTTAAGTAGCCACCCAACTTCTCTGTGGCTTTCTGACTGTGTGTCTTAACAACACCTTAATTTTTTGCCACTTTATGGTTTCTGCCCATCCCCCCACAACTCCGCCTTTGCTGATCTCAGCTGATGTCAGCTTTACCTTCATCATTTGCATAGATCCTGGGCCTACCCTTTTTCAAGGTCACCCTTCCCTTTATTAACTGATATTTGATCCTGGTGGGTATTTTACTAACAAAGATGAGGAATTTGCAGATACGTTCATCGCTTCCAAGTTCAATTTTAAAAGTATCTCTAGGCATTACGTAGTGCTTACTATCTGCTGGTCATGGGTCATCTCATCAGGCCATGTTTACTCTTGGTAGATCAGGTTTTTCGCTTTCTCCACTTCTGTGTCCTCAGTTAAGTATTTTTTGATTTGCCACTCTGAGTTCCTGCTTGTCTAGACATTGTACACAAAGAAACGAAATTACTTGTTAAATATCTCCGATATAACCTTTTAAGTTTTTATTAGGTTCATGTCCATCAGCGGGTTGTTCATGAACATTCTTGGTAATGACAGCAGTGGTTATAACTTATTATTTAACGGTCACTCAGTTATATAACATCACTATCTTACAGGGGTTCATTGAGGGATTCGCACTGTAGTGGGCGTAGTGGGACGGGGAGTGTCCAGGAACAACTTGCTTCTACACTGCTTAGTGTCAGTCACCACAAGACACAGCACAGAATCACCTCAAAAGAGAGTCTTGGTGGGGAATTATCTACATTAAGTGGCCTCTGTGCATACCCGCTAATTCGTTGCTAATTGAGAACTACCAAGATCTACCCGAGAGGTAGCAGCGCCATTCCATGAGCTGCGCCTGAAATGTGTACAGAGAGAACAAACTGAGTAGAAAGAGAGAGCAAGTAGGCCGTGTTTTCCCCAGTGGTTTTCAACCTTCCTAATACTGTGACCCTTTAATACAGTTCCTCATGTCGTGGTGTGCCCCCACCATAAAATTCTCCTTGCCACTTTATAACGGTTAGTGTTGCTGCTGTTATGAGTCATAACGTAAATATTTTTGGAATAGAGGTTTGCCGAATGGGTCCTGACTCGCAGGCTGAGAACTGCTGATATATTCTTTTCTCTCTGCTCGTCATAGTGGATGTACTATGACTGGATGCTAAAGTTACTGTCTTGACTTTCCCACAAAAAAATGGATTGTTACCTGGAATTATCAGCTAAAGTAAATGCTCTCCTCTGAATTTGGTTAGAATATTTTATTACTGCATGAGAAAAAAAAAACTAGAATAATTTCCTAACATTGAATATCTTCAACTGTGTTTGACAAGGTAAGTAAAGAGGAATTATTAAGGAAATGATGAAAGACAACACAGAGGGCAGGATGAATGGCCTTTAGATGAGAACATTTTTTAGTCTAAAAAAGCCAGGAACTGCATTTTTGACACTAAGGTCATTTTCAGCTACTGAAATTATAATACAATTTATTTAAGTATGAAGAATCAGACATGCATAGTCAAATCTTCAAAGAATTAATGGCTTCCTTATTGTCCATACTCACAAGTTTTAACTGTAATAACTAGCTTTTACTTTTCACTCTGATCTTTGAATATTTTAGGCTTCTCATTTGGCTTCAAACACATCTTTTTATGCTCATGTTGAAATTGCCCTCACCAGTTAATACTGAATCACTTGTTTTCTTATCATACTTATGATATTGCCACTGGAGAATTTAAGTTGACTAACTATAGTAAAGTCTGAAGTAAATATAGTGTATTGTTATCTTATTCCCTGAACTTTGCCTCTATCATTGTCAACCTTAACCAACATATTTTTTACAAATGAATCACCAATTTTACTATATTTCTTTAATTCTTTCCTTTTGTAAGTAGTATAATATAGTGTATTCAGACAAATCTTGACTGGCATTCTGTTAGAGTTTCTGTCATGTGGTCTGGGAGTATTAGGATAATGTACTTATCTATATAAACTCCATTTTTTTCAGTGAGGTGACAGATAAATTTATATTTGTCTTTATAGAACACTGTGGACATTTACTGTGAATGTTTACAAGCAATTTAAGAAGTTGTAGACTTTTGATGGATGCTGATTTTCTTTATTCCATCACTCATACCCTCTTTCCTTAGTAAATGATGTATTTGATAAGATCCTCCCATTTAATTAAACATATTACTATTTTCAGGGACAAGTTTGGTTATTTTGTACTGTAAAAAATAATGACCTATTCACTGAACATTTTATTTGTCTAATAAAGGTACATTGTTTAACTACACTTCTACAAGATGCTTCCTTTTCTCTGGCAAAATTTCCTAAGAGCCTGGAACTGGTTTAGAAGGCAGGGCACAGTGTGTGGGGAGCATCAGGCTTGTTCCCTCTCCTATTCCCAATAAGCCACAGGAAATAAAACTCAAAATTCATTTAAAAAAAAGTATAACATTCTTTTCTAGGGAAAAACACATTCATGTATTATATTTTACTTGGCTTCATTCTGAATGTTAAGAATTCTTTGTTATCTTTTCTCAAAAATCTATTCTTAGAGTATAATATCTTTTTTAAAATCTTTACATTTTTATAGTATAAATTCAAAGACAATGTTGGCCCAGTGGTTCTTCTTGAAGAATTGTACAACTTCAACAATATTACTTGAAAAATTTACCAGAATTTTGACAATTATTATTATTATTATTTATAGACACTAAGCTGGAAACAATACTGTAGAAATATTACTTCATGCAGAGTATATGTAACAAAAGTTCTAACCACAAAAACCTTACCTCAAGTAATCATAATTAAATCAATAGCATTTAAGGATGTTATCATCAGATTTTGGAGGAGTGGTTATTGCACACACAGATCCAAGCAACAGAAATATTTAAAACATTGCATCAAATATGTGCAGACATTTTAGTCTGTCTTTTTTTTTTTACAAAAGCACTACAGTATAATAACTACATTGACTTGCATGGAGTTATCTATTATGAAATTCTATAGATTATTATAAGAGCACAACAGATATGTTCAGGGTTTATGCAAATACAAAAGTACTTGGGAATTTCTAGAGCTTAGTATTATGGAGTACTCCGGAACCAACATGTCCTCTGTGGACACTGAGGGATGACTGTACAAATTAGGAATTAGAGTGCTGTTACTAAATGGTGCCTAAACTGCACTACTACCCTACACTATACTACAACAATGCATGGGGGTAAGTTACTAAGTATGAGATCAGTAATGGAACTAGGGAGCCCTATGAAAATATTCAGGACTGATATAATTGTGCTCAGTAATCAATGCTTCTTGTGACTGAATAACCTGCTCTTTACACACACACACACACATATATATATATATACATACATATATATATATATAACAAAATTAAATTGCTTGAATATCTTTTTTTTTTTGCTTGAATATCTTTTAAAGCAAATCAGGAGCTTGCTGCAACATTTGATGTCAGTTGGTATGAAGAATGCTTGGTAGGTATCTATGAAGCAATTATTAGCAAATGAGTGCACTAGTAGAATGTAGTTGTAGCAATTTTTTTAGTAAATGCTTACTAGATGTTTACTATACCAACAGCACTGCAGTGGGCTGTGTGAGAAATAGAATGATCATAATATTGTCCCTGTTTCCAAGAAACTTATATGTTGGTGAGGATAATAGAGATGCTGATAATTTGAGATTTCACTTCACACTAGTCAGAAGAAGCAAAATAACTGCCAACAAATGTTAGCAAGGTTGTGAGGAAAAAGCAGGCCTCATTCTCTGTTTATGAGAGTCCATATCAGTACAGAGAATTTTCAAACAACTAAAAATAAATCTACAATATGATCTAGCCGTACTCCTCTTTGGCTTATTCCCAAAGGAATCAACATGGCACTCCATTCACGGCCACCATATTCACAATAGCCTGAAAATGGAAACAACATAAATGCTCTTCAGCAGATAAATGGATGATGAAAATGTGTTACTACTCAGTTATAAAGAATACTGGAAGCATGAAATTTGTAGGTAAAAGGACAGGCCTAGAAGAATATTATACTGAGCAAGGCAACCCAAAGGCAAATACCTCTTGCTCTCATTTATTCTTCTTAATTCTAATTCTAGACGTGAATATACAATGTAGAGAAACCATAGAAAACAACAAAGTATGGAAGGATCAAAGGGGTGTGTAGCAAGAAGTTGGAAGAGGAGGAGAATAGCAAGATACAGGTATAAGAGTTGGGAAACTGATGAACTGCAAGAGTGCCATACAAACTCTAGAGGAGGGAGTAAGGTCAATGCAGAAGGAAGAGAAATGAGGAACAACTAACATCAAGACTGTTTAATAAAACCTTGAGGAATCATAATATTTTATAATTATTTACAATTATGCAAAACACATAAATACACACAGTGAGTGGTGAGGGAGGAAGGAAAGAGGGGAGGGATATGGGGACATTTGGGTTGACAATGAGAAGTTATGCCATTGGGTCAACAATGCTTCCTGCAAGACCTATATACTATCAGCTATGAGAAACCTTGTTTTGAATGGTTGACCAGAGAAGTCCAAATACATGTAGGCTGTTGCTATTGCCTTCGGTTGCCTCTCAGAGGTTCAGGATAGGCCCTATCTCTGAAGACACTGAAGCCTTGAGTCATAGTACTTGGATTATTCAAGCTGTATCTAATCTGAAAGCCAGTTTCCTATGATCTAATCTGAAAGCCTAGCTTCCAAAGAACTGGAACATATTACATAAGCTGTCAAGGGAAGGAAGTAGTAGTCCCAATGAACTGAATAGTCCTACGGGTGGATCACAACAATGACCAAATTGACAGGATGTACATAAAAGTGTAGTAAGTGACATTCCTGTGTTGGTGATGATCAACAGCTATCTAAATGGACTTAAGGCACACTGAATAGATGGGAAATCTTGCCTGGCCCTGGACATCTGGCCAGCTTTCCACTGCTAGTGAGGTCATGGACCTTGGAAAAGAATACACTCCTACCGCTTTGCTAGCCCAGCATAATTCCTACTACATCCTAAACTTTGCCTTTATACCTGAGATAAGTGTAGCTTACCACCCTTCTTAAAACAAACAAACAAACTTTTCTTGAGAGTAAATGGAGACCATTAGAGAAGGCCATTGCAGAAAAAATGGACACAATACAAAGACCGACAGATCATGAGGAGCTCAACGTCAGTGGATGCATCAGCCTCACAGGTCCAATGTCTGTGGTTCAGGGAACATTGTGAACAGAGGGCAGAAAGATTGTTATCTGTCATGCAGTCTCTCTTAGAAATGATTTCATCAACAACACCGGAGCAATGGCAGTAACACAAGACATGCTCACATGGAAAGGTAAATTATCACTGGGTCATACTCCTTGGCGTGGAGACCATTAGAGAGATTGGAGGGATGGCATATTGGAGAGGCTTGTCGGAGGAGAGGAATGGCAGGAAGTGATTTAATTACATTTTAATTTAGTATATTTTAAAATAAGTATGTACATTATAAATGTGAAAGAACATGACTTGGAAGGAAGATATGTTAAGGAAGGTTAGAAGTGAGTAGGTATGAGTAGAATAAAATCACACTGTATATACATATTAAAAGTTTCAAATAATAAATATTTTACTTATTTAATAATTAAATATAATTATAAATAAAGATAAATATATACATAATTAAATAATTAAATATTTAATATATAATTGTAATGAGTAAATACAATGTTTTAAAAATAAAAAGATAGGAGTTCAAGATGGCAGCGAACAACGTACGCCTTATCTGAGGGGCACAGGATCTGAAACTCCCAATTAGGTGAGTGGAGGGGCAGCTGAAGCTGGAACATCGACATTAATGCTTCCTGGACACGAGGAGACAACCAGTGAGCCAGGACAGTTTGGATCCAGATCACCCGTGGACCTCTCTGTGGACTGAGGGTAGCGACTATCAATCCCCCTGCACTTCCCCTTGCCCCAAGTATGGGCCTTCCTGTTCTGTGGAGGCAGCCTGCAGTGGCTGCTGCCCCAAGCAAGGGTCTCTCTACCTGGCAGAGGCAGCAGTGGTGGCCCAAGTAAGAGCTTCCACACTTGGTGACTGAGATGGCAGAGGTGAGCCTCCCAGGCCTGTGGCTGTGGCAGGAGGCAGTAGGGGCATCCCAGGCCCGTGGCTGCGGCAGGGCAACCACTAGCCCAAGCAGGAGCCTTTGTGCTCTGTGACTGAGACAGCAGAGGCAGTTATCCCAAGTACAGGTCTCCCTGCCCGGTAGACAAACAGTGGACACCACTGAGCTGATGGATCTCCTACACTTGCATTTGCCCCTGCAGGCCCAAACCTGAGAGCAGAGAACAGGGGGAGCCCGTGTGCTTTCTGATTAGGCCTGCTAGTGAGTAAGGGTGCCTTCAAGTGAGTGTGTGCCGAGCCCCAGATCCAGGGTCCATCTATGCTAGCAGACAAATCGATCCCTCCCACCCACACCCCCACTGTGGGCAACATAGGGATTCTTGGGAAAGTGTTCTTAACATTGAAGCCCCTGATCTGTGGGTTTAGCAGTGGAGTCCGGGCAAACAATTCCTGGAGCCCAGACAGATCTGAGTACCAGGAAGAAAGTACTACAGGTCTGTAGGCCACTGAAGTATTCAGGGCACCTGTGCATGTGCATTGTCTGTAAACAATGCGGGCACCCACACCTCCTCCTGCACTTAAGCTCCGCCCTTCAGGCATCTACATCCTCTAGCATCCTCTCCCTCAAGGCCCACTGCCGTGCACTTGCCTGAGCTTGCACATATGCACCTGTGACCTTCCTCCCCTAGCTACAGCCGAAACACCAACATCCACCCTCAAACCATTGGACCTCTCTCATCTTCCAGAAGAATACTCCAGACACCAGAGACAGACAGACCCAGTCTGAAGAACAGACTCCAGGAACAAACAGGGAAGGATACAGATAAGCAGATGGCTAGAGATCTGCATAAGAACAAATCCGACAATAATCAGTATATCATGGCTTCACCAGCAACCCCCAAAATCCATGGATATGCTAATTAATTGGAAACACAGGAAAATGATCTCAACTCTATGCTTATCCAGTTATTAGAGGGATTGGGAGAGGACGAGGGAGGGGCTACAGCTGGGATACAAAGTGAATAAACTATAATTCATTAAAAAAAGAAAAAATAATTAAAAGGATACAGATAACATGTGGTTAGCACATGCCAGGATGAAAGTAGGAAAAGTAATACAAAACAAAGTTCAGGCTAAAACATACAAGAAAGACTTTGGCTGGCTCTTACATTAAATCCAAGCTTGTATGGAAAAATAATAATTCTGGCAAAGTAGTGCTAGCTAATGCTGTGAAAACTTAAGACTATAGGCAAAGAAACCCCATTCCTCCAGGTAACTCAAAGGGTCTAGATTTAAATCATGATCCTATAAGAGTTTGCCATCAAAAGAGATTAGGAATTTTGATACATTAAAAATGGTTACCCTCAGTTCTGTAATTCAAGGTATTAATATGAATAACTAATCCTTAAAATTCAAGGACTATTGTTACGGAGTGTGACATACAAGGAGTTGTAATAATAAATCTTCTAATGGTCCAACTTCTGAAATTCTTGAGTTATTTTCTCTAAATCTCCCAAGAAAACAGAATTAGGTCAACTTTAATTTTAAGCTTTTCATTTTTACACCTTTGGCCAAATATAATAAGACAGAAATTTATAGTTTGATTTACTATCCCACAGGATACACTAGCATTATTTCTTCTTCCTCTGATGTTTCAACACTTTGAAAAGAATAATTTCCACAGTTCTCACCTCATTGTATTATGATACCAAATAAATTTCAATGTGACATTGACTTGTTATTGGATTCTATACATTTATTATTTTCTACCATAATGGTATATTTTAAATCTTATAGGTTAACCAAACCTTTCTCTAAAGTTTAGTATCAACAGTTTACTATTTGTTAAATTGCATCCTTAAAATTAAATTAAAACCTAGACATAGGACGTCAGGCAACTACAGGAAAAAATTAATAGTTTGTTAACATTGAAACTATAGTTTGACTGGATTTGTTAAAAGCAACACAAACTCCAGGCTGTAATTATTCCCTATTAATCTGATTTATCCCTTTCAAACACTTGTAGTATTAGGTAACACATAGAACGGGTCCACAGTACTTTACAATGAACAATGACATATTCAGCTTTGTGACTATAACCCTGTCTGTGTTATGAGAAATGTACCAGGTGACTTCCTTTGTTTTAACAGTACTTCTCTAGAGATGACTTGGCCATTTAACTGGGTCCCTGCATGACATAGCAAAATAGCACAAGCTTTGAAAGCCATGACTTGCTGTTTACTGGCTTTGTGGCACTTGGGAGTTTTGTTATCCCCATGACTACGATATTGTTAAAATGATTATTAGCAATGCACAAATGGTATTTATTCTTGCATTTTGTGCATACAGATAATTACAACTATTACTAATTAACATTTAGAACAAAAAAAATTGTACTTATTAAAAAATGAACACAGTAGCACCTGCTGAGAGACATCCCTGATACTCATTTTACTATAGATTGTAACTCTTCTTGTATGAAATGAACTGATTAGGGCTCCAATATCTTATCCAATTTTAATTTTCTTACTTATGTGAAACAACTAAATATATGTTTATATTAAAAATGATTGTTCATCTGACCAGAGGCCAGAATCAGAGCTTAGACTCTCATCTGGTGGGAATTAAAATAGTTGATATAACTCATTAAAGATGTGCCATAAAAATAATTTAAAGATGACTTAATTCAATTTTCTAATATCACATGTGGAAAAAGAATAATGGTGTTTCGTCATTGGTGCCCTTTCTAAGTTATGTTTTTGGATTTAATGTGATCTGTGCATTTATAGTATGACTTGAGAATGTTCCTTTGACATACAAGATGACTCAGTGGATGAAGACCTTTGCCACCAAATCTGATGACTTCAGTTTGATGCCCAAGACTCACATGGTAAAAAGAGAAAACTGACTCCTCCGTGTTCCTCTGACCTCTACACATATGCAATGGCGTGTACACACAGTCAGACAAGAGCAGTCCCCACACACACCCCAACACGCACCAGCATATCAAGTACCATCAAAACTAAGTACAACTTCTTCCCCTGTGGCCTGGTGAGGCAGCCCCACCGTAGTGAAGTGATTGAAAAGCAGGTGACAGAGTCAATGTCAGAGAGAGCGCCCTCTCACCTTTCTAGGGGACCAACATGATGGTCAAGCTACCCACTAGCTACATATGTGTAAGGAGCTTAAATTGAGTCCATGCATAGTCCTTGTTTGGTCCATCAGTCTCCATAAGATCCCTGGGCCCAGGTCAGTTGGCTCTGTTCTGTGGAGCTCCTGTCTCCTCCTGTTCCTTCTGTGCTTCCCATATCCCCTAACACTTCCACAAGACTCCCTGCGTTCCACCCAATATTTGGCTGTGAGTCTTAGAATCTGTTTAGATCTGCTACTGGGTAGAGCCTCTCAGAGAACAGCTATGCTAGGCTCCTATCTACAAGCATATTAGAGTATCATTCATTAATTGTGTCAGGAGTTGACTCTCCCCTCATATGGTGGGTCTTAGGTTGGGGCAAACATTGGTAGACATTCCCTCAGTCTCTGCTCTACCTTATCCCTGCCCATCTTGTAGACAGAGTAAATTTGGGGTGGAAGTTTTGTGGTTGGGTTGGTGTTTCCATCCATCCACTAGGAGTCCTGTTTAGTTAGAGAATGGCCTATTCAGTCTCCATGACCCTTGATATTAGGAGTCTCAGCTAGAGTCACCCCCACATCCGCCTAGAAGGCAACCCTGTCATAGGTCTCCAGCTTGCCTCGGAGATGTCCCTACCCACGGTTTCTCTTCTCTGTACAAGCTCTCTGTTTTCTTTCCCCCTCTCCCCACATTGTATATCTATCCTCATTTCTCTCCTACCCTGTTCCCTCTCTTTAACTGCTTTAGCTGTACAATCTATTTCCCCTTCTGAGTGAGATTTAAGTACCCTCCCTTGAGTCCTCTTTGTTATTTACCTTTGGGTCAGTGAATTATTGTATGTTTATCCTTTATTATATGGCTAATATCTACTTATAAGTGAGTACATAATATGTGTGTCTTCTAGGTCTGGGTTACCTCACTCAGAATGATCTTTTCTAGTTTGCTGGAAAATTTTATGATTTCCTTCTTTTTTAATACCTGAGTAGTATTCCATTGTGTAAATGTATCAGATCTTCTTTATCCATTCTTTGGTTGTGTGACATCTGGGTTATTTCTAGCTTCTAGCTATTAAGAATAAATATGCTATGAACATAGCTCAGCAAATATCCTTGCTATATGGTAGAGCATCTTTTGGGTAATTGCCCAGGAGGGTCTTGGGTCTTCCAAATTTTCTGAGATATCATCAGATTTATTTCTGAAGTGTTTGTAGAAGTCACTCCCACCAGCAGTAGAGGAGGATTCCCCTATCTTCACAGCCTTACCACTTTAAATCTAATCTTATGAAGATGATAGAGAACCATAATTTAATATCAAAAGTTATACCTAGAAATTGGACATGATGTTGGTTCCTATCTCCAGAGACTTCAAGAAAAGGAATTTTTAAATGAAAGTAAATATGGAGATCAAATGGTGCACTCATTTCAATAAATGTAACAGATAGAAATATAGGCTGTCTATTAATAATTGTTTTAGAGTCAGGTTTGGTTATTGAATTTATTAGTGCAAAATAAAATAATATAACATACCTGAATAAAAATTGACAATCACAATAGAAAATATTTCCTTTGATAATTTTGATTCCCATTTTATTTAAACACTAAACCAGTTACTTTATTAATTAAATTAGAGCTTTAATAGGGTAATCGTGGGAAAGTTAGGAACTGATAGATACAAAGTAAATCTAATCTTGCTAAGGAATATTTATCTGAAAATGAGAATAAATATTTAAGGATTGATCATTTGGTGTTTCAGCGGTTTAAATGAAAACAGGGCCCCTCCCCCATGCTGGGCTTTAACGGTGATCTTGTTGGAGGAAGTGTGTCACTGGGGGTGGGCTTTGTGGTTTGAAGTGCTCAAGCCAGGCCCAGGGTCACTCTCTCTCCCTCTGCTGAGGACCTGGGTGTCTAACGATAAGCTGCTTATTTAGCACCTGGGTGCTTGCTGCCATGCTTTCTGCCATGATGATAATAGACTACATCACTGAGCTGTGTGCCAGTCCCAATTAAATGCTTTCTTTTTAAGAACTGCTGTGGTGGGTGCCTCTTCACAGCAATAAAACCCCTAACTAAGACAGAAGTTGAAATGAGGGACTGGCTTGACCATGTTTTTGCCTGGGGGAATATGGAACACTTTTGATTAGAAAATCAATTGGAGACTTTAAGTGAACCTTAATAGGCCACACTTCAAGGGTAATGTGAGATAGTGGTGCTGAGGGTGATTGGAACTATGGGGTACCAGCTCAAGAGGTTTCAGAGGAGGATATGAATATATGGCCTAGAGGTCATTCTTATGATATTTTGGTGAGGAATGTAGCTGCTCTCTGCCCTTGTCTAAAAAATCTGCCTGAGGCCAAGAGTTAAGGATTAAGAGCTTTGACAGAGGAGATTACTAGCCACCCTACTATTAACTGTATTTGTTGGTTATTAGTAGTCGTGCTTGTGCAGATTTATAATGAAAAGGAGCAAGCTGAGCAAAGAAAAATACAAAATGTACAGTTTAAGGAGAAAAGGGGTACCAGGAAGTAAACAGATTAAATGAAAGCCTGCTGCAAAAGGAAAGAAAGGGAGTGGTGACCTCAGAGCAAGACCCCACCCAGTTAGTGAAGAGGAACTAAAGAGAAGCTTAGGGCTAGATATGATGGTGCACACCTTTAATCCCGTCATTAGAAGACAGAGGCTGGTAGGTCACTGAATTTGAGGCCAGCTTGGTCTACAGTGAATTCCAGGACAGCTAAGCCTAGTCAGTGAAGAAGACTATCAAAAGCATAAAGGTGGTAAAGATGTAATTGAACGAGGCGGCCGTGTCCTAGTCCAAGCAAGCAGTGCAACCAGGCAGATTCAGTCATGTAGAGTCAACAGAAGAAAGGGGTTATAGAATCTCCCTCCACAACTAAGGAGAGTTGCTGAGGCCAGGAATATGTCAGGGGAGTCCCTGGATAGAGACCCAGAAAGGCCATTGTGTGCAGCTGTGAAGGTGAAGCCTTGGAGACCCCAAAATGTTGGAGATGCCAGAGCCCTGTGAAGCCTGCTGAGGAAAGCTGCTAACAGGAAATGGAAACAGCCCAAAGAAAATTCATGAGTATCAAAAATTCATGAGCAACAAGGCTTCTCTTTTAAGGTTCTTATATACTATTTTGGATGGGAAGATTCATGGGTTTTTTAAATTTTATTATTATTATGTATTTTATTATTTAAGGCACTTTTTTAATTTAAGAGAGCTAAAGAAATGCTCTGAAAATGTAATAAGAAAGCAAAAACGATTGAGAGAAATGTGTAAGGTTTTGACATTGACCTATCTGTGGGATATTTGGAAGGTTTTACAAGCATGTACTACTAGAGTTGGAAAAGCAGCTAAGTCAGCCACAGGAAAAGTGAAAGTGAGGAAGTGAACCAAGTCATTAAAAACATTTCGGCAAATGTTGAATTCAATTATGGAACAGGTTTTATACTCCTGACATTAATAAAGAACAGGCCCAAAGGCATCTTTTACATGTTTTACTTAGAAATTGCCCAAGAGTTAAATGGTGCTTAATCTCTACAGTCTCATTTTATGAAGTAAATAGCAGAAGAATGATTTATAGATGAGGCAATCTTTTGACACCTATCTTTTGGACTCCCTGGATAGTAAGCTATCCTAGATTATTAATTCAGTGAATTTATGTGAGTTGAATATAACTGAGACATCAAGTTTTAACTTTGCCACCATAATTATATGTGGTGGTATGGTGGCCAGTGTAACTGTCTTCCAACACAATTTTAAGTGAATCTCACTAAAAGTTATTAGGTTGATATGGCAAGTATAAGAATTATGGGGTTTTATAATTTTGTCCTAATTTTGAAACAGAAGTTGTATCTATTGTGGCATGAGCATTGAAACTATTGTAACAGCATTGACTCTGTTTAATTTTTATTACTAAATATTGTAGTAAATGTGAAAAAACTTAGAGGTGAATGTACTAAATAGATATATGTCAAAATCCACATGAGAAATACTTAACCACATTTAGTCTTTGCTTTACTGGACTTGATACTAATTTCCCAGTTATTGATTGAAGATTATACAATTTTCCCTCATAACTCACCTTATATGTGGCTCAATAAAATTTCATTGTAATCAATACTTCTGACAAATTCTGAGTCGGTTATGAACCCGCCTTTTACACTTCTTCAGTTTGTTACTGGATTTTAAAAATCGCAGGCATCTTCAAGCATATAGAACTTATTAAGAGAGGCTTGCCTTTGGAAAGGAAAAGCTTTGTTTCACACCAGAAATAATTGTGCCAACTTTCATCGAGCAAGCAGGAGAGATTTCTTCCTGTGTTTGTGCTACAAAAATTCTACTTAGACAAACACTTGAAGCAAAATGTGTTAGCACTTCTGGGTTGTAAATGACAGACGCAAGAGACTGTTGTTTCATAATATGATTTACATTGGTCTTTGAATTTCATAGAGAGTTTGATTCCTTTAGCTTTTGTGGCTGTGTTCAAAAGAAACATAGATAAGAGATCTTTAGTTGACTATGGAGAGCGAACTCTTTTGCTCTGTGATGTTTGTATTTTAGACAAATGTTTATTTTTAATTTTCCTCTGGCATGCTCAGATCAACCAGGAATTTCTGTAACGTGCAAAGGAAACGATAGTGTCATCTGTCTTCTCTGTTTAAATCTGAAACCAGTATAAAAAAATAAGTACTTTAATGGATAAAAGTTAAGACTCACATCCTACACTGTAAAAGAAAAGTAAATTATATAACTTTCTATAAAAATGTAAATTATACAGCTTTCACAAACATAGTAATTTCCTAGATTGGATTTGAACTTTTACTTAGATATTCATTGTTAATTATGAATAAAAATAATCTAAATTTGTTGAAATTGAGATGGATCGTTAAAAATTGACTTCAACTGGTGGTCTAGATGTCAAATCATTAAAACCCAAGGCAAAACATCTTATTGCCTTAATAACTGCTACTTTAAAAAACAAAATCAATGATCATAACTCACAACAATACAGTTTTGAAGTTAGCCCCACAGTATATATTTCCAAAGCATCTAGGTACGAAGACTTCCTATTAAAGAAAGACTAAATTTAGCATAACAACTAAAATTCCTATTGTTCATTGTACTTCTCACTAAGGAACTATATATGATACAGAATTGCCAGGAGCCAAATATCTTCTGGAATCATATCTTTACCTTCATTTCACATTCTGCAGTATCTAATGTATCTGTAGTATCTAAGATACTGTTACTACCTACGGTAACTTTATGTCACATAAGTCATTTCTCAACCAAGTGGAAAGATTACCTTTCTATTTTAACAGCAGAGAGGACAAACTGGGATGTTATCTTCTCTATATTAGCAATATTCATTTATGTTAATATTGGCCTGTGAGCGAGTTTCTGAGTTAAAGTAAACATTTTGTCAGAAGAAAAACACTAGAAATGCTTTGTAGTGTTTGCAAATTTGAGAGCAAAAGTTTTGGTAGATATACACGATATACAACACTATGTATCTATATAAATTATATTTTTATATACCTTAAATATCAGAAATATTATCAATACAACCTTCAGGGTCTCTCAAAGGTGGTATCATTTTTGCTTTTATATTATAGAGTCATTTTTGGTACCAGGACATTTGGTTCAATCTTCTTTCAACAACAGATAAAGTAGACAGAAATAAGAAAATAGTGGCTGGCTCCTAGATCACCTCCCCCTGTTAGGGGAGCAGCCTTACCAGGCCACAGAGGAGGACAATGCAGCCAGTCCTGATGAGACCTGATAAGCTAAGGTCAGAGGGAAGGTCCTATCAGAGGATTTGAGGAGGGGCATGGGAGCAGATGAGGGAGGGAGGGTGGAGTGGGGAGGGAATGAAGGAGGGGACTACAGCTGGGATACAAAGTGAACAAACTGTAATAAAAAATAAACAATTTAAAAAGGCAAGATTTTTTTCAGATTTCAGTTTTGCTATTTTATTTATGTTTTAGACTTGAACGTATTTTCTTTTTTTTAAATTAATTACATTTTATTCACTTTGTATCCCCTGATAAACCCTTCCCTTCTCCCCTCCCAATCCCAACTTCCCTTCCCCTTCTCCACACATGCACCTCCTCAAGTCCACTGATAGGGGAGGTCTTCCTCTCCTTCCTTCTGATCCTAGTCTATCAGCTCTCATCAGGAGTGGCTGGCCTTGTCTTTCTCTGTGGCCTGGTAAGGTTGCTCCCCCCTCAGGGGGAGGTGACCAAAGAGCAGGCCAATCAGTTCATGTCAGAGACAGTCCCTGTTCCCATTACTATGGAACCCACTTGGATGCTGAAATGCCCATGGGCTACATCTGTGCAGGGGTTCTAGGTTATCTCCATGCATGCTACTTGGTTGGAGTATGAGTCTCAGGAAAGACCCCTGTGCTCAGATTTTTTGGTTCTGTTGCTCTTCTTGTAGAGCTCCTGTCCTGTCCCGATTTTACTATTTCCCACATAAAAAAGAAAGATTTTAAAATATATTTTTAGGCTCAACTATTTAGGCCTTTTTCTTTGTCGCTTGCATTATTTTTTGAAGATGAGAGAGTTTAGATCATATGTTGAAAATAAAAGATACGTGATAATTCACGCTTATACTTAGAAATTTGGTGCTTGTGTTGTTGAAAGTTTGTTTGGGTGGTAATAAAAAGTAGTGAAAGAGAAATATAAAAACAGTTAAAATGAGACTTCTTCAGTTTTCAAACATATAATTGAGTTTTCCGGCAATATCAAATAAGAAAGATAGAAAAGAAATTTCAACATTATTATAAACTCTTGAAAAATGTGCTTAATAACAAAAGTACTAGCCTTCACTTATACTGAGCAATAAAAACTTATATGGAATCATGGCTGAAGTAGAATTAGATAGAAAAAAATTTAGTTATATTTTTCAGAATGCCAAGTTTTTGTAAAGTGGTACTTATATAAAGAACTTCTTTTAGCTGCTAGTTTTAGCTTTTTATCTTTATTTTAGGCCCAAGATTTTGTCTTCTGTTTGACTTGGAGACATTCTAAGGGGCTCCCTTTCTAATAATTAACACTTAAAGAAATGGATATAGCAAGTTTTGTACTATGTAAACAGAATTATGTCTGAAGGTATTTTTCATTGGTGACAATATAACCTAAAAGTTTTCTTAAGGAGAAAATTATGTGCAATGTGCATTTATCTTTCTGAATGGAAGGAAAATGCTTAAAACAGGAAGGTTGTCTGATGTAAGGTATTTAAATCCATTTTTGTGTTTTAGATTTGGAGCCATTTTTATACGGCTTGTTTGGTACTTTTCTCAATGTTGTGATTAAATACTTGATGAGAAACAAAGCAGAGGAGGAAGGCTTTGTTTTGTTCTCCAGTTTGAGGGGACACAGTCCGTCCTGTTGAGAGGCTTGGCCATTGCTTGTATACAGTTAGAAAGCAAAGGTTGTTAGGGCCTAGTTTATATTCTTCTTTTCATGAAGTAAGTCCATGGTCAGATGATGCTACCCACATCCAGAGTTACTCTTTCCCCACTCAGTATTTATTTGTTCCTTTGTTTGTTTGTTCATTCATTCATTCATTCATTCATTCATTCATTCATTTATTTTAAAGTATAAAGTCAGGTTTATTGAGGGCAGCTCTTGGGTGTGTTAACTAGTTCCAAAGAATGGGGTCAGGGAAGTGACAATGCAGAAAGACAGGGAGACAGAGAAACGGGGAGGGGGAGGAAGAAAAAAAAGTATGCCATGCAGAGAGAGAGAGGAGAGAGTGGAAAACAGAGAGAGAGAGAGAGAGAGAGAGAGAGAGAGACAGAGACAGAGACAGAGACAGAGAGAGAGACAGAGAGAGAGAGAGAAACTGAAATGTCTGGATCATATAGTGAAGAGCCTCTTGGGGAAGGAAGCCTAGCCCTGGGCCCCTGGGCTGTAGAGTTCAGGGTAAAAGCCATTGTATGCCAGCCATGTTCTGTAAGACACTTATATTTTGTAGCCTTCCTTGCTGAGCTCTCTCTCCTGGTCCCTCCAGGCCCTTTGCCTGTAGCTAAATCCCCTACTTCCTCCTCCATTGACTGGCAGGAAGTCCAGTCTTATTCTATCTCCTGCTCAGTGATTAGCTATAAGCTGGCATACCAGCTTTATTGGCATACCAGAGGACAATTGGCGACTAGTGTTTACACAACATTGAGACTGGAGATTTTCAGAAAAAGATTACAACCAGATATTGGGGGTGGGGGATACAGAAATAAGCATTTGAATTACACAATAAACTTTATGCATACAAAGTGGACATGGCCTTGAGGTTCTCCCAGCATCCCTCATTCCCTTCCTGCTCAGTTTTACTTCCTGGAAACTCCTTCATAGACACACTTGAAAGTGTGTTTGTAGAGTGATTTTAAACCTGTTACATTTACCACCAATATCAACCTTCAAGGTTGATTTAAGTTTATAAGTACATAAACATAGCACATTATTTTGTTTATTCAGAGCCTATTTTTGTAAACCAAATCAATAAGAAATAGGAAAGTTGAGAAATATTTAGTTTTGCTCAATGTAAAAAATGATTCCATTTTAATAATCCATGCTTAATAACAGGGTTTTCTGTAAGAATTCAGTCCAATTATGAACTGAGAGTGCTAACTTCTATGTAGACATATTCTCTCACTTTATTATTTAAAATCAGTGTTTGAATATTATATGCCACATCATTTGAATGAAACAAAATGAAATAGTTTGAAGTTGTCTATTATATTTAAGACACTTATCTTACATGAAGAATAAGAATACCCTATTTTCCTAACCTTTATATATATTTTTCTTTCCTCTTTTCAATGTGAGGGTAGGTTGACTTTTCTTCTGAAAACATATAGCCATGTTCTCATGTTCTTGCCCTCTGCTTACTCTCCTATCTCCATACCTGATTGACAACAGGACTAGCCCATCTGACTTCCCAGGAGGAAGTGTGGGTTTACTAGAGCTTGGGGTTTCTGTCTCTTTAAACGTCAGACAGGAATTCAAACTCATGAATGAACGTCCTTTTCATTCCTGGCATTTCAGGTTAGTTAAGGACTCCTGGACATATTTATCTGGGAACAGGAACACAGAGACTGCAAGCCTGAGCTTCACTCTCTCTTCCCACTTCTGCGTGAACACCTTAGATAGGTAGAAGCAGGATCAGTTTTATACACATATATTTTTATTAAGAAGCTGAAGAAACATTTCTCATTAGAAAATTTGACATCATGTTTTTGTTCATGGTTTTTGTACCTTCCAGTACCAAAATATCAAACACACTTAAGAAGTCTGAGCAGTGGTGCATGCCTGTAATCCCAACATTCTGGGAGGCAGAGATAGGTAGATCTCAGTCAGTTTGAGGCCAGCCTGGTCTACAAAGTGAGCCCAGGACAATCAAGGCTACACAGAGAAACCCTGTCTTGAAAAACAAACAAAAACAAACTAACAAGTCGCTCAAGAAGAGAAATAAATTAAGTATTCCTACTCTACAGAGGCTTTCCCAGACAAAACTGCATTAAGTATGCCTCATGAGCAAAGAAAGGGGTTACTGTATTATGTTTACCCTGGATTCATTCAAAAACCTGATACCTGACATGAAATATACAAATTGAGAATTATGCCATATTTTTATAAGACCATGGTAGTCAGAATATATTGGCACTTAAAACATCTTTAATATCAACTAATATCAGTCAATGATTTAGGTAAATTGAAAATTCAGTAAGGCATAGCTTGAAGGTCAGTATAGTCACAGACTATTCCATTTAAGACTTAAAAGGTAGATTAAATTTTTAATGGAAACAATTAGTACTATGTATTCACACATTCACAATTTTTATTAAAGTAAACTTGTTCTTGGCACTTAATTTATAGAGAGCTTTGAATCAGAGCATGAATAGATGCAGTTGTGTAACTGGAAAGTTGCGAATGTCTATTCACCTCTGTTAGAGTAACTACAGGGAACAGAGAAAGAATCCCATCGAAGTCTAGGTTCCACAGTAGGAAGAAGATTTGGAGATTTTCTTAAAACCACTTTAAAATGAACTTTAAGCACAAGGGTCATGAAAAAAAATTATGCTCAGAAAGGAAATACGGATATAGGGATCTCCAAAGAAGATAGGAGACAGTAAGGCATACTCAAAGTGTGGGCTTGGACTCCTCAAAGGAGTACACAACTGTCTTAACATTTACCATTCATACAATTTTAGCGAACTCAGGTTGGAAGAAACAGAGGTGGTAGATGATTCTAAGAAAAGGGTATCTTCAAGACACAACAGGACTGTGACACATATGAACTCACACATTGCATCATAAACAAGGCTGCATGAGCTCCAACCAGACCAAATCCCAGCACAGAGAAGAGGAAGTACACACAAAGTCCCATCCCCCAACAAGAAGCTCTTTGCAATTGAAACCTGCTAGGAAAAGGAAAATCAGCTTCCTCCAATGGAGTGTTACAGGGCATATAACCCAAACTCCAGGACAGGCCCCATGTCCAAGAGAAGTTGACCAAGACAAAACATCATGATTCTGGGGGAGATAACATTTTGTTTTGGTATTGTTTGTCTTATTCTTTATTTTAATATTTTTTGAGAAATGAAAAAGGAGAGAGAATAAACATGTAATTGGATGGGTAAGGAGGTGAGGGGGATCTGGGAGGAATTGGGGAGGAAGACTATGATCAAAATACATTACATGAAGGAGAACGTTTCAAATTAGAAGAGTTGATATGAAACTCTTTCTTCTTTGCTATCTGTTTTTATAAGTGACATCATAGTATGGCTCTGCAAATGCCTTGGATGAAGTCTGGTAAAATTAAGACCCATCAGCTTGTAGTGTATGCCCTATCACTGTAAATGTAGTTTCTAGTGAGATTCTTGGGAAATTGCAGGTTTGTAGCTGTGGCAGGAGAAAGGTCTTAAACAGTTGCCCTCTGCTGCTGCTGGGGTCCGTGCCTGCTGAGTGTGATGCTCCTTCACCTAACCACAGTCAGATTTTTCTCCTTTTATTTCCCCTCTCAACATGAATGCTGTCTAATTTTAATTATTTCAATAATACCTTTTCACTTACATACTAATTTTTTCCCCTGGAGACTGCTAGAAATATAAGAAAAAAATGGATACAGTCACTGCCTTCTTAATATGTTTTAGAATTAGAGGTCATAAAAATGGCAGGGACAAAGCTTGAACACGGGGTTTCTGTGTAAATTGAAAGGAAGGTTAACTCAAAGAGGAGCCATGAAGTTGAAAAAACTCAAAGTTAGTAAAGAAAAAAAAAATCACACATGAATTTATGTGAGGGACTGGAAAGTGGAATGACTGATTTCCTTTATAAAGCAATGCTTTCTTACCCCCAAATATATGTGAGATCCATTTAGTAGTGATGTGTCACAGGGGAGTCCTCAAAAACTGCTTATCTCCCAAGGTCAGGCACTCATCTATAAATTAGAAGTCTTTTTCCCCCCTCTAAGATGTTGTAAAGATCAGGGGGGTTCTAATTTGTAATTTTATACGTAGCAGTAAATGCTGAAGACAATGCAAACACTTATGTCTTAGATGTCAAATCGTCATATGGAAACAGGAAGCACCTTCCAGTTTGTAATGCTGACTTCCTAAATGGCAGTTCTCTATATTGCTCCCAGCTTTATAGTATTTGAAGTGTATGGGAAGCAGAAATTTGTATTGTTACAGATTACCACTTATGTATCATTAAATTTACTCTGTAAAATTAGGCAATTAATTTAATCTGAAACCAACTTTCCACTATAAAAATAAGATTTAGCTTTGTCATTTGCTGTGTAATTTTGTAGCTAGTTTATTACCATTCTTTGACTTTAGAGATATTACTGCATTTATTCTCTTATCTTCCCTGAAAGCTACATTTTTTTTTCCCGAAGCATTTTGTTTAGTGACAAGATGTCCTTGTTTGATGGTCTGCTGTATTTAATCAGTTATTTAAATGTAAAAATCTTGCTTTATTAAACGTTTATTTGTATATACTTAATAGAAATAAAGGGAGAGCTGAATACAATTGGATAAAAGAAAGTGAAAGTAGAAAAATAATAAGGCCAACAACAGATTGTGTAGGAGTTAGTACCATAGACTCATATCACGATAACCAGTGGGCGGCAGATCTGGTTCTAATGTTCTAGCAGCCAAAGAAATGGAGACAAACAATACAATAACTTCAGAGGTTTATTTAATAAAAAAAGTATGACTTGTCCTGAAAATAAAACTTTTTTTTCTTTTTCATAGGAAATGATGTTCAATGTAGCAGATAAGATCTTTAATATCTCAGAATTTTATACAGCAGAGTCTTATGATGTTTTCAATAGCTTGGGAATGAACATCAAAACACACATTTAATGTGACTTTATGCCACTGAGCTAAGCAGGCTTTCTAAACATTGCTGTTATGACATTTTGGGCAGGGTTATTTTTACTGATTTTTATAGGATGTTTGGTGGCATCATTAGTCTCTATCTCCTAGATACCATAAGTAACTCTCCTAGGACCCTTGTTGTAATGTCCAGAACATCTCCAACATTCTCAAATGTCCTGCAGAGGGAAAACCATCCATAATTGAACACTGCCACCCATCACAGATTAAATATTTGAGAATTAATCAATACAATTAGGAAAAATTACTACAGTAAAGACAAAGAAACTGTTCTTGGGCTACCACAGAGTGCTTTTCTCAGGAAGTAAGATCTACTTGGAGACCTGAAGAAGAAGGAATATTCAGCCATACATAACAGAGGATAAGGAGCATGCAGTGTGGGATATAGTATGCAGTGTGTGTGGAATGAGGTGTGACATTTTACTGGAACCAGAATCAGTGTCTGAGATAACAAGAACAATTTCATTCATTTTCAATCAGGAAATGTTCAAGATCAGACTCAGTAGTCTCCTTGTATAGATCTGGGGTGGGAGAAGAAGGAGAGGTTTGAATTCTTTTGAGTATTTGTCATGTGAAAAAAAGGGAGCAAAAAGAGGATATAAAGCTAGAAAGAGTTTGGATACTTCTATGTGCACAGTAGGATAATGCAGCAGCCAGAAGCTCATGGCCTAGAGAGATTAGCAGTCTTATGATGGAAAGGGTTCCCTGAATATGTGGTTTGATTGTGGGTTGTGGACTTAGAATGCTTAAGAGGAAGGAAACAACATAAGATGTAGCCAAAAGTGGGGTGAACCTGAAAATTGGTGAAGGCACTAGTTATGTTAGCTGGTTAGATACTAGGCAGTTGGAAAACAATGTGGGATAAAACCCCAAACTACAGGGATTAGTTACTGGCCAGGAGCATGGGAGCTTTGTCAAGTATCTGGCCTTGGGTATAAAAGTAACCTGAATTTCCCTGAAGGTCAATACTACTATTGACCTTCAATAGTACTACAATATCTAAACCTGAATTCAAGGGCCTGATATCTTACTAGAAAATGTTCTAGCAAGAGGCATTCTGATAAAAAATAAAAATAGAAGAATGAAAGAAAGAAAGTATACTTAATGACATTCATTGCACCTCCTATAGGAATCAATCCAAAATAAATCCTATCATTTACCTGCATAGGAAAAACTACTTCTAGAAAAGCTGCTTGTTCTAGAGACATTTAAAATAATAGAAAATATAAGTTCGGTGCAATAGATTTTTGGCCATTATCCACCCGCATCTCTTGAGCGTGTGCACTCTTTCTACTCTCCACCTTAGTTGACTATTTCAGCATTGCTCCCCGGGTTCTTATTTGAATACTTTGCTTGGAGATCACAAAGATAAAGGGAGCTTGGGACTTGCCAGCTTGAGACACTGGTGATAATTCCAAGGTCCTTTGATAGCAGTTCAGGAAGATTTGACTTTCCAAAGTTAGTCTAACTGCGATATGACCAGGAAAATATGACCTTGTTTGCTTCCTCATAGAAGATTAAAACTGGCAGGAAGGTCAGCAGTGGATGAGAATGAAGAACCTTAAAACAAGAGCCCATGGTACATGCTTATGCATGCAAGGGTAGTGAGTAAAATGAATCTACAAACGGCACCCCCCCCTTTAAAATTCAGATACTGACATATTGCCAAAAGTTTAGGGTTCAGAGTACTTGTTTAGTTTCTTTTCTCACAATGCTGACGCAGAGTGAAAGTCTTACTACCTAGGGATCTCGAGGGAACATAGTTCTCTGATAGTTAAATAATTAAAAGGCAGGAGAAATATTCAGTGAAACAGGTAGCTGCAGAAATATCTCAAATACAGCAAACCAGAGGAGACAGAATCATCTGCTGAAGAAAGAGTTTTTTTGTTGTTGTTGGTTTTATTGAAAAAAATTATTTTTATAAAATCTATTGTGATCATGGTTCCCCCTATTCACAATTCTTCCCAGTGAGAGAAAAACAAAGCAACACGAAAGCAACCACACATATGCAGCAAACACACAGAGAAAAAGACCCTTTTCAAAGTAGGAAGGTGGTTAGTGGTGTGATGTATTGGTGTGTATGTGTGTTTGTGTGTGTGTGTATGTGTAGTGTGTAAGCCACAATCCAGTTTCTTCTCAAGAGATGGGGTTTTTAACAGCCTTCCTTCCCTAATTTAGAGTTGGTCAGTTTGAAGAAAGACCTGAGCCCAGGGGGTCCTGTAGAGACTGATGCACCAAAGGAGGACCAGGCATCGAGAGGACTTAGCTTTGGCTGATTGGCAGCTCAGTCTCAAAGTGGATCTCTGAGTGAGGAGAGCAGAGGCTACCTCTATCATGAACTCAGTCGACTCTTCTCTGATCACTCACTCCTGATGATGCAGCCTTGTCGGGCCACAGCGGAAGAGGATCCAAGCAGTCCTGATTTTAACAAGCTATAGGCAGATGGCAATAGTGGAGAACTCCGTCTTTCAGTGGACTAGGGGAAGGGGAAGAGGGAGGGTAGGACTGGGGGAGCTGAGGGAGGGGCTTCAGTCAGGATATACAATTAATAAATTGTGATAAATTAATAAGGAAAACGAAAGACAGGATAGCTGATTGGTCTACAACTGGTGCTTAAACCAGCCTAATCTAGCCTTGAATTTGTTGAGGCAGTCTGTCACCAGGGTACCAACTGGCAGATAAAACCCCACACAAGATCTTTGTTTTAAGCTACAAGGGTTTTGTCTCAGATCTGGAGTTGAGGAAGAAGCCAGAATCTAGGAAGTTCACCATCTTTATCACCTACTCATGGCTTCTTTCCCTATCTGTCTGCATACCAAGGAATCAGTCGAAATCCTATGCTTTTCAATGTATGGTGGTGTATCAGGTACTGGTTAAAAGCAGAATTACTTTTAACAAATCATAACTAATTTCAGCTTTTTATATAATTGAGGAAATTTTTAAAAATAAAAACACTTTTAGACAAATCAAATGTTTTCTTACATTTGTATTCAATGTGATGTTTGCTGAACTAGTCTCAGTTCTAGGGTAAGTTAGAGAATTATTATAGGGAGAGTAGATATATAGAACCTTATCTTTCTTAAAGAAAGGATGTTTTCTACTCCCTTCCTATAATCTTTTCTATTTGGAGGATGATTGACAGTGATGACATCCAAATACAGGTCATTATCTACCAGGAGAAAAGTTCAATGAGCAGGTTCCTGTCTCCTTGTAATAATTGCCTTAGCTACAAGCTGGCATAAAATTTTAACAGAGATACCTCCTTGCTCAATCTTCTCATGAAGATTTTGCTAGCAATACACAGTGTATATGCAATACATATGTGAAATGTATCTTTCAAACAATAACATAAACAGATTTTATATGACTTAAAAGTAGTTGTCATAAACTAATTCCATCTATTCTTTCCCAAAGAAGTTAAAAAAAAAAACTAAAAAGACAAACAAGGTAAAACATCAAACATGTTGATATCATTAAAGGCCTTCAAGCCCATCAAGAGGAATTGAATTCAAGATCTCTTTTACTAGACAGTTAAGACAAGAAAGGGTGGCAGAAATACGAAGAGAGCAGGGAGTTAACGATTGATAGGCAACAGAAGACATGATGTTTGCAGGCTGAAATGAGTGCAAATTTGTGGGGCGGTAACATGGTGAGTATCTGTGAGGTCAGATATAACGGGGACCAGGGAACCTGGTAGTTTGCATTGGAAAACTGAAGCTGTCTGTCTGTGGGTACCAGAGCTGTTAGAAGCACTTTGAAGAGACGTTAAGAAGGGCCTGAAAGTGCTGTCTACACAAATACCCCTTGAGTCCATGGTTTCTGGTGTGATTTCAGAAATACTGTGTGACTTTCCCTGGAAAGACACGAGCAAGTGTCTGTTCACCTCAGATAGGGCACCACGGACGGGTCAAAGTTTAAGTCTATCCAAATCTAGCTTTGCTAACCAATGAGTTTATTTGGGTTACTTACAGGAATGTGGGCGAAAGGTTGAGTCTGGGGAAACTTAAGGCAATCTCTTACAGAGACATCACCCCAGCATGAATGCTAGCTCATAGGGGCTGCATCCTGGAAGCTTCGTTTCCAACTCACAGTCATTTCCACGGAAGAGTTTGCTATTTCCCAACAAGTCTTTACTGCTTATGCAGCCTTGGGGAAGAGCCTTGGGTCTTGTTACTTTCTGAGCATTCCAAGCCTCATAAGTTCGGTTAACATCCTAAACGATGACCCTCTTTGCCTTCTCCAGGATGGAAAGTTACATGGAGAACATACCTCCCGAACTTCTATCATTTCCTTCAGCTCTGCCATTCTACCTGCCCCCTTTTCTACATCTTTTTGAGCTTTAGGGATACGGGTGGGTCATGTAGATACTGGAATTACAGGCACGTGCCACCATGCCTGGCACAGCACAGCATTTTAACCAAGCAATAGTATTGGCTTCTCGATTAGGGGCCAGAAGCTGAGAAACTAATGAAAAAAAAAAAAAAAGGTTTATTTTGTTCACAGTTCTGGAGGTTGCAGGGCATAACAAGACTTGGTTCAGCTCAGGCGAAAATCCTTATCTGACTTCTAAAGTCACTTTTCATGACTGCATCATGTGATAGGTTGAGGGAGAAATCACATAGTAAGTTAGGAAGGGAGAGTGGGAAGGAAACAGTTTTAATCCCTTCTTTTACATTAAATTCCTTGCACGAAATAAGCAGAATCCTATGAGATACGTATCAAACTTTTTCAAGGAATTCACCCTCCATGACCTGAGCACTTCTCATTCGGCCTCACTTCTTAAAGGTGACAGGCTACATTCCGATACTGTTATATTGAGGACCAGCCTTCTAAACCTATGAGCCTTTGAGGGACCCACATCTTCCAAACTGTAATAACTTTGTTTCATATAAAACTCTAGTTTTAGGTTTTTAATAGTTTATATATTAACTCTTTTTTTTTCTTTTTTTACTTTTTAATAAATAATTTTTTATTTTTTATTATTAGTTACATTTTATTAACTCTGTATCCCAGGTGAATCCCGCTCCCTCATTCCCTCCCAATTCCACCTTCCCTCCCTCATCTACTCCCTGCCCCTTTCCAAGTCCACTGGACCCTAGTTTATCAGGTCTCTTCAGGACTGGCTGCAAAGTCCTCCTCTGTGGCATAGGAGGGCTGCTCCTCCCTTGCTGGGAGGGGAGGTCAAAGGGCCCGCCATTGCGTTCATGTCACATATAGTCCCTATTTCCCTTACTAGGGTACCCACTTGAATACTGAGCTGCCATGGGCTACATTCAAACAGAGGTTCTAGGTTATATACATACCGATGGTCCTTGGTTGGAGAAACAGTCTCATATAAGTTCCCTGTGCCCAGATATATTTGGTCCTTGTGTAGCTCCTATCCTCTCTAGATCATATTACCCCCCCCTTCTTTTATATGATTCCCTGCCATCTGCTGAAGGTTTGTTTATGAATCTCAGTTTCTGCTTTGATACACTGCTAGGTAGAGTCTTTCAGAGGCCCTCTGTGGTAGGACACTGTCCTGCTAACTCTTAAGAACAATTTATTTGATTTTATAAATAAATCAGTTACCAACCTTTTAAAAATAGGACCTATCCATTCTTTTACTTAAATCTAGTTGAGATGTTTCACCATGATTTGATGTGCTCTAATCAAATTATCTAAAAAATAATAGTAACTAGGAGGTTATGAAAAAGATCTAAGAATTCAAACTTTTACTTTCATGTATCATCCTTTCTGAAAATCATTTGTCTTTCTTACTATTTCATCACTTTAAATGTAAAAAGTCTCATTGAAGAGTTGTCTTTTAATTTTCTTTAAAAACATGTAAGGAGTCATTAAGCTTAATAGATCTAAATGCCTTGTGTTTTACTCCTTTGCAGCTGAAGAGAAAGTGGCTTCATAGTCTGGAGATTCTGAAAACAGTTTCATACTAAACATGTTCTGTAATTGATTGTGGCAAATTACCCTACTGATGGAGAAATATGTACCCAACTTCCATGTGGATATTGTTTCTTTGAACATCAGAATTATAATAAGTAAACATCTTCAAAGCATGTTTTTGAAATGAGTTAGCTATGTCTTTGGTTTTTAAATTACATGATAAATACTATTTTCAATCAAACAGTAGCAAGTAGAAATCAAAGAATCTCTGTATTAGGAGGATGATTTTCAAAGCTCACTGCTTGAAAATCACCTAGAAATTGTTTTATTTTATCTTCTCAGACAGAGCTTTTAAAGATGTGATTGAAATTATATTTCAGTTTTAAAAATCAGCATTTCATTTTCTTTAACTCCTTGTGGTTGATTGGACATGGAGAATAGACAAAATAAAAACTTGGCAACTTGGTGTTTCCAGGTTCTTGCTATTATGAATAAAGCTGCTACAAACATGGTTGAGCAAATGTCCTTGTTGTGTAATTGAGCAAATTTTGGATATATGCCTAAAAGTGGTATAGTTGGATCTTGAGGAAGTGCTATTCTTAATTGCCTGAGAAAGCTCCAGATTGATTTCCAAAATTGTTGTACAGAGGGCTACAGCTGGGATACAAAGTGAATAAACTATAATTAATAAAAATTAATAATAAAAATACAAGTTTACATTGAACTTCTGCACAGATGTAGCCTACAGCAGCTCAGTATCCAAGTAGATTCCCTAGTAATGGGAACAAGGGCTGTTTCTGACATGAACTCAGTGGCTGGCTCTTTGATCACCTCCCACTGAGGATGGAGAAGCCTTACCAGTCCACAGAGGAAGACAATACGGCCATTCCTGATGAGACCTGATAGGATCAGATGGAAGAGGAAGAGGACCTCCTCTATCAGTGGACTTAGGGAGATGCATGGGAGGAGATGAGGAAGGGAGATTGGGATTGGGAGGGAATGAGGGAGTGGGCTACAGCGGGGATAAAAAGTGAATAAACTGTAATTAATATTAAAAAAAGAAAAAAACTTGGCAACTTCGAAATGAAATTTCAGGTAAATAAATCAGTGATTAAAATTCAGGAGGGATGTCATATTTTGTACTATGCACAGATTTTGGAAATAAACTTATTTTTTCCAAATTTCATATATATAGAAACACATGTAATGTATTTTGATCCTATTTCTTCACATTATCTCCTCTTGTCCCTTTTTTCCTGCCACCAAACTCCTACTCGTGTGTGTGTGTGTGTGTTTGTGTGTAACTCAGGGAGGGGTAGAGCCACATGAACCCCTGCTTTTTCCTTGGTGGAATGTCAAAAAGCCCAGTGTTCTGCAAGTTTCAATGAACAGATTTTTAAGAAGTATTTTTATTATCAATCCTGTCCCATAGACATCCATTGTCATGACTATAAAGCAATATAGTCATGTGGTCTCTTAAAGAAGTTCTTTTTTCCCCTCTGTACAGAAATATAATTTCTTAAATACAATTTTATAGTAATTTTACACACACAACAGGTTACTTTTTGTAATATTAGAGATATCACTGTGGTGTTCATTGACTGTGTATGAGAAATTGTCTTTGCTTGAAGTCATGTCTACTTTTTTATTTTTGTTTTTTATTTTTATTTTTTTAATATTAGTTACAGTTTATTCACTTTGTATCCCTCATTTCCTCCCAACCCTACCCTCCCTCACTCATCTTCTGCCTACCCCTTTCCAAGTCCACTGATAGGGGAGGACCTCCTACCCTTTCATCATGACTACTTTTTGAGTTAGCAATTAATTGATGATTGGTCTTGAGTTTTGGTTTAACAGCTATTGGCGACCATGTCACCTCTTTGACTCCATGGCTTTTCATTTGTAAAGCTAGATTATTTAGTTCTGCTAATTTATCTGAATTTCTCTAGATTGAAATAATGAACTTCCAGATTGAGAATAAGGGAAAAATACCCTGAAAATTTTAGTTCAGATTGCATCTAAAAACCCTTTTGTAGATAAATATTCAAAGGTAAATGATTTTTGTATGATTTATGCTTCGTATATAAGCGAAATACCACTAACAAACACATCATGCATATTTGAGAATTAGGGCCTGATGTTTGTTCATTTACATACTTGTTTCATTGTAGCTTCTTTAGTTTGTGTTATAGTAGAATTCTTGGTTATAGCACAAGTTCACATCAAATGGATACCACCTATATAGGTTATAAAACAAACACAATTATATCCTTAGAATCCTTCTACTGACCTCTCAGGCCCTTCCCCGTCCTCTTAAGAAATCTAGCCCTCTTTGCTAAAGTAATCAGTCAGAAGAGCAGCAGCTGTAGCTAAACCATTTTATCTGTCAAAATTAAAAGTATGTATTTACAAAGGATTTTCCAATAATAGCCAGTGTATTAGAATGTCATCTTTTATGTACCAAATGACATATGAAAACTATGTCTTTGAAAATCAGAAATTATTCTAAGACAACAAAGTTTTTTAATGAAATGGATTAGCTGTGACTTTACTCTGTAAATTGTATCTACATACTATTTTCGAAGACATTATGATTAAATAAATTGCAAATTACTGTGTAAGTAAAATTTCAGGGCATGAAGAATGAAATATTGAATATAGTCTTTCTTCTCAAACTTATATCCAAATGAAGAAAGAAAGACAGCACACTAAAACCATCATCACGTCACCTGGTAGATGGGGGTGTGTGTGTGTGACTTCTGTGACAATCTGACAAAGACATATACAATGCTTTTTAGCATTTCTGTTTCTGTTCCTAGTACTGTATGACAAAAGAAATCACATGGATTCTTTTTTCTATTTTTCTTGAATTGTTAAAAAAATAAAATGTTAGGCTTTCCATTAAGGAAGTACCAGTAATTTGACCATCATGAGTTTACAACTTTTCATGTATTTGCATTCTTTTATAGTAGCTATACATGGATATATATATATTTATATAGTTATTAATATGGCATAATTGAGATTTTATGTGCTACTGCTAACAAATGTTGCTTTTTAAAATACTGCAATAATGCCTTTATAATTGTTTTATAGTGAATATAATATCACACAAGATCCAAAATTTACTTGAGCAATTCTGCCTTATTAAATATTTATATTTTTTCAAATATTGCCCATCACAGAATATCATTATGGATACTACTTTATTTTTCTATTGAATTATTTCATGGGGTAAAATTACAAGGCCATGGGTCACTGACACTTTAATATCTTTTGTTATGAGTTCTTCCCTGTTTCCTAAAGAATCTGGGCCAATTCCCTACTGCAACACGAGCGCAAGTTTGCTTTGAATAAGTTACATCTTTTATTAAATAAGTATTTAGCAGACACTTAGAGTGTGCACAGTTTGGAGCTGAACAAATTAGTAAGATTTAATGCTAATTATTTCTTTGAGTTGATCTGCAACGACAAGACGAGCACAGAATCCCAGTGGGTGCAAGGGAAAGAATTTGAGTTTTAGAAAAGACATTTCACAAGAGCTATCACCTTGAAGCACTGAGATGTGGTCTGTTTAGTCTGGTTCCTGACAACACTGACCCCTGTGTAGCATCCTGGTGATGTTTCTGTCCTCTCCACCGTTCCCTGAGGACCACTCACTCTACAATCAGCTTTTCAATGGGTTCTACCTGTCGATTGATGTCCTGTCTACAAAATCTGAAAGGGAAAGACAATCCTGGTTCAACCAGTGATAACAAGTAGGCACAGCTGCAGCTCAGCCAGGAAATTATTTTAAAACAACCTGGTGGTGCTAGAGCAGCTATTTCCATGTACAGTCATGGCAGGATCAAAAGAAAACAAAACATCTTTTCTATCAAGGCCATAGCAGGGAAGCCTCCCAGTAACTCTTGCACTAATTTAACCTTTTGACACTTTTGCTAATATTTATGAAGTTTACAGTGGTGCATAGGTTAACTTCTTCAATCCACACAAGCTGTGAGCAATTATCCTTAATTTCTTTATCTAGAAGTAAACGGAGAATCTGATAACATACAAAATCTATTTTATACCATGCAGATGGTAAATTGAAAATCTGTCATCCAGGCCTCATGCAGAAAGACTGTGAAAAATATCATTTTATTTAGGTGCTACTGTTTTCACTTTGAGCTTTAGGTAACATTTTCTTAGGCATGTGTGTATCTGTAAATTGGCCTTCTTTCTCTTCAAATTCACATTTGTATCTCCCTCGACTTGGAGAAGCAAGTACTATCTAACATTTATTGAAAGTTCGTAATATTCTGTGACATAAATATCGCATTCAATCTGCACAATAGCCTTAGAAATAAATACTATTTTTAGATTGAGTTAGAGTAGAAAGTTTGAAATTCTGGAGAATCACAGTAATATAATAAGACCCCTCAGCCTTACAAAGAAGAACTAAAAAGTAGGAGAAAGAATGCCACAGTCTCAGTAGGCATCAAGCTCACAATTTTAGAATCAAGTGATTGGATTTTTCAAACTTGCGCATACCATTGGCTTATGACTAGGGCTGTGTGAGAATCTTGCTTGCCTGGGATATGTAGTCAGGGATTCAGTATACATGCTGTGATTTTATAGAGAAAAGCAAGCAAGCAAAAAGCATTGCTGGCATACACCAGAAAATAATCGTCATCAATTAACTCAGACTTCCATCCTTGACTGCTTTAGGCTTTGCCACTGAACTTACAGGACACCCATGCAAAGTACCTGCTCCTATATAAGATAACAGTTTGAAGTGGAATAATACTGAAACTTACCTATAATGCGGTTTTAAAACTTTATTCCTGCAGTGTCATCTGTACTGAGAGTTAATCAATAATATGTAATTATTACACAATAAATACTTAGATACAAGAAAGCTCCAAATACTGAAAAAAATGAGTCTATGATATATCCCTTATATTTTAAATAAGAAACAGTTGATCACTCTACACTCCAACGGGCTAACCTGAAACAAATCCTGTACATGATGATTTTGTAAGTCATGCAATTTATTCTGTTCAGTATGTTGGCGTCTTCACCAGCCTCTTTTTTGTTAAGAAGATTCTTTTCTTCTTCTTTTTCTTCTTCTTCTTCTTCTTCTTCTTCTTCTTCTTCTTCTTCTTTAAACATGGTTCACTGGTGAACACTACTTACAACATATGAGGAGCCAGAGTAGTATCCTTTGTGTTTAGTGGGATTTTAAGCTTCTTCAGTGTTTGTAAAGAGTCAGAAGGGTGCTATATCAGATAACAACCTGTCCAGCACAAGGCAGGCCTGTACCAGCTAGGACAGAGATCAAGCCTGAAGTTAGAAGAATCTTGCCTGAAGGCATGGTCTCTATCATCTTAGGCTGAATTTTTATGCAAGGCTATGAAGGGACAACCTTCTATGAGTATTTGTTTTTCCATTTCTTCTAGAATAGAGAGTGAAGCCCTTTATGGACTCTTTATAAATAGCTGGGCAGACATAGCTGGATAAGAAACCAAATGCCACAGAACAACAATACCAACAGCATACCCTCTTTCAGTAATCTCACTGATATTCTATCTATGGACTTACTGGAATTTTATATTACACACAGACCTCAAATATATCAAGAATTGAACTATTGATACCAGCCATTATCCTACCTCCCATTGATCCTGAAACTCTTATGTATTTGCTGTATTACAGAGTCATTCTTGGTACTGAGGCTGCAAAAAAATATATAAATGCTCTGACTTCATAAAATTCATAATGGCTTATTGTGAGAAACAGATGTGCCGTTGAAGAATTAAAGCATGGACAGTGTGAGAGTCTCCATTTTTGCCTAGAAATTCAGTGCCTGCATCACTTGCAGTATGTCTCAACTAGAACAGTCACTCTAGTAGCTGCATTTATTGGACAGTGTTGTGGATGTTTTGGTTTATGGTATGTAAACATGTTTTTGTTAAAATCCCAAATGGGGGAATTTTAGTTTGTCCACACCTGTTTATTGACTCATGTGGAATGTGGTCTTTGCCAGCTGAAATTAGTTGAAGTCTGAGGACTCTGAGGGGTATAAAGGAAGTACAGTTGCTTGGAGGAGACAGAAGAGGCCTGCTTGCTATACTTGCTGATTTGCTCTTTTGCTGGTTTTCTGGTTACCTGGACTTCTGGATTTCCCGAGAACGGATGTTGGTATTGCCCCCAAAAGAATCTTATGACCCTATCCAGCAGGAACCCTTATAATCTTCTTTTTCCCCTGCTTGTGGTTGGGGTTTGGAAGAGAGGTATAAGCTTTAAGGAACCCCCAAATAAAGTAGAGTTTGAAAAACTAGCTCCAACAGTACAGTGACTGCCTTGGTGAGAACCACACTGAGTTGTTTTAACAGTGATCTGTCAGGCAGTGCAGTAGACTAGCCTAAGGCATACTTTCAGTCATACTTTTAGGGAACTTTTCTGTTTTCCTCACAGTATAAAAACGCAAGCAGATACAGGATTTCAACCCACCTAATTTTTACAATTATCTGGACAGCTTAAGAGATTAACTGTGGCCCTGAAGTCTGATATGGCTGACTCAGGTTGAAGTTCAGTATTACTGTTTTAGAATGTATCCAAGATGATTCTCTGCAGCCAGTGCTTAGAGTCACTGAGGCAAATCAGATCTCTTCTTCCCCTTGTTTTGAAGAGAACCAGAATTGAGCAAGACAACTGGAATAGAAGTAGAACCTTCCGCAGCCTCTGCTTCAATGAGAAAGAATAAGTAATAAGATGCTTTTCTTGGAAATTTCTGTCAAGAAGCAGTGTCCATATTTTCTTTGCCTTCAAAGTGTTGAGGCCCTAGTCTGGATTACATGCTTCTGTGAATGTTTCCTTATCACATTTTATTTGCTTGGGCTTTTATTTATTTTGAAGTAAAAAAAAATAAAATGGTCTAAAATACTTTAAAAAAAATCTCTTGTGAACATCTGATGAGTAATTGAACTAAAAGGCTTAAGTTATGTGATCTCAAACCTCCAAATTTAGAACCACACAGATTTCTGTAGGAAATTATTTACACTGTGAGGAAAAAAAATACTTTAGGATCTCAATCTTAGACCCTTAGACTTCATGTGAAATAATTTAAGATAACACTGCACTTCCTAAAAAAGTCTGTATGGTATGGAGATTGAGAGTTAAAGGGTGTAAAAATAATTTGTGTGTGAGTGTGCCGGGGAGGGACGCATGTGCCCACACTTGCATGTGCAAACATGCACCATGTATGACAAAACTAAATATTCTATCAGTCATGGTCGAGTATAAAAATGCAGGAATGACTTCCCTTCAGTTCTTATCTAAAAGCCCATAGTAGATACTATAGATATGTATATATTTTGTGTATATCTTATAGATATCTATATGTTATACATACTACTATAAACTGCCACTAAATTAAGGATTTCAGTCTCTCAATAATAGGGTAAAGATAATAACTTTCATTTAAAGGGAACAATATCATCTTCCTAATTCTGAGACAAATATTATCCAAAGGAATAGACCTATATGAATTAAAGTCTTCATTAATATGGTAAAATTATTAACAACTGTCTACCCAAAGAGTATCCAGCACCGTCATAATTAAAGTCTTCATTAATACAGTAAAATTATTAACAGCTGTCTACCCAAAGAGTATCCAGCACTGTCATACAGCCTTTTTATGATTATTACAATAGTGACTTATTCTCTTGTAACTCCTAAGCATTCTCTTTGGAGAGTATTTTCTTCCAATGTGTATAGTGAAGCCTTAGGCTCCTGACAACAGTATTTATTACTCTCAATATACAGATATTCTCCAATTTCTACCCATTTACAGCATTCATAAAACATTGGCCATAATGTTTAAATCAGTTTTGAGAGAGTAAACTGATGGTGTCCTTTGAAATGGGGCGTTTTGAAAGTCTAGGATCCGGAAGGCTGTAATTACTGCAGTTCTCACACTTTAATCTGTATCTTTAGTATGGGAACACATTGTGAACCATGAGATAAAAAGTTAGTGGTTATGTGACATCTTCTATAAATGAAACTGTTGTGCTAAAATGTAAGCCAAGTTGAAACCTGTGTACATGAGCACTCAGGTGCATGCGTATGTACCTCCATGCATGTACTTTAGAACCAGAATTGGAAAGTGCTTAAGATGACTTCTTGATTTTAAATTTTGCAGGCTGTGATCGTTTGTACAATAAAGAAGTAGTGTTATAGCCTATGTTTCTGCTTTTCAATCCTGATGATCTTTGCTAGTAACATTCAAATTATCAACTTGTAAAATTAAAAACTAAAGTGTTAATAAATAGATAACGTCTAAATATACAGAGAATCAAAAAAAAATGAAACATGTTACAAATATCCCACAGTCTATTATATCAAGAGATCTAATCACATCTGAACAGTTTGGTATAGCAAGAAAACCAGTCATCTACATTGACTCAGTTTCCAAGATCTTCAGCTAAATCAGAGGAATCTAAGGAGAATGGCTGGAAATTTTGTGCTCATTCAAATTGTATGTAAATAACCCAATTCTGCAGTTTGGTTGAGAGAAACCCGACAGTAGTTTAACACACAAACTGGTTATTACATGCAAAATGGGCGCCAGTACAATGTGCTAGACAGACTTTATTGAGAGCACCCTGATCCCATTATTTCTCTAGACTTCTCTTTATTTATTTATTTTGGAGACAGGGTCTCAGTATATAACCCAAGCTGGCCCTGATCATGTACTCTTCCTGCCTCAGGCCATAAATGCTGACATCA
>CM053754.1:36865741-36887881 GCA_028658305.1 Pachyuromys duprasi
ATGAGGGAGCAGGCTACAGCTGGGATACAAAGTTAATAAACTGTAACTAATAATAAAAATAAAATAAAATATAATAAAAAGAAAATTAATATAATGAATTTGCAAGTATTTCATGTGTTTCTCTAGTTTTAAAATCTATAGGATATGTCAGAGCCCAACAAGGATAAAATTAACTCCACAGTAGGCTGAGAAATTGTCCCCTGTGTTTTTAGCATAGACTTCATCAAGTCTCTTTGGATTAATGTTTCCGCTAACAACTATGCATCATGCCATTGACCATTGAAAAGACTTGTAGTTTTTCTGGTTAAGGTGAATACCTGTTTGATGATGCAAATTGATCTTCAAATGTATATATGATAATGTAATGAGAAGCATATGCACCAGAAGACAGTGGAAGCTTTCTTTTTGTAAATCATGTTATGGAAGACAAGTAGATGGATTTAATATTTATATTTAATAAGAATAAATTAAACTGAAAAATGACTCAGTAAGAATGCTGAAGAACTCTCAAAAATGCCTGTGTTTCATGCAAAAAGATAAATATGTATCAATGAATCATTAAGTATTGGATGTTGTATAAATCACTCATGCAAACTTCCTGTTGATCCTTCTGTCTAAGGTCATGCAGCAAATAAAACTAAGCTATAACCAAAGTTACAACTGTGAGCACTCAAAAGATGACAGCACTAATCAAAGAAAAAACAAATTTAGAGATTTCTAGAAAGACTTTCAATCACACAGTGAAAAATATACAAGCATATTTGAAGATCAATTTTCAGTCAAATATTTTATTTTACAAATACTGTGTCCATTGTACTTCATGTAGAGGAAAGATAACAGGTATGTGTTACTTGTAGTGGAAATGATCCAATTATTGAGCCCAGGAGATCTTTCCATCTTCAGATATCTTTTTCAATTTCTTTCTTCAGAGACTTGAATTTTTTTTTTTTCAGACGAGTCTTTTACTTGCTTGGTTAGAGGTACACCAAGGTAATTTATGTTATTAGTGGCTATTGTGAAGGGTGTGGTTTCCCTAATTTTTTTCTCAACCCTCTTGTCTTTTGTATATATGTGTGCTATTGATATTTTTTTAGCTTATTTTGTATCCAGCCACATTGTTGAAGGTGTTTATCAGCTGAAGGAGTCCTCTGTTTGAATTTTGGAGTCACTTATGTATACTATCATATCATCTGCAAACAGTAATACTCTGATTTCTACCTTTCTGATTTGTATCCCCTTGATCTCCTTTAGTTATTAGTCTTATTGCACTAGCTAGGACTTCAAGTACTATGTCAAAGAGATATGGAGAGAATGGGCAGCCTTGCATTGTCCCTGATTTCAATGGGATTGTTTTAAGTTTCTCTTAGTTTAGTTTGAAGTTGGCTATAGGCTTGCTGTATATTGCCTTTACTATGTGCTTTGTATCTGTGATTTCTCCAAGACTTTAAACATGAATGGGTGTTGGGTTTTGTCAAAGGCTTTTTCAGCATCTAAGGAGTGATCATGTGGTTTTTCTTCTTCAGTTTGTTTATATGGTGGATTACATTGATGGATTTCCATATATTGAACCACCCCAGCATGCCTGGTATGAAGCCTACTTGGTCATGGTGGATGATATCTTTTATGTATTCTGGGATTCGGTTTGCAATATTTTATTGAGTATTTTTGTATCAATGTTCCTAAGAGAGATAGGTCTCAAGTTCTCTCTCTCTCTTTTTTTTTTTTTTTTGTCGGGTCTTTGTGTGGCTTAGGTATCAAGGTGACTATGGCTTCATAGAATGAGTTTGGTAATGTTCCTTCTGTTTCTATTTTGTAGAAATGTTTGAAGAGATTTGGAGTTAGCTCTTCTTTGAATGTCTGGTAGACATTCAAACCATCTTGCCCTGGGCTTTTTTTTTTTTTGGAAGGGAGACTTTTGATGACTCCTTCTATTTCCTTGGGGGATATAGGACTATTCAGTCTATTTACCTGATCTTGATTTAACTTTAGTAAATGGAATCTATCAAGAAGATTGTCCATTTCCTTTAGATTTTCAAGTTTTGTGGCATATAGACTTTTGTAGTAAGACCTAATGATTATTTGGATTTCCTCAGTGTCTGTCGTAATCTCCCCCTTTTTATTTCTGATTTTGCTAATTTGGATAGTTTCTCTCTGCCTTTTAATTAGTTTGGCTAAGGGTTTGTCTATTTTGTTGATTTTCTCAAAGAACCAGCTCTTGATCTCATCAATTCTTTGAATTGTTTTCTTTGTTTCTAATTCATTGATTTCAGCTCTGAGTTTGATTATTTCCAGTTGTCTACTCCTCTTGGGTTTGTCTGCTTCTCTTTTTCCTAGGCTTTTTAGGTGTGCTGTTAACTTGCTTATATGAGATGTTTCCAATTTCTTTCTGGAGGCACTTAGTGCTATGAACTTTCCTCTTAGCACTGCTTTCATTGGATCCCACAAGTTTTGGCAAGCTTTGCCTTCATTTTCTTTGAATTTTAGGAAGTCCCTAATTTCTTTTTTCATTTCTTCCCTGACCAAACTGTCATTGAGTAGAGAATTGTTTCGTTTCCATGTGTATGTAGGCTTTTGTTATTTCTGTTGTTGAGGTGTAATTTTAGTCCATGGTGGTCTGATTGGGTGCAAGGGATTATTTCCATATTCTTGTATCTGATGAGGCTTGCTTTGTGCCCAAGTATATGGTCAATTTTTGAGAAGGTTCCATGAGGTGCTGAAAAGAGTTTGGGTAAAAAGTTCTGTAGACATCTGTTAGGTCCATTTGATTTAGGACCTCTTTTTACCTTCTGTCTAGATGATCTGTGTCTTGGTGAGAGTGGAGTATTGAAGTCCCCCAGTATGTAGTTGTTGGTATTCATGTGTGATTTAAGCTTTAATAATGTTTAATTTACAAATGCAGGTGCTCTTATATTTGGGGCATAGATGTTCGGAATTGTTATGTCCTCATGGTGGATTTTTCTTTGATGAGAATGAAATGATCCTCCTCATTTTTTTTGATTAATTTTGGTTGAAAGTCTATTTTTTTTAGATAGTAGGATAGCTACTCCAGCTTGTTTTCTGGATCTATTTGCTTGAGAAACTTTTTTCCATCCCTTTACTCTGAGATAGTGTTTATCTTTTTGCAGGAGTGTTTCTTGGATGCAATAGAATGTTTGATTCTGCTTCTGCAACCATTCTGTTAGTCTGGGTCTTTTTATTGGAGAGTGGAGTCTGATGATGTTGAGAGACAATAGTGAACAAAGGATGTTAGTCCCTTTTATATGGAGTTGGTGTTACTGTGTTTCAATGCTTGTTATCTTTTAATTTTTTTTGTTGTAAAGTTATCTATATTCTGTGTTTTCTTTGGTGTAGTTGTTTTCTTTGGATTGGAGTTTTTCTTCTAGTATCTTCTATAGTTTTGGGTTGCTGTGTAGATATTGTTTAAGTTTAGTTCTGTCAGAGAATATTTTGTTTTCTCTATCTATGTTGATTGCAAGCTTTGGTGGGTATAGTAGTCAGGGTTGGCATCTGTGGTCCCCTAGAGTCTGCATGACATATGCCCAGGCCTTCTGACTTTCATAGCTTCTGTTGAGAAGTCTGGTGTGATTCTGATAGGTCTACCTTTATATGTTACTTAGCCTTTTTTCCTTTGCTGCTTTTACTATTTTTAATTTGTTCTGTAGGTTTAGTGTTTTGACTATGATGTGATGTGAGGAGTTTCTTTTCTGGTCTAGTCCAGTCTCTTTGGTTTTCTGTAGGCCTCTTGTATGTTTATCGACATCTCTTTTTTTAAGTTGGGAAATTTTTCTTTTACAATTTTCTTTTTTTCTGCTTTTTAAAAAATTTTATTTAATTTTTATTAATTACACTTTATTCATTTTGTATCCCAGCTGAAGCCTTCTCCCCCACTCCCTCTCAATCCTACCCTCCCTCCCTCTTCTGTTCCTATGTCCCTCCCCCAGTCCAATGATAGGGGATGTCCTCCTCCCTTTCCATCTAGTCTATCAGGTCTCATCAGGAATGGCTGCATTGTCTTCCTCTGTAGCCTGGTAAGGCTGCTCCCCTCTCATGTGGAGGTGATCAAAGATAAGGCCAATCAGTTTGTGTCAGAGAGAGTCCCTGTTCCCATTACTATAGAACCCACTTGGACACTGAACTGCTGGGGGCTAAATCTTTGCAGGGGTTCTAGGTTATCTCCATGCATGGTCCTTGTTTGGATTATCAGTCTCACAATAGTCCCCTGTGCCCAGATTATTTTGGTTCTGTTGCTCTCCTTGTGGAGCTCCTGTCCCCTCCATATCTTTCTACTCCCCTTTCTTTCATAAGGTTCCCTGTACTCTGCCCAAATTTTGGCTATGTGTCTCAGCATATGTTTTGATACCCTGCTGGGTAGAGTTTTTCAGAGGCCCTGTGTGGTAGGCTCCTGTCCTTTTCCCTGTTTCCTTCCTGTAAAATATTTTCTGGACCTTGGAGCCTGGAATGTTTGTTTTCATCTATTCCTGTTATTCTTAGTTTTCTTCTTTTCATGGCAACCTTGATATCTTGGATATTTTGTGTTTGGAACTTTTCTGATTTTACTTTTTCTTTGAGTTATGTGTTATTTTTTTGCAAGTATATCTTCAGTACCTGGGATTCTCTTCCATCTCTTGTATTCTATTGGTGATGCTTACCTTTGTGGTTCTTGATCTTTTCTCTAAGATCTTTAGCTCCACTGTTTTCTCTGTTTGTGTTTTCTTTTGTGATTCTAATTCTGTTTTCATGTCTTGCACCATTTTCTTCATTTTTTTGAAAGTGGATTCCTGTCTTTCCATGATGGCCTCTATTTTTTTGTTTGTCTCCTCTCTATACGCCACTAATTGTGCCTCTCCTTGTGCCTCTATTTGTTTGGCTGTATTTGCTTGTATTTCTTTGAGAGCTTTGTTCATTTCCTCTTTATGTGCCTCTAATAACTGGATAACCATAGCTTTAAAATAATTTTCCTGTGTTTCTGCTGAATTAAAATATTTATTGATTTTGGGGGTTGCTGGCGAAGCCATGATGTACTGAGTTTTGTAGGATGTGTTCTTATGTGGACCTCTAGCCATCTGCTTATCCATAACCTTCACTGTTTGTTCCTGGAGTTTGTACTTCAGACTGGGTCTGTCTTTCTCTGGTGTTTGGAGTATTCAATTTAGGAGTCGGATCCTGTGCCCCTAAGATATGGTGCACGCTGGTTGCCATCATCTTGGATCTCCTAACTTATGCATATTTATGTAACATTCAAGAGTTCTTTGAGTCTCCTGATTTTCGGATAGGTGTGCTTTCTAGGATTCTCACCCAGCATCTCTACAAGTCAGTATAGTTTAGTATTTGCTGCAGTCAAAAGCAAATCTCAGATTTTTGGAACATTAAAAGTATATTTTTAGCACTTGTTTTCTGAGTCAGGTGCCAGTTGCCGTGTTCACTGACTTATGTTAGAACAGAGCTCTCTAGATCAGCAGCTTGTGAACTGGGACATCATGAAGAAAAAAATCCTGATAAATTGTATCCTGGCTTATAAAAGTTACATACAACTGAGTGTGATTATGGATGTCTATAGTTGTAGCACTCTAGGGCAGGAACGTGGGGAACTCAGAATTGGAGGCCAGCTTCATCTGTATAGAGAGCTCAAAGCTGGCTTGGACTACATAGATTAGAACAAACCTGTCTTAATCTCTCCTCATTCAGAAGAAACAAAAATATGTTTTTTTTTATACTTGAGTTATACTTTATACTTTAGCATAAAGTATAACTCAATACTTCCAGCTCTATATTATTGTTCAAATTAAGCCATGCAGGTATAAATTTTAATAGGAAAGAATAATCTATCATGCATTTGGTGGAGAGACAGTTTTTCACAGGTCTTAACACTCACTTCATTCTCTGGTACAGGACTTATTCTCATTTAAATCATTTTTTCACAGAAATTTCATAGATTTTTTTTAAATATCCAACATAATTCTGGGCACATTAGACTACCACATAAAATGAGTGGGATTCTATTGGCAAATTTACATGGGGGAATAGTTAAGTCTTGGGTCAGCTGAGCAATTTAGAAAGTTCACGAGTTTTGACTTTAAATCTCAAGACAAAGAAACAAACAAACAACAACAAAAACCAAAACAATAAAACCTCAGGCAGTTCCCCTACACTGCCACAAGAAATGTCTCAGCAAACAATATTAACTGAGACTTCTGATACTATACTTAGCCAGAGTTTACCTTCAGTAAATGATTGGAAAATCAGCTCCCATCTTTCACAAAGTGTGAGCATATTTTTCTTGCTTGTCTAATCATGATGCACCAATCACATATAAACAGGCTCATCCAAGAGACATTTTCATCAATTACTGAGCGCTCTAACAGCGTTCTATCTCAGAGAGCTTCATGGCTTCTCAAGTGTGATTTCTGTCCTCTTTTCATCCTGAGATGAAACACAAATCATTACAGCCCCGATCAACACTTCCTCACCATAAACCATTCACTATCTCAGCCTTGTTCTGCAGGAGAATTTATTACTTGTTTGAATTTTGGTATTAATTGATGATTTTCCAACTTCAGACTTTTAAGGCAGTAATAGGGGAAGATTTTATTTCTAGAACCTCTTCAATGTTTTTGAAAACTTTAAAAATAGACACATCTTAATACAAAAGTCAGGTTGCTATGCCTTAAGTTAGACGTACCTTAACAGATTTCACAAACTTACTCAATTGAAACAATGATTAGTAGTTGTTGATTTTGTTTGTTTGTTTGTTTGTTTGTTTGTTTTTTGAGACAGGGCTTCTCTGTATAGCCCTGGGTATTCTGGACTTGCTCTGGTCTCAAAATCACAGAGATCTGCTTGCCTCTGCCTCCTTGCTGGGATTACAGGCAAATGCCATTGCAATTGGCTCAGTTGTTGATTTCATTGTTACTTTTAAAAATAATTAAATTTATTCATACATATTTTATATATTTAAGAAATTTTAGAGTTGTGATTATTGAAACATTGGTGTGTGTGTCTGTCTATTTGTATGAGTATAGGTGTATATCTATATAAGTAGACAGTGTGTCACAGACATGACATTTTATTTACAAGGACACAGTACTTGCTAGATATAGGATAAGGTGGTCTAGATCCCGGTCCCTGTGACACTCCTTCCCTGAGATTCTTCTTGCCAAGTCATCTTTGTTGAGTGGGTGTTAGACTAGGGAACAGAATATGTTTGATGATAGATTACTACAGGGGGGAGGCATAGAAGAGGAAAGAGAAATAGGGAGAAATGGCAAGAAGGAAAAAGAAAACAGAACAATCATGCTAGAATTTCTAGAATAACATTTATTAATGATGTATTCTATTGGGCCAGGCATTGTGGTCCACACCTGCAATCCCAGTATCCAGGAAGGAAGCAGAAAGATTTGAAAATAGCCTGTACTTCCTAAGGAGAATATGTCTCAACCACACTTAACAAAACAGGTATTAAACAAATAACAGTAACAAAACAAAAACTCACAATACACTGTCCTTGAGTAATTAAATAGATCTAGTGTTCTGTTTTCAGGAAACACATCCTCTAGACCTTGGTTCTCAACTTCCTTGCTGCTGCCACCCTTTAATACAGTTTTTCATGTTGTGGTGACCTCCATTCAGCACAGTGGACCAGAGGTTTATTACGTTTCCCAGGGGAGAGAGAAGTCTTTGGCAATGGATAGCCACTGGGGTAGGCGCAGACACTGTCATCAGTTGTGTAGTCGCTGGTGAGTAGCAGTGAGCTCACACCAATGGTCATCATGGATAAACTGTGGGGGTCACAAAGGAAAAAAAAGACAACAAACTAAGACATGAAAGTAGGAGGAAGCCTGTTTTGGAAAAAGGCCCATAGGCAGGGGAAAGAAGGGGGGAATTAAAGGTAGTGTGCACGAGACCAGAATGTATTACATAGATGGATGAAAATTACAAGGAATAAATAAAAAAATAACTAAAACCTCAGCGTTATTACTGACATGTTTTTCCCTTTATATATGTAATTAATCTTTGAAGTGACGACTTTATTGCCTTCTTAAGTTTTCATGTCAGAGCACAAGATAAGAAGATAACTCAAAAAACACTGTACTGGAAAGCAGCATGGGTGACCATACTGCCTTCCTTCGTAGCTCTCCCACGCCAGGCTTACCTCCATTCTGGGATTTCACTCCAGCTTTGATAATCAACAGCATTTGTGATTAACGTGCATCAACTCTGAGGATTATCAATAACTAGGAAACATTCAAAGCCATTGCTTTCACCTCTCTTGGAGTGGAAGAGAAAATGAAGGTTAATGGCTTGAATAACTAGTTTTAACTGCATAAGTACTGAACAATTCATCCATTACTTTGCAACTTTATAATGCAAGGCTGAGGCCTTTATAACTCATTAAGTCTAAGGAACTGGCAGTTTACAAGTCACTGAGAATAAACTTGAGTGTTTACATATAATATGCATCACTGTTTTTCTTTTAAGGCAAATATTTAACTCTTTGTCTTGTTCTACTCTTTTCATATGAAGACATTTCTTGCTCTTTGTCTATATTAAGTCCAAGGGTTGCAGTGTAGCTGACAGGGGTAGGGAGTAGGTGGTGGGCACACTGGTGGGACACTCTTTGATTTATGTGTTTGTTTTCAGAGCTGAGTGCTTACCCCTGGTGCTATTAGTCCATGAGCTCCGGAATAACAGAGACCATGTAAGGCACCTCTGTAGTGGGGTATTAGCTCCATGGCTCATGTGTTCTAAGCCTCAGCTTCCTAACTGACAAAATGTGTATAATATTGGTACTTGGTTAGGGCTGTTTTGACCACTGAGTGAAGTAAGTTGTCAAAGCCTTTACTGATGTCTTATGGCAAAAACACAATAAAAATATTTCATTATTATTTTAATTTCTGGAACATACTGAGAACTTAACATGAATGTGAGAGAAAACAAGTGATTCATACCAGAGGCTGGTCTCAAGATCCATGCAGAAATAGGTTGCATTGGACAGTAGCACCTGCCATCAGAAACTTATGCAGTGGGAGTGACAGAGATAGACAGTGAAGCAGAGGAAAAACTTAATGAAAAAGCAACTTTTGTGGAATCCTGAAAAATGGTGTTTATATCGGTAGTGTTAAAGATTTTGAGAATAAAAACATTTCCCTAGGGCTCTGACCTTGCAAAAATGATGTATAGTTATAACATTTGGAAAGAAAAAAAGGCCATTTGTTTCTAAGAATGAACACGAATTCCTCATTTATTGTTATAAGTATGGTAACTGAGGTGATAAGGGTTTGGCCATGTTTACTCTAAACTTAGGGGTAAAATTAAGATAAAAAAATTATTTCAATCTTCTCATATTGTTAACAAATAATGAAAGGTGTTGGCCTGAAATATGTCTTGGGATACTATACTGATCCTATATATATTGTTGAATTCTTAGACAGATTTAAACTTCATGTTTTTCTATTTCATTGAAGACATTCATAGAGGTAGAGACAGGAATTTCAACAGTAGCTGGCACCATGAAGGAATTACATTAAATAAGTAATATGCTTTAGTCACATAGCTTTCGTTTATCTGAATCAGGCATATTCATCTGAATTTTCTGGAAATGAATTCTTTACATGGTGTCAGGTTTCTTCTCTTATCAAGGATTGTAAGAATAAGAGAAGAGGGAGGGAAGGTTTGGGAGGGCACAAGAGAGGGAGGTACAGCTGGGATACAAAGTGAATAAACTATAATTAATAAAAAGTAAATAAATTAGTAAAAGAATAACATTGGTGCCTCACTCTGTATTTCTACATGGTATTATACCATGGTAATACCACATATTTAATATGTTGTCCTTTGTGACAAATGAATTGTTTAAACACTCTTTCCAGTAATTCTGTAGTTGGCAGTACTATTGTCCATGTCTTCCTCATTGATAAGAGAAAAGAGACTTAGCTTACACATGCCTCATCCTGAATCTAAGTTCAAGTCCCCCAAGTGTCCTGAAAGCAACATGTATAGATACGTGCATCCATTTATAAAGGGCAGGCTAAGTTGGATTTATTTATGCTTCACTTTAACCTACCAGGTTGATGGTTAAGATTTTTTTCATCTTGAGATCCTGCTAAGCATCAAATCTATGCTGATATGTTTTAACTAATGTTCAAGTCAGAATACTTTGAAAGATTGATGACTAAATCTTGAAAATAAATCTTGAAAATACCTTTTCAAGTTTTGTAGAGATAAAAGCAAGTGTGACTAACTAAGCTGGATTATTGTTCTCTATTGAAATTTGTTTAGTAATTATATTTTTCATTATATCCCTGTATTGGGATGTTCATTGACTGTTTTGTGTCCCTTGAAGGACACCACACCATGACAAGAAGTGTCTCCAGCAACAATTACATCTGGCTTGGGATCCTGATGATTAAGTGTATTTCAACAAATTGTTGTATCTTTTTGTTCTAATTTTCTTATCTTCTGTGATATAATAAAATATTTATGGTGTAGGGCTGTTTTAAGAATAAAGCTGGTAATACATATCAAGTACGTGTCGGTGTATCTGTATTACAATAGTGTACCTGGAAGTTCAAAATATTTTGTATAACCTCAAACTTGTGGGTTTTTTTTAATGTGTACAAAATAGTATTTATTCAACTAGCTTGAATCTCTGAGAACACAGAATCTCTGAGAACACAGACCCCTTTCCTCTCAATTAATTTAAATTCAAATCCTATTCCAGCCATCTTTTTTTGTAAACCTGTGTGTGTATGTGTGTGTGTGTGTGTGCGTGTGTGTGTATGTGTATGTATGTCTACTGTCCACTACACTGTGTTTGGCTTTTATGCAACCTGCCATTTCCATCCTTTAGGTATAGCAAAGAAGAGAGACGAAAACCCACACTAAATGCAGTCTCTACAGGGAATGAATAAATCACTTTTAGACAAAAAGATGATGAATTTAAAATGTAAGTTCATTTTCAATATTTCAAGACAACACTTTACATACAGTTTTGGGAATATAGCCAAGGGTTGTATCCCGCAGGTATCATGAGGGTAAGAGAAGCCACAGACAACCAATTACTTCTATAATAAAAGCACCACACGGTTCTTCTCTGTCCACATCTTGGTTTTAGAAGGAAAGGTGAGGAGATGAGATGATGACGTAAATCTCATAGGGCTTATTTGAAAAGCTGCTCTCTCTCTCTCATTTCCTTCCCTTCTACAGCCAGACTGAAGCAACAGCGCGCATGAATTCTCCTCTTAGAAGTTTACTAGGAGCAGAATTAGTTCTGTATGGCACATGCCTTGGGTCTACTATGTCTGGCGGTGTGACACATGATGGAGATGCACTCTGGGAATTATGGCATTGTCTAAATGCTCACGTGCTGGATACCCCAAAACCCTTCCTCATTCCTATCATCGTGAAAGCGACTCCAGCTCTTACCCATTGCCAGCTCCTCTTGCAAAGGGTGTCCCGTCCATTGCTTTCCCATGACCTCTGTCATTGTCTTCTGCCTGAGAGAGGAACTACTGCCAACCTTCTGTGCTTTCTCCTCCCTCTTGTGTTAATACTAAATGCGCTAGAATTCCTAGGAAGGCAGACCTGAGTCATTCCTTTCTTTGCTTTCCTCTTCATAACTGAATCAATCTGGTCCAATATTTTAAAAGGTTTGAATTTTGCTTCTCCATCCTCACTACTTCTTAGATTTCTGGCAGGCAGAGACTCTTCCATGGCACTTCTACAGCCCGGACTTCACCTATATCAAACTTAACTCCCAATTTCTGCTTGTAACGCTTGCTTATTTTTAATCTTGATCAGTATAGCTTTGAACTTCAAACTTTGAATGTTCCCAATTTAAAGCCATTCTTGATTCCTCTTATTCCTATCCAGCCTCTCAGCAAGCTTACTTGCCTCTACCTTCAAAATACATACAGAGCATGCTCTGACCCTCACCTTTACAGATATTGATTTACACCATCAATATCTTCTTGTTTCACAACTGCTACAAACCATCTGCTGTACTCGCTCATCCACCCCTCCCTGTTTGTTCTCTATGGAATAGAGAAATGCAATCTTTAAAAATCTAAGCCAGACCACTGTCTCTTGAGAACGTTTTGCCTACCTCACCCAAGATTAAACAAACAAACAAACAAACAAAAACTTTTTGTAACCTTCCTGGTACTCTGTTATTCTTTCAATCTCCAATTTGCCTCATCTTCCATCACTCTACTTAAATTACAAGGGTTGCTTGGATTTCTGTTAGTGTATCAAGCAGATAGGAGGCTTTCTTTCAGTTGTCATTATATTGTTTGCTTCTTCTATGAGGAACTTCCTTTTGGTAATAATTGTCATGGTTCAAATAATAAATATGGCATATCTAAATATTTTGATGACTCCATCCCATTAACTCCTCGTTACTGAGACTGGTGTGTTCCGTGTGCCGGCATCTCGGCATGTGTACATCGTAATATCAGCCTGCCATTTGTGCTCCTTGTTTTTGTTAGTTTCTGACTGATGAAATGCTGGCTCCCTGCTGGGAACTAGCACCTACAGTAAAGCCTACCTAGTACCTTGTCAATGGTTAGTAAATATTTCTGAAAGTTAAAGAATGCAGGTGTGTGTATTTACTTTTTCCTCTTAGGGAATATTTTGTAGTGACAAATATCCACAAATAAAAGTGTTATGGTTTGAATATAGTGTTCCATCAAAGGCTCATATATTACAAGCTTGAATGCTAGCTGATAGGATTTGTGATGTAACTGATTCCTAAGCTTTCTGACTCAATAAACTGTTTTGCAGGTTGATAGAACCTCATACGTATTCATAATTTATGGCACTGCTGGAATGTGGGGCCTAGGTAGAGGTAACAAATTGCTAGGACACGCCTTTCAAATATATGCCTTACCCCTAATCCCTTGCTGTCTCTCTCTTTCTGCTCTCCAGCCACCACTAAGTCTTCTCCAACATGATCTATTGCCTAAACTCAGATTCACAACAATGGACCATGCAAATATTATCTAAAACCTCTGAAAACATGAGCCAAAATAAATATTTTCCCTTTTAACCTACCTTTCAGATGTTTGTCATGGCAACTAAAAGTCACTAATATACCCAGTGAGCAGACAAATAAAGGCACACAAAAGAAAGCTCTGTCTGAGGATATAAGATTGAAATTAATAGAGAAATAGTAAGAGTTTTAAATGACTGGTTATGGAGATCTTCATGAGAATCTGGCATTTCATGACAAGGACTTAGTTCCTCCTGTGTTAAAATCAGAGCATTCTTGTTTCCTGCAGGTTCTGAAAAGAGTAGTAATAACATATTTAGTCAACAACAATTTTATAAAATATGTGCACAGTCCTTTCATAAAAATTGTCTACAAAGAGTAAGAATGTGGGAAGAATATTGATAGAGGACTGCACATATGAAAAATCTATTATATCTTGATACAAAAACATCCTGTTATGAATCCTGTCTGGACTTAAATGTTTGTTTTCAATATACACACACACACATATATATAGATATATATGTGTGTGTGTGTGTGTGTGTGTATACTGGAATTATATATATATAATTTCATTCAGCTATTCAAATAATCATGTGGATTTATCTGCCTTGTTCTACTCAGTACAGACAGTAAGTGCTTAAAATAGAGTACATTTTATTAATAATTTTATCAACTATAATTTCTCAAATTACAAGATGACATTCAGGGATGATTACAGATGAGCCAATATGTTTTGAATAGTCAGGTCTGGGATTAGAATATATAATTGCTCAACATTCAGTGTGTGTTCAGTTACTTGCTCTTATGATGGATTTTATTTTTCTGCTATTCTTTTTTTTAATCTGATGGTTTAATAAGGATAATACAGTGTGAACTAATCCAAGACAGTTTTCTAATAAGTTTTTTTTTCTACCTGTCTTTGGTAAGCCATTCAAGGTGACGTTTTTCTTTCATTTAGTTCTTCTTTCACCCATTCTTGCCTTCCATTTTGCTTCACTATAAGGTTGTCTTGCACCTGTTTCCATTCCACACCCTCTGTGCACCCTTCAGCTCTCCTTGCACATTTTAGCAAATTTTCAGCACCATCCATAGTTGCTCATCACTTCCCTTTCATAGGCAGTATTTTTTCAGCTGGTACAACTGCCCTGCATCCTTTTTCCCTCTTGGTCTCAATGCACAGTGCCAATTGCTGGTGGCAGCTCTTTGGCTGACCACTTGGTTGCCATCTCTTTCTGGCACACACTGGCCCCAGCCTCAACCTTAAACTCGTCATATCTGCCTCCTCTACTCCTGGGGATTGTCAAAGTTTTCTTTGCAGGAGCAGAGTGTCGAATAAAAATTAAATAAATAACTCAACTCCAGATGGATGTTTGTCCCTCATGGGCTTTCTCTTCCCCATACAGAACTAGTATGCAGAGCCATGTGAAAGGATGAAGCTACAATTCTTATGAGAATTCTAATTTATGTCTCAACATTTTGTGATTGCAGCTATGACTGTGGGTCCAGATATCAATGAATGTTGGTGTTCAGTGCGGTTTACTTCTCCTTATTTCTGAGAGAATGTGAGGTACAAGGGAGCATCCCATTTCATGTTAATTTGAAAAGAATCAGTAGCGTTGTTGGACAACACTGGATTTTCCCCACTCTATTTAACTATCCACTAAGGGTGATATAATATATCAATATAACAATTTTACTCTTGGAAAGACCTTGGGCTCAAGGTTGGAGGGATGGCTCAGTAGATAAGAGTATTTGTTGTCTATCAGAAAGACCTGAGTTTGGATTCCTGTGCCCAGGTCAGAAAGGTTATAAATGCATTTAACTCCAAGTTAGTTCTGGAGGACCTGATACCCTCACGCGCCCTCCATAGACCCTTGCACACACATGCTCATATCCTGATCTCCTTACACATAATAAAAGATAAACTTTAAAATATAGGAAGACTTAACAGCTGAATCTCATCAACACTATAAATAAAGTACAAGCTATGCTAGGAAGAGAAAGTATTTACATTTCCCATCCATGTTTTCCAATTTGTAAATGGAGGGAAGTGAACTCCTAATCCATGTCTTCATAAGAGTAGGTAGAAGTGATAAATATGTCCTGTGTATGAATCTAAGCCTATAACCCAAGACGTAAAGAAAATAGGCTTTCTTTATGAAAAGAAAATAAAGACTCATGTTGATCTTTGGCTCTAAACTCTGTCGTGCTGCTGGGGTACAAACCCCAAACTTAAATTAATTTGTACCTGAACTTCCCCTCACTCTCTTTGAAGAACAGTGCCCACTGAGGCTGTAGCACAGCACTAAGATGTTTCCTGGTAGGTCGCAGGGAGGGAGATTTGTTCCGGGGTCCGAAGTTCATTCTGAATGCATAGGAAACTCCATTGTACCATTTAGGTCCCAAACTCTCCTGTTTGTTGCTTCTTGCCAAGACCAGTCAGGGATATTTCATCTCCTCAGTACTCCTTTCTCCAGTCCTTATCACTACAATGAAGACATTGATTTTCTCTGTTTTCTGGAATTATTTTTTTTTCTGTTTCTTCTACAAAGAAACCTCTTAGATACTAAATGTATGAGGCTGGAGCTATGGACCAGCAGTTGAAAGTGTTTCCTGCTCTTGTAGAAGGTCTGAGTTGCCAGCACCCACATCTGGAGCTTCATTTCCATTCACAGTTCCAGGTTCAGGGGATCCAACACCGCTTGTACACACTGGATCTACGCATACAAAAACATACACACACGTAAATTAAAATTAAAAAATAAATCTTAAAAATATGACATGCCCCCTAATAATGTTTACTCTGTTGGCACAAACATCTTTTTCTCCATGTTTTTCTTTCAGTATTAACTATTACTTCCTTAGTGGTATGAAATTCTAAAAGCAAAAAACAAAGGAACAACAACTAAAAAAAAATAACTATCCCCAAGCTCCTTAGACAAACACAAATAGAAACTGAGTTTTCCCTCTTAGTTTAAGGTTTGGGTGAGTAGGATTAAAATGGAGGAAGCCTGGTGGATGGGGGCATGAGACACCCAAATTAAGACTTAAAAGCACTGTCTTCATTGCCGTGGTTCAGAGTTCTGTCACAATACCTGTCCATAGCAGCAGCTCCAGAAATATGAGTTATCGCTGGCATTTAAAATTGATCCTTGATTGTTGCTCTTTTACTGATAAAAATTGGATTTTTCTACCATCTATCTTCTGGAATGTCTTTTGGACAGTCATTATGAGATAGTTGGCTAGCATCAAAAGAGAAGTCTGTGACTATGGAATTGAAGCCATATAAATCTGTAAAAAGTGATGGGGTCCAGGACAAGATCCAATGCCACATTTAAGTCTCCAGTCTACTATGGAAATGCAACCACCAACAGACACTCACTGTACCTCAGAAGCTGCTAGAAACAAAATCACAAGAGAAACACAAATACCTCATAGTGGATTTTTGCCTTCTAAGATGTATTGCTTTGGGAAAGAACATCAATAAGGGAGCATTTCTTGTGTGGGCAGGCTGGAGATGAAGTACCTGAAGGAAGCACAGTCTAGAATCTTGACATGGTAAAAACCAGATTGTTTCATGTTACTTTGGGATTCTACAGCCACAGCCTTTCTTCACACAGAAACAGCTGTCGCCTGAGGTGGAAGTTGCAAGTCTCATTTGCACAGCACATCTCAGGTTCATAACACTTTCTATGCAGCACTTCATCTTTCTGTTAGACTTTCACAACATTTTTCAAAAAGGGTGTAGGTGGTTCTCATAATTTCAATTTTTTTTAGCTTAAAGAAAAGTTGAAACTTGGAAGAATTTATTTAAATTCAAATAGTGAAAAATCGATCCAAAATTAAGGAAAAATTCTGCTTTTTCAATATAATACTTCATAGCCTTCTAAAAACATTCAAAAAGTGTCATTCTGCTTCTGAATGTTTGCTAAAGTAACTGTTGTGTGTAACGCTAACTACCCAAACTAATCTTTGGCAGAGCATCTGAATTATTTTTTAAATTATATGATCCATCTTTTATTTTTAAATTAAATTTATTCATTCATGTTATATGTATGGATGTTTGCTTGCGAGTATGTATGTGCAGAACATACATGCCATACATTTGCGGAGGCCACAAGGGTGTTCTAGGACTGGAGTTACCAATGGTTGTGAGCTGCCATGTAGGTGCTAGGAATTGAACCCAGCCCCTCCGGAAGAACAACCAATGCTCTTACTGATGAGCCATCTTTCTAGCACCGCATTCTTGCTATCATTTACTTATATTACTCTAAAAATGGCCTTAAAATTTCAGATACAAAGCTGTACTAGTTAGCTTTCTGTCAATTCACACAAGCAAAAGTCATTTGGGAGAAGGGCCCTCAACTTTGAAAATGCTGCCATCAGGTTGGCCTGTGGCTAAGTCTGATGTGGAATAATTTCTGGCATTGTCTGTTTTTCAGTATCTTTCTTAAAATTCATATTCTGCAGGAGTTTTTTCAACTTAGCTTGTGGAATTTTACTTTCTCTGGACATTTAAAACTGTTTCCTTGAGGTGGTCACTTAGGTTAGAATAAATGCTTTGGGAAACTGCTTCTGACTTTGGCCACTTGATTGGCAACTAGGCCACTGGCCTTGCAGGACAAGCATTAAGAGAAATCTAATCCTTATCTTAAAATGAGTTGAAGTAGCAGGTTTAAAGAAAAGGGGATAGAAGGTCCTGGAGGGGACAGGAGCTCCACAAGGAGACCAAGAAGTTAAAAAATCTGAGTCCAGTGGGCTCTGCAGAAACTGATGCACCAACCAAGGACCATGCATGGAGAGGACCTAGATTCTCTGCTCAGATGTAGCCCAAAGGCAGCTCAGTTTCCATGTGGATTCTTGAGTAAGAGGAGCAGGCGCTGCCTCTGTCATGAACTCAGCTGTCTGCTCTTTGATCACTTCCCTCTGTTGGCGCAACCTTGCCAGGCCACAGAGGAAGAGGATCCAGGCAGTCCTGATGAGACTTGATAAGTTGGGGTCAGATGGCAGGGGTGGAGAACTCACCCTTTCAGTGGACTAGAAAAAAGGGGATGGGGAAAGAGGGAGAGAGTGTGGATTGGAGGAATTGAGGGAGGGGGGCTACAATCAAGATATAAAATGAAAAAATAGAAAATATTAAAAATATAAAAATAAGTAAAAAATATAAAATATAAAAATATTAAAAATGATTCTTGTTCCCCTAATGCCAATTTTGGACAAAAAATTGCCAAATTTTCTATATATGCTAATTTTCAAAAGATCAAAGACAGAACAGCACTAGCTAAAGTAATATTGACATTAAAGCATATCTTACAAGACTACTATAAGCAATATGAGGGTATACTAAATGAATACTTTCTATAATTTAAACTGCATGTCTTGAGCTATGAGTTGTCAGTCTTTCATCAGAAGAAATGATTTTTCATTTTCTTTAATTTTATATGCATTTTCTTTTTTTCTTTTTTGGCTGGATTCTTTTGCTCCATTGGAACTGTAACTTAATTTTCTTTATTGAAGGATTACTGAGGTTATATATGCCTATACTCTTTCTTATAGTTAGTAGCTTACTCATTAAACTTGAGGCCCAAAGCAATAGCAGATTTACACCTGTTGTCACCAGGCTAAGCAGGGGATGCAGAAAACAAAGGTAACATCTAACATCCTTTAATAACATCCCCAAGACAGAAACACAAAATAGAGAGGCTCTTACTTAGGTACCTACTAGAGACATTTTTAAAGACAAAGATTCAATATAATGAAAACTTTATGTTGATTTGTTTATGCACTTTGACATAATAATAAATAGCTAGGATATTTGGCTTTGTAATTAATGAAACCCTACAAATCAATTTATAGAACCATAATGACTGCTTGTTCTCCTGAAGAAGCATGTTTTTTCCTCTACAACAGCATAAAGTGCTTTGCTTTTAATATTAAAACCATAAATGGTTTAACAATTTTACAAGGATAATCTTCACTATTATAAAAAATTTATGCAGAAAGTAAGTTGGGAGGCTACTCTTCCCTCTCTGTTCTTGTTTTGTGTTTACAACAAAACCTTTAGGAATGCCTTCATTATGCAATGTGTTTTCAGTTCACATGTGATTTATTTGCCAATCTATTATCCTTGTAAGGATTGTAGTGCTCTATTTGTTACTATTGAATCTAGACATAGTGTCTCCTGTTAGAATTGCATGCTTAGTAGTAAGCCTTCATGCAGGCAGATGTTCCTTATTCTCAAATAATCTTCGGTGCTTGTGAAGATATAGAATTCTAGGGCACAAATATTTTATGTTAATAATGATAACAAAACACAGTGTAAATTTTGGTTCACCCACATAAAGTTGGCTTACATTGGACCTCAAGGTCTATACCACATAATATTATAGCCTGTTGTTTCAGAGTATCAGGTAAAAATTGTGAACATTAGACATAGGTAGTAGGTCTTCAGTGAAATATAGTGTCACATACTATGATTTGATAAACTAGAATGAATTACTATTTCACATGCAAGTCAATGGCATACTTAGATTGTTAATGTCATTTATCATCCACCTTCAACTTACCATCTATTTTGAGGACATCTCTCTTTTGTTTTTCTTGCAACTCTCTAGTTAATTCTAAGTGGAAACATATTTTAAGTCATTATGTCTTTTATAAGTTACTGTGTGTTTTTCAGATTCTTCTCATGTTGTATTTTTTCTTGTTCTGTGTGTCTGTTCTTTTCTTTTCTTTTTATATTATTGTTCTTTCTTTCCTGGCTCTGCAGCTTATAATTTAGTATCATGTGGCCTAAGAAATTCCCTCTACCTCTTCTTGATGACCATGATTGACTACTTAAAAATATAGAAAAAGACATGCCAGTAATCCCAGCAGTCAGGAACGCAGAGGCAGGCAAATCTCTGTAAGTACAAAACCAACCTGGTCTACAAAGTGAGTTCAGCAAAGAAACACTCCTTCCTCCTTCAGAGGCTATCTATGTGCTTCTTTCTATCTTCATTTTCATCACTTTTGTTTTTGTTATTATACTTACTGAAAAATTGAAAAAGGATTTTGATTTTTCTCTTAGCAATGTATTTTCTCTCTCCCCAGTTCATTCTTTAGTAGTGCTTACCATAAAATTTTTCTACCTTATTCTAGCAAAGTGGATCAGCAGGTAAAGACACTTTCAACACAACCTGACAACCCAAGCTAAATTCATAGAGCTCTCAGAAAAGAGAGAAAACATTCTAGAAAACTATCTTTTGGACTCTGTATGCACACTATTGCACTTATGCATGTGTCCACAAAAACAATCATGATTGTAATATAATCTAGAAAATTATTTTAATGATTTGTATTTGTCTAATGAGTATTTGTTAGATAAGTAATATTTTAAAGAAGTTAACATATTATTCTGTGCTTAGTGGACATTTTAAAAAATGAGTGTATTTTTTCCATTTTATAGTATTTTTTTTACTTAAACTGTTTAAAAAATATATTACCTCCTAATTGGGCATATTATTTTTCCTAGTATCTTAAATCCAAACTTGTACTTCTGAGCTCTTCTTTGTGTGACTGAGTCTATGACTCTGCTAACCACATTTTTCGGCCTTCCTTGACAAATGGCTTGCATTTAGATGGTCAATAAAACAAATTAGAGGGAGACAGAAAGATATAAGGAGGACAAGAAGATGATCCTCCATCTCTTTCTTCTACTTTTGTATACTCAAGAGCAATGCTTCAGTAGCTAAAGACATCTTCCATCTCTTCTGGAACCAGTGCTACCTTGAGATGCTGCTTCAGAAGGAGCAGGAACAGGCCAGTAGCGTCTCTGCCCCACAGACATGCACAGACTCTCTTCTTATGTCTTTAAATTTTGTTAACCTGCTTGCTTCCTGTCTATTTTCCAGGTAATATAGATAACATCTGTTTTCTGCATTATTGTTTCTGGATTTGCACAGCCTTTTTGACACCTGTATAAACAATTTCCTGAAAAAAGAAATCGGTTTTAATGACCAGTGAGGTGCAGTTGTACTGAACGGATCCCGTTTAACAGAATATGACACTTGCATGTCTCTCAGCATGTCCACTTTCACAGCATTTCATTTACATTTGTTTCAAATGTGATTTTTTTTTCTTTAGCGGAGAGACGGCACAGAAATTAAAAGTGTTTGTCTATGTTAGAGAAGACTGGCTTCTTCTTGAAATTCCAGCTCCCAGCACCGAAGCTGTTTCACTCTTAAATGCCTGTACATACAGCTCCAAGGGATCAGACACTCTGTTCTGGCAGTACAGGTACTATGAATGTGCACACATAGGCACACACAAACATACACAACACCATGCGCACAAAAACAAATACAATAGCAATAAAAGACTTTACAATTAATTATTATAGTTATGTAGCTATATGCAAAATATATTATGGAGGCAATATTTTAACCATTTTGGACCTTAGGTTCTTCAAATTGACATGCTCTAAAAAACTGTATTACTTTATAATGTGTCCTAAATGTAGCCATAGCTATAAAATGAAATGAATGCTCCATATAACTTAGTTATTATTTTTACTATTTCATAATTTACTTAGTAAACATATACTGGGGCAAAGATAAATATGGCACTATTATCTTTTTTTAGTTTTAAATGGAATTTATTTATTTTTATATCAATCAGAGGTTAGGTACTTTGCATCCCAGGTGTAGGCCCCTCCCTCTTTCCCTCCCACTGTCCTCATCCCTCCCTCATCTCCTCCCCGCCCCCTCCAAGTCCACCAACGGGGGAGGACCTCCGCCCCTTCCATCCAACCCCAGTTCATCATGTCTACTCAGGGCTGGCTGCAATGTCCTCCCCTGGGATCTAGCCAGGCTGTTACTCCCTGGCATGTATGGGGGAGGGTCAAAGAGCCAGCCATCTAGTTCATAACTGAAACAGTCCCTGTTCCCCTTACTAGGGTCTTCAGTTGGACACCGAGCTACCATGGGCCACATCTGAGTAGGGGTTCTAGGCCATATCCATACATGGTCCTTGGTTGGAGAAACTGTCTCATATAAGACCCCTGTGCCCTGCTCAGTTTGGTCTTTGTGGAGCTCTTGTTCTCCCCAAGGCTTACTAACTTCTATTTTTATTATTATTCCCTGCCCTCTGCCGAAGGCTTGGTTGTGAGTCTT
>CM053754.1:36888381-36934214 GCA_028658305.1 Pachyuromys duprasi
GAGGTATTTCTTTTCTGGTCTAGTCTATTTGGTATTCTGTAGGCTTCTTGTATGTTTATTGGCAATTCTTTTTTTAAGTTAGCAAAATTTTCTTCTTTTATTTTCTTAAAAATATTTTCCGGTCCTTGGAGCCTGGAGTCTTCTTTTTCATCTATTCCAAATATTCTTAGGTTTCGTCTTTTCATGGCATCCTTGATATCTTGGATGTTTTGTGTTTAGGACTTTTCTGATTTTCTTTTTTCCTTGAGTGAGGAATCCATTTCAGCCAGTGTATCCTCAGCTCCCGAGATTCTCTCTTCCATCTCTTGTATTCTATTGTTGATGCTTACCTTTGTGGTCCCTGATCTTTTCTCTAAGTTCTCCAGTTCCAGGTTCTTCTGCCTTTGTGTCTTCTTTATAGATTCTAATTCTGTTTTCATGATTTGTACCGTTTCCTTCATCTGATTGACTGTGGCTCCTATTTTTTTGTTTGTTTCCTCTCTGTACATCTTTAATTGTTCCTCTATGTGGGCAGTTATATTCATCTGAATTTCTTTGAGGGCCTTGTTCATTTCCTCTTTTTGTCCCTTTTTTTGTTCCTCTAATATCTGCATAATCATAGCTTTAACGTAATTTTCCTGTGTTTCTGCTGAATTAAAATCTCCATTGCCTTTGAGTGTTTCTGGTGGGGCCATGGTGTCCTGATTTTTGTTGGGTGAGTTCTTTTGCCAATTTCTTGGCATTTGTTTATATATAATCAAGGAGCTGTTTGTGCTTTAAGGCTGAACTTCAGTCTGGAATTGTCAATCTCTTGTGTCAGGAGTATTCTTCAAGAAGATCAGGGAGTTCCAGTGGTTTGATAGTGTGTGTTGTTGCCTCAGTTGAACTCTTTTGTGGGATCTGTGTGCCCGGCTTCGTGCTCTGTGCTAGAAGTTGTGAGCACCGCAGGCTCGTTACCCCTCTGGTCTGGAGGCTTAGCTCCTCAGTCTGTGCCAGAGGCTGAGTGTCCTGGTTTGAGATGTCAGCTCCGGGTGCCACTCTGGTTTGGAGACTCCATGTTCTGACCTGGGCTTGCTGCTAAGGGCTCCTCTCTGGACTGGAGACTTGGTGCCTCCTTCTGGGCCAGGGGCTGTGCACCAAGGTCTGAGATGGTATTTGGGGGCACCTCAGTCTGGACTTGATACTGTGTGTCCTGGTCCGGGATGGTGGCTATCGCCTTCATGGGGAGTGTGCCCAACAGATGCAGCCCTGTCTGGGGAATGGATTCTGGGGCCTTCTCAGTCTGGTCCGTGGACACACACACATGGACTGAGGTGGTTGTTGGAGGAGCTGAGCGGTGTGTGCCTGCCGTATGCCTGCCTGTTGAAAGGGTACCCGGGGTCTTCTCAGTCTGGCCAGGAGACTATGTGACCCAGTCTGGAATGGTGGCTGTTGGTGCCCAGGGCGGCTGCTCGTTCAGATCAGGGCTGTGCGCCACAGTTCACCCGGAGTTTTCTGGGGAATAACTGGATGTCCCTAGGATTTTCCCACTTGATTTCCTCACTGTAGGAATTCTGCTCACCTGGCAATCACAAATGCTGGTGTTTTAGGTCCCAGAGTTCAGTCTCCTGTTTGCTGCATTGTTATTGCTGTCCTTCTCCTCAGACACAGTGTCCTCTCGTGGCAGCCATCTTGGATCTCCGGCACTATTGTCTTAGCAAAGAAGTAAGAACCTAGTAGAGGCGGGACAAGATGGCAGCGCCAGGAGGACCCTGCATCTGAGCTGCAGAACAACATTTTCAGTACAGTGACCAAGAACCTGTATTCTGGGACCTAAAACAACAGCGATCGTGTTTCCCAGGTGAGAAGAAACCCCACAGTGCAGGAACCTGTTGGGTCCATTTTCAGGTCACCCATCCAGAACCCAGAAGAGATCCCAGGTCACACAAGCAATTGGTCGCCAGACCAGAGCCACATGCCTGCGTGTCCTGATCACCTTCCTAGGCTGAATGGTGGGCACAAAAACACCAAGGATTGGGAGTCCCAGTCACGAGAAAAACCCACAGGGAAGGAAGGAAATGGGACTGAGCTAGGTAGCCCAGCCTTCCCCAGAGACTCTAACCGCCTTCTCTGAACTAGGCTCCACCCATGAGCACAGAGACTTGCTGCACGCCCAACTCTCTGCCACAGAAGAACTGTGTGCCCCAGGGCATCAGAGCCTGGGTTTCCCTGTTGGGAGGAAACCCCACAGGGAAGGAAGCAAATGTAGACTGTCATGGGCTGCATCAAAGCTGCTTTTGGCGGCTATTTGTCATTCAAGTCTCAGCAGGGAAGACAGGCTTTTTCCAGGCCTTCCCTTGGAGTCAGGGAAAGATTTGCAAGTCCATCCACCTTTTGTTTTGTGACAGCAGGTGGGAAAGCTTGTTTGAAATCTCAACTCTGCCTCACTTCCTTTTAAAATTTACCCATTGTGTAAACTGTTTGTATAAATAAACAAGGCTGGCTGGCCTCACCGCTTTTCGGGTACAGGGCTCATTGGAGCCAGGAGCAAGTGGCCAGAAGCCTCTCGGAACATGATACGTGTAGTGTACATTATTAATTTCAATCCCCACTCCCGACTCAGAACCCTGTTCTGCTCTGCTGGCGGGCTCCAGCAGTAGACCAACTTAGGTTACCCAGGATTTCCCTGGAAAAGGTCCCTGAGACCAGCAGGAGAGCATGCTGCCAGTCCAGAGACCTGTTGTGTACCAATTAGCTTCTTGCTGCATGCATGAGAGCAGTGCTTATCTCCCACTGACTACCGCTTAGGTACTGATGCACAGAGCTCCAACCTCAGACCTACAGAAGCCTGGGATCCCCAAGATCAACCCCCAGATACTGCTCCAAGGGGCAATCAGTTATCCCTAACAAAACTGACCAAACCATTGGGCACCACTAAATTTACAGCAAGAATCCCAGAAGCAGAGTAGCTGTCCCTAGGTCTTCTCTGGGTGAGGGGAGAGCCTTCGTGACTAACAGGAACCTCAGTTACCACTCAGGTCTGTACGGCTGAGGTAAGCTGTGGCGATTCCAAAAAACACCGGCCATTCAGTGACCATACCTAAAAAGCTGAGGAGGCTTCCTTCAGGGAAGAAGATCTTCCTGCCAAGGGGATTCTCTCCAACACTGTATTCCAGGAACCACCAGAAACTAACACCCAATACCTAAGATAGCCAAATGGGTAGAGGCCAGTGTAAAAGCTCAACCAACAAAAGACTGAGCAATACGGCATCTCCAGAACCTAGTTATCCAGGGGTAAGCAGCTCTAGATACCCTAGCATAATTGAAATTCAAGAAGATGACCTAACATCTATGCTTATGAAGAGGATAATAGAGGAAACAAATAAAATGCATAAAGAACTAGAGGAAGTTAAAGTTAAACATATTATGGCCATCCACAAAGAAATAGTGGAAGATAAAGACAAACAGTTTATGGCCTTTAGAGAGGAAATACTTAAATTACTGAAAGAAATAAAAGAAACAGAGGATTGTTCAAACAAACAGCTGAAGGAATTGAAGGAAAAACAGGAAAATACAGGTGGAGGAAATCAACAAAACAGCTCAAGATCTGAAGAAAGAATTGGAAAAATTAAAGAAAACACAAATGGAGGAAATTGTGGAGAGAAAGAATTTAGGGAAGAAAACAGGAACAACAGAGGTAAGCATAACCAATAGACTACAAGAGATGGGAGAAGGAATCTCAGGTGTGGAAGATACAATGGAAGAAATTGATGTATCTGTCAAAGAAAATGTTAAATCTAAAAAAATTCCTGACACAGACCATCCAAGGGATCCAAGACAACATAAAAAGATAAAACCTAAGAATAATAGGAATAGAGGAAAAAGAAGATTCCCTCCTCCAAGACCCAGAAAATATTTTCAACAAAATCATTGAAGAAAATTTCCTCAACTTACAGGAGAGGTCAATAAGAATACAAGAGGCCTACAGAACACCCAATAAATTAGACCAGAAATGAAAATCCTTCCGCCATATAATAATCAAAAAAGTAAGTATACAGAACAAAGAAAAAATACTAAAAGCCGCAAGAGAAAAAGGCCAAGTAACATATAATGGCAAACCCATCAGAATAACTCCTGATTTCTCAACAGAGACTATGAAAGTCAGAAGGGCCTAGACAGATAAGCAGACCCTAAGAGAACACAGATGTCAGCCCAGGCTACTATACCCAGCAAAACTCTGAGTTCTCACAGATGGAGAAAACGAGATAGTCAACGACAAAAACAAATTTCAACACTACCTACACACAAATCCAGAATTATAGAAGATACTAGAAAGAAAAATACAACCCAAGAAAACTAACCACTTTCAAGAAAACACAGGAAATAACTAATTTCTCTACAGTAAAACAAAAAGTAGCCAAACACACAAACTTACTCCCACTGCCAACATCAAAATCGAAGGATCTAACAGCCACTGGTCATTATTCTCTCTAAATATCAATGGATTCAATTCTCCATTAAAAAGACACAGACTGACAGAATGGATGTGTAAACAAGACCCAGCAATCTGTTGCATACAAGAAACACACCTAAGTCACAAAGATAGACACTACCTGAGGGTAAAGGGCTGGAAGACGGTTTTCCAAGCAAATGGACCCAAGAAGCAAGCAGGAGTAGCCATTCTAATATCTGGTAAAATAGACTTTCAACCAAAATTAATAAAAAGAGATGGGGAAGGACACTTCATACTCATCAAGGGAAAATTCCACCAGGAAGACAGCACAATCCTGAACATCTATGCCCCAAATACAAGGGCATCTACATTTGTAAAAGAAAGATTGCTAAAACTTAAACCACACATAGATCCCCACACATTAATAGTGGAGACTTCAACACCCCACTCTGAACAAAAGACAAGTCAAAAAAACAGAAATTAAACAAAGAAACAATGTCTCTAACAGAGGTCATGAATCAAATGGACCTAACAGACATTTACAGAGTATAACACCCAAACACAAAATAATTTACCTTCTTCTCAGCACCTCATGAGACCTTCTCCAAAATAGAGCATATGGTTGGTCACAAAGCAAGCCTCAACAGATACAATAAGATTAAAATAATTCCTTGTATCCTATCTGATCACCATGGAATAAAGCTGGATCTCAACAACAAGAGAAATAGCAAAGATCCTACAAACACATGGAAACTGAACAACTTTCTAATAAAAGACAGCTGAGTCAGGGAAGAGATAAAGAAAGAAATTAAAGTCTTCCTAGAATTCAATGAAAATGAAGACACAACATACCCAAACTTATGGGGCAGAATGAAAACAATGCTACGAGGAAAGTTCATAGCACTAAGTGCCTTCAAGAAGAAATTCGAGACTTCTTCAAGAACTTAAGGGAGCAACTAAAAGCCCTTGGGGGGAAAAAAGCAGACTCACCAAAAAGGAGTAGATGACTGGAAATAATCAAACTCAGGGCTGAAATCAATACATTAGAAACAAATAAAACAATTCAAATAATCAATGAAACCAAGAGCTGGTTCTTTGAGAAAATCAACACAATAGACAAACCCTTGGTCAAAATAACTAAAAGGCAGAGAGAAACCATCCAAATCAACAAAATCAAAAATGAAAAGGGGGACATAACAACAGACACTGAGGAAATCCAAGCAAACATTAGGACTTACTTCAAAAGTCTATATGCCACAAAATTTGAAAATCTAAATGAAATGGACAATTTTCTTGATCGATTAGACTTACCAAAGTTGAATCAAAACCAGATAAATCAATTAAATAGTTTTATATCCCCTAAGGAAATAGAAGCAGTCATCAAAAGTCTCCCATCTAAAAAAAGCCCAGGACTGGATGGTTTCAGCGCAGAATTCTACCAGACCTTCAAAGAAGAGCTAACTCCAGTTCTCTTCGAACTATTCCACAAAACAGAAACAGAATGTACACTGTCAAACTCATTCTATGAAGCCACAGTAACCTTGGTACTTAAACCTCATAAAGACCCAAAAGAGAAAAAGAATTTCAGGCCAATCTCCCTTATGAACATTGTTGCAAAAATACTCAACAAAATACTTGCAAACCAAATACAAGAACACATCAAAGATATCATCCACTATGACCAAGTAGGCTTCATCCCGGATATGCAGGGGTTGTTCAATATACAGAAATACATCAATGTGATCCACAATATTAACAAACTGAAAGAAAAAATACATGATAATCTCCTTAGATGCCAAAAAAGCATTTGACAAAATCCAACATCCATTCATGTTTAAATTATTGGAAAGATCACAAATACAAGGTGTATACCTAAACATAATAAAGGCAATATACAATAAGCCTATAGCCAAAATCAAACTAAATGGAGAGAAACTTAAAGCAATCCCACTGAAATCAGGGACAAGGCAAGGGTGCCCACTCTTTCCATATCTCTTCAACATAGTTCTGGAAGTCCTTGCTAGAGCAATAAGACAATTGAAGAAGATCAAGGGGATACAAATCGGAAAGGAAGGAGTCAAAGTATCACTATTTGCAGATGATATGATAGTATACATAAGTGATCCCAAAAATTCTACCAGGGAACTCCTACAGCTGATAAACACTTTCAGCAAAGTGGCTGGATACAAAATTAACTGAAAAAAAAATCAGTAACCCTACTATATACAAAAGACAAAAGGGCTGAAAAAGAAATTAGGGGAACAACACCCTTCACAATTGCCACAAAAGACATAAAATACCTTGGTGTGACCCTAACCAAGGAACTCAAAGACTTGTCTTCAAAATTTTCAAATGTCTGAAGAAAGAATTAGAAGAAGATATCAGAAGATGTAAAAACCTCCCATGCTCATGGCTTGGCAGGATTAACATAGTAAAAATGGCCATCTTACCAAAAGCAATCTACAAATTCAATGCAATACCCATCAAATTATCAACACAATTCTTACAGACCTTGAAAGAAAAATTCTCAACTTCATATGGAATAACAAGAAACCCAGAATTGCTAAAACAATCCTCTACAATAAAAGATCTTCTGGAGGTATCTCCATCCCTGATCTCAGGTTATACTATAGAGCAACAGTTACCAAAAACTGCATGATACTGGCATAGAAACAGAAAGGAGGATCAATGGAACAGAATAGAAGACCCAGAAAGAAACCCACACACTTATGGACTCCTGATTTTTGACAAAGATGTGAAAACCATACAATGGAAAACGATAGCATCTTCAATAAATACGGTGCTCTAACTGGATGTCTATATGTAGAAAAATGCAAATAGATCCATCCTTATCACCATGCAGAAAACTAAAGTCCAAGTGGATCAAAGACCTCAACATAAAACCAGACACATTAAATTGGTTAGGAGACAACTTCCTGAACAGAACACCAACAGCACAGGCTCTAAGAGCAACAATCAATAAATGGGACCTCATGAAACTCAAAGCTTCTGTAAAGCGAAGGACACTTGTCATCAAAATAAAATGAATGCCTACAGATTGGGAAAGAATCTTCACCAACCCTATATCTGAAAGAGGGCTAATATCCAGTATATAAAAAGAACTAAAGAAGTAGAAAAGCAACAAATCAAGTAATCCAGTTAAAAATGGGGAACAGAGGTAAACAGAGAACTCTTGATAGAGAAATATCAAATGGCAGAGAAACACTTAAAGAAATGCTCAAGGTCATTAGCCATAAGGGAAATGGAAATCAAAACGACCCTGACATTTCACCTCATACCCATCAGAATGCCTAAGATCAAAAACTCAAGTGACAACACATGCTGATGAGGTTGTGGAGAAAGGGAATCCTCCTCCATTGCTGGTGGGAATGTAAACTTGTACAATGACTCTGAAAATCAATCTGGCGCTTTTTCAGACAACAAGTAATAGCACATGCTCAAGATCCAGCTATACCACTCTTGGCATATATCCAAAAGAGGCTCAAGTACACAATAAGGACATTTGCTCAACTATGTTTGTAGCAGCTTTATTTGGAATAGCCAGGAGCTTGAAACAACCCAGATACCCCTCAACTGGGGAATGGATACAGAAATTGTGGTACATCTACACAATGGAATATTACTCAGCAATAAAAAACAAGGACATTTGCTCAACTATATTCGTAGCTGCGTTATTTGTAATAGCCAGAAGCTGGAAACAACCCAGATGTCCCTCAGTTGAGGAATTGATACAGAAATTATGGTACTTTTACACAATGGAATACTACTCAGCAATTAAAAAGGAGGAAATCATGAAATTCGCAGGCAAATGGTGGGACCTGGAAACGATCATCCTGAGTGAGGTATCCCAAAAGCAGAAAGAAACATATGGTATATACTCACTTATATAGACCTATAGGATAGGATGTTCATGCTGAAATCTATAAACCTAGGGAAGATAAACAAGAAGGAGGATCCAGGTTGGGATGATCAATGCTTACCTAGATGGACAAACGTGATGGACATTGAATGTAGGCGAAAACAAGCAACAGGACAGGAGCCTACCAAAGAGGGCCTTTGAAAGACTCTATATAGCCATGTATCAAAGCAGATATTAAGATGCACAACCAAGCATTCGGCAGAGAGCAGGGAATAATATGAAAATAGGGGGAGTTACTAATACTTGGGGAGAACAAGAGCTCCACAAAGACCAAATAGATCAGGGCACAGGGGTCTTTACAAGACTGTTTCTCCAACCAAGGACCATGTATGGATATTACCTAGAACCCCTGCTCAGATGTGGCCCCTGGTAGCTCAGTATCCAAGTGGAGATCCTAGTAAGGGGAACAGGTACTATTTCTGTCATGAACTCAATGGCGGGTTCTTCGACCCTCCCACACACACACCTGGTGGAACAGCCTAGCCTCTTCCAGAAGAGGACATTGCAGCCAGTCCTGAAGTGACAAGATAAACTAGGGTCAGATGGAAGGGGAGGAGGTCCTCCCCATCAGTGGACCTGGAGGGGGGCAGGGAGGAGATGAGGGAGAGTGGGAAGGAATGAGGGAAAGGGCTACGACTGGGATACAAAGTACCTAACCTATGATTAATATAAAAATAAATAAATTACATTTAAAAAAACAACAAGTATATCATGAAATTTGCAGGTAAATGGTGGGAACTGGAGAGGATAATCCTGAGCAAGCTATCCCAGAAGCAAAAAGACACACACGGTATATCTTCACCCATATAGACATATAATATAGGATGAACCTACTAAAATCTGTACACCTAAAGAAACTTATCAAAAGGGAGGACTCCGTCTAAAATGTTCAATCCCCAGCCAGAAAAGCAAAGCAGATAGACATCAGAAGAAGAAGGAAACAGGAAACAGCTTAGGAGCCTGTCACAGAGAGCTTCTGAAAGGCTCTGCCCTGCAGAATATCAAAGCAGATGCTGAGACTTATGGCCAACTGTTGGGCAGAGCGCATGGAATCTTACGAAATAAGTAGGAAATAATAAGATAGGGAGAGGACAGGAGCTCCACAAGGAGAGCAACAGGACCAAAAAAATCTGAGCACAGGTGTCTTTCCTGAGACTGATACTCCAACCAAGTACTATGCAAGGAGAAAACCTAGAACTCCTGCACAGATGTAGCCCATGGCAGTTCAGTGTCCAAGTGGGTTCCATAGTAATGGGAAGAAGGACTGCCTCTGACATGAACTGATTGGCCTGCTCTTTGATCACCTCACCCGGATGGGGGAGCAGCCTTATCAGGCCATAGAGGAAGAAAATGCAGCTACTCCTGATGAGAGCTGATAGGCTAGGATCAGAAGGAAGGAGAGGAAGACCTCCCCTATCAGTAGACTTGGAAGGGGCATGTGTGGAGTAGGGGGAGGGAAGGTGGGATTGGAAGGGAAGGAGGGAGGGGTTTATGGGGGGATAAAAAGTGAATAAAGTACAATTAATAAAAAGTTATTAAAAATAAAAGTAAGTTTAAACAAATAATAATAATAATAATGAATCTAGTAGGAAAGACAAAAATCTAATGGAGTCATATTTACCATAATAAGATTATAAACATTCACACAAAATACTAAAGCTTTACAAAACATGGAAAATTATCAAAGTCTTAGTCAATCACATGAAATTCTAACTGGATATTTGAAGTGCTAGATATAAGTTGTTTATAGAATTTCATAAGTAGAAGAGCATAATCTGCAGAAATTATGACTATTGATAGATTTCTTAAATCATAGTTTTCTTATTTTGTTTGGGAAAAGTAGAAATGTTAGTCAATGATCAAAGTGTTAATGTGAGATGCTCCTTTAATTCAAAAGAAATAGATAAACTTTTGTTCTTTCTAATTAATTTCTTCTCATTTTGGGTCAATACTCATAAATCTGCTTCACTAGCACTGAGATACTTCTTTCAATAATGAACTAATCCTAGGAGTGAACAAACAAATTCTAGTGAGTTATAATATATATGCTATCCTTGGATAAATAGAACCAACAATGAGTAAAACTCTGTGGAGACAGGACCATAAAATCCACTTAACAAACTGAGTGATTATGATCTGTGGTCTGAAGATTTTTGACTTCATGCTTTAAGACTCAGCTCATGTATTTCCTCTTCCCCTTCTTTCATAAGTTTCCCTGCACTCTGCCAATAATTTGGCCATGAGTCTCAGCATCTGCTTTGATACCCTGCTGGGTAGAGTCTTTCAGAGGCTCTCTGTGGTAGGCTCCTGTTCTGTTCCCTGTTTTCTCCCTCTTCTGATGTCTATCCAGATTGCTTTTCTCAATGATGATTGAACATCTTACCCAGGATCCTCCTTCTTGTTTAGTTTCTTTAGGTGTACAGGTTTTAGTATGTTTATTCCATATTATATGTCTAATATCCACTTATAAGTGAGTACATACCATGTGTGTCTTTCTGCTTCTGGAATACCTCACTCAAGATGATCTTTTCTAGTTCCCACTATTTGCCTGCAAATTTCATGATTTCCTTGTTTTTAATTGCTGAGCAGTATTTCATTGTGTAACTGTATCACAGTTTCTATATCCATTCCTCAGTTGAGGCACATCTGGGTGTGTCCAGATTCTGGCTATTATGAATAAAGCTGATACAAGGGGACAAGAGCTCCACAAGGAGAGCAAGAGAACCAAGAAATCTGGGCCCAGGGGTCTTTTCAAGGACCATGCTTGGAGATAACCTAGAACCCCTGCACAGATGTAGCCCATGGCAGTTTAGTCTCCAAGTGGGTTTCTTAGTAAGGAGAACAGGGACTGTCTCTGACATGAGATCAGTGGCTGGCTCTTTGATCACCTCCCCCTGAGGTGGGGGCAGCCTTACCAGGCCACAGAGGAAGACAATGGAGCCAGGCCTGATGAGACCTGATAAGCTAGGGTAAGATAGAAAGGGAAAAGGACCTCCCCTATCAGTAGACTTGGGGAGGGGCATGGGAGGAAAAGAGGGAGGGAAGGTGGGATTGGGAGAGAATGAGGGAGGCAGCTATAGCTTGGATACAAAGTGAATAAATTGTAATAAAATTAATTAATTAATTAATTCATTAAAAAGACTCAGCTCAGTTCCTTGGCCTCCTCACTTGAGCAAGCTACAGGAGACTGAAGATAAGTAAAAGACAAGGGATTGTCTCTCATGTCCTTAACCAACTACTGGTATCTTTTACAGAATGACTCCATTTTGATTTGAGTTCTAAATTGGGAACTAAGCCATTAAGTCTCCTGTGAAATCAACTTTGGGTTTTAAATACCAGAAGATAGTGAGTGGCTAATTTGGCATAACTGATTAATCCCACCAAGCATGTACTGACCCCTTTGGTCAGTCTTTCATGAATTAAGTTACAGGCATGCCATGTGATATATCCACCAATAAGGAAATTCATCCGTGCCACAGATAATGCCAATTCTTCACAAATTGTTATAAAAAATAGAAACAAATGGAAAAAATATCAAAGTAAGCAACGAGTATCTTTTACCAATATAGTGGTAAAATCCTTAATAACATATTATCAGATTGAAACAATATATGAAATGATATGTATTGCATCATATTCAAGTGAAATTTATCATCATCAACAAATGTTAGCTTTATTTTGAACAATAAATAAATTCACATTATTAAATATAAGAGAAAAGACATTAAATGCAGAAAATGTGTATGAAATAGTCAATATGTACTATGAGGAAAAGCTTTATGTAGAATAGGAACTTTCTTAAAGTTCCTATTTTAAAAAATATACTACCAATACTAGGCTTTGTATTGAAAGTCTGTTCCTCTTGGGATCACAAACAATATGTGATCATATTCCCTTAGCATTTGTATTAAACCTTATACAGTATAACATAACTCTGACTAAAAGGGGAGTATAGACAGATAAACACGTACACAAAGAGAGGGAGAAACAAAGAACACAGTATTAAAAATCAATAATAATTTTTAAATTCAGATAACGTGATCCAATGTACAAAAACCTAAGATATGTACTGAAAATGTTAGATTTAAAGATTTTTCTTACTATGGTAGTTGAATTCAAAAATCAATAAATAAATGCCAACCAGAGTTTTTATAGTAACAATGAATAAGTGTGCATTACAATTTTAGTATGTTAGTGTTTATAATAAAAGCTGAAGGAAGTAAGAAAATATTATCACATTATTACCAACAGACATTAAAAAACATAATTTTCTTATAAGAAATTAAGAAATAAAATTGAGTAGAGCACCTCCAGCTCTCCATGTTAAGTATAGTCATCATCATGCTAAGTGAACGGTACTTAAGAACAGGACCTGTGTTCTTGAACATGCATTGTTAGGGTTTATTGAGGTGCAAACTTCATAGAATGTATTTCTCACACACCTACATGACATGGCCTAGGTATAGTGTGTATGTGTGTGTGTGTATGCGCGCGTGCACATTTATGGTATAGTTGGTTGCATCTAAAACTATGATGAACTAAACTGCACAAAATTAAGTGAAACAATGGAGAAAATTGTGCTATGAAGAGTATAATAAAAGTGATATATCTGCTGCTATTCTAGAGCAACTCAGCATATTGTAACAGTAAGCCTTAATTTTAAAAAGTACACTATAAAATAATGATATGGAATGGAGAGTGCATAAATCTATGAGAGTCCTTCATTAATGTTATGCAGTATTGCAGTGCATAGCTGGATGTATCATGAGGTTTATGGATGTCCACTCAGTGGTTTTGCTTATACCAGCAATATCATAAGCACACAATGAGTGCAGTGCACTATGACGTTTTGAGAACTACTCTAAGTAAAATGCAGATTTTCGCTTCATTACAATTATGTGGTCCAGGCCATCACTGTCTAAAACAATCCTGTGCATCACATGACTGCAGTTTAATACTGTAAAGGCTGCCAGAAGACCTCAGAGGATGCAAGAATTAATACCAGAAATGAGACCAAAAGTCAGGGCAAGAGGTATGCATTTCATGGGCTACCATACCAGACTGTGGGCTTGGATGTAAATGTTGACTTTATGGTTATATTACTTTGCACTCCAAATGCTATCCAAGTGGCAATGAATATTCAAATGAGAAAATAAACCATTTGTCCACAAGTAAATGAATTTTTGAATTTGTTTGCAAAATGTTGGAAGGTTTGTTTGTTTGTTGTTTTTATTCACAGCTGTGAACTTTGAGGCAATGAATCACTAAACCCAAACATGAATATGAACTATGAAAGAAAATGTCTGGTTTTATCTATATATAACATGGTGCTTTGACAAATTGTTTGTTAATGCAGCTGTGACATGTATGATCAAAGAGGAATTCATGCTACCTGGATGTCATTTGAGATAAAAATAGTACTCAATTAGGCATCATTCCATGTCAGTTGTTAATAAGGTATGTTCTTTACATGTTAGAGAAACAACATACCAGGTGTTGCTTACTAGCCATTAAGCTGCTTCTGCACAATGTAGCTCAGTAAAGGGCCTGAAGAATATATCTGATATTTATCTGAGTGGAAAATTTAGTTTTAAAATACTAGCTAACACAAATTATATTCAGCCCAGAATACTATATATAAAAAAGAACCTCTAATTGTTGAGTCCTGATTACCATAGTCACTTGTTTTATTTAAATCTTCATTTCAAATCTTTTGCGCTTTCATTTTTGGACATTAATTATTTTCTGTGATATATATTTATAGAAATTGAGTTTATGCTTATTTTAATTATATCTAACATGAGTCATCATTTGGTTAAGGTTCTATTTTAAGTGACTTATATATATATTTAAGTAATCCATATTTAAGTAATCCACAGTCTTCTGTGATTGTTACTTTTTTTTAATTGAGAAAACTGAGGGATAATTCATATTAGTAACTTACTGAGACTCAGACACAAATTCAGAATATTTGGATAGAATTTTGAGAGAGGACTAGAGTGTCACTAGCTTTGTATACCTGATGATACCCACAATATGGGTTGGCTCTGTGTTGTTACTTCTATGTGTTGACCAAGAAATCTGCATATTGAGTGGATCCATGAGCTATAAGTAAACATTACCATGGATGACATGGTAGGCAGACACTCCAGACAGAAGCAATAACCACATCCAAACAGGAGAAAGCTATCCTACACTTTGTTGCACTGACACAGTTCCATGTGATACAGATGCCTGTTACACACAGGAATGACTCCCGTGTCAAAATATTAATTTGACACAGCAAAGTCATGAGAAGTATATGCAAGTTTGTGCCAATATCTATATCACTTGAAAATTTTTAGCTAGTATGCTATCTTAGACTACCTGGGCTATTGTGTATATAATATAATTCTAGAATTTCTTTTAATTTAATGATTATGATGGTTGTGTATTGTGATGGCTGATTAATTGAAGAGACATGCTAACTAAAGCTTTCAAATTGCTTTTGTGCCATTATGATAAGAATAATCCTGTATAGCACACAATTCCTAAACCAATAGTAGATTATTTTAAAAGGCTTAGCCAGTAACCCTTGAACTATCGTACATGCATAGGCCAGGATCCATTTGGGCAATGAAAGAAACAAATGATAATCTAAATCATAGGCAACACATTGATTTTAGCACTAAACTCAAATGAGTCTGGATGATTGCAGTGGTTGAAAAGCCAAAACTAATAGCTGTTAATCAATTGTCTCCTTTTAGTACTAGTACTAATTAGCATGGTGATCAATATTAATGCTAAATTTAACATTTAGAATAGCTTTGGGTTTCAGGGCTAATTAGTGTTAATATATTTGTAGCAGTCACTAATTATTGGCGGCCAATAAATTTATGATCATTATTAGGCTATTATAAAACTAAATAATGCCTCTATGCCATAAAGCTCCAAATAACAGGTCAAAATACTTTAAGGGACACATGGAAATATTGATAAATAATTACAACAGATATACCCACACATTCCTCAATTAATCATATTTATCATCCTAACAGATAAATATGAAATATTTCTGACTATGCTACTAGTGGACAATATTGCCTTAACTCACAATATCTAACAACAATATAATAGTTATGAAAGCTATTCAAATGTAATGCACTCAAATCTTCTAAAATATCCTGAACTAGAAATATCTCATAATATACTTTTTAAAATGGAAAATGACTATTCCTTTTTTTTTTAGTAATCACACATTTATTATTTGTATCCAGTATGGAGGTTACCGTGACTTAGTTTTGAGGTTATTCAATGAAAAGCAATAAAAGAAATTTGTCTTGTCACATGGGGCTGGGATCAAGTCTAAAACCCAATTTGTCATTGTGAAAATTTCTGACGGATACTAAAACTGTTAATCATTGTAGCAACTCCCACAACAATAGAAAACCATCATTTGATTCCCATCAAATCCCCATTACAGTAACTGAAAGCATGTAGATCAGTGATCTTTCTAATTTTCCTGGAAATACACAAAGACTTAACATAAAGGGCTCAAAGTAGTAGAGAATGTTTTAAGGATAAGAAAACATTTGTAAGTGTTACTTTGATGGTAGTGTGGTGATGATGAGATATTATGAAAGGGCTGGGTCTAGGTGCCTAAGAATTTTCATGCATTAGCTACTAATTCTAGGAGGGGATTTTTTGGATTATTTTATCATATGATATTCAAATGATCATGTATACTATTTTAATTTACATACTTTAATAGATATCTTTGTCCTAATATCGTAAGAATCATATTCCATTTATTGACTTTGATTTTATTAGGTGACAACCCTTAGCTTATTAAAAGAATTAATGTTGTTCTTTGCTCCTGTGAAAGAATCTGAAATTTCTTAAAAGTTAGTGTAAGGCAGGAAAACTGAACAAAGAAAAAACCTGCCTTCCTTTTGTGTTCAGGTTCTGCTCTCATTTACCCAAACATAACATGAAGCATTTTCAGGCTCTTTGCTTCCCTATTTCTACCTCTTTCTAAAATATTTACTCTAACTGCATTTCTAGACTGAATCTAACATAATGAATTAGAATTAATGAATAAATGAATGAATGAATCAGTGGGCACAGAGTAGAAAATCTTAGGTATTCTGCTGAAATCTACCTGGTAAATATTTTTAATAATCATATAATTAAACTTATTTTCTGGTAGTTTCAAAATATGAACGATTTTGGAAATTTTTGGTATTGACAGACTTTTCTTTTGGCTGTTTCATATGCCTTTTATTTTATTTTTCCATATTTTATTTTGTTGTTGATGGATGAACATAGTTGATGCATTTTAGAGAGGTTTCTCTCCTTCTAAAATTATTGATTTTTGTTATAGTAAATATATAGGTTATTATGACCTTGTTCTCATAGTTAATGGGACACAACAACATCTTCTCTCCCCTCCCCCATCAATGGAAAATTTAAGACATCTACTATGACATTCTCACTGGGTGATATTTAAATTCTAAAAAATGTCCCCTTTGAAGGACAACAACAGCTGTTTACAAGTTTTGCCAGAGTCCTTGGATTACCTTCTATGTACATGTTTCCCTCAAATGTTTGAGTGCATTTGTACTTAGACTCTTATACCAACTTAATTTTTTTCTAGTATTAATCACTTCAGTTTCTAACTCAATACTTTAGCCCCTCATCAGTATTACTGTAGTTTTGTGTTTGAGTTCAAGGATCCCTTCTTTTGTGGTTTATTGAGTGCTTTCAGTAGAAAAGTCAAATTAGCATGACCCCCACTCTGCAGTTTACTGCTTAGAAGGTTAATTACCTGTATGTATTACAGCTTGCTTTTCTTTGCTTTCCAGGACCTTTCAAGATTTGTTTATTTTTTAAATATTTTTTCAAGTTTATGGTTGCTATATTTTTTTAAATTAGCTTCAAATCAGCTGCCATGAATTTAGAACCAAGACATAGAATTTAATGATCTTGGCTGTGTGAAAGGCAAAATATGGGTCTATTCATGTCTGTGTTTCCCATAGTATCTGGAATGGCCCTATGGTGCTGAAGGCATCCATGAATGTTGGCTGATTGACAGTTAATTAAATCTGAGCAATTGAACCATATTGGAGAAAGTGACACCACAAAGCAGATTTATATCGCTATAAATTCATGATCATCAGCTTCAAGGAGGTCCAAACCATTGCCTGACGATTCTGCTATATATCTGTTTTCAACCTATTCCTTCACTTTTATAATGAGTACTTCAAATTGTCCTAGACTCCTTAGATCTCTGGCAATCTCACACTATCAACACCACTGTTCCCACCACAATTAGTTTGTGACCTAACATCTTGCTGTGTATTGAATAATTAAGCTATTAGAAAGAAATTATTTGAGATTCTGGCTGCCAAGTGTACCCCTCCCTAGTTCTGTAAAATGATTGGGGCAATGGTGGCACACTTGTAACACTGGGACATGGTAAGCTCAGCATAATCGCCTCTGCACAACAGTGATTGCCAATGTGTTCTTAACACATACCTGGCTATTTTTCAGATTACTATGTGAGAAAATTCCTGGGATCCCATGCTTGCCCTTCGAGCTGAATGAAATGAGGCAAATATTCTTTTGATTTTTCTTATTTCTCTTGTTATCATCTAACTCCTTTTCTGTTTCCTCTTAAATCGGGTTGTTTACTAAACTTATGCATTTATAAACTATATACATATATATGTATATGAGTCATTTATCATCTCCTTTAGTGAGGTTTACCATATCTACCAAAATATTCATCTTTTTCTCCTCCATACATCTCTTTAATCTTGTCATTATTATCACAGTTTCCCAGAGAAATATCTTAGTAAATTTTTTATAGTTGAACTATATAATTTCTAATAGTCTAATTCTTCTATAACCCAATCTACCAAACTGACTAAATGAAATGAGGCCTCCCTACCAGACATATGGCTGAAATTAACCATACTCAATAAATATTTTATAGTTGCAGTATACTACAAAAAACATACTGTGGCTACCAGATTAATTACACCCATAAGGCCCTGTTAACTGTCTTTCAGTTTAGATGCTGCATCTCACTTAACTGTATGGTACAATCTTGGCTCAGAGATTTCTGGGTGACAAGGTACCTTCAAAGAAGGTGCAGCTAACATGAAATTGAAACAATGCTGATTCTTACAAGACTCATGTAATTTTCTCTTCTGAAAGAAACAGCTAGTAAAATGATCTGGCTGAGTTCTATATAAGAAAAGGGATTAAGCACATTCCCTAGTGTCCTCCTAGTTTAGTGTCTTTAGGACTATAGATTTTTAGTATGTTTATCCTATATTATATGGCTAATACCACTTATAAGTGAGTATATGCCATGTGTGTCTTTCTGCTTCTGGGTTACCACACTCAGAATGATTTTTTTTCTAGTTCCATCTTTTTGACTGCAACTTTCATGATTTCCTTGTTTTCAATTGCTCAGTGGTATTCCATTGTATAAATGTAACACAATATCTGTATCCATTCCTCAGTTGTGGGACATCTAAGTTGTTCCCAGATTCTGGCTATTATGAATAAAGTTGCTAGGAACATAGTTGAGAAAAATTCTTTTTGTATGGTTGCACCATTGGAAGCGGGAAAAGACAAGAAACAAGACAGGAGCCTACCACAGAGGGTCTCTGAAAGAATCTACTCAGCAGGGTATGGAAGTAGATACTGAGACTCATAGCTAAACTTTGGACAGAGTGCAGGGAATCTTATGGAAGAAGGGGGAGATAGAAAGACTTGGATAGGATAAGAGCTCCACAAAAAAGACCAACAGAGCCAGAAAGCTCTTGACTCAGGAGGTTCTGCAGAGACTGGTGTGCCAGCCAAGGACCATGCATGGAGAGGACCTGGATCCCCTGCTCAGATGTAGCCCATGGGCAGCTCAGTCTCCATGTGGGTTTCCTAATAAGGGGAGCAGGGTCAGTCTCTGACATACACTCAGTGGCTAGCCCTTTGATCACATCCTTCCTGTGGTAGGGGAAGCCTTGCCTTAGGGGAGGAGGACATCCCTTATCAGTGCACTAGGGGAGGGGCATAGAGGGAAAAGAGGGAGGGAGGGTTGGACTGGGAGGTGATGAGGGAGGAGCCTACAGCAGGGATGCAAAGTGAATAAATTGTAATAAATAATAAATCAATAAAAAACCTGTAAAAAAGAAAAAGAAAGAAAAGGAAAGGAAGGAAGGAAGGAAGGAAGAAAGAAAGAACGAAAGAACGAAAGAAAGAAAGAAAGAAAGAAAGAAAGAAAGAAAGAAAGAAAGAAAGAAAGAGGAGGAAAGTATCCAAATTCTGAAAGTTAAAGAGGTCACTCAGTTGGTTTTCTGATTTTCTGGCACAGACTATCCACCCACTTCTGCCACCAGCACTGAAAACAACAACAACAACAACAACAACAACAAAACACTGTCAAAATAAACTGCTTCCGCATGAGATTGTGTCATTACGAATGTTTGGCCCAAACCGAAACAGAAGCAGCCTTGGAGACTCAGGCCTCCTAGGATCCACTGAGACCCCAAACACAAGAGTCTTACCTGACTTGATCTCAAATTTAGTCATGGCTACACCAACCCTTTGAAACCTTGCTTTTCATATTCTAAAGATTCAAACATCTCTTCTTTTTATATGTATTTATAAATACTTCTGTCACACTCATTATCTTCTGACCAGCTATGCTAAATTTTTTCAGGTTCATTTCTTGCTTTAAACTTGCTACCTAAGCAATCTCATTCATAATATTGACACCATATATTATACACTTTGTAATGCTCATCTTGAATCCCTTGCAAGTACTCATAGCTCTTCAACCCAGAAATTAACTATAAGTGTTTTACATGATTACTTAAATTCATATTCAATAACTTTATTTAGAAACTTCAAAGAAAACTTGAATGCAACATTTCCAAAATTGGTCTAATTTTCTTCACTTCAAAACTATTTCATTAATTGTAACTCCTTTCTTATACACGTTTCAACTTAAAACACCTTACCTTCTGTTAAACAGATTCCAGATGATGTTTAAGTCCACACGGTTCTCTGACACCTCCATTTCTGCCATGTCACTCAATTTTACTTCATCTATCATAATCATTGTTGCTGTTATCTATTTAACTGAATTCCTACATTCTTATCACCAACATCTGTATACAGTACAAAGAGCATGCTATAACAATATACACATGCTTAAAATAATCTTGATAAAATGTTTACTATCATCCAGCCTCTTGGAAGACTGAAAATGAAATTCCTAAACTTGATATATAAGATGCAAAAAGGTTTCCTTTGACTTTCTTTGCAGTCTTGTTAAATATCCTTCTCTCAAATATCATTCTCCCAGTCTCTCCCATGCACAGTTTCTTTTCTATTATTTTATACAGGCTCCTCACTGTCAAAAGGATCATCTCTCTGCCACCATCTGTTCTAAAGTATTTAAATATAAATAAGTAGATTAGGTGGAACTATGCTGGATATACCAGTATCTAGAGGCTCCTTTTTTGGTAAGCAAAAGAATGGCTATGTTATGGGTTAAATCTACTTTACTAAATTGTCCTTCAGATTTCAACATGAATCACTTCCACAGGAAGCAGAAACTGACCTTGCTCACTTCAAGACTGATTCATTTATTATGTACTTTCCTAAAACATTTCTTCCTTCAAGCTTATAAATATATATTAAAGGGTGATTGCTTAATTAATGTCTGTCTATATAAGTAAGTCAAAGGCTCCATTCAAACGTGTATCACATCTGTTTATGTTCACAAATTTATCCCTAGAGCCTGGCACAGTCCTGTTTTTTAAACAAATATACTCAGTATTTTTCAGATGAGTGGTTGCATGAGTTAAGAGATGAAACCTAACTGATACATAGTTCTTTAATATAGTTAAGGTAGAAGCAACTAAGAAAGAGACTAATGACAGGAAAAAAGGAATACAAGAATTAAATGTTACTGTTATCAGTCACTGAAGTCTGCCACATTTGTCATTTGCTATGTGTGTTGACATTTCTATCTTTGTCAATTTTTATAAGTATAAAAGGTTCACCTTACAGGATCTAATTTTATTTCATTTTGACTGATCCTATAAATATTTAATACATATATATATATAGGTATATATATATAGGTATATATATATATATATATATAGGTGCTATTCTAAATATCTGAAATAAGTGTAAATACATTGTGGGCCTGGCCTCATGTTAATGAGCACTATAGTCTGCATCTTGAAAGTCCTCAATTATTAAAAGCTTAGTCTCAGGCAAGCATCGTTAGGAGCTCGGAATGCTTCAAGATGAGGCCTAGTTGAAGTTGTAAGTCACTGGAAAATTCCTTTGAAATGAATTGTGGCTCTTTTCCTGTTCCATTAAATTTTGTTTTCCAGATCACAAAGTGAGTGGGTTGGGACCGTGATGTATTCCTACTGTGATATGCTGCCTTGAGACAGGCTTAAAGCCATGGAGCCAACAGATAATAGACTAAATTACCCAAAACTATACTCAAGTGAACAATTTAACTTGTAAGTTGCTTATTTCAAGAATTTTATCATAGTAATGAAAAACTGACCAACATATCCAATCTTAGAGGGAGCAAGGCATGCAGACCACTGAAATACGATGACGTTGCTATCAACTGAACAGGAACAGAGAAAGGGTGCTTTGATAACCATAAGTACTCCTGAGTCCAGATTGACTGGTACTCCTGACTCCATAATGGGAAGAAGGGAGCAACAGCGACACTTATCAGTTACTGAATATGAACTTCCAGAAACATTATGATACTATGTTAGAGACAGAGATTCAATAAAAATGGTTAGTTTTGAGCTTGATCTGGCTCATCATTTTATACTACATATACTATTCTATGTGCGTAAATGAGGACCCAAGCCAGTTCTCTGTGGCTCCAGACAAATAAATGAACAATAGGAAAGTTCTGAGGAGCTGTCTTGATCTGGTGAGACCTTGTTTCTTCCCCTGCTCTTGTTTGGTTAAATAAGAGATAACCACTATGCTGGTTAGTTCTAAGTCAATTTGAAACCAACAAGAGTGATCAAGGAGAAGAGACCATCAGCTGGGAAGCTTCTTCCATCAGGCTGGCCTGTGGGGAAGTCTATGCAGCATTTTCATGATTAATGATTGATGTGGGAGGTCAAAAACTTTTGGGTGGTGCCTCCTCTAGGCACATGTTTCTGGATAGTTTAAGAAGGCAGGCTGAACAAGCTATGCAGAGAGCCAGAAAGCAGAATTTTTCCATGGTTGTGGCTTTAGTCCCTGCCTCCAGATTTCTATGTTGGGTTCCTACTGAAACTTCATTGGATAATGACTGTAACTAGCAGGCTGCGTGAGAAAAATAAACTGCTTCCTCTCCAAGTTTCTTTTGATTGCGTTGTTCATTACACTGAAAACAAATTAGAATGGTCATGAAAGTCTTTTTAATCTAAAAAAAAAAAGAGGTCAGTATATTAAATATCTAGCCTTATAAGCCATCTTCCAGATTTTGTCAGGGATTTATGGTTGATTTGATAGCCAATTGGGTCATATTTCATGAAGAAGTTTCACTGACAAAATATAGAGTTTTCTGTTGGATACATTCTAAGACTGAGATAGGAATTCAGCTCTCTTTTATTTCACATGTCACTCAAAACACAATGCTTGGTTTAGTTTATCACTAAGCATCAGATAACGTAACAAGTGTTAATTGTATATTGTAGCCTTGTGATTGATTATGTGAGGGTAGTAGTATTACTATGATATTTAGTAAATCAAGATTTATGAAAATTAAGTCACTCTCTTAAGGTGAATGGGCCAGTAGGTCTGAAATTCGAACATAAATTTATTGCTCTAAAGCTGTCACTTTCAGTAGGTGGAAGTGTTTAGGGACCTGTAAGACAATGAAAATGTAAAGGACTATCAATGCACATAGGAAACTAAGAGTCACAGTGACATACTACTTCATTGGTGCTTCCATGCCTTCAAAAAAGTAGTTTTGCATGTCCCCTACACATTGGTTGGAAGGGTAAAATTCCCTTGTACTAACTGAAGCACTCAAACCGAATGAATAAAGTTATCCAAGACTGACAAAGATTAAATGTTTCTTTAAGTGTTTCTCTATCATTCTATATTCCTCTATTGAGAATTCTCTGTTTAGCTCTGTTCCCCATTTTTTAATTGGATTACTTGATTTGTTGCTTTTCAACTTTAGTTCTTTATATATACTGGATATTAGCCCTCCATCAGATAAAAGGTTGATGAAGATTCTTTCCCAATCTGTAGGCAGTTGTTTTGTTTTGATGACAGTGTCCTTTGCTTCACAGAAGCTTTACAGTTTCATGAGGTTCTATTTATTTATTGCTGCTCTTAGAGCCTGTGCTGTTGGTGTTCTGTTCAGGAAGTTGTCTCCTGTGCCAATGAGTTCAAGGTTCTTCCCCACTTTTTCTTCTAACCGGTTTAGTATGTCTGGTTTTATGTTGAGGTCTTTGATCCACTTGGACTTTAGTTTTGTGCATGGTGACAAATATGGATCTATTTGCATTTTTCTACATGTAGACATCCAGTTAGACCAGCACCATTTGTTGAAGATGCTATCTTTTTTCCATTGTATGTTTTTGACATCTTTGTCAAACCCATAAGCATGTGGGTTTCTTTCTAGGTCTTCTATTTGGTTCCCTTGATCCACCATTCTGTTTTTATGCCAGTACTATGCAGTTTTTATTACTGTTGCTCTATAGTACAACTCAATGTCATTAGTCATCAGGGAAATGCAAATCAAAACGACCCTGAGATTTCACCTTATGCCCATCAGAATGGCCAAGATCAAAAACTCAAGTGACAACACATGTTGGAGAGGCTGTGGAGAAAGGGGAACCCTCCTCCACTGCTGATGGGAGTGTAAACTTGTGCAATCACTCTGGAAATCAATCTGGCGCTTTCTCAGACAACTAGGAAGAGCGCTTCCTCAAGATCCAGTTATTCTAGGCATATATCCAAAAGAAGCTCAAGTACACAATAAGGACATTTGTTCAATTATGTTTGTAGCAGCTTTATTCGTAATAGCCAGAACCTGGAAACAACCAAGATGCCCCTCAACTGAGGAATGGATTCAGAAATTGAGGCACATCTACACAATGGAATATTACTCAGCAATAAAAAACAAGGACAACATGAAATTTGGTAAATGGTGGGAACTGGAAGGAATCATCCTGAGTGAGCTATCCCAGAAGCAGAATGACACATATAGTATATACTTACTCATATAGACATATGATATAGGATAAACCTACTAAAATCTGTGGGCCTAAAGAAACTAATCAAGAGGGAGGGCTCTGGTTAAAATATTCAATCCCTATCCAGAAATGCAAAGAAGATGGATATCAGAAGAAGGAGAAAATAGGGAACAAGTTAGGAGCCTGCCACAGAGGGCCTCTGAAAGGCTCTGCCCTGCAGATTATTAAAGCAGATGCTGAGACTTTTGGCCAATCTTTGGGCAGAGTGCAGGGAATCTTATGAAAGAAGTGGGAAATAGTAATATCTGGAGAGGACAGGAGCTCCACAAGGAGAGTAACAGAACCAAAAAGTCTGAGCACAGGGGTCTTTCCTGAGACTGATACTCCAACCAAGTACCATGCATGGAGATAACCTAGAACCCCTGCACAGATGTAGCCCATGGCAGTTCAGTGTCCAAGTGGGTTCCATAGTAATGGGAATAGAGACTGTCTCTGATATGAACTGATTGGCCTGCTCTTTTTTCACTCTCCCCTGAGGGAGGAGCAGCCTTAGCAGGCCACAGAGGAATACAATACAGCCACTCCTGATGAGACCTAATAGGCTAGGATCAAAAGGAAGGAAAAGAAGACCTCCCCTATCAGAGAGAGAGGCATACTTGGAGAAGGGGGAAGAAAGGAGGGGTTAGGAGGGGAGGAAGGAGGGAGCTATAGGGGGGATACAAAGTGAATAAAGTATAATTAATAATAAATAAATAAAATTTTAATTAAAATATTAAATGTTTCCCCTTGAATTATATGGGTCTTCATTTTCTCTGTTTTGGTGTGATTGTCACTAAATTTTTACATTGGTAACATGGACTTTATAAAGAGTCTGTATATTACTGATGCAACTTTAGCCACTCAATCCAGAGAATAATTCTACCTTCCATAATCTAAATAATTCATACAAATCTCAGTCACAGATGAAAGGTTGCCAAAAAATGTCACTTTCTTTGTTTCCTTAATGATTGTGGATTTTTTTCTTATTCTCAATTCTTTCCTCTTATTTAATCTAATGTGAAAACATTTACTCTTAGTTATCTTGGACAAATTTATTCATTTGGTTTGAGCTCTTCAATTAGTAGAAACATTTTTACCCTTTAAACCACCATGTAAGAGACCTATAAAACTACTTTGTTTAAGGCTTCAATGGCATGGAAGCATCAGTGAAGTAGTGTGCCATTGTAACTCTTAGTTTCCTGTGTGCATTAAATTTATACTGTCTTATCTGATTATAGGCCCCTAAACACTTCTACTTACTCAGAATTCATTGTTTTCAGATTCTCTGAAAAATAAATTGCAGTTAGACACAATAAAATGGCAATTAGACACAACTGTACTTTTATGACCTGCAACTTTCTTCGCTATTTTTATATCCTTTTGTGGAATACAGAAATAATTGGCTGTACTAACGTTTTCTTCTTTGCTTCTAAAAGCTGTTTAAAATTTTTTCTAATAGTTTTTGTATGGATATATCAGACAATTGCCTGTCTCTTTCTTTTGGGTTCAGCCGTATCTCTCACAAAATTTGCAGACACTCGTTCTTATACTGTCATTTCATTTAAAATGGGGCCTTTGAGAGCATGATCAACAGATATCTTTACAGTGGGCCTTACATAGGGCGGTAAAAAGAGGTATCTTCATAAGAGAGGATTTGAAGACTTAGATATTCAAGGAGGCAACAGGCATGCTACGACAGAGGCTGGTGTTAGAGTGATTCATCTATAAACCAAAAGTACTAAAGATTACCAGTCACAAGGATCTGCAACAGAGATATTCTACAGTCTTAGCAAGAGCATGGGCCTGCTATATCCTTCACTTTAGACTTCCGTTACAACTGTGTGTGTGTTTGCGTATACATATATTTGCTTGTTTGTTGAGACAGGGTTTCTCAGTGTAGCCTTGGCTGTTCTTTGTATACTAGGCTGGCCTTTAACTCACAGATAACCGCCTTCCTCTGCCTCCCTGACTGCTGAGAATAGAAGCGTGTGCCATCATTGCCCGGCTGATAATATGTTCTTATTGCTTTCAATCATCTGTTTTGTTCTAGAAGCTCCAGGACTCCATTATAACTTTAAAAGTTCCAAAAACTCATTCATCATTTCTTATGTTGCTACACATTCTTGAATCTGAATTTCTTTTTTCCTTCCTTCCTTTCTTCCTTCCTTCCTTCCTGTCTTCCCTTCTTCATCTCCTTCTCCTCCTCCTCATTCTACTCTTCCTTTTCCTCCTCCTTCTCCTCAATTTTTAAAATCTGTTTTAGAAGTTGTATCATACAATTACACTCGGGATTTATCCTAGTGAAGGATATGAAAGGAGGATATGAAAGATATAATAGAAAACACTTTGCTGTGGCACACAATATTAGCTTACTTCCTTTGGCTCTGTGCAGGCTCAAATTTCAATTTCTCAAGAAAAATTTTATACCGACCATTCATTATTCTATACTTATTATTTCGGTATAGACCTTACTCCTTGAATCTATTAGGATTTTAGTCTTATATGAATGCCTAGTTTCTTTTAACTTGAAAGTCTGCTCCTTCAAACATTTGTCTAATATATGAAAAAAAATTGTATCTTGAAACTCAAAATGCTGAGACTTTTTTCCCTTTGTGACTTCTACTTACCAGTCTTTCTTCTAAGACCCCTTCTAAGAAATGACCAGAATCACTTTGATTAATTTTGTAATATACTGTATCATCATTTGCACCATCACTTGAGCCTTTTTTTCTTTTTTAATTAAATTTTTAAATATTCTTTACAGTTTATTAACTTTGTATCCCAGCTCTATCCCACTCCCTCATTCCCTCCCAATCCCACCCTTCTTCCCTCATCTCCTCCCTGCCCCTTTCCAAGTCCGCTGATAGGGGAGGACCTCCTCCTTTTTCATCTGACCCTGGTTTATCAGGTCTCTTCAGGACTGGCTGCAAAGTCCTCTGTGGCCTGGCAGGGCTGCTCCTCCCTGGGGGAGGGAGGAGGTCAAAGAGCCCGGCATTGAGTTCATGTCAGAGATAGTCCCTGTTTCCCTTAATAGGCTACCCATTTGGATACTGAGCTACCATGGGCTATGTCCAAGCAGAGGTTCTAGATTATATCCATATATGGTCCTTGTTGGAGAAACAGTCTCATAAAAGGCCCCTGTGCCCTGATATATTTGGTCCTTGTGGAGCTCCTGTCCTCTCCAAGTCTTATTAACTCCCCCTTCTTTCATATGATTCCCTGCACTCTGACCAAGGTTTGGTTATGAGTCTTAATATCTGCTTTGATACATCACTTGAACCTTTTTAAGAGTCCCATTTGGGGTTTTGATTACTTAGTAGTTCCTGGGTTTTTCTCACCCTTTTCCTTTCTGCTGTTCTAGCAGAGAAGCCACACAGTGGTACATATTCCACAATAGTGTAATGACCTTTGATTCAGTATGAAGATGTTAACGGAAAGCCTGAGTCAAAAGGGGAGTTGTAGGCTGAATATTACTTCCAGATTCAAGTTAAGACATTAAGCTGGTATTTGTTCTGGGGTACCGGGTTGTAACATTTTTGATTTTGACCTATGTATCCAAGGATCACAAAGGAAATGTATGCATATGAGAAAAATCAACACAGATGAAATGAATATTCTTACAGTTTTGACCTCAAAGCAGGAGTGGAATCATGGTGCACACAGTTGACTGTGTAAGGGAATCTACATATGGCTTATTCCTCTTGGCACTAAAAGCTGACTTTCTCTTGGTGTGTTGGCACAATTCCAGCTCTCTTTCGTGTTTTTCCTCTTATTGTACAATGTAGGCTCCAAGATACTGCACTTCAGAATTCTTGTCAGTTTACATCATACCAAGGAAATTATTGCTAGATCAGCACTTTGAGCTTGGTCAATTTGGTTGTTTCCTTCGATGTATCCCGTGTTTTCTTTTGACCTCAGTGGTCTATAATCCTATAGAACTATAATCCTAATCAGAAACTTAACAATCAAGGTGCCTAATCTTGTGAGTTTGAGGGGACCTTTATGCGCTTATAGGTCTCAAGTGACTTCTTACACTTGTAAGATACTGTTTTCAGGAAGAATTGGGAAGGTAAGTGACACTATCCCCTCCCCTGGCTCTACTCTTGTGTGCCTCATCATCCCTCTTCTGGGACCCTATGGTGAATGACTCTTCTCTGTCAAAATCTGTATTTTCACTTAGTTTTTCTCCACTATTGATAAAGTGTTCAGTGTTGCTCTCAGGTCACAGACAAAGTAATTTACCTAAGCTGTAGTATTTCTAAGTAGCGAGACTATATTTAAATGTAAGCTTTGTAGTTCTAACAATTCTCCCTCACAGATGTTAACTGGTTTGCCTATTTATTGACATCTCAACATGAGACAAAAGACACGCCATCTTAGCACTTTCTGGACCTGTTCTTGGGTGCCACTCTCTGATTATACACTCAAACTGTCTCATCTCTCAGATGCTGGGTGTTAGGTCTCAGGCAGTCCATTTATCTGGAAAGGACCTCAAGCTAGACTATAGGATTTCTATCAGGTAAATAAAAGCCAGCATTCCTCAGGAACTTGTAGTATCGGTTCCTATCTTCTAAAAGGAGTCATTTTCTCTACCTCTGGCAGAAGGGACATCTGGCTACCTGCAGTTGCACATGGAAGCCTATGCTGACCTCTAGGGTCCCTCAGTCCCTGCTCACAAGTATTTATCATACATTTCAAAGTTTATGCTAGCCTCGCTAGGTTTCCCTCCCTTCAGTTACTCCTTTGTTCTCTTAATAATGACAAAGTCCACCCTGCCTCTGCTAGTCTCCCTTCTCTCACAGATAGCCCTTGCAATGCCCAGTCTGCTTCTCTTTCTTTCTGTGCTGAACTCATGTAGATGCCTCTGGATATTCTCCTTTACCCACACTGAAAACCTCTCCTAATAGTGCAGCGATCACATCGGCAGTTTCTTTCCTGTGCCTCCTAATATACATTGTCTTCCTTTTTTTCACAAAAATGAGAATAATTACTTCTGGCTCTCAAATAATTTACAAGAATAGTTTCAGGGTTTAATTAGAAAATGAGCAATAGTTTTAGAAACTTTGGTGCATCTTTAGGTATTAATACACTGAACTATTTTCAACTAATTAAGACAGTCTTTTTCTATTCCCAGTCATATTTTCCATCATACCTATAACTGTATACATCAATGCTTCTCCCTCCTCAGAAATCTTATGTAGACTTCTCTGTGTTTTAACTTATTCTTTGGAATGAGAGTGAAGTAAAGGAGGTGTACTCAATCATTTCTGTTTTTATTTGAGTTTGTCATTCATTTAGCTTTTCTAGGCTAGGTTCTATTTTATGTGAAACTTTGACCTTTAAACAAATCTATTAAAATATTAGATGATAATGGGAAATAGCTAGAGAATTAGTAATCCTCTTTAATTCTTTTGAAATCTTGTGTATTTCACCTATTCATAATTTATAGTTCTTTTTATCCATTTGTGACGTGAAAAAAGAAAGAGTGAGTCTGTACCATGCGTGTCTGGGATACCTCACTCAGGATGATCTTTTCTAGTTCCATCCATTTGCCTGTAATTTCATGATTTCCTTGTTTTTAACTGCTGAGTAGTATTCTGTTGTGTAAATGTGCCACAATTTCTGTATCCATTCCTCAACTGAGGGACAGCTGGGTTGTTTCCAGATTCTGGCTATTGCAAATAAAGCTGCTATGAATATAGTTGAGCAAATGTCCTTGTTGAATGGTGGGATACCTTTGGGATATATGCCTAGAAGTGGTATAGCTGGATCTTGAGGTAGTACTATTCCCAAGTTTCTGAGAAAGTACCAGATTTATTTCCAGTGTTTGTACAGGTTTGCACTCCATATAATACAGGAGAGCCATACTAAGACTATGGACCTAAAGAAGCTAAACACTAAGGAGGATCCTTGGGAGGATACTCTCCTTCAGAATAGCAAACAGGGTAGACACCAGAAGCAGCGGAAGAGAAGAAACAGATAAGAGTCTACTATAGAGGGTCCTCTGAAAGGCTCCACCCAACAAGGGATCGAAGCAGATGCTGAGACTCACAGCCATACATTTGGCAGAGCATAGGGAGTGTTATGAAAGAAGGGTGGGATAGAAGGGCACTGGGGGGACAGGAGCTACACAAGCAGACCAACAAAACTAAAAAAAATGAGCCCAGGTGGTCCTGCAGAAACTGTTACACCAACCAAGGACGGTGTATGGAGCGGACCTAGAACCCCTGCTCAGATGTAGCCAATTGGCAGCTCAGTCTCCAGGTGAGTATCCTGAGTTAAGGGGGCAGGGGATGCATCTGTCATGAATATGGTTGCCCGTTCACTTGCCCCTGGCGATATGGCCTTACCAGGCAACAGAGGAAGATGATCCTGGCAGTCCTGATGAGACTTGATAAGCTATAGACAGATGGCAGAGGAGAACTCCTTTCAATGGACTAGGTAAAGGGGATGGGGGAAAGAGAGAGGGAAGGTAGGACTGGGAGAAGTTGAGGGAGGGGACTTCAATCAGAGTATATAATGAAAAAATTGTAAAAAAAATAAAAATTAAAGTTAAAAAAAGAAAAAGAAAATGAGGGGCAGGAGAGAGGGCTCAGAGGTAAGAGCACAGTCTGCTCTTCCAGAGGTCCTGAGTTCAATTTCCAGCAACCACAGGGTGGCTCACAAGCATCTCTTCTGGAGTGCAACTGTACATGCAGGCAGAACACTGTATAAATAATAAATCTTAATGAAAAAAAAAAGAAATCAATAACGAACATGAAGATTATCTATTCATTCTTCACCTCAGTTTAATTCTCCAATCCTAGAGCTAGCAAGTATAATATTATGATTTTTATTCATGCTGTTATTTCCTTATCAATGGATAGCTGTGATTGCAGTAGCACTTACAAAATATGTAATAACCTCTGACCATTTTGTTTGTGTATTTCATTTCAGGTATTAAAAAAATAAGTCCTATTCATGATGTATGGTTCTGGCTGAGACAATTTAAAATCATTTTTATGTCATTTTAATAGACGAGTAATTAAAGTAAACTACTCAAAATACGTACTAAAAGAAAGATGCACACATATAGATATAGACATAAGCAGAAAGAAATGATGTATATTTTTCTGCCTGAGTGGTTATTATAGGACTATGGTTCCATATATTTTAGCAGCCATGTTCAGTCTTTGTGGAGACTCTTGAAGATAAGAAATCACTGCAAAAGGGAAGAGGAATTGGGAAAATAGAAGATTAAAACCTTGTGCCTTGTGTTATTTATTTCTCATTGATTTTTCCCTTGTCAGGCATCCTCAATACCATTCCAATAAACATCCCTCCTCTCCTTTTTTAAAAAATGTAATTCAAGTGAATCATGTGTCATTTATAGCCCAGAAGAAGTTTTATACTGTGGATATAGCAGAATACATGCTATAAATTACAACCAACGGTAATGAGAGACGTGATAGAAATAAAACTTCAATGGGAAAAGAATAAAATAATCATAGGAAAATGAAGTTGAATGTAATGAAAATTTAGGTTGTTTTGGAATTTTGTTTCTCTGACATATGCTAATTAGATACTTGAAAATACAAAATACTAAGGAACTCACAGTAAAGAAAGAACAGCCGCTCCTGAATAGCTACAGTTTTCCTGAACATTTCCATATCACCCGTTTCCTACCCTGCATCAACTTTATGGCAAAAGTTACTATTATTTTTATTTTACAGTAAAAAAATTCCCAAATACATTTTTGGGGGCCAAGATCACACATCTAGATAGTACTATCCCCTCCATGGACAGAGATCAAAGAATAAATTATGGTGCATATGACAAATCTAGCTTCTACTCAGTATATTACATATGGTACAAAATTACTCATTGAAAAAAAGAAATACATTTCTTTTTCCTTGTTTAGATTATGATGATAACAATACTACTCAAACGTCCACATATATTTGTATGCTAAGAATACAATTCCTAGCATATGTGTGTATATGTACATACATGCCTATGAAGCATTCAGAGCAGTCTGCCATGACTACAGGCCTGTTCATTCTGCATTGAACACACCTGTAAAAATTAAGGGCTAGAAATAAAATTATTCTTAATATAACTTTTCCCATATTATAAAATTCCAAATGTTACCATGGAAGACATTCAGCCTTGAATTTCCTAGTATGGTTCAAAAACACAGACTGAAGAAAAAAAAATAGTAAAGCCACCTCAGGTCTCACAAGTTTTTATTTCGGTGGATTCATGCCTCAATGACTCTCAAGGTCCCTGCCAGTCTGGCAATTCCCTGTGTTCTGATTTCTCAGTGTGAAAATGCCTTATGTCTTCTACACTCAGCCAATAAAGCTGTAAGAAGGGATACTTTGAAAATGAGCCTTTTAAATTTCATTCTTCGGTATTTGTACAACCAGAATACAAATGGTGTCAGCTCCATTATCTCCCAGCACAAAATGTTCCTTCCCCAAGGCCAAATCAGTGGTAGGAACCATGGAATTGTGCTCCAAGTACCTCAAGGGCAGCTGGCCACTTCTATTTCTAGATCCCAAACACCTGCATTTCTCAAAAGCTGGTCCCGTTTCAAGAAGAGACGTTTGGCAGTCATTAATATCCTGCTTGCTTACTGAGGGTTTGAGAACCTTGAAATGTCAAGTTTTAGCTTGAGGCCAAGTTGAATTTGTGAGCCCTCATCTTGATGGGTGATGAGATCATTTACATTGGATTATACCTCCAGTGTGCACGCAATTTAGTAAATGGTGAGTACAGTGGGGATTACAGCAGCCCATCTGCTGGACACTTTCGTATGATAGCTCTCTCATCTCACCTCCTAGGTGTGCAATCTTCATTCAGGAAGCAGATTTGAAGTAGAAAATCAGTTCTTTCAGGCCATATCATCTGCTCCTCACTCTTCTGAAGGATGTAGTTTGGTCCACAGCCACATGGAGAAGTAGACAACCACAGGGCAGTGATTCACAGCCAGAACACAATACAGTCTAAAAACCACCAGTGATGTACACAGCAGGCCATTTGCTCACTATTGTTAGGAGATACGATAAACATTTTGCAAAAGGCATGCAGGTAGGTAGAGGGAGAGAAAAACAGAGATAGGGTCTTTTTAATTTTTTTTCCATCTCAAAAAATCAGAAACGGGGATGTTCAGTTGGCATTCAGTCATTTGTAATATGAATATCCTGTCGGTCCCTGCTGGGCTTTTAAAGCACCTCTGATGTTATGTGCATCAGTTTCATGTTGGTGATATAAATGCTGCAAGACCATAAACTGTGTTTAAGAAATACAGAGTAGAATAATGTAATGTCCAGGATACATTGCAAGGTGCTCCTGGAGCACTTGCATTTAGGGTGATCCTTGAGTCAGTCAGGTGATTATCAGAAATAGAGTTGGATGATTTACAAGGAAAACATACGTGCATAGGGTGGAATTGAAATAAAATCAGGTGTAGAGAAAGTCTCCCCAGGAAACTAGAACAGGCCCATTTATCCAGGCAACAGTAACACTGAATTCTACTTACCTTTGCCTGCTGTGGAATGGGAGTTACTTTGATGGTTCCTGCTGATGGCTGATTAATTCACTAATAAATGCATTCAGCTGTTCTGTATTGAGTGCTTCATACGTTGCTAGTACAATGATAATAAATGGTTTTCTGAGTTGAAATCTAGATTTTATCTGAATCCTTAATAATTTTAACTCAATCATTTTGTCAACTAGGAGTTTTGTTTTGACTCTGATAACAGCAGTGTGGTGATAGTACTTAAATATGGGGCTTATTCTGTCTGGTAGAAATCCATATGTGGCTTCTTGAGAAGAAGTAGAAGTTCTGTATATGTCTCTGGAGTGTTGTCAAAAGCCCCAGGCTTCTGAGTCACAGGAATCAATTCAGTGTACAGTACAAGCCCACTTGCCTAGGAATATATGCTCTTCCCCGTGCTCAGTAGGTCTGTAGCCATCTGTGCACTTGATTCCTGTAATTTAAGAGAGGTGGACGGTTCACTCTGGATTTGAGTCTAACCCTGGGTTGATAGGAAGACTGGAGTAGTCTCTTCTTACGTGCTCACATTTGAAAATAGGAAAGGCAGACCACAGAGACATCATTTTGTTGAACAATACATGAGACATATTTATGTTCCTACTCCTCCCTAGGGGCCATCTTTCCAAAGTTATTTTCCCCTCCTAAAATGCAAAGAATAATGGCAACCTCCATCTAACAGCCACAGGGAAGACGGCTACTAATCTGTTCTTCTTCTACTGACCACTCAGCTGCTACCATAGAGCATTTTATCTGGTTTTACCCTGTCATTTAAGGCTAAGGTTTGAATAAAAGAGCACTATGTGTTACTGTAAGGACAAATAAGAACTCCAATACAGATTAACTTGTATTCTCATGAAGATCACCTTCAGAAAAGATACAATGAAAATGCAGCCATTCGAAATTCCTCTATTGAGAATTTTCTGTTTAGCTCTATACCCCATTTTTTAAATTGGATTACTTGATTTGTTGTTTTTTAACTTCTTGAGTTCTTTATATATTTTAGATATTAGCCCTCTGTCAGATATAGGGTTGGTAAAGAGCCTTTTCCAGTCTGTAGGCTGTTGTTTTCTTCTGATGACAGTGTCCTTTGCTTTATAGAATCTTTTCAGTCTCATGAGGTTCCATTTATTGATTGTTGCCTTAGAGTCTGCGCTGTTGGTGTTCTGTTCAGGAAGTTGTCTCCTGTGCCAATGAGTTCAAGGCTCTTCTGCATTTTTCTTCTAACAGATTTAGTGTTTCCGGTTTTATGTTGAGGTCTTTCATCCACGTGGACTTAGGGTGATAAGTATGGATATATTTGCATTTTTCTACATGTAGACATCCAGTTAGACCAGCACCATTTATTGAAGATGATGTCTTCTTTTCCATTGTATGGTTTTTTTGTGAAAAATCAAGTATCCATAAGTGTGTGGGTTTATTTCTGGGTCTTCTATTCGATTCCGTTGATCCACCATTCTGTTTCTACGCCAGTACCATGCAGTTTTTATTACTATTGCTCTGTAGTACAGCTTGATATCAGGGATGGAGATACCTCCAGATGATCTGTTGGATCATTTTGGAAATTATGGGGTTTTTGTTTTTCTATATGAAATTGAGAATTGTTCTTTCAAGGTCTATAAAGAATTGTGTTGGTATTTTGATGGGAATTACATTGAATCTGTAGATTGTTTTTGGCAGGATGGCCATTTTCACTATGTTAATCTTGCCAGTCCATAAGCATGGAAGATCTTTCCATCTCCTCATATCTTCTTAAATTTCTTTCCTCAGAGACTTGAAGTTTTATTTTTCAAACATGTCTTTCAATTGCTTGGTTAAAGTCACACCAATGTACTTTATGTTATTATGAAGGCAGAGAAACACTTAAAGAAATGCTCAACGTCTTTAGACATCAGGGAAAAGCAAATCAAAACGATCCTGAGATTTCACCTTACATCTATTAAAATGGCAAAGATAAAAACTCAAGAGATAATACATGCTGAAGAGGATGAGGAGAAGGGGAACCCTCCTCCATTGCTGGTGGGAACATAAACTTGTACAACCACTTTGTAAATCAGTCTGGTGCTTTCTTAGACAATTAGGAATAGTGCTTTCTCAAGATTCAGCTATACTGCTCCTAGGCATATACCCCAAATATGCTCAAGTATAAACCAAGGACATTTGCTCAACCATGTTTGTAGAAGCTTTATTTGTAATAACCAGAATCTGGAAACAATACAGATGTCCCTCAACGGAGGAATGGAACAAGGAAATCATGAAATTTGCAGGCAAATAGTGGGAACTAGAAAAGATCATCCCGAGTGAGGTATCCCAGAAGCAGAAAGACACACATGGTATATACTCACTTATAAGTGGATATTAGACACATAATATAGGATAAACATACTAAAACCTGTACACCTAAAGAAACTAATGAAGAAGGAGGACCCTGGGTAAGATGACCAATCCTCACTCAGAAAGGCAAACAGAATGGACATCAGAAGAGAGTGAAAACAGGGAACAGGACAGGAGCCTAGACAGAGGACCTTTGAAAGACTCTACCCAGCAGGGTATCAAAGCAGATGCTTAGACTCATAGCCAAACTTTTGGCAGAGTACAAGGAATCTTATGAAAGAAGGGGAAGATGGAAAGAACTGGAGGGAATAGGAGTTCCACAAGGAGAGCAAGAGAACCAAGAAATCTGGGCCCAGGGGTCTTTTCTGAGACTGATACTCCAACCAAGGACCATGCATAGAAATAAGCTAGATCCCCTACACACATGTAGTCCATGGCAGCTCAGTCTCCAAGTGGTTTTCCTAGTAATGGGAACAGGTACTGTCTCTGAAATGAACTCAGTGGCTGGCTATTTGATTACTTCCTCCTGAGGGGGGAATGACCTTACCAGGCCACTGAGGAAGATAATACAGCCAGTCCTGATGAGACCTGATAGGCTAGGGTCAGAGGGAAGGGGAGGAGGACCTCCCCTGTTAGTGGACTTGGGGAAGCCTATAGGAAGTAAGGAAAGATGGAGGGTGAGATTGGGAGGGGACAAGGGAGGGGACTACAGCTGGGATACAAAATGAATAAAGTACAATTATATATATATATATATATATATATATATATATATATATATATATATATATATGAAAATGCAGCACCAGCTGAAGACTTATAGGTAATGCAATAATCTTTTCACAATACAAAAAGACTAGAGTTCTTCTACCCACAGTGTCAAAATATGGTGGCTAGCATGCCAACTTTTATGATTACATTCAAGTTAAGAAATAGGGTGGCATGTGGGTGCAACGTGTGATTTTTAGAAGTCTCTTCCTAGTCCACTTAGTGTCTTTGATAACCCCTCTCTGCAAGAGGTTGAGAAATATCATATTATTTCTACTTCAATGCCATAGAAAGGATCTTTTAATAGAGACAGTTAATATAGATAGCATCAGTCTCTCATTAAACTATTCCCTTCAAGAAAGACAAAAAGTGGTAGAAAATCACAGTTCTTTAAATACTAATCATTTTTCCTGGGTATTGGGGAGGTATGATAGTTAAAGTAATGATGATTTGTAACAGTGAACATGCACCATCCCAGGTGACTCCCACAAGGGCCATCCCACAACACCTGTCAACTTAGACAACTTTGATAGATAAGAAGAAAAGGTCATGTGTATGTAAGATCATCGGTAAGGAGAGTCTGTGCTGACATAAGGTATACATTCAACTAATTTTTTAAAATAAAGAAATGGATAGAGATTTCTGTTTTTTCACATTTTCCTGGCATGTTGCTATTTCTTACATAATTTCTTCTGGGTCACTTATCACAATCTTGATAAACATTTTTAAAAGATGCTTGAAAGGTCAGTGGGATGGTTCGGTGACTACAGATGCTTGCTGCCAAGCCTGGTGGCATTTTTTTTAATACTATAGACTTAAATGATAGAGAGAACCAGTTGCTTCACATTGTCCTTTCGTGTTCTCATATGCCTCTGAAAATGCACATATGCTCATAAGCACATGCATGCATGCATACAAACATCATACAAACAATTAAATGCAAACGTTACCACATTGAAATCCAGGATTCGTAGGTCAAATGTCTTAAGTTGTACTGATGTTTTGCTTCCAGCATTTAAATTAATATTTTGATAAGTTGTTCATGTAATATCATGTCAAGTATTTTAAAAGTGAAAATATCAGGAACTGGATTTGTTATACATAATGAAGATTAACTGCCCATCTTCCTTCTACTTACATCTCAATTGTCAATCTAAATATCCCGAAGTGGTATGGATTTAATTTCAAATTTAATTTCAAATTACATCTCTACTACTCTCAGTCTTTGGAATGATTTCACATGGCTTCATTTTTTTTTTTTTGATCTTTTGCTGAGAAGGAGAAATTTTTTACATTGAAATACCATTAGGAATTAATGGATATTTATCTGAGATTGAAAAATAATGTGAAAAATCCCCTTGGTATCATTAGCATATAGTAGGCTCTCAATAAACAGAAGCAATTTTTTATTGAAAGTATTGTTTTCATATAATATATTCTAATTATATTTTCCTGTTCCTCCCAGTTTTCCCCTTCCTTCCATCCCATCTGGATCCATACCCTTCCTCTCTCAGGAACCAAACAGGCATCTAAAGAATAATGATAAAATAAAATAAATAATAAAAACAAATAAATCAGAAAATTTCAAAGCAACCAAATAAGAAAAGAGGCAAAGGTGGGGGGAACCAACAAGAATTGCATGTAGACACAGAGACATACACATTCACACACAGGAATCTCATAAAACTCTGTACAAAAGCACACACACACACACCAGACCTGTAAGGTAAAAAAAAAAAAAAAAAGCAATGCCCTGACTTAACAGAATAAGACCAAGAACCTCCAAAGATGCCACTGAGTTTCATTTGGTCATCTACTGCTGGACATGGATCCTACCTTTTGTCTTGTTTTGCAATGATCCAGCAATTTAACAGGAATTCACAAAGGCAGAAGCTCCAGGGCTGCCCACCTCGCCCCTCCACTAAACCCAGATCTACATGGCCCAGGGACCATGTGTGCAGCCAGGAAAACTAGTCCAAGCTGGAAGGTGCTTCAAAAGGGAAGGGCATGGTTAAAAGAAAACGGGGACAGGGACCCCCAAAGAAAAGTTTTTACAAAAGTGGACTTTCTTCTCCCCAAAACCAAAGTGTCACATACGCTCAAAATAAAATATAAAGTAAAAATGCTGCATTAGAAAAGTTTACAGTGTCAAGCCTTTACAGTAGGGAGACTGTCCCTAAAGTGTCAAACATTCCATAAAAGTTCATGGAAATGGGGCCTATACCTAAAATACTATGTAAGTGTTGCATTGAAAAAGTAAAAAGTCACTATGGTTTCTATGTAGTGCTTTGGGACCCATACGGAGGCAGAGGGATAGGGACCCTGATGTGGCCACCCACCTCAGCATGGCCTTATGCTCCAACTCAAGGGGGTAAGGACATACCCTTAAGAGTAGTTTGTCTCCTCAATAAGACTTGCCATGAGAAAACTAATTTTTCATTTTCAATTTGCAATCGTCCGGGGTAGGGATAAGAGCATGTGTCCAGCCTTCCTCTCAGCTTGAGGACACTTTGTATGTGCAGACCTGTGCAGGCCACAGTCTCTGTGAATTCATATGTGGGCCAGCCCTATTATGTAAGAACGTATTGATGTCTGGTGTCCTCCATCAATTTTGGCTCTTACATTCTTTCTGCCTCCTCTTCTGCAATGTTTCTTGAGTCCTGAGGGGAGGGATTTGATGGAGATGCCCCCTTTTTAAAGCTTAGTGTTCCGAGGTCTTTCACTCTCTGTATCTTGTCCAGATGTGGGTCTCCGTCTTTGTTCGCATCTGCTGCAGGAGGAAGCTTCTCTGGTGATGGCTGAGCAAGGTAAACACCTTTGAGAGTAGCAGAATGTCTTCAGAAGTCATTTTATAACTACAATCCATTAACAGAATAGTAGTATTTTGTTTTACTCTAGGTCCCTGGCCTATAAAGGCTCAGGTTCTTTGCCACCCAACCGGAGTTGGGTAAGCATTCCATCTCATGGAATGGGCCTTAACTGAAATCAGATATTGCTTGATTTCTCCCCAAAGCTTTGTACCACTATTACACCAGTGTATTTTGAAGGTAGGCCACTCTTCTAGACCAAACGGTTTGTAGTTTGTTGGAATTTACATTTCTCCTTTGGTAGCATGCAGATAACTTTCTTGTACCATGATTATTAGTTTGTAGGAGTAAAGTCTCTACATAGACACCAGGTCAACTTCTCCATATTCAATGAATTATGTTGTTGTTTTCAGCAATACGATCTGACCATCACTTTGTGGCGAGCTACCAATCACTTTGGCAATACACTGGGATGTTTGCAGGTTCCAAAGAGACTGCTTTGTCCAACAACTCAATTAGATGTAGTCCATTGCCAGTAATTGAAGCTTTATTTGGTGAAAGGAGATGATCCATTAGGGCTCTGTCTCCCTGTTATTTGGTGATTTCACTTATATCACACTCATATATAATATATATTATTAAAAAACCCTTCTGTATTAGATTTTCATACAATCCCTCAAATAACAGCGTTGTTTTAGCTGTTCCTCCCTGTATTTCCTCACTTTCCCCTTTTGCTCTTCCTCTCTCTGTTTGATCCTCCCATTTCATCCCCCACAGAGTCCATCCATAACTATGTATTCTGTTATTTCTTAATTCAAATGACCTCTTCCACGTTTCTTCTTCCCACTCTTTCTTTTTTAAAGAAATATTACAAGTAAGGTTTTAGTACACTTTTCCTCTTTCAACGGAGGAGTTACAGTAGCACAATCTGATGTTGTGAACCTAGACATTTATAAGGACAAGGAAAAGTTGTAAGGTAGATCCAAGTAGATCTGATGAAACAATAACAAAATGTTAAAAGAAACCAGACTTCCACCTTGGTGTGCAAACTTTCTGTAACTGCTATTAGTTCTGTCTTCTATTTTCCCTCCCTCACTTCTCCTTACCTTGGTCTTTCTGCAATGACTATTTCCTTGAAATGTATTTGGTTCACTATTGCTTGATTAGTGTTGCCATTGTTGATAAAGGAGGCCTGAAAATTACTCAGTTTGATTATATTACAATGAAAATCTCCTCAGTGAATACTCCCTATGGACTTTAAGCTAGAGATGCCACTTTCTCCCTTTTCTGAGGTTTGTGTAGAAGTTCCTCTTACGGGTTTAAAATCCCTCTGAAGTATTTAGAACCAAACACAAGCCACACACTTCAGACAGATAATTATCAGTTTGTCTGTTTGGACCTTCTATTTTCTTTTACTTACAACTCTAAAGTCTCAAAGTTAGTCAGGCACCTTTATGGCAAATATAATAAGATTTTGAGCTCTCTTGGAAGGATGGCTGGAAAATGAAATATGGATTTGGCCTCGCCTTTAGTCTACTCTGCCCCATTCTGCCTTGACACCATAGCAAAAGTGTTTAACTTTGGACTGTCACCGTTCCTCATGAGTAGGCAGTCAATAGAAAAGGTTCATAGTGTTGTTAAAAAGATTATATCACCTGATTTTTTGATAAGTACTTTAAAGGCTTAATAAAAGCAAGTCAAGAGAACTGAGCTGACTGATTTTTACTGGTGCTGTGGGATGAAAGTTCATTGTCCTCCATGATACATTTGAACTACAAGTACATACACTTGAACTGAGTCTTTCTGAAGAGCCCAGACCTTTGAGGCTAAGTGACTTGCATATATTTTCTTTTAGTGAGTAAGCTTTTCAGGCAGTTAGTCATCCTATCACCTCTGCAAAAAAATTGTATCTGATAATAAAAAAAACAAGCTTCCCAATTTGTTGTTTTGTGGGCAGCAAGTTCTAAATTCAAAGAAAACTCCTTTAGTTTCACATTATGCTGTTCTTAGCACAAGTACTCGTATTCCAGTAAAACAACTCGGAAAACCAGATAAAATATCTTTCTTTCTTTGTAATCACAAAGAGAATGTTGGAAAGAAAAAATAATGTGGACTATTTTGTCAAAGAATATTTGTTTTATTTTATTCTTTTTAGTTTTATTGTTTTAGGTGTAGTTTGTATGTGTGTGTGTGTGTGTGTGTATGTGTGTGTGTGTGTGTGTGTGTACGTGTGTGTGTGTGTGTGTGTGTGTGTGTGTTCTCCTGCCTCCTATGTTATAGGTATGGCAGTCCAGGTATACTTTACTTACATTGCTGGTAGGGATCTTGGGTTTGAATTGAGGTCTTCATGCTTGTATAAGAAACACACTTACTCATTGAACCATCTTTCTGGCCCTAAAGAGTATTTTTTGTTAAAAGTTAAAGAAAAGTGATAATTTTTGGTCCGCTGTACTATATAACTTTACATAGTATATTCAGTTAGTCGCTTTTCAAATCTTTATTGTATATGATATACAACAACCTACTTTACTTTTAAAAGCATAAGACAACTTAAAAAAATCTTTATAGCAGTGGTGTAAGAAGAGTTGAGAACAAAGTATTAGCGATGAATCTAAATTTCAGGAATGTTCCTTCCCCTTATATGTATTTCTTGGCTCTTTAAGCTGAAATAAATTCATTGAGATGTTTTGTAAGATAATAATAGTATGCATTGACAAGTCAGGCCTCAGGCTTTCTACATTAATGGAAAAGGGTCCCCTCAAGCTACCAACTCTGTGTCTCAATTTTTGGGGCCTCATGAAGGTCTTTTTCAGCAACCTGGGACTGAAGAAATATACTTGCATTTTTTAAGGCTGGGGCTTGGGCAAAAAGTCTTCTTACAGGGAGGTGCTTCTCAGCAAGGACTCCCCCATCATAACATTGCAGTCATGCATTAGATGGTGGCTTCTCTGATGATCTATTACTCACAATGTGACACTACCCAGGAAATCAACAAGGAGATCATAAAATTTTACTTAACCTTTTTAAAATTTATAGCTTCCAACGTTCTCTAATTAATTTATTATGCAGGGGAAGCTGGGAAAGACAATAACGCAAGGCTGTGAGAACTGCATGTATGCTACTTTAGTTATCATGTTCAGAAAATATACATCACCAACGGGGAAAGGAAAGATTTAAATGCTCCTATTAAAATTGCTTATAAGATTCCCCAGAGGAAAGTATTAAGTAGAGAGCTATGTAAAATACATCTGAATACAAAGAACAAAACACCTGATGCTTGGCAGATGTGAAGAGAAACACTCTAAAATTACAAATTGTAGTCACTTAGTCAAAGAATTGTATAACAATGTAACTATTTTTCATCTATATGCTAAAATAGCAATCACTTCAACCTTTCAAAGTGACTTCTAGGCAGGATTGCAGGGTCACAATGGGTTGTATATCATAGGCTCTCAGCTTTGTAAGTATATACATACTGTGTGTCCCCTGGAGCGTACAATTGGATTTCTTGACTGTAAGTGTGACCCAGATGGCTTTACACAGGACATATGAGGCCTTTTCAGAGATGGCAACTTTGAAGCTCAGTGTGCATTGCCCCAGCAGATTCTACTTATTAAGAGATGCAACAACTAGGAATGTAAAGCAGAACTCAACATAAGTATGCTTAGAAACATCTCTAAAACAGGGACATGAAGACTCACAATGATATATCTATTTATGTGCTTTTAAAATGATAAATCCAGAAGAAATTAATCATATAGTTAAGCCAATGTGAGTTTTGAACCACAGTTGGAGAAATGTGGCTAACTTTAGGGTGGACTAAAGAGCAAAGAGCATAGCAAGAAAATTATACCATGAATTTAAATATTCATAACTTGTTTATTAGGACATTTTGGAACTGATGTCTCTGAGCATCAGGTTTTTAATATGCAGAACAGTAAGATCAAAGTATTGGTAAACAACAAGAATATTATCAAGAAATTTGCCTAAAACCTTGAAAAGCTAAAGCTTAGTGTTCAGTGTGCGCATGATAGAGTAAAGCTTTCCTCAGAAACAAGGATATGAAAAAAAATCAATTCTCCTTCAAGAGCTAATCTCTAAAAATCAATACGTAATGGAATAGAGAAATGGCATGCAAATTGAGTAGCGATGCATAAAGGGACTCAGGTGAAAGCTGATTTACTGTATTAGCATGTTGAATGGCAGTCAATTAGGAGAGATTAGTTAACAATGAGAAGAGCAAGTGGGCAAGAACCTAAAGGTAGCCAGGAGTAATGCCCATCCACCTGTGTGCAAGGTATTTTCAATGTCGAGCTTTTCTACTACAGACTGTTCCAGCATGGCACATATGCAGTTAGTTACCTCGGTAATCCCAGTGACTATTGGATAGTGAACAGATGTTAACAGAGATAAGCTGAGAGAAAATGACAGGATGTCAAAGGATTGCTGAAGGATTCCATTAAAACAAGCTGTATGCACCCAGCAGCTTAACACATACCCTCACCTACAGAGGCACATAGGTGCTTGGAATAATTCACCAAAGTTAACAAGGAGTCAGTTTGAACACTTGACAAAAATGAAGGTTTTAATGAGTCCGCGGGCCAGTCTGAGAAAGACCCGGGTTCTGCTTCAAACAGCAGGTGTACAGCAGGCACACACCGATCACAGCCCCTGGAACCACCTCAGACTGAGGGACGGGGGAACGTTTTTGACTTCACTGCACACTGTGGGCACACACTGCTCAGGTTCGCCAGCAACCACCTTGGTCCATGTGTGTCCACGGGCAAGACAGAGAAGGCCTCAGGCACAATTTCAGACAGGCCTCCATACAGTGGGTGCACACTGCTTGGCAACCAATGCCTGCAACCAATCCAGACCCACTGTGTGTGCCCCAAATATCACCTCACACCGTGGTGCACAGCCCCTGGCCCAGAAGGGGACGCCAAGTCTCCAGTCCAGGGGAAAGTCCTTAGCAGCAAGCCCAGGGAAGAGCGCAGAGCCTGCAGCTGACATCTCAAAAGACTGAGGAGCTAAACCTCCAGACCAGAGGGGTAACCAGCCTCCAGTGCTCACAGCTTCTAACACAGAGCACAAAGCCAGGCACACAGAGCCCACAACAGAGTTCAACTGAGACAACGACACACACTAACAAACCACTGGAACTCCCTGATCTTCTTGAAGAATACTCCTGACACAAGAGATTGATAGTTCCAGACTGAAGTTCAGCCTTAAAGCACAAACAGCTCCTTGATTATATATAAACAAATGCCTAGAAATCGGCAAAAGAACTCACCCAACAAAAATCAGGACACCATGGCCCCACTAAAAACACCCAAAAGCAGTGGAGATTTTAATTCAGCGGAGACACAGGAAAATTATGTTAACGCTTTGATTATGCAGTTATTGGAGGAACAAAAAGAGAGACAAAAGGAGGAAATGAACAAGGACCTCAAAGAAATTCGGAAGAATATAACTGCCCACATAGAGGAACAATCAAAGATAAACAGAGAGGAAACAACCAAAATAGGAGATATAGTCAATCAGTTGAAGGAAACAGTACAAATCATGAAAACGGAATTAGAATCTATAAAGAAGACACAAAGGGAGAAGAACCTGGAACTGGAGAACTTAGAGAAAAGATCAGGAACCACAAAGGTAAGCATCAATAATAGAATACAAGAGATGGAAGAGAGAATCTCCGGAGCTGAGGATACACTGGCTGAAATGGATTCCTCACTCAAGGAAAAAAGAAAAT
>CM053754.1:36934714-36950380 GCA_028658305.1 Pachyuromys duprasi
GATCATCCTGAGTGAGGTATCCCAAAAGCAGAAAGAAACATATGGTATATACTCACTTATATAGTCCTGTAGGATAGGAAGTTCATGCTGAAATCTACACACCTAGGGAGGATATACAGGAAGGAGGACCCAGGTGAGTATGATCAATGCTCGTTTGGATGAACAAATGGGATGGACATTGAGTGGATGAGAAAACAAGCAACAGGACAGGGGCATGCCAAGGAGGACCTCTGGGGGGGTCAATGTAGGGATGTATCAGAGCAGATATTAAGACTCGCGATCAAGCCTTTGGCAGAGGGCAAGAAATGATGATAGAAATGGAGGAGATTGGTGGAACTTGGAGAGAACAAGAGCTCCACAATGACTAAACTGAGCAGGGCACAGGGGTCTTGTATGAGACAGTCTACAACCACGGACCACATGTGGATGTGGCCTGGAACCCCTGTGCAGATGGGACCCAGGATAGCTCGGTGTAGGACTGAAGACCCTAGTAAGGGAAACAGGGACTGTTTCAGTCTTGAACTTGATGGCTGACTCTTTGACCCTCCCCCATACAAGCCTGGGAGTGACAGACTGGCTAGATCCCAGGGGAGGACATTGCAGCCAGCCCTGAGGAGACAGGATGAGCTGGGGTTGGATGGAAGGGGAGGAGGTCCTCCCCTGTTGGTGGACTTGGAGGGGGCAGGGAGGAGATGAGGGAGGAAGAGGGACGGTGGGAGGGAATGAGGGAGGGCGCTATGCCTGGGATGCAAAGTACCTAACCTGTGATTGATATAAAAATAAATAAATTAAAAAAAGATAGAATATAGTATGAACTTGCTCTCTACTTAACAGACCAAATATGTAAGTGGATGACATCGACGTATTGGACATAGTGTATGTTTAAGATGATGGAAGGTCATCAAAGGGAAATATGGCAATGAAGAGAGATGAGACTGTGACTGAGGATCTTTAGGGCCTCACTGAAACCTGGAGTAACATTCTAGAGTACTTAACAGCTTGGCGGGGCCACTGCCATTTTCAGCAGACTGTGACTGTCATGACTCAACTTTCCTTTGTGTAACCCTCTGTCATGTATTATTTTCCTGATTTAATTCTGACTAATCTTCTTCTTCATGCTTTATGCAAAATTTTGATTCCATATTTTCTTTATGCATGTGTCTTTCATGATATTCATATCTCATGTTATTTTTTTCTGTAGTAACTGTTTAGGCAGAAACTTGTAATTTATCAATAGAAAGCATTCTGTTAGAGCAGAGCTCTTCCAATAGAGCATGTCACTGTCCTTTTTAGAACTATACTGTCCAATATATTTGCCTCATGTGGCCACTGAGCAGCAGAAATATGAAATGTTTCAGTTGATGTGCATTATAAGTAAAAAATATACAACAAATTTTGAAGATTTAGAATAGAAAAGTTGGTAAAATCAATGCACTTTATATTATATCAATGAATCCTAGATTTAATTATAAAAGTCATATCCAGTATCCAGAAATGAAATATTTGAAACAAGATATATCATTAAAGTTATCTTCACTTATTATTTTTAGTTTTAATGCAGCTGCTAAAAACATAAAATTGATAATGAACAAAGAGAACATGAATAGGAAAGAGATTACAGAGGAAAGGGTTATATAGAAAGGTTTGGAGGGAGGAAAAGGAAGGAAGAAATGAAATAATTGTATTATAATTTCTAAAATAAAAGAAACAATGGGAAAACATGAAGTTGATGAAGTAGTTTTTTTTAATTTACCCTCTGTTGTGCTGTTCTCCTTCCCTTTAAGCCTTACTCAGTACAACAAAAGACACTTTGGCTAATGAATTTTTTTGACAGGTTTAATAAAGGCTGTAAGTGATGCAAGTATTATTACATGATTACTGACAAAAGACAGACTAAAATGTTTTCATCATTACTACATATTAAACATGTCTCTGAATTATATGTTATTTTATAGTATTTACAATGTTTTATCAAATAATTATCATTTGTGTTTCATAACTCAATTAATATTAGAAAAGATTCAAACTATAATACCTTAAGTATGATAGAACTGAATTTCAGAGATAAAAAGGGCATGACTCTAGATATAGAGGCTCTATTCAGTGGAAGAAAAAAATATACCTGAATTCTGAAGTATCATGATGGTCTTATTTGGAGTCAAGTCTCCTCGAGTTTATATGGTGCTGCTGCTATATAGTATGCTGTGACCTAGGAGGAAGGCATTCAACCCTTTTACTATGTAGTAGAGGGTGTAAGAAACTTAAAAAATACTGGAACATAGCTTAATAAATTAGTTCAGCCTATGGCTAAACAACTCTCATAGTTTTAAAGGACTAATTAAAAATTAATAAAAATAGTAAAGATTTTAATGTTTACATTTATATATAATGATGTAATATTCATTGATTTATTTAAAAGGTTATAAAACTATCCTAGTCAAGCTTTTGATACTCTAGTTTGTATCAAAGAATTTTACATAAAAAGTAAAATCAATATTTTAAAATACATAATAAGTTAAACATACAAATTCTAACAGTCTTGTTTGAACTAGCAATATGACATGATATTTTGGGAAATGCCTTCACAAAAATTTGAACTGTGCTCAGAAGATACAAATTTTCTCTTCCTGATCTGAACCAATTCTTGATCTGTATATAATCATGTTTCTGACCATAACTGTTATTTTTCTATTAAAATACAGATTTGCTTTATTTTAACAAATGAAACTATGCATCATTCCTCTGACATTATTTCATTCCTGCCTATTGGATTTGCACAATGATTGGGTTCAATGGTCTCTGTCTCATCAGCAACCACATTTATTCTACCATATTGACTCTTAGGAAACATTTTATCTTCTTTAGTTCAAGCTCCCATAGTGTCCTATATCCACTTTTTGCTTCCATTTTTACCTATTTAATTTATTTTGTCACTGTAATAAAATACTGTAAACTGAACAGCTTAAGCTTTAGAACAATAAAGTTTTATTTGGTAGTTTCAGTGGCTGAAGAGTCCAAAATCAAAAGACTAGAAACATCCATGGCTAGTAAAGTTCAACTTCTTTGTTCATAGACTGTGCTTTCTATATGTATGTGCACATGGGGCTTGGAAATGCTCCTCTGGGACTATTTTTAAGTGGTACCAATCTCATTCCTGAGTACAAAGCTAGTAACTACTTACATTCACTTTCTATCTCTCACCCCCTCCCCAAAGACTGTATCTCCTCACACATCACCTGAGATGGTGGATGTCAACACAGAATTTGAAGAAATATAAACACCAATACTGTGCCATCCGCCTCCAAATACATTTTGCACTGAATCTATCTGTAGTGCTGTTATTAAAACCTAAAGCTAATGGTGTAAAACTACTCTCTTCTTCATACAGTCATACACTTCCTCAGTTCTTCATCATTTTTGACAAGATTAGCCCCCCTCTTCTTCTTTTTTTTTTTTTGCTTGTCAGAGTCTCACACAAGATGATCCTTTACTGTCATTCCCAACCTCATCTCCCACCATCATCAGACACACACTGCTTTGCTTTTCTTCCTGGTTATTTCATTTATTGAGTCATTTTTGTCTCTCCCGTTTCTCTGTCCTGTCACATGTATCTTAGTTTTTTTTAATTTTATTAATTTTAATTTTAATAATTTTATTTATCACAGGTTATGTACTTTGTATCCCAGCAGTAACACCCTCCCACATTCCCTCCCTATTCTCCCCATCCCTCCCTCATCTCCTCTCTGGCCTTTTCCAAGTCCATTGGTAGGGGTGGACCTCGAGCTTATCAGGTCTCTTCAGGACTGGCTGCAATGTCCTCTTCTGTGGACTAGCAAGGCTGCTCCTCCCTCGGGGGAGGGGGGTCGAAGAGCCAGCTATTGAGTTCATGTCTGAAATAGTCCCTGTTCCCCTTACCCACTTGGATATTGAGCTACCATTTGCTACATTCAAGCACGGGTTCTAGGTTGTAACCATACATGGTCCTTGCATGGAGAAATAGTCTCATAAAAGACTGTTGTGCCCTGATATATTTGGTCCTTGCAGAGCTCCTCTCCTCTCCAGGTCATACTAACTCCCCCTTCTTTCATATGATTCCCTGTACTCTGCCAAAGGGTTGGTTATGTGTCTTAATATTTGCTTCGATACACTGCTAGGCAGAGTCTTTCCAAGGCCCTCTGTGGTAGGCTCTTGTCCTGCTACTGGTTTTCTCCTACATCCACTATCCATCCCATTTGTCTTTCTAAGTGAGGATTGATCTTCTTACCCCAGGTCCTCTTTCTTGTTTATCTTCTTTAGGTGTATAGATTTCAGTATGTTTATCCTATCTTACAGGTCTATATAAGTTAGTATATACCATGTGTGTCTTTCTGCTTTTGGGATACCTCACTCAGGATGATTGTTTCCAGGTCCCACCATTTGCCTGAGAATTTCATGATTTTCTCATTTTTAATTGCTGAGTAGTATTCCATCATGTGAAAGTACCACAATTTCTTCACCCATTCCTCAACTGAGGGACATCTGGGTTGTTTCCAGGTTCTGGTTATTATGAATAAAGCTGCTACAAACATAGTTGAGCAAATGTCCTTGTTGTGTACTTGAGCATATGTTGGATATATGCCTAGGAGTGGTATAGCTGGATCTTGAGGAGTCACTATTCTTGTCTAAGAAAGTGCCAAATTGATTTCCAGAGTGGTTGTACAAGTTTACATTCTCACCAGCAATGGAGGAGGGTTCTTCTTTCTCCACAACCTCTCCAGCATGTGTTGTCACTTGAGTTTTTGATGTTAGCCATAGTGACAGGTGTAAGGTGAAATCTCAGAGTCATTTTGATTTGCATTTCCCTGTTGACTAAGGACTTTGAGCATTTCTCTAAGTGTTTTTCTGCCATTCTATAATCCTCCACAGTCAGTTCTCTTTTTAGCTCCATACCCCATTTTTTAATTGGATTACTTGATTTCTTGCTTTTTAACTTCTTGAGTTCTTTATATATACTGGATATTAGCCCTCTGTCAGATATAGCATTGGTGAAGATCTTTCCCAGTCTGAAGGCTGTCATTTTGTTTTGATGACAGTGTCTTTTGCTTCACAGAAGCTTTTCAGTTTCATGAGGTCCCGTTTATTGATTGTTGCTCTTAGAGCCTGTGCTGTTGGTGTTCTGTTCAGGAAGCAGTCTCCTGTGCCGATGAGTTCTAGGGTCTTTCCCACTTTTCCTTCTAACCGATTTAATTGTCTGGTGTTATGTTGAGGTCTCTGATCCACTTGGACTTTAGTTCTGTGCAAGGTGATAAATACGGATCTATTTTCATTTTTCTGCTTATAAACATCCAGTTGGTCCAGCACCATTTGTTGAAGATGCTGTCTTTTTTCCATTGAATGGATTTGGCTTCTTTATGAAAAATCAAGTTTCCATAAGTGTGTGGGTTTATTTCTGGGTCTTCTATTCGATTCCATTGATCCACTATTCTGTTTAAAGTACCTTGGGGTTACTCTAACCAATCAAGCGAAAGATATGTTTGAGAAAAACTTCAAATCTCTGAAAAAAGAAATTGAAGAAGATATCAAAAGGTGGAAAGATCTCCTGTGCTCATGGATTGGTAGGATTAACATAGTGAAAATAGCGATTCTGCGAAAAGCGATCTACAGATTCAATGCAATTCCCATCAAAATACCAACACAATTCTTTACAGACCTAGAAAGAAAAATTCTCAACTTCATATGGAGAAAAAAAAATCCAGAATTTCCAAATCAATCCTGTACAACAACAGGTCATCTGGAGGTATCTCCATGCCTGATCTCAAGCTGTACCACAGAGCAATAGTTATAAAAACTGCATGGTATTGGCGTAGAAACAGAATAGTGTATCTTAGTTTTAATAATCTTTACTAAAGTATTGATGATCTTGTCTTTTGTCCTCTTTAGTTTTAAACTCACCAAATAAAGGTTGCATTCACTGAAAAATGGATTATTCAAGTAGATAAAATATACACTTGAGAAAAAGAGTTCCTCCATAAAAATAAATGAACACCCAATTATAAACTAAGATGCAATATTTCAATACCTAAAGTATATATGTCAATGTGTATTCATGTGGTCCTTTAACCAATCCACCAAGCTTTGTAAAACATACTTAAATCATAGGGATTTTGAAGGCTTTAACTTATAAGTCCTTAACTTGGAAGCCATATTTGTTATCTTTTCTAGGCAAGGTTTCTCTGTGTAGCTCTCGCTGTCTTGGAACTAGTTCTGTAAACCAAGTTGGTGCTGAACTCAGAGATATTGATTTTTACTTCATCCTCAGCTTCCCAAGTGCTGGGATAAAAAGCATGCCCAATTTCCATATTTAATTGCTAAAAATATGCAGATATATTTTTACAGTTTTCTCTATTGTTCTTCTCTTAGACGTGTGAGAGCAAAGCGCTAGAAAAGAAAAATGTGAATATTTGGTACTTTATAGATTAAAAAAAGTCTAATCTTTTTATTGCCTCCATAATAAATTTATCACTGTGCACATGGTCCACAAATGCTATAGGTCAACAGAAAGGATTTCCTTTTAAGAGGAACAAAGCCTGAGTCAAGGTCTGAGTGGCGTATAGAAGATTGTACTAGATTGTGATATCAATCTACATACCCAAATTGAGTCTGGCCTTTGTCTCAACTGGGTTAAGTTGGGACTAAGTCTCACATACAAATCTTTCCATTGTAACTGCCTGTAAGGATTAACAACTATTGATTGCTTTTTGTTAAACCAAGACAATGCACCTCTGCCTCTTCAGAACACCACTCCCCACCCCACATGATTGACACAAATACCTTATTAAACCATCTTTCTTTCCCACCCACATTATTTACTGTTTATTATTAAGGCAAAGCTCATAAAGCAACATATCTGCTTGTAGATAAAAAGACTTAACATTTGTTCCTTGTCTTCTCTAGGTTACTCATCTTGATCAGAAGTCAGGAGGTTAGCTACTATGTGATGTATTTTTCTGTAGGCTGGACACAGCTAACAGTGGAAATGATGCTAGGGTAGCCTTTGTCTATGACTTGAGTTGTAATGCTTTTCTGTTGAGCTTTATTTTATTTTTAAATTAATTAATTTTTTCATAAAATACACTTTATTCACTTTGTATCCCAGCTGAAGCTCCCTCCCTAATCCCCTCCCAACCCTACCCTCCCTCCTTCATTTCCTCCCATGCCCCTCCCCAAGTTCACTGGTAGGGGAAGTTCATTGCCTCCCCTTCCATCTGACCCTAGTCTATCATCAGGACTGGCTGCTTTGTCTTCCTCTGTAGCCTGATAGAGCTGCACCCCCATCAGAGGGAGGTGATAAAAATATTCAACATCAGTCATCAGTGAAATGCAAATAAAAACAACCCTGGATTTCACTTTATAGTCACCAGAATGGGTATGATCAAAAACTCAAGTGACTCCAACTGAGAACAGGGACTGTCTCTGACATGAACTGATTGGCCTACTCTTTGATCACCTCCCCCTGAGGGGAGTGTAGCTTTAACAGGCCACAGAGGAAGACAATGCAGCCACTCCTGATGAGACCTGATAGACTGGGATCAGAAGGAAGGAGAGGAGGACCTCCCCTGTCAGTAGATATGGAGAGCAACGTGGGTGGAGAAGAGGGAGGGCAGGATTGAGAGGGGAAGAGGAAAGGAGCTACAGGGGGGATATAAAGTGAATAAACTGTAATTAATAGAAGTAAAAATTAAAAAAACTCAAGTGACAACACATGCTGAAAAGGATGTGGAGAAAGAGGAACCCTCCTCCATTGCAGTGGGAATGTAAACTTATACAACCACTTTGGAAATCTGGCGCTTTTTCAGACAATTAAGAATAGCGCTTCTTCAAGATCCAGCTACACCACTCCTAGGCATATATCCAACATATGCTCAAGTACACAACAAGGACATTTGCTCAACCATGTTCGTGGCTGCTTTATTTGTAATAGCCAGAAGCTGGAAACAACCCAGAGATCCCTCAGCTAAGGAATGGATACAGAAATTGTGGTACTTTTACACAATGGAATACTACTCAGCAATTAAAAAGGAGAAAATCATGAAATTCGCAGACAAATGGTGGGAACTGGAAGGGATCATCCTGAGTGAGGTATCCTAGAAGCAGAAAGACGCACATGGTATATACTCACTTTTAAGTGGATACTAGACCAATAATATAGGATAAACATAATAAACTCTGTACATCTAAAGAAGCTAAGCAAGAAGGAGGACCTTGTGTAAGATGATCAATCCTTACTCAGAAAGGCAAACAGGACTGACATCGGAAGAGGGAGAAAACAGGGAACAGGACAGGAGTCTACCACAGAGGGCCTGTTGAGATTTTTTTACACAATTTGTCTATGAACAGCAGCTGATCAGGGAGGTATGTCAGGCTTCAGCATGTCCTCAGATTGTCAAGAGTGATTTACCGGTCTAAAACTGCCCGAAAACAGTCTTAGCTCTCTTCACTTACTTTTCTTGTTTGGGGCAGAAGAGAACCTAAAAATATATCATCCTAAACATACCTTAATTAGAAGCAGGGGGATCTTTTTTCTTCATTCAATTACTCTGTCTATTTTAGGAAATGAAAGATTAGCAAATAAAAATAACAAGATATAAAACAGCACTGCTGATGAGTACATGAATTTAAGATGATTTTTTTTTTACAAAAGAATACATTTGAAACAGAATTGTTTCTTAATTCTGTCCACTTAACTTTCACTATGACTCCTGTAAGCTCATCTGTACATTAATTTAGAGATGTCAACTGAAATTCAAGTTCAGACAATGGTCGGTTCCAGCTTAGTGTTTTACCTTCCATTGACTAGCCTAGAGGAGTCACGTTTTCTTTTCTCTTCAGCTATAGAACAGAGGATCCCCAACTCAGGGACACAGGTTGTTGAACAGAAGCTCCAGTTTCATCTTCCACCAAAGCTGCTGCTTGTGATGATGAATGAGAAGAGCCTGCCTTTACCTGGACATTTGGGGTGCCCAGAGTGTCCCAAGGGATTCTGAGGGGCAGCACGTTGGATGCAGCGTATTAGAAGAGAATCCCTCCCAACAGACACACTTCAACATCGATTACTGCACTTCTGTGGACATCGAGAATGGTTTTCTGTTCATAAAGAACAAGGGACTGGTACCGCTGGTATAGATTCCAAACTGTCTCCGGCAAATGACTTCTGTGGCCACTGAAATTCTTGCTTTGTAGCCACAGAGAATAGACTTTGTGCTGTGCATAGCAAATACCGTGGTTGGCCCTGTCACATCCAGCCTCCCACGTTCCTTTGATAACAGCAAAGGAGCTGAGTACAGACTCAGAGGTTGGCACTGCTGGGCGGCTCTCTCATGTCTCGTAGACTCCCATTCTGGTGACAGTTTTTATTTAACCAAAAATACTTCCTCTCCCATAGAACCTGAAATGAGACTTAATTGGAAATCAATCTGATATTCTATAACCGTCTGCTTTGATTAATCATAGGTATTATTTGAAACTTAGAGTTTATGATAGTGCTGGTACAAAACAGACTTTGGGTAGATTAATAAAAATAAAACTTCCACTAAGCTGGGGTTTAAATGCAAGGCACTTGGTTTTTAGTTCAGGAAGTGTTCTAATGTGACTTGAGAGAATTAAACAACAACAACAACAACAAAAAAAAACTAATGCCTCCTATTTGGGAGGAAGATTCAAAGTTAACTCTTAAAATTTATCAGCCCGATATTATAAAAGCACCTTCCATTTCCTTTCCTTTTTCATACCTCTACAATGCCGCAAAAACTTAATCTTTGCCTGCCACCCCATGTGTTTTTCAGTTCACACTAAAAATAAGATTTTTATCTTTATATTAGAAACAGTGCGATACCCATCTCCCTTGGCTTGGCTATTTTATCTTTCTAGAGGAAAAGCAACCACCCAATTACACATAGCCATAAATTAATTTGACAAGCAGCACGCCTGAACTGCCACTGAGTCCATGATGTTGAAATGGTTTCTGCGTCTCCTTCTTGGGAAGGAGCAATATATACCCTAGTGGAAACTATTTTTGTTTGTTTTTGGACGTAACAACAATCTACTCTATGTGGCAGGTTCAGCAGTTACACACTTCTGTCCCTCACTGGGCTCATTATGCAAAAGATGTCCCCTATGCGTCTTCCTATAAGCATATCCCCAGCCAGGAGGCTGAGTTCACCAACAGCCAATTCATCATCCACTCAGAATGCTCAGTGTTTAGATCTCAGAGCTGACAAATGTCACAAGCTCATAATTTGGAAATGCCTGCCACTATTTCTCCTAGTCTACACTGTCCTTGTATTGTATTATTCTGAACTCCATGGTGATATCAACAGAAACTATACAGAGACAATACCCTATACAGCAAGCTTTACCTTAACATATTTGGAAGAGAATAAAAACATGTTTGCCTTTGTATATGCTTCTAGCTGGGTTAAGTTTATTGCTCTCTTCCTCTCCCAATTAAAACAAAATTCTGTAGGCAGTATTTTTACATGTACTTTAAATTGGGACTTTCAAGGAACCTTTTTATTGATTTTTGAGTCTATCACAGCATGCTCCCCAATCCCACCTAGCTCCCCGTCGTCTCGCGTTTACCCTCTACCGGTGCAGCTTCCCCCCAAAAGAAAAAAAAAATCTCATTGTGAAGCTTTAGTTTGTCCCACAGCATGCGCTTTTGTCCACACTTCTTTGCTTGCAAACATTCATTGCAATAAGTCGTAGGTCTGGTTTGAGGCCTCTGGCTTCTGCTACATTGTAAATACTGGAGCCTCCCTGGGACTCCTCTTGGATATCTGCTGTTGTCCTGTGTCATGGACATCTTGTAGTTTTGGATCTGCCGGACCAGCTGCTTCACTTACTCTGCAGTTGGTCAAGGTGGTAGATGTTGGGGTGGACAACTCAGAGGCCTGGATCTGGGCCTGGGAGGTATGTGAGCTCCTCAGCCTGTCAGCTTTCCCACACCCACACCACCAGGGCCAGGTCTCCAGCAGTGTCCTGGTTAGCTCATCCAGTGCTGCAGCCAGCAAGGGGCTGGAACGGCTCTCCAACTCTCATGCGCTCTGGGCTGGCTCACCGGAACCCATACATCAGGCACAGCTCTACTGTGCTGCCCAAGCGAGGACCCACCTTCCTGAGTGCTGCAGCAGTCAAGGGGCTGGGAAAGCTCTCCTGCTCTCGTGACCTCAGGGCGAACTTTCCCACTTGGCTGCATGTGGCTAAAGGCAAGGGGAGAGTGCATCTCTTCCTTGTCTGTGCCACTGCACAGGAGACAAGTAGCAGGGCCAGCTCTTTTACAACACCTGTAAGCAGGGCCAACTCTACTGTGCTGCTCAGGCAAGATGCTCTCTCAAGTGCTGCACCTGTGAGGGGCCCAGCTACCTCTGCTGTTCTCATGACCCCGGGGGCTAGTTCTCCCATTTGCTGCACATGGCATGGTGTGAAGGAGAGGGAAGGCATCTCTCCCTTGTCCATGCTCCTGCACGAGAGACAAGTTGGCAAGGCAAGATGTCTCATCCTCACAGCCTGGGGCCAGCTCATCTGAAGCTCTAGCAACCAGAGCCAGAGCTAGTGGGTTCCCTGGGCGATGTGCAGGGCCTCTTTCCTGAGTACTGAAGCAGCTGAGGGGCAGGGACCGGTGTGAACCCTCAGAGCCATTTCTCCGCAATGCCCACGCGAGGGGTCGGGCCATTTCTGCACAGCTCTCAGACAACATGGCCCAGGGCAGTAGCCCAGACCAGGGATTTCTGCCTGCCCTCTGGTGGTAACAGACCCCTGCTGCTGCAGAACCAGGAACCCAGACATTCTCCCCAGTGGCAGCACAGGCCAAAACCCCACCATGGTCCCACGTGACACCACCAGCTACTCGTGTCAGGCTTTTCCTCATTTCCCCAGAGTTTTCACCTCTGTCTCTTTTCATTGTGCCCACATCCTTCTGCTTCTTTTTCTATGCCATTTCTCCACCACTTACTTGTTCCTCTTAGTGGTGCCTAGGGTCTCTGCTTATCTGGGGCTGTCTCTGCATGGTCTGCCCTCCTGGGCTTGTGGGGCACTGGACTGGTTGTAATATTGGATCTCCATCTGGGGCTCAAGGCACCAGACTGATGGTCATCTTGGGATCTCTCCCCATCTGGTCCTTGTGGTCCCAGGCAGGGCTCATCTACCTTTAGACTTTTAGTTTCAAAATACGAAATACATAATGGTTCAAATTTTAGCATAAGCCTATGTGTATTTTTATGCTTATTTTATGGTCAGGAGTATTTTGTTTTATTTTACTTTTGCTTATGGTTCCCTGGCTGTCCTGGAACTAGCTCTGTAGATCAGTCCAGCCTTGAATTCAGAGATCCACCTGCCTCTGTCTCCTGGACTATGTGCAGGGCCTCTCTCCTGAGAACTGCAGCAGGTGAGGGGTAGGGAACAGCAACCCTGCTCTTCCACCCTCAGAGCCACTGCTGGGATTAAAGGTGTGACCCACCACCACACAGCAATATTTGTTTATATTTGCTTTAAAACCCTTGTACTCCAAATTTTCCTTTGATATTTTCATTTACTGTGTAAAAAAACTTGTGGAAACAGGAGGAACCAGATCTCATCTTTAATGCAGTACTCATGTATGTATTGATTTCTGTTTCTTTGTCTTTTCCCTTTTCTTCTTCATTCCTCTGCTTGGTTACTGACACTCTCTAGACGGTGCCATGTCATTTCACTTCATCAGCATGGATTTTTACTGCTACTCTCGGCTGCCTAATTCTCAACTGCACAACCATTTTCCCCTCCCCCCCCGTAATTAACTATACTCTCTAGTCATCATGATTCAGATATAATGTCAAGGTTGTCCCTAAACATCCTGAATGGTAAGTGGTTCATGATAAACACCCCAAACTGCTTCTCATGATTATGAAATATATTAGAAACGGGTGCTTTAGAGACCACTTTCGAGAACAGTGTCAATATGAGCGTCCAGAGAGAGTACTGATAAAGATCCTGAAAGACTCCTTTCTTCCCTTTCTGATGTGGAAAAACGAGTGAGCCTCTTAGTTGTTCTGCCTTCTCCTCTTACAGTAAGATCTGTTAGGATAAAACATCCTAGCTTATCTCCTTTGATTTATTTTCCTTCTGGTCTGGGTTTGTACTTTCTTAAATATTTCTGTATGGAGGAAAAGCTTTGTTTCTTCCGTGTTGCTGGTTTCTTGCATCAGAGGTGAATTTCCCTCTCATAATTCTAAAGAATGACAGTGAGGACAATAGAAGAAATACTAGCCATCAAAATTTATTGAGAAGTAGAGTAACAGCTCTGTGTAGCAGGGAAGGGTTCTCAAAATGGTTGTCAGGTAGATTTTTAGGGAATGGGGATATTTTCTTTTCTTTTTTATATTCTGGGAATGGGCCAATTTGTTCCCATCCGTACGTAAAATAGAATTCAAGCTGTGATGAATCTGGTTAATTTGAGCATAAGTGGGAAAATTCTGAGTGGTCGGAGGGTTGAGTGACAGCATCCAGGCTCAGGAGAGCCTTGGCAGCTCAGGTTCTCCCCACTTCTCTATCAAAATCAGAGAACTGCTAATTCCATTTCTTCATACTTGATTTAGATTTCAGTCATTACATTGTGTCTAAAATTTATTTTTACCATTTCTTTATTATTCTCCAACCCAATCAGTGGGATTTTACCGCTAGCCAACTGAACTTTACTTCACTAGGACAATGAGTAGACAGGTTCTAACACCACTAAGAAACTGATTTCTTCAGTCTTGGGTAATCTGGGTAAAGGCAGAGACAAAAGGGGAGTTCTCTCCCTGATTCCCTTTAGCTGGTATTTTTAGAAACCTCAAAATGTGGTGATTCCAGGAATGGGGAAGTAACTGAAACATTGAGGAGGGGAAGCTTAAACAACAACAACAGTAAAAAATAATGACACTGGGCATTACCTGTTCTCATGCTAAAAACCTGGTACTATAAATCAGTTTTTCATATTGTAGTTTGACTTTTTAATTTCTCTGGGCTCATTTGGGCCCCATCCCTTCCCATTCTTTATACAACTTTATCATTTATCATCTCAATGTTTCTTCTGGATAAAAACAGCATACACTAACTGCAGTTCTAAAATGCATCCATATCCACTCTATGTAATTTCTGCCTGTGGTAAAAATGCTTCCAACAAGGATAAGCGTTATTATAACATTGACTAATCATAACAATACCACTTAAAGTAATAATTACTATTTTAGTTACTCTCAATGAAACCTGATTATAGGCCAGATACTCTGCTAAGAAGTTAATATGTATCATTTCTATCTAATAAATCATTGTATGAATTCAATGCTGTATGTAAAAACGTGTTAGCTCAGATTGGTCATGTTAAAAAATAATTTTAAAATAGTTCATAAATTTTCATCATAGTCATTAGTATAGAGCTAGCATTTATGGTTATTATTGTTTACCCACTTGGCCTTTGTACTGACCTTTTGCAGAGAAATTATGATTACACCACCATAGAAATGAAGGTGTGGCTATAGCTATCTATAATGGAGCTAAACCTAAGACTTGAACTATCTGACCTGAGAGGTTATGTTTTTGCAAATGCGTAAGTTGAAATTAGATGTTTATAATTGTCAGCCAGGCCAGTTTTTTTGCAATATTTAAATATCGACACATATGTGTTTACCTTTGGAAGTCACACTTGTGAAAAGGATACAGCACCCTTGAGACAACTGCAAATTTAATAACGTTGTTGCCACAATGATTAAGCTCAGCAAAGTTAGAGGTTCCTTTGTGCTAACACTGCTAGCTTCCCCCCGCCCCCCACCAAATGCAGCATAGCAAAACTCTCAGTATCCTTTCTTCTTCCCTCTGCCCAGTTACCTCCTTTGCATTCTTTTCTCTCTCCAAGAAAGAAAGAAAGAAAGAAAGAAAGAAAGAAAGAAAGAACAACATAAAAGCAACAAAGGCAAGTTCTCTCCAAAAAGCAATTAGAATAGAAAAGGAACTTCAAGCCCAGGGATGTTTTCATAGCTAAGAGAGTTGATGGGTGGGAAGAAGTATATGAAATACAGAATAAGCTGGCCCAGTAAAGAGGTGAGGCCAATGGATGGAGGTCAGGTGGCTGAGAGAGGCCCATCAGGGCAGAAGGCAACAAGGCTCTGGAGATCTGCAGGGGGAGAGGGGCAGGTGAACGGCTAAAGACAGACTTAGTTCTTGACCTCCTTGAAATATTTGAAGTCATGAGAAGGGAATCCATTCCTGCTTAGACATGGAACGGCTTAAAACAAGAAAGGGTTCAAGGCTGAAGAGGTGGGTCAGCAGTTTTGAGCCTGTCATGCGCAGTTAAGACCAGTTTTTGCTCTTGCAGAGGAGTGGATCCCAGCTTTCAGCAGTTAGCTAATACCTCCAGCTCGAGGAGCATCAGATGCCTCAGGCCTTTGTAAACACCTAAATGAGAGTACATGCCACCCCCACATATGCCCCAAATCCTAATACAATAAAATCCTTACAAAACAACCCTTTAAAAAATAGAAACAGAACAGTGGATCAATGGAACCGAATAGAAGACCCAGAAATGAACCCACACACCTATGGAAACTTGATTTTTGACAAAGAAGCCAAAGCCATTCAATGGAAAAAAGACAGCATCTTCAACAAATGGTGCTGGTC
>CM053754.1:36950880-36981410 GCA_028658305.1 Pachyuromys duprasi
CATGAAATTCGCAGGCAAATGGTGGGACCTGGAAACGATCATCCTGAGTGAGGTATCTCAAAAGCAGAAAGAAACATATAGTATATACTCACTTATATAGTCCTATAGGATAAGAAGGTCATGCTGAAATCTATACACCTAGAGAGGATATACAAGAAGGAGGACCCAGGTTGGTAGGATCAATGCTGGTTTAGATGAACAAATGGGATGGACATTGAATGGATGAGAAAACAAGCAACAGGACAGGAGCATACCAAAGAGGGCCTCTGAAAGAATCGATATAGCAATATAGCAAAGCAGATATTAAGACTCACAACCAAGCTTTTGGTAGAGGGCGGGAAATAATAATAAAAATAGGGGAAGTTAATAAGACTTGTGGAGAACAAGAGCTCCACAAAGACCAAACTGAGCAGGGCACAGGGGTCTTATACGAGACAGTTTCTCCAACCAAGGACCATGTATGGATATGGCCTAGAACCCCTGCTCAGATGTGGCCCATGGTAGCTCGGTGTCCAACTGAAGACCCTAGTAAAGGAAACAGGGACTGTTTCAGTCATGAACTAGATGGCTGGCTCTTTGACCCTCCCCCATATAGGCCAGGGTGTAACAGCCTGGCTAGATCCCAGGGGAGGACATTGCAGCCAGCCCCGAGGAGAGAAGATGACGACTGCATTTGTTTTTATTATGCAGTTTGGTAAATTTCAATATAATCCACAAGAGACAGTTTTAGTAGGGAGCAGAGGTAATCTGTCTTGGGATATTAGTTATCTATATCAGAGTTTTTTTTTTCAGATCGTTAAAAACTCAACTGTTTTATTAGAAGAATCTTAGAAACATTAAATTTTTAAAGAAAATACGGTTGCATTTCACCAAATAGTATCTTCAGCCCTATTTTGGGGTCTTTACAGAAGCCTGACCACTTGATAACTATAATGTCTTTGAAAAAGAGAGGCCTTTTGTATATACCAGGGTTTATAATTTAGCTGTAACTAAAAGCATTTGAGCATGTCATCCTTTGAATCAAGTAATTGTTATTTTTGCTTTATGAATTGATGAAGTACATATTGTTTTGAGTCAGTGGAAGCTCCTTTTAAAAGAGAGTAAGATAGTCTTTTACTTTTTTTTTTAATTCCAGTATTTTATCGTGCCTCCAGAGTGTTTCTTTTTTTAAACATTTTTATTTTATATTAATCACAGGTTATGTACTTTGTATCCCAGCAGTAGCCCGCCCCCCTGCATTCCCTCCCTATCTCCCCCTTCCCTCCCTCATCTCCTCCCTGCCCCTTTCCAAGTCCACTGATAGGAGAGTACCTCCTCCCCTTCCATCTAACTCTAGCTTATCAGGTCTCTTCAGGACTGGCTGCAATGTCCTCTTTTGTGGCCTAGCAAGGGTTCTCCTCCCTTGGGGGGCAGAGGGGTTGAAGAGCCAGCCATTGAGTTCATGTCCGAAATAGTCCCTACTCCCCTTACTAGGGTACCCACTTGTATATTGAGCTACCATTTGTTACATTCAAGCAGGGGTTCTAGGTTATATCCATACTTGCTCCTTGGTTGGAGAAACAGTCCCATAAAAGACCCCTGTGCCCTGCTATATTTGGTCCTTGCGGAGTTCCTGTCCTCTCCAGGTCATACTAACTCCCCCTTCTTTCATATGATTCCCTGCACTCTGCCAAAGGGTTGGTTATGTGTCTTAATATTTGCTTTGATACACTGCTAGGTAGAGTCTTTCTGAGGCCCTCTGCGGGATGGTTTTAAGATATAATTACATTTTACTCTGAGATTATTTTTTTTAACTTGAGACCATTTTGTGAAAAGAGACTAATATATATTTACAAAGATGTTTAGCATCTCATTGGTGACTTCAATCATCATCATCATCCTCTCAAATATAAGGGAAATAATTTTAAAGGGATAAATCAATGAAAACTTTCTATTGAAAGCTGATGCAAAGGTGCTCAAGGGTTAAGAGCAGTTACTGCTCTAGAAAAGGACCAGGGTTCAGCTCCCAGCACTCACATTTTAGCTCACAACTGTTTATAACTCCAGTTCCAGGGTATCTGATGTTGTCTTCTGACATCCTTTGGCAGTAGGCATACATATGGTGCACAAGCAGTCATGCACTCATAAATATAACATAAATTGAGGGAGTAAAAGAGGGAGGGAGGACTAAAGAGAGAGAGAACACATACCTGAGTCTGAGGCAGATCTGTAGGTTTTTATCAAACCTTTATTTGGTCTATATTGAGAGAAAGATGGAGTGGACACTGAATCCTGATTATGGCTGAAGTTCTTGGAAGATGGGTTGGGCACAGGCCTGAGCTTCTCAGTCCTCATCGAGTCTTGCACATGTAATGGTTCCACCATGCTCTGCCAAAAGAAGAATCCCAATTCAGGATTTTCTTAGACTGACTTCACAATCTAGGCACCCAGAACATTGTGGAAAAACAGCTATTTTTCTTCTAAGAAGTTATGGGAAGCCCTCATGATCTTTAGATTATGGAATTATCCTTTAACATCTTATGTCAGATGTCTTCCTGATGTGCCCATATGAAAGCTATCACAGAAAAGATCTACCAGGTGATTTGTTCATTGCAGATCAGACATGGAAAGGTAGAAATAACACACAAGAATCTTATAAAGTGATGCTTCCTGGAGATAAATAACCCAAAATATTCTCACACTGACTCCAAACACTTCAGAAAGAATCCTGGTTCCAAGCACCCCTGATAATGATCACTCTAAGCAGAAGAAGCTCCGGTGTGAGCCTTCCTCTAAACTTTCTTTTTACATATTTTTTCCTTACTCCTCCTGTATATTAGCGTGGCTTATAGCTGTATGCGGAAGCTTTTTAATTTTCACTTTCACAGTTTTAAAATTACAGTGGTCAAGAGAGAGTGGTATATTTTAGCCTAAATTCTGAATGTTCAAGAATGAAAATTTTTCCCACATGTACTCTGATCAGTAAGCTGTTCATGCCGATCCTCTGCTCAGCTCACATACTTTTCACTATAGGATCTCTGTAGGTGCGCCCTAAAGAACTGTAATTTATGTAAATAATATTTCTTGGAGAACCACACAGACTGCAATAGAAATGCCTTTCGGGGTTGCACGGAGTGGAAATTCTACAGCTGTACTCATGGAAGGGAGAACCATATGGGGAAAAGATGGGAGAAAAAAGAGACAACTTTCTGTCCTAAAAAAACAGGATTTCTAAAGACCCCAGTCTAGGAAAAAAAATTAAACCAAATAAAGAGTCTAAAGGATTTTGCTGCTAGGTATGTGTGCACACATACATTTGAATAAGTTTAGAAGATTCTTGAACTTCTGGTAACCAGGTTGGATAATTTGAATTTTTAAATAAAGAGAAAGTTAATAAGTCATAGCCCATTAGAGCTGGAAGATAATTCTAAAAATTCCTTGTGTATTTCTGTCATTTGAGAAGAGGGGGAAGCAAGGCTCAGTTGGATAGAGGATAGGACCAGCTCATGCAGCCCATTAACTGTAAAGCCAGAATTCAAATAAAATTATGAATCCTGGAGAATGTGTGGACAACCATCTCCTGAACACTGGCCCAGAAATCTGGTCTCATTTTCATGTGTTTGCCTTGCTTTTTGGAGATGATCCAGACCTGCTTATATTTATATGAATTGTTCCTTAACTGGAGTGTTCTCATTTAAACTTGTTACCTTAAAAAGGGGTCTTTTCATACTTTCTTTGCCATTCTTGGTAAGAAACACAGTTCCCTTTACATAGATAGCACCATGTGTGGAAGTTGATTTGAATAATGTTCCACACAGTATTCCTAAATTAAGATTATTTGAAAATATGGTATTTGAAGAAGTGATGCAGATAATAGACTAGAAAGCCTGATTTCCAAATAATGGTTCCTCTCCAAAAAGAGGGAAATTTAGACAAATATATGGACGCAGAGAAAATAGCATCTGCCAATGGAGATGAAGAATTAGCCTGCAAGCCATGGTACAGCTGTCTAGGACTGAGTGTGACCATTACAAGCTCAGAGGAAAGCAGGTTCCAGATCATCTTTCAGATGCTCTGTATAAAAACCAATCCAGATGCTTCTGTCCCATGTGCAGATGTTTGTTCTCCAGGACTCTGAACAACAAAAACTGATTCTTTTATTTGAGGCAGCCTTTAGTAGTGATTTGTTCTTATCCATGCTTGGAACTGAAACGTTTCTGTATCTCTGGGTATTTGGTATCAGTGAGCAAAACAAACAACAATCAGATCATTTGATAATGCCTGTTATGTGTACAAGGCAGTTTTCCAGGATTTCTTAAGTAGTAGTCCTAAAGAAGACCACAGTGAATATTTACAGTGAATATTTATTTATTTATTTAATTAATTTATATATTTATTGAAATATAGAAAATCTAGTACTTGAGGTTTATGCATTTTTCATCATACTTTAATTCCCTTCAACTTTTCTTATAGCCCAAATACATGTGGTTCTTCAGCCTTCTTTCATGCTAGCTGCAACATCTTGCTGGTATCCTCATTAACTAATGAGTTAAATGAAAGGCATGAAATACAGCTCAATGGCAGAGCATTTGGGTCAATCCCCAGTACCAAAGTGAGTTTAAATAAAGCCTTTGATTTATACTATACTCAATTTTAATTTTATTTAAGAGTCGTGGTTTTAAAATCCCAACTTTTAATGAGAAGTTGGTCTGAATTCATCATGTAATACTTAATTTTATTAACCTTCCTTTCATGTTTGTGTGTATGTAATATATTTATCTCAGAAACATATGTTATATATATAAGTATATTTTATATGTATATAATATATATCAAAACATACATGCATATATATACACACATATATGTGTATGTGTTCACGAGTGTGCATGTGAGTGTGTATATATGTGTGTGTGTAGGTGTAGGTTTTGGTATACACATGCATCAGTGAGTAAAGATTAAAGATATAACTGTAATGTCCTCCTCTTTCACTGGCCACCTTATTTTTCAAGACAAATTCTTTTACTGAACTTGGAGTTTACAGGGAGGACAGTCTGTCTGGCCAGCTAGACCTGGATATCTGTCTGTCTCTACAAACTGAAGGAGAGAAGCATACTTGGCTTTCATGTGAGTTATGGAATCCTGACTCGGGTTCTCATGCTTGCACTGTGAGAACTTTACTAAGTCATCTCTCCAGCCACCTCCTTCATAATTTAAAAGAATCACAAGAACAAAATTTCTGTTTCTTCCTTCTCTACACCGATGGCCTCTCTAAGTACCTGAAAACACCTTTATAAGACTTCACTTTCTAGGATCCTTTTACAATTGGTTTCCCTCATGGATCACTAAAAGAGCAGAAGAACAAGTCTTCAGAAAGGACCTCCGAAGCAGTTCCAATAATGTCCTTGTTCCTTGAGTAGGGCAAATCCACAGAAGAAAGTTCAAAGTTGTCCTTTGCTTCCCATCAATATGCTGGCTAAAAGCCAGACCTCAGACCTACCATAACCCCCAGATAGATTGACAACGGGGACTAGAATCTAATTTTCAAAGCTTCTCTAGTGATATGAAACATCTTTGAAAGGATAATTGATATTGCCCTTTAAATTCTCCAAATCTGGGGATGAGGCTCATGCTAGCATGAAAAGTGATGCTGTGATGAAGTTGTATTTCTGTGACAGTCTCATGTCCAACTGGGACAAGAGAACAGGGGTATTCAGGGGGCTTATGGGGAAGGCAGTGTACCAGATGTGTACTGTGCAGACTGGGCCTATTTCGCAGAGCATAAGGAGAAGTAATGACCCATTAAAACTCCTGGTTACGGCTCCAACGCAAGAGGGGACTGGGAAAGAGGCAGCACATTTTCTTGCATCCCGGACTACCCTAGAGTTTTGCATTTTTTTTAATAGGCTCTTCTCCTGCTGAGACACAGTATCAAGAGTCTGGGTTGGAAATTAACTCAATTATTAGGCTGTGGTTACGTTTGGTTCTTAAGTTTCTTATTCTCATTATATAATTTGTCTGTTTCCCATACAGCAGACCTGGAGCATAATGACGAAGCATGGCTGATATTCCACCCTTGCACAGTCATTTTTCCAACATGATTGAGTTTATTTTCACTTCTTATGTCTTTCATTCCCCGCTGACATCGTTACTCAGTTCAAAGCACACCGCTTCTTTGCTGACATGAGGGCCTAAGATATTTGCAGCGCCTCTGGAGACTCCTGTGGGTTCTCAGATCCTCAGCTAGCACCATCTCTGTCTTTCACAGCTCCTCAGGTGGCTGAAATTTTCACAGCTTGTTAGGTGGCTCTGGCTGTCACAGTCTGTGGCCTTGAATGACTGCTAGGGGAACAACATTCTCACTCCCTTCCCAAGCCAAGCTTCACAGTGGAAATGTGTGACTTGTGCCAATAGCCTCACAGAAATCCTGTGGTTGTGGCAGATGCAAGCTAACTCAGCATGGAGACAAGAATTCTTCCAGATTGGGAATTGATGTCACAAAAAGAAAGGGAATTTTAACTGACTTCTTCCTAGAGTTAGTTGTTGTGACAAGTGGAAATAGGAACAATGCCACACAAATGGTTGGCAAGACAAACAGTAAACAGGTCCGTGGAATACTGGTCCCTGTATATCTTTCTTGTTTTTAATAGCTGTTAATATGAACAGGATGGTAAGATGTGTTTAATAGAGTTTTCCCTTGATAAAGCACTATTTTCAGACGCCAAGGAAAAGGGGTGTTTTATCAGGAAGAAAGTAATAAGCAGGAATTGAAATGTTTTCATTTGGATCCTAAGTGGTGCCTGAGGTAAAATTGCATGATGTTAAAGCAACAATAATTGGTTCCTCCTGGCTTTCCCCATTGAAGGAAATTGAAATTCAATTGACTTTCAATGGAATAGTCACCCAGTTCCAACTGTCATTGTTCTGACTTTGTGCCTATCTGTCCCAAGAACCATATGAGAACCGAAAAAGAAAGACAGTGCAACCATTTTAGGGCCAATTAGAGGGTAGTACAGTAGTTCAAATATATAAACAATTTTTATTATTTCAGGATGTGTAATTCATATTTCTGCTCCAATCTAAGGTTGAAATGATTGGAAATGATTTACAATTCTTATCATGAAATATTTATTGAGGAGAAAGCTAAGTTTAATTTCAAAAAAGTTAGGCAATAGCTTAGGTTAAAGGGCAAAAAATGAGAGATATATAGGTTTAGATGATTTAAATCAGTGCTTCTAGAATAAAAATAATCAGCATGATTACAATAACACATTTTAAGATAGGTGTTGAGTGCTTTGCATGTAGGTGTTCATACTCTTTCTATTAACTGGTGTGGGGTCCCCCTTTCTGAGGTATAGTGGAGGAAGGATAGGGGACGAGTTAGGGTGGAAACAGGAGGACAGGAGGGAAGGGTCTACGATCAGAGTGTAAAGTGACAAAAAAAAATAACTGTCAGACAATAACTGGGCCAATTCTACAGGCAAAAGATCCCAGATTCAGAAAAAAACAAGTTTTTTCTTTGCTTGTTTTAATCAAGATTTCGTGGTTAAAAAAATTGGTTAAGCCAGAAAGGCATCCAACTATGATTGGACCTCTGTAAGATCTTGACAGAAGAAAGCATATTCACTAGAGGAACACCAAGAATTACATCGGGTTATTGGGATAGAGGCTATCATACAAACAGAAACTGAAAACCATTGTTAAACTACGCTGATGAACTACTTAGAAAAAAACAATGAAGAGTTATTGAGTGATGACAAATTCTGCTAAATGTTACAGTTTTATTAAATGAACTAGATTTAGTATGTAATAAAGGGCGATTTTGTTTTGTCTTGTTTTGGGTTTTTTGTTTTGTTTGTTTGTTTTTGAGATGGGATTTTCTGAGTAACAGCACTGCCTGTTCTGGACTTGCTTTGTAGACCAGGCTGGCTTCAAATTCACAGAGCCTGCCTTTGCCTTCTGAGTGCTGGGTTTAAAGTTTTGCACCACCAAATCCAAGTTTTGAATTAACGAGTAATTTTAAATCATTTTGTTATGACACATTTCAAGTGATTATAAAAGTAAACAAGACCATGGACTGTATAGCCCCATCACGGACCTAAACAACTATCAGTACGTGGAAAATCTTGTATCATGCTAACCAGCTGCTTCCATCATTATTGCAAAGCAAATTTAACAGTCATAGTGAGTCATCCAGTAGTAGATCAGTATTATCTTCTAACAGATAAGCATTCTATATTTTAAAAAATAATAATTGTATTTTTAATAAAGCGCTGGTTCTAACATTAAGTGTAACATTTTTTAAAGCATAGTTCATATAGTAAAAATATATTTTAATATACAATGCATTGAATTTTTTCAGGCAGTGACTCATGTAGCCCAGACGAGCTTTGGATTTGCTATGTAGCAGAGGGACCATAAACTTCTGATACCTGTGCTTCACCTCTGAATGCTGAATACCAACATCCCAGGTGTTTGGCATGCCCACTTAGCAGTCTATGGGGCTGCAGATCTAACACAGACCTTTCAGGTGCTAGGAAACCACTTGGCCAATTGTGATGCAGTCCCAGCATATGATTTAGAAAATAAAAATGTTTGTAGCTATTCGCGAAATAAAGACGGAAGAAGCCCTTTTCCTTTCTCCAAACTCCCTCGTGCTCTTTTTTCACTCACTTTCTTACACAATGCCAGCTCTCCTGTTTTTCTCTCATTATGAATTATTTCCTATTGATTCATGCTTCTATCTACACTAACTTCTTTCTTTTAATTACTTTTGAGTTAATTTCCTTTGATTTATTTGATTCCATCAGATAAAACTTAGACCACTACCTTGAAACTTTATTTTCTTATTTTAATTAAAAATAGATTCTTCTCTCATATGATACATCCTAACCACAGTTTCCACTCCCTCTGCTCCTCCCAACTCTTCCTTACCTTCCCTCTCCCCCAGACTCACTCACTCTCCTCTCCCTTCAGAAAAAAACAGGCCTCTAAGAGACATCAACCAAACAGGACAAAGCAAAATACAATAAGACAAGGCAAAAGCTCTTACACTGATGATGGACAAGCCAATTCAACAGGAGAAAAAGAGTCCCAATTGTAGGCAAAAGAGTCAAAGACACATCCACTCCCACCATTAGGAGTCCTAAAAAAACCACCAAGCTAGCAGCTGCAACTTATGTGTAGAGGCACCATGCTCACCACTTTAGCCTCTGTAACCCCCTACATCCCCTGCTTAGTTGATTCAGTGGGCTATGTTCTCCTGGTGTTCTCCATACCTCTGAATCCTTCAGTCTTTCTACTCCTCTTCTGCAGGATTCCCTGAACTCCAAGGAGCTGGATCTGATCTAGACCTCCAATGTATACGCTCTCTAAGCATAATGTCTTGCTCTGAGTCTCTATCTCCTCCCATTTACTGTCAAGGTAAGCCTCTCTGATGACAGCTAGACAAGATCTATGAATCTATGACAGCTAGACCAATCTATGAATATAGCAGAATGTCATTAGGAGTGATTGCATTGATTTTTAAGACCAGTGGTGTTTGGTTTTACTTTATGTCTCTGGGCTATTAAGCCTGGGTTGAGGAATTGCCTAGATTACATTGGTTGTGGACATATCTGTAAGGAATTATTTTTGTTGTTAATTGATCTAGGAAGGGCCAGCCCATTGTGGGCAGAGAAAAGCTCACACAGGTGGACCTTGGTTGTATAAGAAAGCTCATTCAATATGGACATATGCATGAGACAGGAAGCAGGTTTCTGTTTCCAGGTACCCACCTCGAATTCCATCCCCGACTCTCTCAGTGATATCTTATAACCCAGAACTGTAAGCACTGTAAATCCTTTCGTACCCAATTGCTTTTGGTCAGAGTGTTTGATCACAGCAACAGAAGAGAAGCTGGAAGAGCCGCCATGCCCACTTACCATTTATGTGAGTGCTCGCAATCTGAACGTCCCTCCCTGCGCTTATGTGGAAACTACTTTCTCTGTGGAGCCGCTGTGCAGCCTCTCACTCTAAAGTTTAGCAAAATACATATGTATTATAGTACTTGTCTCACAGGAAGCTTGCAGTTAGGTACTTTTCATATCCAATTTGATAACTTCTGCTTTTTAACAGAATTGTCTAGGATATGCAGTTTTTGTATAAGTCTATAACTTTCCTATCTGTATTCTATTTTCCCCGTATTTTATTTCTTTTCATTTTGCCATACACATATTTTAAAAAATTCCAACTGTCTATACTTTTTATTGTTGCTCTATTATTCAAATATGCATCTTTAATTTATTGTAGTCTAACTTCAAATATTATCATACCATAGATACCTATCCTTGTGAACTTCAATTCCCTCTGTTGTGCTTTTTGTGGTCATACATCCTATGCATAATATAACCCCACATAAAATGACAATATTTTTGCTTTAAATTACTAATTATCTTTAAATAAATATTTCTAAAAGGCAGTTACAGGTGTGCATTTATGTGTGTGTGTGTGTGTGCATTTGGGTGTGTTCTCACATATGTGTTTGCTTATGCCGAATTCTTGATCTGTCTTTATTCTGAGGAACAGTGGTTTGTTTTAATAAATTAAGAGTGTGCCATCTGAAGGCAGGGTTCTCTTTGTTACTGAATTTGCTATTCTTTGTAAGCCTTTCAATATCAATGTATTAGTTTTTTTAACATTTCATAATAAATTACCATAAACTTAGGAATGAAAACAACACATATTCTCACATATCGTTATGGGACTTTCAATTTCTTTATGCATATACGATTATATATCTTTATCTTCAGAGAATGTTTTATAACTTATTTTTTAGGTTTTCTTTGTAACAGATTCTCTAAGATTTTCTCTGTCCTTAAACATTCCCATTGCCTTCATTCTTGAAGGATACTTTCAGTAGATGTACAATCTGTATTGTATTGTTTTTCCTTTTAGCATGTAAAATATGGCTTTCTGTTAGGTTTCAGAATTTCAGAAAAGTATTCATGTTCATTTTACCTTTGCTCTTGTGTGCATTGAATTCACTTTCTTGCTTCTCACATTTGGGCTTCTTTTCTGTAAAGCAAATTTGGAAAGAAGTGATTTTTTTAATAATTATTTCTTCCTCTGATGTGTCTTTATTGTGTATCTGTTTCCTCATAGATTAAAACATTCTATTTTGGAGGGAACTTTTTTAAGCCAATAGGTTATGAACACAGGGATCAAAGAAACAGCAGAATATGTTTAGAGAGGGTGTTTGCAGAGAAATGAAACAAAAAGAATGTTCTAACAGGTGAAATACCCCCATTCTGCAGTAGAGTTTCTTAAGACCAGAAGTAAACAACACAAAATAGCTTTAGGAAGTCCCTGAAACTAATGAGATTTACTAGGATTCTCTCTCCTCAAGAGCATGTAAACAATAAAGACTACTTAAAGTCACTCCCAGAATCAGCCTAGCCTCCTGGAAGACAGAGATGAGCCTAGCAGTCCAGAAGAAATAGAGACTACCCAAACTGCAGAGAAGACTCTGGCAAGCTGAACTTGAAGGAAGAGGCTCGGATCAAGAGCCACCAGAAAAGGGCATTCTCTAATCTATTGAGCTGCCATCAGGATATTCAGTATCCATCAGATTCTAGCCATTGTGAGCTGTTATCCATGCCATCTAAGACCATGGGGGGGTTCTGGCCTGTGCTGATGAGAACCATGTCTCGGTCCGTGGTCCTGCAGCAGTAGGGGTATGTTACCAAAGACCAGACAGACTTCCCTGATCTGGGCTGTCACCATGCACCATGCTGATGTCTTAGAGCTGTGCAGAGCTGGCCCCATCCCTCTACAACTGCAGTACTTGGGAGAGTGGGCCCTGTACCTCACAGGGAGCACAGTAAAGCTGGCCCTGGTTGTAGAAATTCTGTGTGAGCCAGCCCTCAAGGGTGTGTGCATGGGAGAGGTGGCCCTGCCACCATGCCCCTCACCACCTGTGGCAGATGGGAGAGCTGGAGTAGTGTCCCTGCCCTCCACTTGCCAAAGCACTTGGGAAAGCATGCCCTGTGCCTTGCGGGGCATCAGAGTACCTGTACCTGATGATATAGGTACATGTAAGTTGACCCCAAAGGCATGAGAGTGGGAAAGCTGGCTTTGCACCGTCTTTGCTGTGGCATTGGGGAGTTCTCCTGCATGTGTGGGCACGGGAGAACTGGCTGGCCGACAAGATCACATACCTGTTAGACCAAGATCAGTGGCTGTGCATTGACCCGCCCCAGCATCTACCCCATGAACGAACTACTGGACCGTGTGAATAGGCTGATCCTACATATCCAAAATTACAGGATCTCCATGACACAGAGCAACAACAGAATCTCTGGGAGGAGTCCCAGAGGTTCCAGGATTGATAGTGTAGCAGAGGCCAGAGGCCTCAAACCGGAACAATGTGTCATTGAATTGAACATTTCTAAGCAAAGAAATGTGAACCGAAGGGTATCCTGTGACACGCTCTACAGTTTCTACAAAGAAGATTTTTTTCCCTTTGGTGGTTGGTTGTAAGAGTGAAGGGTGCGTATGTGGGGACAGGGAGATGAGTGGGATTGGAGACTATGATGTCTAACTCATAAGATATAAGAAAAATGCAGGAATAAAATTTGATCATTATTATTACTTGAAGAAGACCAACATAATGATACTATAAGAATGTGGACAGGTGAAATTCGATGAAGAGATACAGGTGAATTCGATGAAGGGATGAAGAGATCCCTAGATGAAGAGATACAGGCAATTAATAGCTAATAAAAGAGTGAGAACTAGTCTTCTCCAATAAACTGTATTTGCATGTGTGTGTTTGTGTTTATTTGGGTATGTGTAAACTAATAATGATTAAATAGGAAGATCTCATAATTTTGAGAGGGAATGAGGGGTACTAGAGGAGTTGGAACAGGGAGAGGGAAGGGTGAAAATGGTGTGAATACAGTATTTATGTATGATAGTCTCAAAAACGAAGGAAAATGTTCTAAAATATAAAATATCTATTACAGCATACTACTGAAGTCGTGGTAAGCTCCACTCCTCTGTCTTATAGCTTATTACATAATAAGCTCTCTTACACATTAAAGGGGGTGTTGTTGTAAATGCCAAACAATGCAACTTTCTAAGTTATGCGCTCTTGTGGTCCAACTTCCCTTTTTTCTTCCCTAAGCAGAAAAAAAGTTACATATAAGCAACAGTAAATGTGTTGTTTAATATTAGTAAAATAAAAGGTAACTGAAAAAGAAAAAAAAAGAGCTAAGGCTGAGTAATCAATTTGCATCTGCTTCTGAGTGTGTTACAAATATCAAGAGATCTGAAGGTGCTGAAAATGAGTCACAGCAGCATTCACAACTGAGTAGCACAGGGAATGATATAAAATAAGTTCCCGGCTTGGGGTTTTCTGTAGGTTTCTCCCTTTGCGGTGTAATCAATCATGTGCTGTATTGCATCTTTCCCTGGTCCTGCATTCATCACTGCACTGGCAAGTGCCCTGGGAACTTGAGCAAAGGAGAGAAGAGAAGCAGTCTGGTTGGACTGTTTAGTGACATCCAAGTTGGCCCCCATTTAATTTAAGGGTGCATTTATCATAAAAAACAAGTTTTAAATTTATATTTTTACTGATACTCAGAATAAAAATATTATTATGTAGATTCTGGTAGAATAAAGTTTGCTAAAAATATTATTAAGAAATCCTTACAGCTAGGATTTCATTCTAGACTAATTCACTTAACATTGAAATTATAAGTTTAATTTGTTTAGCATGTAATATAAACAAAGTTCTTTGTTGTATATCATTAAAGATAAAAATCTGACTAAAAATACCCCCACCCTGAGAAAGTGAACTCATGATCTGATTACATAGCAAAAGCTAAACAAAGGACCTAGGAAGTAAAAAGAAAACATTGCAGAGCCTTGAAAGAATTTGAAATGGGGAATATTTCCTGAAAAGTCTTAAGTACAGGGGTGGAAAAAAAGCGTAGAGTAAAAACACACAGAAGCTCTGAAGAGGATGTTCTGGAGTGAAAGTGGGGAGTCTATTTTTCTTTGAATAGGACTTCAGGAACTCAAGTATTTATCAACTCTACTGGGTTTTCACTAAGTTACAAGAATCTACTGTGAGGTCAATAGGCTCTCAGTTTAATGATAGATTCTGGTGAGGTCTGTCGTCCTCATGTGACTTATGCCCCAGCTTGCAACCCTAGTCTGTGTGGGAAGCATGTGGGATACCTGCATGGGTATCATAACTTAAAAAAAAAAGAAAGAAAGAAAAGAAAAGAAAAAAAGGAAAGAAACTGCATGTACATTCTGAAAAAATCAACTTCAACCTCAATCCCTCAAACAACTTACACACATGAAGTTCTAGGAAAATGTTCTGTCATTTTTAGTTATCTATTGAACACCTTGAACAGAATCTGGAGTTTCCTAAAGTATGTCACATATGTGCCATGTGTAGGCTCTGAATTCTCAAGTTGCTCCGTTTGATTCTGTACAATTAAAGACCCAGTTACCCTTAGCCAGTTCTCTTAGAAAATAGCCAGGAAAGAGGTTATATCCACTTCTATTATTTCTGTTTGAACTTCTCTAAAACAATTGGAAATTTTCACTGATATGATGTACCTGTAATATAGTCATGCATCTTAGAAAAGAAGTAAACATGAAATATGCCATAATTATTGAGGGTTTTTGTGTGTGTGTGAGTGTGTGTGTGTGTCACAGAGAACTTGTACTTCTGCATGAAATCAGAATCAGTTTTAATTCAGATAATCCCTAAAGGATTCTAAATCTAGATTTTACAGTTAGACAGATAAACTACATAAAATCATACTCTAAAGAATAAATTACTCTTTGACTTTATGTTCTGTATATGAACTACAAATGAGGTATTTGGAGTAATATCTCCATAGATTCTCGTTGTGGTATAAGAGTAGAAGTTTAGCAAAGATTTTTAAAAAGTGGGTAAGTAATCATGAAAATACTATTCATTGTTTTGTTGAACTTAAGATATAATTACTGTTGAGAAAGTTTAGGTTATACTGTTTGGATTGTATTGATAATAGCTTTTTTTCAGCTTCATTCTAGAGTCAAAGTTCACAAATAATCTATCAATGATATGTTCTCACAGTATAATAATATAACATAGAAGCTAGTTTTAAAAATGCCATGTTTCGATTTCTCACAACCTAGGTTACACTGTTGAATAACCTTAATCTGATTTGTGGGCTTCTGAGATATTTTAAGATAGGTAAGTACTTTGAGACTCTGTGTAGGCTGTAGTGTAGATTAGAAGTAATCATAGGTTTTGACTTCGGTTTGGCCTTAGGAAAATGCCATTGCCAAGAAGCTCACCAGTGTCAAACTTACTTTGTTATATTCCCAGTTTTATCCAGAGGTGCCTAGAGGAAGAAATAACAGCAGTAGGGACTTAACGCACCTCTCAAGTAAGAGTACTGTGACTGCCACATGTCCGTGACCCATGGCTCTGTTGAATGTGCAGGTAAGGTTTCTTTTTTTATTATTATTTTAACATTTTTATTTTTTTATTAATCACAGGTTATGTACTTTGTATCCCAGCGGTAACCCCCTCCTGCATTCCCTCCCTATCACCCCATCCCTCCCTAATCTCCTCCCTGCCCCTTTCCAGGTCCACTGATAGGGGAGGACCTCCTCCCCTTCCTTCTAACTCTAGCTTATCAGGTCTCTTCAGGAATAACTGCAATGCTTCTGTGACCTAGCAAGACTGCTCCTCCCTCGGGGGGCGGGGAGGTCGAAGAGCCAGCCATTGAGTTCATGTCCAAAATAGTCCCTGTTCCCCTTACTAGTGTACCCACTTGGGAATTGAGCTACCATTTGCTACATACAAGCAGGGGTTCTAGGTTATAACCATACATGGTCCTTGGTTGGAGAGACAGTTTCATAAAAGGCAGGTAAGATTTCATGGTTAAACATTCCTTTCTCATTTACCTAAGCTTACCAATGTGATTCTTTTCACCTGGAGAGGAATCTAGCCAGCTGCTGCAGAATGGAAGTCAATTACCACACATTTAAATTATAACAAGTTGAACATTGAGTGTCTTGGACTGCTGTGAGTGAATGCCGACACACTTCTTAACTTGTTCTGGAAGCAAGCAGAAGAATGAAAGAGGTAAAACAGGACAGCTAGATTCCAGATCTTGCCAAAGTGCACAGAAGGGAGTACCAGAGGATAAAAGTCACAGGAAAAGAAACCATAAACTGAAGGCGGTGTGTTCCAAAAGGCACCCAGACCCTTGTACCTGCTCAGCTGCATCCAAGTAGGTGAAGGAATGGACATTGTCATGGGCTGGCAGAATCATGTACCACACTAGTGATGAGATTGCTCAAAAGAAGTGTCATGAAATCTAATAAAAAAAACCTATCATATCTGAGGAAAGGGGGAAGATAAGAGAGCTTTTTAAAAATGTGTCCTTCAGCCCATCAGATGTATTGTTCACTGAATTTATGGAACACAGAGTAATTTTTTTAATTATTATCATTTATTACAATTTATTCACTTAGTATTCTGGCTGTGGCCTCCTCCCTCATCTCCTCCCAATCCCACCCTCCTCCCTCTTCTCCTCCTATGCCCCTCCCCTAGTCCACTGATAAGAGAGGTCCCCCTTTCCTTCTATCTGACCTTAGCCTATCAGGTCTCAGGACTGGTTGCATTGTCTTCCTCTGTGGCCTGGTAAGGCTGCACCTCCCAGGGGGAGAATTTCATGAAAGAAGGGGGATAGAGAAAGACCTGGAGGGTACAGGAGCTCCAAAAGGAGATCAACAGAGAAAACGAAACAAAACTTGAGACCTGGGGTCCCTGAAGAGAATGATACCCCAACCAAGGACAATGCATGGAGAATACTTAACACCTTTGCTCAGATGTAGCCCATAGACACAATCTCCAAGTGTGTTCCCTAGTAAGGGAAGCAGAGGCTGTCTCTGGCATGAACTCAGTGGCAGACTCTCTGATCAGAGTGATTTTTTAAATTATTTTTTTCCATGCAAAATTTTATAAGTGTCAGATTTTGAAGGAAATTCCATAGAAATTCCTTATCACCTATCTTTAGAGCCCTTACATAGAATAAGTAACTATAGTAAGTGGTATATATAATAAAAATTGTCCTTCTTAAAATATGTTTTTAATAATCATATGTTTAATTTTAGCATTTAGGAGAACAGGAGTTTTGAGGGAATTCCACATATGTAGAAATGATTTAGATCAGGAAAATTCCCACACTTTCAGAAATGAGTTATGTTATTTTCTCCTAATATGAGTGCTTTCTTTATTAACTATGACTACGATTTGTGGGACATATGTGGAGTTGGACTTAGAGAGGGACTCTTAAGTCCAAAGAAGCTTCATATAACATGTATGGTCATTAAACCTATTGGAGTCTATGGGGTGGCAGAGGACACATGTTGTATGTTGTTGGGCCTGATGGCTTCACAGGCTCCTTGTGCTTTGTTGTTCCTTTAGAAGATGACAGGTGTTTTCAATAGTCAGAATTTCTTTTTCTATCTTTTGTGATAGTTTTGACCTATTAGAGAAACTAAAATTTGAATTTAAAAGTCATTATTGCTTTATGTATTCATTGTTTAAGTATTCATTGGAAAGAAAATATCAGCAGTTTTTCAACTAATGCTTATCTTTGCTGGAGAATTAAAATACTCACAATGGATACACTAGCTTTTTTTTTTTTTTTTTTTGAGATGAAGGCAAGTATTTTGTATGGACATTTTATCCCACTCCTTTGGCTCTCTGGATACACCATCTATCACCAAGCGTTTGAAATGGGTTTGGCATACTTGTTCTATTTTATGTTGAACTTGGGCTCCTGTCCTTTGAAGGCAAATGACTTGTTAACATATTATTTTGAAGCACAATTTGCATTCCTGTGAACCAGGGATTAGGCATTGTGTATAGATTAGGAATAATTTATGTCTAATTAATAATTGATGCTTTCTCCTGTTTCCGACTGAGATTTCATCCCGCATAATATGAGAAGAGCTGAGCCCTTTCTTGTGATAAGAGAAAGTAGTTTCCAAGAGCAAATAACACTGACACATTGAAATAAGATACAGCGCTGTCTTTAACCAGTTCACCACTAAATAATAGAAGCAGAATATGTTTTCATTCGTGTGCATGGAATAATGTCCTATGTTTTGCAAACTCAAAAACTCGGTAACCTCAAATGTTTAGAAGGCACCAAGAAACTACAAGACAGATCCTCCAAATAATTGGACTAGAAGCCAAATACCTCATACACTAATACTCATTCATTCAGGAGTAGTCCCTCAAGCACTGATTTAAAGCAGAATTAATCTGCATACAGCTTTTAAAACAGCCATTTCTATTCCAAAGGAATCAAAGATTTATCAAAATAAAATAATACAAAGTACTTACAGTAAAAACTAACTCTGGAGCTTCCCCGCTTCCATTCAGCTTCCCAGAAGCAATATGTATTAATTATTTCCAGTTTCCTTAAAATTCAACTAACCTGTCTACTCATTTCTCACAGTAAAGTAGCCATTTTAAAAGATCAGAGTAAAAACAAACAAACACACAAAAAAACAACCAGGAAAATCTAGAAGAGCCAACAATCTGAAAAGATAAAACAAACAAACTACAAAGACAAAAAACCTACAAAAGACAGAAAAAAAAAAAAAACCAGGCACAACAAAAATCATGGATAAATTCAAAGCTAACTCCCAAACCATGACCATCCCTGACATAACGTTCTGATTGTGACTCAACTCTCAATCTTGGCTCCCTTCATCTCTTGGATCTCATGATTTCTATTGAAAAACATGCAGAACAAAAGGGAGAAATAGGAGAGTTTATTGCAGAGTACATCTTCAAGGAGGAAGAGCAAATAATGGCTAAGGACACCATTGTCTATTTTCATTATAGTAGTTTCCTAAATCTCCAGCATGATAAACTTTCACTGAGGATTTTTGTCCTGTCCCAGTGATCTAGGACCTGTTCTGACTAAGTCCTACAGGTAGAGCATAGCCACATATAACATAGAATGGTATGGTTTTGTTATCAGTCAGAAAGCCTTCTTCTGGATAGTAATGGGAAAGGTTTTATATTCTTGGAGCCGTTGACTTATTAATGGCCTTCCAGTGGGGTCACTTCTTTGGAGGTTAAAAGTACAACTTGGGTTTCACTGTTCTCATCAGTGTTTATCTCTTGCAGCTAAGTCCTGTTTCCACTGCTTAGTTTTGGTGGAGGAGTCCTGTCTCAAGGTCCTCAAAAGCTTCTAGTTAGCTAACTAGTTACTTAATAAAACAAATTACCAGGTGACTTGATTTTCTATTTTGTGAGTTCTAATAATACTTTTTTTTCTAATAATACTTTTAAAACAAACTCAGAAGGAAGGTCAGGGATCCATTTTATTATCATTTCAGAGAAAATAAAGGAACCGACAAGCTTTAAATCTTAGCAGCTAATGAAGGTAGAGGGATACTTAAGAAAAGAGATAGCATTTAGTGTTAGGGTCCAGTAAACTTATTCATGAATAATAAGGATTTGGTGGGGGGAAGATGAGGGAGGAAGGGGATGAAGCATGAGAAATACACTGATCACTTAAGTTGGTCCGTCCATTCCATTCTAGGCATGGGGGAAAGGATCTGGGTCACATTCTTGCTTATAACTTCCAGGAAGCTGTATTTAAAAAAACAAACAAAAAAATAAAAACATATGATACAACTAACTCGAAGTCAGATCAGGAACATATCTGACATTTAAAAATTCACTATTACATTTCTCTTTGCTATGAAACACCTTAAGAATTTGGTCGCATATTTCATGACCAGAGAACCAAAGCCATTTGATATTACAAACACTGTTTTTAAAGGGAAAAAAGTGAAATCACCCATTTCAGCTGCATTTGAGTGATTTCACCCACCTTTGATTTAAACACATTAATTTCTGTGTCTCTGCCTATTGGCTGTGTGCACAGCATGTCTGACTTGTCATACTCTTGTAGGCTTGATCTCAATGAAGACATGCTCCTTGCACAATGAATCATAGGATATTATGTTGAGAAATGTGCCCTTCAGCCTCTTTAATCTTGGAAATGATGGTGCTTTACAAAAGGAACTACAGAAAACTTTTCTAACAAGAATCCTCGGTACCTGAACCCTTGCTGATTAGTGTTTTTAAGAAAATAAAGCAATACAGAAATTACAGAATAAGTCAATAGTTTTTCACTATGATGTACAGAACAGCCTTTGACATAGGTTAATTTTTTAATCAAGGCAGTTCACCCTTCTGAACAATATATGAGAGGTAGCTTAGTTGTTTTCCAGGCAGCTCTGAGCGTTTAGAATTGGGGACCTTCCAACTGCATGTTCTTTCTCCAGTAGACCTTTTTCACTCTATATATTTGTATGGATGTTTGGAAGCTAAAACGAGTACACACTGACTTATAGAAGTGTTGTGTTAAACAATAACAAGGGCAGGCTAAGTCTGGGCCAGAGAGGCCTATTTTTGAACATAATTCATATTTAACCCAGTAGATCTGTGATAATATTGTTGCCCAATTTATAAACTAAAGGAAAGAAAGAAAAAAAGAAAGAAAGAAAGAAAGAAAGAGGGGATGAACAGGGAGGAAGGAAGTAGCTTATTTGATACTTAATATTCTAGACTTCATTTTTTGACAGTTGGATGTCAGAGAATTTTTGTAAATGGGTTCTTATGTTGAAAGGTGAACACACAAAAATTCTTATTTTTTACTATGTCTATTGGTTGTAATGTCTAAGATTAGGAAACCTTTTAAAGGCATTTTAAATTAAACTAGGTAAACTTCATATTTAGATATTTAGTTTCCTATTTTCTATGCAATTAGAGTGACCAGAGGAGTTATGTAAAAGGCTTTGTGTTTCACTCAGGTGGTTAGTATTAAGAAATTAAAAACGGAGCATGTTTTCTTATTGTACAGGAGTCCTACCAAACTCGACAGGGTTCCTAATTAGTTACATGTTCTTTTAATAGTTGAAGTTTTAGCTCCATAAAATTGAACATTTTTTTTACAATCATAATTTCAAATGGCTGTTACATGTCATATACATAGGTGCAGAGGCAGAATGGTAGAAATGTGCTTAGGTCTGGTTAACTTTATCATTTCTAAGTTGAAAAATACACACGAAGGTGAATTCTTTGTTCTCTAACATCCCATAAAAAATTGTGTGTAACATGCTGCAAGCATCATTCTTTGGGCAGAGAAACAACATAGTAAATGGTTTTCTGAGATCAGATCTAAGCAAAGATAGTGACACTGGAGGCGGAGGCTTCAGATACTTTGTATAAGTTCTGTAGATAGATTCTTTGCCGGTTATGAACACACTGGAGATTGAAGGAGTGCAGTGGAGTGGAAGCATCATGCTTTGTGAAGTATTCTACCTGACAGAGGTCCTTAGGAATGAGCAATCTTTTGACTTGCTGTTGTTCAAGAAAACCAGCATGTGAATTTGAAAAGCATGTGTGAATTGAAAAGAGAATTGAATCAATCTCTATCTCCTTTCCAATTCAAAGACTTGAAATAGTATATGACACTGGTGTAATTATAGTCAGAAATATTGTTACTGCAAGCATAAAGCTTTAGATACAAAGAAAGAACACCATTGAAAAACAAAAATACAACTAATAGGCCTCCCTAAAATAACACAACCTCCTTGTCTCTTATTCCCATTTCCCTGTATACTTTGCCCTGTGACTCAAGAATCACTAATGTAACAAGTTTCCATTTCTCTTGATATTTCTTTTCTGAATATTATATATATATATACATATATATGTGTGTGTGTACATACATATATATAATAAAACTTATGGGGACATTTATATTTGTCTCCAAATAAAAAGGAAAACTATTGTTTATTATGTACTTTAATTATATATTTTGTGGAGTTTGTTCTTTTATATACTACAACACTATATGTGCTCTACAATTAATACAACAAAATAGAACAAGTAGAGTGATATGCTATTATCTGGTTACTTCCCATACAAATTCCTTCTCAGTTTCCTGGCTCAGAAGCCTGGTGTCTGAGTATTGTACTTCATTACCACACTGGGTAGCTTTTGTCTATACCTATCTTTAGATATGCTTTGGTATGCAGTAGCACTTGTAGAGTATATTAGGCAATTATTAAATGCTTATTGAATAGGCATCTGAGTGGATGAATATAGAGATGAATGAGTAAATGAACCAATCATTTTACATTGTATAAGCATAAACTATTGGTTAAACTGAATGAATTTTCAGAACAACTTCAGTTTAGGCTTTAAAAAGACATTTAACATCATCCATTCTTTGTATTGTTTCCAACTAGAACACCTTAAATTTATCATGCTGGCTCTGCCCTTCCCATTTTGACCTAATCCTACAACCTAAGCTCAGCCAGTTAACTCAGAAATGGAGATTATAGTATATTTTCCTGCTGACTTGCACCATTATTATACAGATTGTGTAATGACGCACATTTTAAATGATTGTTCAGTGGATTAGTATAGTACAGAAAAGGCTCTAACTAGGGAGACATTTTTGTATGACAACGTAAGCTATTTTCAGACATTGTTGATGCAGTCCACATGGCTCTCTCAGCATACCTAGCATTAATAAATCACTGAATTTCCTTGAGTAATCGAAGACTCTTTCTAGACTTATCTAACTTGCCCAGATGGGCCCTAAAGACGCTTCTTGCCAGAGTTTTCATTTGCACATGTGAGTTCCCATTGATGTCAAAGCAAACATCAAGCTAGAAAAGAAGCTCTCAAATTGTATAGCCGCTCAGTTATCTGGCAAAGGGATCCAATAGAGAAAGATGAAGTAAAATATGAAAATAGACCTCACAGTATCTAAGAAACAAATGGATATAGACGGGGCAGATGTGATCTGCTACGAATCAGAATTAAGGGAAAAATAAAAGTAAAGGAAAATTTAACTTTTATTGGCATTTAATATGTGCGCAAGTGCACACACATGCATACATATCTGTAATATAAATACTATAAACATTAATACGCAGATCTTACAAAGTTTTGCTCATACAGCAAGATAGCCTAGCCAGTAATAGTAATAGTATTACTAAGGATAGGCAAAATGAAATGACAAGGCAGACATCAAACAAGATGGCTTAGGAGCTCAAACAGAAAACTAGGTTATATATAGTGACTACTGATCCTTTAAAAATGAAACCAGCAAACGATTAAGCATCATGTGATTTTAATAAAGAGAAGTAAGCTAGTAGTGGTGATTTCAACATACTGCATCCTCAAAACCAACTTGGTAGACATGGCTTCTGTTGGAGAATACTTGTTCAAAGAAGTACCTGGATCTCATTTGAAATTTTATTTGCACAGTAATATATGTATGTATTATATAAAATATATACATTAAAGTATGTACAAATGTATGTAATAAAATATATGTGGGTAATCTGGATAGGGGAGCTGAGCTTAATAAGTGAATTAATTATAGCTTCCATTAAAGGTTAAAATTTAGTTAATTTGGAAGAAAACAGTCTCTTACCCTTTGGAGAAATTCCATTTTAACAGATAAATTGCCCCTCTCCCCTCTTTCAAATAATAGAAAATTTGCTGTCCATTTGGACATGAGGCTGTGTGTGTGAATCACAGAGAAAACCATCCGTGGTGCTTGAGTAGGGCTCCACTTCTCTGAAGTGTGGCCTCCACACACCTGATTTAAAATCTAACACTGTAAACACATGTTTGTGTTTGCTTACCGTGCTGTGAGCTTCATGCGTTGGGTGGTTTGCATGAACAGCTGTGTGCATAAATAACAATTTTATCTTACAGGTTTGATCCTGTCCAGTAGACAGCTAGTGTCATACTGGAGCACTCTCTAAGTCATGACCCACTCCGACTGAAGAAGCATATCTGCTTACATGAATACGTTCTACCCCAAGGAGAAAGGGAGATCATTGACAATAATCCTATTACATCTCTTACGTCCAGATGTATAACGCTATAATTGTTACCAGGATATCTCTACTAAGTTCTGTGATTACTTTTTTTCTGATTATTTTCTGCCCAAAATAGCCTGCATCAGGAAAACAAAGTCACTATTTACATCAGTAAAGCCTTGTAAAAACTCAATGATAGTTAAATATTGAACTTTGAGTTTTATTCTCTTTATTATGGGAGGTATAGCAGGAGTTCAGTATGTATTAGCTTTCTAATTCTTAGCAAATTCTTTACAGTAATTTTAAAGGAGGATATGCGACTCCATTACATAAGAAATCCTCATAAAAATACAGACTTAAGGAAAATTCTCATATTTTCACCTAAGTATCCTGAGAAGCAACTACTATTGAATCCCATAAAATAACTTGTTGCACTAATCAAAAATAAGTAACTAGCAGGTAAACCATTTATCTGTGTTTGATATTTGCTCTTATCTATACAAACATACAGGTCAACTTCAAGGCTGGTCAATTTATTATTAGTCTAATATAATATCACAAAATGTCACAACATGTTTTTATTTAGACATATTTGATATTTCATTATTTTCTCCAACTTGTGGGTCTTCTAAAAATCATCAAATATATCAATTTATCTCAGATTCCTGAAGAACTGTTCTGTTTTTATATAGGCTAAGGTGTCAGTATGAATTACAACTCTGCTTCTCATGGTTTAATGATTGGCTTTGAACAGCAAACAACAGACACATTTGATATTCCTTTTTGCAACGTAATATCCATATTTGGATTTTTGCACACCACAGCATCATGCCTATAAAATATTAATAGCCAAATACAGCTTCAGAGTATAATGGGCTACTGTTGTTTTTTTTTTCTTCTCATTGAGATTGTTCTCATTGTGTTTTTAAAATTTCATTTTGTTAGATAGATTTCTGTGCATGTTAGTAACAAAAAGCCAGACAATTAAATTTTTTTAAATGAAAACACACACAGGGGTTGGGGAGATAGCTCAGTGATTAAGAGCACTGTCTGCTCTTCCAAAGGACCTGGGTTCAACCCCCAGCACCCACATGGCAATGCACAACTGTCTGTAACTCCAGTTCAAGGTGGTCCAACACCCTCAAACCAGTACACATAAAATTAAATAAATTATTTAAAAAAAAAGAAAACACACATCAAAAATAAAGTCCTGCAGGAACTCCACAAGGAGAGCAACAGAACTAAATAATCTGAGCACAGAGGTCTTTCCTGAGACTGATAGTCCAACCAAGTACCATGCATGGAGATAACCTAGGACCCCTGCCCAGATGTAGCCCATGGCAGTTCAGTGTCCAAGTGGGTTCCATAGCAATGGGAACAGGGACTGTCTCTCACATGAACTGATTGGCCTGCTTTTTGATCACCTCCCCCTGAGGGGGGAGCAGCCTTACCAGGCCACAGAGGAAGACTATGCAGCTACTCCTGATGAGACCTAATAGATTGGGATTAGGGGGAAGGAAAAGAAGACCTTCCTTATCAGTGGTTTTGGGGAGGAATTTGCATGCAGAAGGTGGAAGAAGGGAGGGATTGGGACGGGAGGAGGAAGGGAACTACAGGGGTATATAAGGTGAATAAAGTGTAATTAATAAATAATTTAATAAAAAATAAAGTCCTAAAGTATTTGGATTCCCATTGTGTTCACATCATAGTTACCAGTAAGGTAATCAATTTTGCTTAGTGTTTCAACTTTTTGTTTAAGGGAACTAATGTAACATCACTTTTGCATTCTTGAAACTTGGAATTTTTACAATACTTTCTAATCCTGGATAAGGTATCTTGAGGTTCCTTAGTTTTATCCATGCTTTCTGAAAATGCTTAATAATTTTGACCTTGTGTGGTTTAAAGTCTGAAACCAATAAGGATACAATGAAGAGAGTCAGGAGAAATAAAAACATTGTTTTGTTTGATTTCATCATGAAACACCCAAATCCTGCAGTACAATGAGATGTGAAGAAGGCTCCTAGATTGTCTTACCTCTAATATGTTTTGTAAGGGAGAAAGTTTCCTTTGGTTGCTGAGCTATTGATTCTGGGGTGGGAAGACATTTTGGAAAATAGAATTCTGCTGTTTAGTAGAACTTAGGAAGGAGACTTCTTCCTGGTGAAGTGAAATGATGCTATTGTTTATAGACTGGGAGATGGCAATGCATAGTGGTTGTTAAAATAGATCTTTCCTGAAAGGTGCACAGATACAAGGGCTCAGAGTAGAGAACACTTGCCTCCAAGGGCTGAAGTCTAAGCATCTGGAAGTCTTGTGATTTAAATAGGAAACATCTGCACACCAGCTAATTTAAGAAAGTGCAGCATATTCAGTGCAGAAATTGCCAATTTAATATGCCAATCATTGGATTTCTCCGCTATTAATTATGCCACCTACTATCACTTGGTGCCAAAAACTTCTGGCACAACATGGTGATCGGGGTGGACAATTACCTTATTTATTAATAGATTAATGGGGAACTCTCCAGTGTAACTCAGTCTGAACAACTAGGGCTGTTAGTAAAATGTGCACGCATGTGCATGAAAAGAAACTCATTCAATAATTTTTAATAGGATATTCTCATATTTTGGTGGACAATTTTACCTTCCGTATCTTGTAACATTGTTTTCTAGAAGGTATGTAGCATGACCCCCATGCTCTGTATTCTTTGTTGTGCTTTCATGCTGGTTATATGATGGTTGATGCTTAATGCATTCTAATTGGTGGACATATTTGTTCTATATCCTCAGTAAACTAGGCCTTCATTTCACTCAGATATTTGGTTTTCAACATCTGATATAGCCTTTAAATTATTAAGTTTAGTTTCATGTAATTAGAGGATCACTCAAGGAATGGGAAAGTCTAGTTACATGTGTCTATTTTCTGAGGCTGGAGCAGCAAACGTGGATACATAATGACTGGATATGAGAATGGAATGGTGTTCATGTGTTAGGATATGGATCTTTCATATCTCTCAAAGGCCCACATGATAAAGGCTGGTCCCCAGCTCTTGTGCTCTGGGAAAGCTGAGACACTCGTCGGGGGAGATGTGTACTAGAATGAAGTTTAAGCATTGGGCAACAGACCTTTAAGGGAATAACTGGACCCTGGACCTTTTTTCTCTTTGTCTTCTAAACACCACTGTGTAAACGGCTGTCTTCTACATCCACCATATGATCTCTACACTGATATTTTGTCTCTCTGCAGGTTCAAAGGCCACAGACTAAAGCTGGAGCCAGAAGAAACTTTTCTTTCTTATATGTTGTTATCTGAGGTATTTTGTCACAGTGATGAAATGGGAGTTAACAAGCTCTCGGATCATAAATTATTATCTTATTTTAAAATAAAAAAAAGTACAACCGGGAAAAGTACAGGCTTTGGGGAAGATGACGCAAATATTGCAAGTACGTTAGCATTTTATTTCAGTAATGATTTTCTCTTTTGAAAGTTCTGTCTTCAATTCTTTTGTGAGGTTTTTTTTTTTTTTTTGATACACGAGGTCATAGTTATTCATAAAATAATACTGGCACTTGGGGTGCTTCAGAATGAGAGAGATCACCCAGCTCTTCTAGGCAGTGGGCAGGGGAGAAGCAGAATATGCTTGTTGTGTAAAAGAAAGTGTAGTGCTCTCCCTAACTGCTAAAAGCAGGGTTTGGTGGGAGTGATCATTCTTCAAACCAGTACTATGTCTTTGTAAATGGGCCCCCTACTGAATTCAAAGATTGTGCAGTGCAGAATGAGGAGAGCCTCTTTCAATTTCCTCTGGTGCTGTCAACTATTCAGACTGAGGCTGTTTACACTTTCTTGGATATAAATGATTTTATCTCCATTGCTGACAATGTTGAATTCAATGTCGTTCTTTTTGATACTGTATTTGCTGAAGAAATTGTATTGATTTACAGAATCTCTGGTCTGTAATTCCCCTAACATCTCAAGGCCTTTTAGGTTAACCAGCTTCTTTCAAACACCCTTCAAGACAAAAACATACTGGTTTTCAAAATCTCAGCAGGCTCTGGCAAGATGGGAATAAGTGTTGGTCTTAGTAATTAATAATTTATATTTACAATAGTATCTTTACAAATTTAGGTTACAGCAGCATTTAACATTTTATACCTTGATTGTTTTTTAACTCACAATAGTTCTACTTTTTGGTGATGCATTCACTTCAGTTGCATAGGTGAAGGCAATGATTTATTTGGGTGATGTGAAGAAGAAGCAAGGGAAATTAACTCCCTCCACCCACTCCCCCCTTTGCACAATCAATAATTCCTTTCCTCATCCCGACTTTAATCATTGCCTGTCTGGATTACTGCAGGCTTCTTGGTCTTCCTATCTGTGACCTCTTTCCTCACCAGAGAGTTTTAAAACTTTGGTTGAATTCATCTTGCTTTCACAGAAACCATATTACTAGTCTTCAAGTGTCCCTTTTGCTTTCAGAATTAAGTTTGAATTTCCTGATCATGGCCAACCTAGTGGAAACCAATTTAATTTTGTTCTACTGTACAGTTGGAATGCTTTTTAACTTATTTATTTTCCTTAGGTCATCAAAACCTTCTTTAAGCGAATTTTCTATGTGATTTATATAATCAGAGACATGACTGTTGAGGCATATATGAGTTTTACACAGAAAGTACCTAGTATCTTTTCAATATATACATATATACTCTTTTCTTTGTTTTATTTTCATAGTGAAACAGCTTGAACTTACAGCCTTACACACCTTGACAGGTATTTTAGCAACAGAACTACATCTTCAGCTTAAATATCAGCATTTTAAAAATAATTCAGATGTTTAACACTAAACATTTTTGGTATTATGGTTTTTCATTCAAATTGACATAATGTACACTGCTGTGGTTACAGCTTATATAATCATTAAAGTTATATTGTTTTGTACTTAGAGATATTTTGCTCCATTTGGGGCACTTTGAGGAACAAGTTTGCATGAAACAACTTTGCTCAGAGATAAGGGCAGAGGTACATGGAATTAAAAGGATAAATTAGAGATGAAACGCAAGGGAGAAGTAATTAAACACCCACTGAGCACACGCAGCTGTGCCATGTATTTAGAACTATCAACTGGAGTCCTAGAGACTACACATTTAGTGCTGCTCTGTCTACATCCACTAGTATTTTCCCTACACAGAGATACTCTATATTCTAACCATTGAATCAGTTCATTAAAAAGTATAGAGCGTGAACTACAATGGCCCTGTGCTTGCTCTGCAAGCTGAAGACAGAGAGGTGCATAGAGCAGACCAGTGCCTAATCTTGTCCACCGCCTAGGGCAGTGGCTCTCAACTGGTGGGTTGCCAACCCTTTGGACATCAAATGAGCCTTTCACAGGGTCACGTATCAGATATATGCATAGCAGATATTTACATTTTGATTTATAACACTAGAAAAAGTACAGTTATGAAGTATCAACAAAAATAATTTTATAGTTGAGGGTCAAAACAACATGAGGAGCTGTATGAAAGGGTCACACAGCATTAGGAAGCTTGAGAACCACTGTTCTAGAGTGACTGAACAAGAGAGGCTAAGACTGGACATAAACATATAAAATAGCCCATGTTCACATCGTGCTAAATGCAAGGGATAAAATGCACAGAGGAAATGACAAACCATGGAACAAGAAAGGAGCTATACCTTAGCTCACGTGGACAGAGGAAGCCTGTGTGTGTCAAAGGAGGAGACTGTGGTAAAACTGAGGTGATGAAGTATGGCTGTATGAAAGGTTGAAAGCAACGTGTTTCAGACAGAAAAAGAAGAAAGGGAAATGCCTTTGTATTCAAAAGCATTGTGACTAGAGAATGTTGAGTAGAAAGGAAGACTGTAGGAGAATTGAGGTTAGAGGTAGGCAGTACAGCTCAGAGATGTGGGCCTCACAGTGGAGTCTGCCTTCTATTGTAGAGGCAGTTGGAGCAAGTTAAAGAAAAGACTAGAGATCTGACTCACCTTTTAAACATGACTGAAAGATTTATATAAATGAATTATAGTAGGGTAAGAGTAAAATCAGTTCAGGCAGTTTATATATCATTTGTAAAGCTTAAATCCATTTAAGACTATTTGATAACTTTACCACAAGTCATTAATGTTTCTACTAATCTCTTTGGACTCCAGATATTCTCAGAGACTTGCTTGGTTCTCAAAATGGGAATAACAGTAGCTTTAAAAAAAACTATGAGGGATAAACTCTGATCAATCCAAGATGGCTGCCCCAGGAGGACACTGTGTCTGAGGAGCAGGACAGTAGTGTAGGCACAGTGACCGGGAGACTGAGATCTCGGACCTAAAACACCAGCATTTGCGACTGCCAGGTGAGCGGAATTCCTACGGTGGGGAAATAAAGTGGAAAAGTCCAAGGGACACCCAACTATTCCCAGGAAAAACTCTGGAGGATGACAGGCTGTGAACAGCCGGGCTGGGCGCCTAAGCCGCCATTTTGGTCTGGGGAACACAGTACCCCGGACGGACTGAGTTTCACCCAGATACCACGGGCTGCACTGGGTGGGCACACAACCCTCTGCAACAGCAGCCGCCACTTTGGGCTGGGGCACACAGTACCCCGG
>CM053754.1:36981910-37030542 GCA_028658305.1 Pachyuromys duprasi
TATACTCACTTATATAAACCTATAGGATAGGAAGTTTAAGCTGAAATCTACGCACCTAGGGAGGATATACAAGGTGGAGGACCCAGATTGGTATGATCAATGCTTGTTTGAATGAACAAATGTGATGGACATTGAGTCGAGGAGAAAACAAGAAAGAGAACAGGAGCGTGCCAAAGAGGACCTTTGGGGGGGCGTGGTCAATGTAGCGATGTATCAGAGTTGATATTAAGACTCGAGATCAAGCCTCTGACAGAGGGCAAGAAGTAATGATAGATCTGGGGGAGGTTGTTGAGACTTGGGGAGAACAAGAGCTCCACAAAGACCAAACTGAGCAGGGCACAGGGGTCTTGTATGAGACGGTTTCTACAATCAAGGACCATGTGTGGATGTGGACTGGAACCCCTGCACGGATGGGGCCCATGATAACTCGGTGTAGGACTGAAGACCCTATTCAGGGAAACAGGGACTGTTTCAGTCATGATCTTGATGGCGGACTCTTTGACCCTCCCCCATACAAGCTGGGGAGTGACAGACTGGCTAGATCCCAGGGGAGGACATTGCAGCCAGCTCTGAGGAGACAGGATAAGCTGGGGTTAGATGGAAGGGAAGGAGGTCCTCCCCTGTTGGAAGGGGCTGGGAAGAGGGAGATGATGGAGGGTAGGAGGGAATGGGGGAGGGGGCTACTCCTGGGATTCAAAGTACCTAACCTGTGATTGAGATAAAAATAAATAAATTTAAAAAAATTAAAAAAAAATTAAAAAAAATTTAAAAAAATAAAAAAAAAAGAAATGAAAGGGAAGTTAGCCCCATGAAACCTCATCCGTTTCACTGCCTGATATTGCCTAATGGGAACAGGAACAAGATATCAAATGTTGTATGATTCTATAGGTAATGCATGTAGATAGTGTTTAGCAATTGCAATTGGGAAGAAAAGAGAGTGGCTGCTTTAGAGAATAGCAACCTCAGAACTACACAGTGAGGAAAACATCATCTCTTCAAGGGGAAAATACGCAGTAATTTGTTTTTTACTTTTGGTGTAATGAGAATACTTTGAAGTAGACAGAACTAATGGTTGTACAACGTTCTATGTGTACCTAATGCCAATAAATTTCACACAGCCAATGAGCACTGTCATTTTGTCAAGCTCCTAGGTTATATTAAACAATAAATGTTTCTGAAACTAAAAATAAAATAAAATAAAATAAATTTAGCCTCTGTTAAGTTATCAGGACACGGGCAGAGGACAACCAGATTCTTTTTTAATGTGACATGAATGAAGTCTAGGCCAGGTCTCTTAAAGCCCTTGCTTCCTCCTGAAACATCATGAGCCAGCCCTGTACAGCCAGCATTACTCTCAGCAATGTTAGCCCTTCAGCAGCCTGCTTCTGGGTTGCCTAATAACCTATGATGTCATCATGTGTTGCCCACCAGGTAGGCACACCTGGCAGGCGCAGTTCAGTTGTGCAGGAGCTATAAATGGTCCCCTGCCTCTTACCTCTCTATCTTGCTCTGCCTCTCTCTTGCTATTATGCTCTCTTGCTCTCTCCTGCTTTCTCCTCTTTCTCTGTTGGGGTACCCCCAACCTTCCTTCTATCATGTCTCTTTATCTCTCTCCATCCAACATATCTGTTTCATATAATATATATAACATATCTTCCATATAATATCTGTTGTGCACATCATCATTTCCAGCAGCACTATCTCCTAGACAATTGTTAGAGACTAGATCATGCTCTACTTATACCATCCAACTGCTTTTCTGCTTCAAAGCTTTAGAGTCTCCCCCATTCCTCCAAAAACCTAAGTCAGGTCTTTACAACAACAACCCACTCTCTGGTGTGAACTTCCCTTGTGTTAAAAAACCATGACAATAAGCAACTAGTGAAAAAGCTTCGTTTGGCTTAAGGTGTAAGAGGAGGAGTCTGCAGTGGCAGGGGGGCATGTAGCAGACACGCAGAACAGGAAGCTGAGGAATCACATCTCCAAGAGTATTATGTGGCTTGTGACTTTTGGCCCTGACTACCATGAAATGAATCATCCTGCAGTTTGTAAGTCGCTTACGATGAATTTGTTAGAGAATATGACACATGTTTTAAATAGTAAATGATAAATTGTCAGCACAATTTAATTCTCCCTGGTAATGACTGTTCCCTTTCTTATGTTTGATGTCATGTTAATCTGAATAAATACTTGTGACCTGGGCCCAGTGGTGCACATCCCTACTCCCAGCATTCATAAGGTAGAGACAAGAAGGTCAAAGTTCAAGGTTACCTTTAGCTACATGCAATCTTAAAATGATCCTGAACTACAGTGCACTTTGTCTCAAAACAAATACAAAATAATAAACATGTTTGTTTTCCAATCATACTGCTTTTGTTTTTATTATATAATCATGATTTTTAAGATTTATTTATTTTATGTGTATGTACTATGTGTATGTACTATCTGTATGCAGTGCACTAAGAGTCCAGAGGGTCAGATTCCCTGGAGCCTGAGTTACTGTGATTGTAAGCTCTGTGCCACGCCACGGGAACTAGGACCCAATTCAAGTTCTGTACAAGAGCAGCAAGTGCTCTGACCACGGAGATAGCTCTCACTGATACAGCCTCATCAGTAACTTTAGATAGGGAAGATTGTCTCCTCTCTAATACAATTAAGTTAAAAAATTGAAATTTTTTTCAGCCAAAATAAACTATAAGCTAGAATATAGCAAATGCTAATAGAGAAATGATTATACCCAGAAGAAGCCTCTATCAAAGACATGGGATTTCACAGAAGAGAAGAAAAATCAGCTGGCAGGCAGTCTCTCCATGCTGAAGAGTCCCAGCATCAAGTCGAGGATGTTGAGGGTGTGGGTACTAAAAATCCATCTCCTGTTTCATTTTCATTTGTATTAATCTAAACCACTAAAAAAGTCAATCATTTAAAACACCTCAGTTCATGCTGAGGTAGGAGTGGGAGAATTGCTGTGAGTTCCAGGCACCCACAGGCTGCAGAGTGGCACCCTGTCTCAAAGAAGCAGACAAACAAAACCATTGTTTTTATATGAGTTGAAAAAACAATGCCAGTCCATTGGTACATTGACAACTATGTTGGTTTATTGTTGTTGTTTTGTGTTATTACACATCTTTTCTGTGGACTTGAAAAATATCATTATTTAAAATATGAATATCTTTAATAATGATGCTGATAATAATAATGATATTAACAATAACGAAAGTTCAGCCCATTAAGTCTAACAATAGCGTAAGGCTAAAAATGAGATGCTGGAAGTTTTTTGGCTCTTTGGCTAATAGAAATTATAAATATACATCCACGCACAACATCGGATGCACAGTGTTATTGATGATTGCTCATTGTTTAGAATTCAGGTTTTTTTATGTTGTTTTTTGTTTTTTGCTTGTTTTGCATACCCTGTTGTTTGTCTGGTTACCCTAATCTTTGGTTTTATGAAATCCACAGATCTGATTTGATTAAGGCTAACCTTTAAAGATTACAACCCTCTAGACAACAGTACCAAATTTGACTGAAATAAAATTGCATTTAACTGTGACTTGTGTATTTCTGCAGAGGCATCAGAATGTTTCCGATAGATCTACTGACTCAAATTTCATTTGTCTAAGTAGATAAATCTTTGGTATTGAACTTGCCTCTACTAGCATGACAGTGCTTCTCCTTGATCTAATTTATAATCCCTCTCCCACTTCTGAGGAGAACAAAGTTTAAATAGGAAAACTCTGAAGGTAATAAGGGTCATTGTTCTATAGTAAACACTTGAAAACAAAGTGTTTATTTTGGCAAAATATGCCATCGTCACTTCCTCTTTTACCCGACAGATTCAGAAGAAATGATATTTCATATGAAAATACAGTAGCCACAATTTGTTCATATGTTACATTTTCTTTTGTTTATTTGTTACATTTTCTCAACAAATAAAAACATCTTTATGTTTTGCTTATGTAGAAGTGTCAGATAAAGCAATTTCCTTCAAAAAGATTGAGTATTGGTCATCTTTTTGTTGATGGAGCCACAACACAATTATTTATCATTTTTATGGTTTCTGCTTCAAATCAGCTTTTAACTGAAAAGAGGAAGGATTTATTCATGAGTATGCCAGTAACTGGAGATAGCTACTGTTTGCAGTTGGACTCTTAGCTCCTATTTGGGTCTTGGTTGTGTATTTTTGTCTATGTTTATAATCCTCTAAGGTTATCTTATAACCTTATAAGATCCTAAGGAAATATGCATTCAAGTAAACAAAGTAGCAAGTAAACAAATGCATTCAATATGCATTCAAGTAAAAAAGTAAACTAATGGCTAATAAATGTTCCTAAACAATGGATCAGAAAAAACATTATTCCTATTTTGCATATGAGTTGGTTGAATGCATATGAATGTTCATAAGGCAAATAAAGACTGTCCTAAGTTGATTAACTATTTTCTTAGGGTTTCATTGCTGGGAAGGGACAGCATGATCGAAGCAACTCTTTTAAAGGAAGAGACAGAGTTGGAGCATTTAGGACCTCAAAGGCCTGCTTCCACAGGGAGACATTTCCTCTAACAAGACCACACCTGCTCCAACAAGACTGCACCTCCTGGCAGTGCCCCTCACTACAAGACATGCATTCAAACACATTAATCTATGGGGGCCATATCTATTCAAACCACCATAACCGTTCTTCATGCCTACATGCCAACCATCTAGCACTGCCTACTTTACAATGTCTTCTATCGGCACATGAATATAATATCTACAGAGCAATGGAGCTGCAACTTAGGGCTCCTGAGCTCACGCTCGTAGTGAGATCCTTGGCTTTGATTGGATCTCACACTCTAGAGATCTCACACTCACCCATTCATCTGCAAAATAAAATCATTACTAAAGAGTATATCTGAGCATTTTATTTTTATTTACTTTTTATTTATTCTTCTCTTACGTATTATCCAGATTTCAGTTTCCCCTCTGCTTCCTCCCCCTAGTCTCTGTCTCCCATCTATCCCTGCTCCTGGATCCACCACCCCCCTTCACCGCCTCTCAAAAATGGGCAGGCCTTCCAACAACATCAACAAAATATGGCATAACAACCTACACTAAGAGCAGGCACATATTCTCACATCAAGACTGGACATGGCTACTCAGTAGGTAGAAAAGGTTCCCACAAGGAGACAAAAGAGTCAAAGATAGCCACTACTTCCATTGTTATGAATCCCACATAATCACCAGGCTACTCAGCTGTAACATATACGCAAAGGTCTTAGGTCAGACCCCTAAGGTCCCATGATCTCAGTGAGCCCACTTGCATCCTGATAGGTTGCTTCTGTGAGCCCTGTGTTCTTGTGGTATCACTACATGCTTTAAAACATGTCTTTATTTGAATACAGTTTTAGAAAAGAAACAAGTCTTTCCACATATAAAACAAATTATAGCCAGGATTTTTCTCTTGAAGTATTCCTGGAACAGATCTGACCTCCGAGGTATATTGGAACATGACTGTATACTGAATGTGTGCTAACACATGTGCGTACTTGAACTAGCATTAAAAATTTAATAGACACAATTTAAACAACCAAGAGATTATATTTAGGATCATTTCACTTAAGGACTAAGACCTTAGAGTTAGAAAAGAAAGAATGAACTAGGTTACCCTTTAGAAAGATGAGAAAATTAGTGGGAAAGTATTAGAGGTCAGAGAGAGCTGGTCGCTCATTGTGAGTACATCATTTGTGTTTGCTAACTGGCATATATAAAAGTTAGATTTCTAAGGCTACATAGATGAGAGGCTAAGGGTGCTACCTTGATATTGATCTTTAAAACACATCTGAGTTGCAGAAAACTGATATCTATAACTAGCAAAAAAGAAAAAAAGAGAAAAGAAAAAAGCTTTGTCACAGTCATTTTAATTTTATTCATTTATTTTTTTTTTTGAGACAAGGTCATGCTATGTAGTTAAGTCTGACAAGAAACTCACTGTTCAGTTCTCTATCCTTTACTTCACAAGAGCTGGGACTATAGGTGTGTATGCAGAATTATACATTTTCTAAAGTAAAAGCCCACAAAAGGGGGCCAAGAGGTAGGGGGAAAACATGCCAGGAGATACTAAGGTCATGTAGGTTTACATCCCTCCACTTTTCACACATCCTTGGTGTTCTCAAACGCTCCTTCAACTAGTAACTGCCTAAAAATTCCCTCATCTCGGTTACTATAAACTCCTAGTTAATGACATAAGTAACAATTTGTGTGTCCTCTGCATTCAGCCTGCCTGGAAGTCTGCACTCATCGTTACAGACATCGACTTTGGAAGCATAAAAAAAAAAAAAAAAAAAAAAAAAAAACCCAAAAAACAAAAAACAAAAACCTATGAGCATCCTACTTAAATAAGTCTATGATTGGTTATTCCTTTAATGAAATTGCATGGGTAATATAAATAAAGTGTTCTTAACTTTTGTTGCCTCTTATTTTTATTATGCCTGCCCGATGGATTTTGCATGCCTTCAGATTACTTCAGTGTTTCAGAAAAATTTAAATTCTAGAAATATGAAGTCTTAAGTCTAGGATTCCCACATCAATTATAATTTAATCCCCTGGCACATCTGGTTGTAGTATTTTCTATTATTATATAGACCCTTATATTTATGTCTTAATATATATTTGCTTTACATCCAAGTTATGGTTCCTAGGGGAACCATATTTTACATTTCATGATGCTTGTTTAAAAATTCTCTGCCGTAAAGCCAAATTGATATGTTTTCAGGTGCTGTTTCTTCCTTTTGTTTGAGGGAATGTGTAATGGTTATGTGTTCATCTTTTCCCTGTGCATATCAAAAATGTATTCTACAGTGTCATTTGGGGCTGTATTTGTAATTCTCACTGTCATAAGTAAAATGCATATGATCAATCCTGAGTGGCATAAAGGCCCACCTGGAAGAAGAATTTTACATAGGTCACAAAAAGGGCACCAGTTTCATTCACTCAGAAAATCTGTTGTGAAGGCAAATATTAAGGAAGAGGGAGAGAGGCCCTTGCCTCTACATACGGCTGTGCAGGCGAGGCATAGTACATGTTCAAAGCTCACATAAGCAGTGTTGGAAATGTGAGGATTTAGGACATTCAATTCTAAAACTTTACTATCTTTATGAAACGCAGATTTTGACTCAGTCAGTCTAGATGGGCCTAATGTGATAATTGTAATATATTGGAGTAAATGTCCTCTAATGCAGCCCTGCACATACCAAAGTATATGAATACCTTGTTACCTAAATTCAATTATTTGCCTACTTGACACTAGTCTTTGCGGTTTGTCATGACTGCTCAGATTTGAAGGTCATTACCTCACACCCTATGGCATTTTAGAATCTAGGTTTGCCTACCTGTGCTTTCTCTGACCATTGTGGCATACACCTCTTTCCTTCTGTGTCACAGCTGCACTTTCTCTTCTGTCAAGGCCAGAAAAGTGCCTGTTTCTAAATGTACATCTAATGACAAGTTTTCTACCCTACTCTCATGGTTCATGTTTATTTTATATTTTGTCTCTACTACACAACTCCAAAATCAGAGACCCAGGATAGCCTTAACAGCCTCATGATAGACAGGCTTCGTGCTCATTAAAAGCTCTCTTTGAAAACTGCCTTTAGAAAACCTGCACATGTTTTTACCGACCTCTTTCTTGAAATATAAATCTTCTACATGGGCTTCATGTCTCTGAAAGGTTACCATTAAAGAAGATCAGATCACCAGTGACTGCAGCAATTTAGGGGTCCAACTTCCATAAGTGACAATTAGCAAATGCAGACAGCCTACCCTCCACTCCTGTGAGCATTGTTCAGCCTCACCCCTTTTACACCTAATATCAATTGGTCCTTGTTTTTAGTGTGATGGATGAATGAGGAGATTCTGAGAACAGAGCTAATGGAAAAACATGAAGGAAAAGCAGGGAATTTAAAGGAACAGATTTAATATTTTGAATATTTTGTTTCACTAATACACAATAAAACTTGATACTGTTACACATGTCTTCTTCAGTCGCATCAAAACTTTTGTGATTCTCATAACTGGAACTGTAATTTATTCTACTGTTGATAGTTTTAGAAGGTAGGATGAGCAGTAGTATTATATGCAAAATCTCATGGAACTACAAAAACTTCGCTGGACTTTTGTCTTTTGAAGATGAGAAGCAACTATTTTGAGGAACCATCCGCTAGCATCTTTAGCATTTCGGTCTTGTGCTCTTGCTTGTAGAATGCTTTTTCTTTCCAACAACATGGATGCTAATAGTGCTACCCTAACTGGGGATTTTGGTTCCCTATGTTTTTCGTACTTGAATACATATATATCATATACATATACATGTACTTGAAATGGGGCATCTACATTGCAATGTGTTTAAATGCTAAATGAACTAGATTTTAAAGATCAATACAAAAAGTATAAGCTATTTTATTCATAACTTACATTTTCGTTAGACATTGAATTTATACAGTTTTAGAGGTATTAAGGCATGAATTTAATTGCCTCTTTTTACTTTTAAATTGTCAATTAGACATGTGGGAGTGGCCAACGAATGTTTGGTTTAACTCAAGGCCTAGGCCATGAGAGGAAGCCCATGCCCTACACTGCCTGGATGGCTAGGAACTGGAGACGAGATAGCCTAGAGACTTAGGGTAGAATGAAGCATGACCCCCAACACACACACATGAAATGATTTCTAATGATATGTTGACATACTCATAGATAAGTACCTTGTCCACTCATTAGAGAGGCTTCCTCAGGCAGCAGATGTGAGTGGGTAAAGCAACACCCAGCCAGATAATCTAAATTGAAGCGCTCCCTCCATTAGGCCCCTTCTCTCAGAGATTTGGAACCCTACGGAAGGGCAGGGGAGGGGGGAAGCCTGTAGTAGTCAGAGTTGATGGAGGACATCAGAACAAGGCCCATTGAATCAACTAAGCAGAGGCCCCAGAGACTGAAATAGCAAGCATGGAGCCTGTGTGGGTCTGCACAAGATTTTCCGCATATATGTTATGGCTATTAGCTTTGTGTTTGTGAGACTCCTAACAGTGTGAGCCGGTATATCTCTGACTGTTTGACTGCTCTTGAGGCTCCTTTCCTTCTATTGGATGGCCTTGTCCAGTCTCAATATGAAGGCATTTGCTTTGCTTTGTTGTATCTTCTTATGTCTGGCTGTCATCTCTTGAAGACCTCTTTTCCAAGCAGGAGGAACAGATCTGAGGATGATGGTACCTACAGAGTACTAGGAAGAGGAAGGGATAGACTTGAAACTGTGCTAGGGGTGTACTGCAAGAAAGAAGAGTCTATTTTCATATTTAAAATGATATGATTTTGAAGAATAAACAAAGGTCCTTATTTTTTAGCACTTTATGTAACTTTCTTAATATTTTGCATAGAAACATTGAATACCATAAATCTATGTTGCCTTAATTATTCTCTACTCCTTCAGTTTCACATGATTCTGTTTTGATCCTGCTAAAAGAAAATCAACTAGTTTTATTATAAATTTTGCTTTATGAATAACTTATACGTACCCTCTCATACACTCATCTATTTATCAGTTGACAGTATGGAATGTCATGGGGGAATACTCACTCTCATGAGTGCACTATTTTACATCATAGATAGTGTTTAGAATTGCTTGCACACAGTGAATTAAAAGGTTTACTTTCATTTGTCTCCATTCATGTTCCCAAATCCTCTGCATTCTATCCAAGCAATGTCCTCCCTGACAGTATGCATTCAGCCCCCTCATGTTGGGGGATACGTCTTGTGCACTGTGTATGCCGATGCTGATTTCTGTGCCCTGAGATCTGGCTACAGTCTGGACATGGACACTGTCATTTCTATGAAGAATCTCCATTCTCAGGGTTCTACATCATCTCCGATTGATTAATAAAGATCTGATCAGCCTGTAGCTGGGCAGAGAGGACAGGGGGCACGACTTCTGATCTCATTCAAAGGGTCTCCAGTTAGGAACCAGAGAAGAAGGAAGGGGAGAAGGTCGAGCAGAGCATGAGGAATTAGAATGAGGACAGACAGATGGAGCAGAAGCAGACAAGGCTAGACTAAGATGGCAAGTAACATGGGCATGTGGCTGTGAAGTAGACAGGCTAGCATAGACAGGTTAGAGCAGTGTTTTCAATCTTATTAATAAACTAATAGGTCTTTGTGTCATTATTTGGGAGCTGTAACTGGTAATAGAAAAGCCCCCTACTTAAGCTCTAATTTTACACTCTCATAGCTTTGTTCATTCCATTGCTCCCTGTCATGATTCATGTTTCTGCCTACACCCAGACTTAGTGTAATGGCTAGTGTTAATTGTTATCTTGGCTGGTTTTGGAATCACATAGAAAGAAAATATCGACCAGGACAAATTTAAGTTACCCTGACCTGTGAGGAGCTTGTAAGGGATTGATTTTTTTTTTTTAACAGTTGGTTTGACTGATGTTAAAGACCCTCCCTGGATACTAGTGGTACCAGTCCATAGGTTACAAGTGGTACCATTACATAGGCTGTCTTGAGCTATCGTTTCCTGTTCACTGCTTCTGCTATGTGTTCTCCAAAATGATGGTTGGTAACCTAGAACTGTGAGGCAGATGGGCCTCTTTCCCCAAAGTTGCTTTTGTCATTGTATTTTATTATATCAACCAGAAAAAAAAAGAGAAAAATTGTGCTACTGTTGGTAATGCCCTTTTTCTTTGTGTCATGAATTGCTTATACTTCTCTATGCCCTTTTTAATGACTCTGTGTCATATTTCAAATAAAATTATAATATTTTAAGCAAAAAAATATGTCATATATTCCAAATATCAAGAATGAGGGCAGACCTTACGTTTTGTTTTAGGGTTTTAGGTTAAATTAAGCAACTTTGTTTTTATGTTTTTCAATGTGCCATTGTGACACCACAGAAAGACAGAAAAAAAAACTTTCTTTTTTTAATTCATTTTTTATAATTTATTCATTTCACACTCCACATGTAGCCCCTCTCCTTAATCTTATTACAGTCTGTTCCTCTTTCCTTCATCAACCCCCAGCCCCTCCCCCCAGTCCTCAGAGAGGGGAACCCTCCTCCAATACCATCTGACCCCCAGCCTATCAAGTTTCATCAGGACTGCCTGCATCCTCTGTGGCCTGGCATGGCCACCCCACTAGGGGGAAGTGATCAAAGAGCAGGCCACAGAGTCCATGTGAGAGAGAACCCCTGTAACCTTTATTAAGGAATCTACTTAAAGACTGAGCTGCCTATGGGCTACATCTGAGCAGGGGGTTTAAGTCCTCGCCATGCATGGTCCTTGGTTAGTGCATCAGTCTTTGTAGGAGCCTCTGGGCCCAGATTTGTTGGCTGTGTTGGTCTCCTTGCAGAGCTCCTGTCCCCTGCTGGTCCTTCTATCCCATCTCCCCCTCTTCCATAAGACTCCTTGCGCTCTGCCCAAATTTTGGCCGTGAGTCTCAGCATCTCCTTCCATCAACTGCTGGGTGGGAACTTTCAGAGGACGTCTATGGTAGACTCCTATCCTATTCCTATATATGATGTGTATGCATCCCTTACTCAGCACCATAAAAGTTATATTCATAAAAGCCTTGTGAGTCTATATGAGCTTTAAAGTGGAGTGTATATTAAAGAAAGGCTAATCCTAAAGGCTAGACATAAAGTATTAGAAAGTACGTTTTTACTTACACTTTATACGTTTTAATTTTGTATTTAGGTTTCCGTTTTAAAATACAGATTTCATTATGTTACAATATATGAATATGTATTTATGTGCACATGTGTAAAAACACATACCTTTTCATGATCTTGCTGCATATGTTGGTATATGCAAAAATTCATCTGTGTATCTATATAATAGACTTTGGAATACTAATAGTTTTGTGGTTGGATGGATCATCTTATCAGAAGTATTTGAAAACTCTCAGTGATGTTACACATGATGCAATCATGATGTTAAACTCTCTGTCTTTAGCAAATCTCTGCATTTTAAACTTTAGTGTATGTTCTATCTCCTTTTTTGCCTTGAATCCTAAAGTCTTGTTATTTCATGGTCACATCTATTATCAGCTTGATAAATTCCTTATGTATTTAGAAAAAAAATAATTACTTTACATTTGCAGGTCATATTGTTACCTTTCAGCCTAGCAATCTTTTCGGTCTAGATAGAAATTGTTACACCTCTCGAACATTTCATTTTGTATCCAATATTGTCCTGTTGGTCTCCAAACTATGAAAGACTTTTTCTTTCCTTTCCTTTTTTCCCCCTTCCTTTCTTTTTTTTTCTTTTCTTTTATAGATCTCAGTTCTAAACTGTCTTGGGCTAAACCTAACCTCTATCTTCTCACCTTGATACTCCTTGGGTGCATTCTTTGTGTGTGATTTTTAAAATAAAGCCTCACTGAATAGCCCAAGAAAGCTTTTAACTCACAGCACTACTGCCTCATTGCAGCTGGACACCACCAGGCCCAGATCAGCCTGGGTCTTTTCTTGGATGTTTATTATTTCTTTCTTTAGAAATTTGCTTTGTATGCACATGAATCCTCTTCTCAGGGCAAGCTTTGTCAGTTTTCCCACTTTTAAATCATAATAGTTTAGGTCCTACAAAACTGAATTGCTTTAGAAAAAGAGACTTATTTTCTCTGAAATTTTAGTCTCAGTTATTTAAAAGCATCACATCAATAGGATAAAAGTATAGTTATTGTTAATGATAATAATAATAATAATAAATTGCAGTAATACTTTTTTAACCCTAAAGGGTAACAGTCTCATAAAGACCTCACAATATTCCTTTATAGATCAACTGATACACTTCCCTTATAAAATATTTGAGCTTGAACAGAAACTTATCAAATAGAACTATTTAAGAAAATGTGGAAAGCCAGTAAAAACCTCTGCTTTGAAGAGAGTTCAAAGTCCTGATGGAGGTGATGTGTGCTGCTGATTCTAATTGCAGGATGGGATTTTGCTTCTTCACAGGCTGGTTGCTAAGGGCTTTTGATGTCTTCTCCAATCAAAGAAACAAAAAAATATCTACAAAACTTTCATTAACTGAATTAGGAAACAGACATGGGCAGTTAATTTCATTTAAAAAATAATCTCATTTTCAAGAAGGTAAAATGGCCTTATCTTTTAGGGGGTGGAATAATTTAAACCCTGCGTCAATCAAAGTAACTTCTGTAACTTTCTCTAAACACTTAATTCTTTCCATGTTGTTTTATCTGAAAACGCTTTAAAATGATTGAAAGGGAACTCATTAGGATTATATAAAGTTTAAGAAAGATCTAAATTTTTATCAACCATGAAAAAAATCATAACATGTATTCGTCACATGTAAAACTTTATGAAATGATTGCACTGTAAAAGAGCTTACCTGGGGGACTGATGAAATGGCTTAGGTGTTGAGAAAAGTTGACTCTTCTAGAGAGCCACAGTTCAACTTCCCAGCATTCAGCTTGCTCACAGCCTCCTGTCACTGCAGCTCCAGAGATATGAAACCCATTTCATGCCTCCAAGAGCACACTCAGAGAAGTGCACAAAACAGAAGTATGACTTCTTTATAAAAAGATACCTACAACAAAGTGTTTTGTTAAGTCACTGACTTTGAGCTATGTCACCAGCTCAGAGTGAGCAAGAAGACCTTGCTCTTTGGTTCACTGAAATTCTGTGCTCTCATGCAAGGCCTTCTAATATTATGACCTAAAGACATTCATATATTTTTTATCTATGAGGGTTGCATATGTTTATGATAGAATACCCTCATTTCTTGTTTGGTAAGTGTTCTCTTTTTGTCAAAAGTTGCTGAAAAATGGAGATGAATAGTGAAGATTTGAATGTGAAAGAATTGGGAATGAAAAGAGGCAGACACCAAGGAAAGGGGAGAGGCTCACCTAGGTACCTAGCAGCAGCATGGCCTATGCCCATTGTAAAGAATGGATGCCTTTTCATTTGTCTCTGTTTGTATAGGAAATTGGGTCTTCAGGCACACAGATGCATGCTGATGAAATGTACCTTTTTAATCCTAGAGCTTTTCATTTTATAATGCTGAAATATTTCTTTAATATAAAATTAATAATGCATTCAAGTTGGAAACTTGTGTTTGGTTACTTAGAAACCTGAAGTTATGTCGTTGCTCACATTTATAGGAACAGCAAGGTCAAGACAGTGCAGTTGCAATAGTCTTGTCCTTTCTTACTGTTTTTGCTGCCTAATAGTTGCAACATTACTGTAGTTCCAGCCATCATATGAATCCACATAGGTAAAAGGAAAGTTAAACAGAAGGTAGGACCAGAAGGATTTTGCATTATTCTTATTGTTCAGAAATGAATCGATGAACTGCTTGAACTACAAAGACCCATGGAAAAACAGTACTTGTTTTTATGCTGTATTATGTGAACTTCTGAGAATACATGATCAAATATCTTCATATCACAGATAAGGAACCAATGCTATAAAACAATTATACAACCCTATTTAAGTTCAGTTTGGTGAAACAATGCATTTAGGTTAAGATCAGTTACAGGAGGGTCTGTGAGTGGGCAATTGATGGGAAGCCTCATGAAGGAAAAATCTCTGTACCTATTAGATATTTATACATCCTGGAGTGTGGGTGTGGGGTTGGGTGTGATATCTCTCCTTGTGAAGGACACTATACTTATCCCCTTACACACTGATTTAGACAGATGAATTTCTAGTTTAGATGGGACTTATACCTAAAAAGAAACAATTTAATTTGGATGAAGACATTTAAACTCTATATTTAAAGGCAGGTTTTTACAAAGTGAAACAGCCAGAACAGGGATATATATGAAACTTACTGTAGGAAATTCTCTGAGTACAGATCAGAATGAAAGCTTAATTTGGGATCCAAGTCATTGGATCGGATAAATAGAACTCAAGGAATCAGGTAACATGTTTTAAGATTTGGGGCAGATTCACAACTCTTCCATACATGGAACATTCATTGAAAAAGTGTGATGTTTAGAGATCTAACAAATCCCAATGTGAATTTAGCTAGTTTGAACTGGTCATATAAAAGTGCTACACAAAGAACAGCAGGCAAGTAACGATTGTTGAGACAAGGAGAAAAGAACTTCTCCAGGGAAGAATACAATTGGTTACCCAATACTAAATGAGCAGCCCTAAAAACATCTATGCAAGTAACATTACATAGACTGATCATGTTGTATGGAGGAATATACATGTATTTACGTACATGCATGCAACCACAATTGATGAAAAAAAAGAGGCCATAAATTTGAAAGACAGCAGAAAGGAGTCTGTGAGGGGTGGGTTGGAGGGTGGAAAGGAAGGGAGACATGATGTAATTATAATCTCTTAAAGTAAAAGAAAAAATGCTTCCCGAATATTAACATATTTCTCTGTAGTCATTTGAGAAGACTAAAAAGACAGGTGCATCTGTTCATCATAGTATCAAGGAGAAAAGCTTATTTTGAATCTAAGTTCCCTAAGCCAACTGATTGACTTAAACATTATCTAGCTTCCTCTAATGTATAAAATGTAAATAACAATGTTTCTTGGCATCACTGCAATGAATATTGAAAAATAAACTTAAATATTTTTAAAGACTTTAATCCACTTCTGGGCTATATTTCAGCAACAACGTCCTCTACATTACAAAAATGAGCAGTGGTTAGTACAGAAATTAAAACTCACCACACTGTCTTTGGGGGTTCTTTTAAAAGTTAGTCATAGGGGGCCACATAAGAGCCAACACTGAGCTTTTATTTTATGCTTTTTCTTTTAAGGTTTTATGCATTTATTCAATGTATATTATGTATCATATGCATAGAAAATTAGATATCCTGGAAGTACCTCATTTTCAGCCTCAGCTCCCCCTTCCCATGATAAGGATTGGGTTTTAAGTAGAATAAACATTGCCCTTATTTCAAGTATGTAGACCACTGAAGTCTGCTGAGTTCTGTTTTCAAGATCTTACCTGTCCTTGAGTAAATGTGCTTCATATATTTTTAAAACATTGTGTTTATCCCTTTTCATATCAATATTTTCTTGGTGTCTATAATGAACTTTATGGAATGGATTATTAAAAATCTTTGTGAAATTTGCCTGGAGGCATGCTCCTAATGCAAGAATAATTAAAGTGACAGTTTAAGAGCAAATTATGTTAGCCAGGAATGGACAGTGGGTTCATTGTCATTCTCATCTCTGTGCTTTGCAAAAAGAAAGTGATTGAGCTTAATTTTTCATCAAGGGGTGTTCTCCCAGGAGGCATGATGGAGGAGTGGAGTGTGATGTGTATGGCAGCTTTTACAAAGCAATGTCGTACCTACCATATGCTTTCATATTTGAGTAAATGCACATAAAGAATGAATAGGGACACTGAGAAGGATCAGGTGGTAAAGGAACTTGTTGCCAAGTCTGCTGACCTAATTTCGATCCCTGGAAGCTACATGGTGGAAGGAAAGACCCAGCTTCTAAAAGTTGCCCTCTGATCTCTACATGCCATTCTCAGCACACCAGCATCTCACAACATGAAGTAAATCTGCACCCCCACACCTTTTTCTTAAATAATAGATAAAGTTCACATATACTGCTGCTTTTAAATAACTTGAAAAACAATCATTGCCGATACTAATAGAAATTTAAGGTGTTTGTTATATGAACTGATTTTCTGGAATTATCCTTGGAATCCCTCCCCTGCATCAGAGTTCTTTTTCATTTTTCTTTAATAAATCCATGTTTGCTCTGATCAACAAACAAGCAAACAAAAATAAAACAAAAACTAATATTCCTTTTCCTTAGACTAAGACCATTTAAATTTAATATCATCAAAATTAGAAAGCACAGCTCTGCTTACAAGTCTAATAAAATTTCTAAAAACTAGCACTATAGTAACAAGGTCTGGATATTTCAGTTTTTTATAAAATGTTATTTTATTTGTCCTATATGCTTAGGAAAGATTTTTTTATTTGCTAAAAAACTTTAGAAGGAGAAATCATTGTTCCAATTCAGAACAGATTGTGAGTGTATTTTTACCAGATGCCTGTGTCTACTAATGTAAATATTTCAGTGTGAACATATTGAAATGATGAAGGTTGGTCCTTTACGTGGGTAGAGGCTGTTTAATAACAGGCTTTATTCGTTTATCTCTCTGGAGACTGGGTGTGATTTCTCTGTGACTCAAAGCCTTGCCCTCTTCAGGTTTGGAAATGCACTTCTGCTGCTGTGCCTGCTTATGTTATCAAGTCAACTCTGTGAGTATAACGGCCATAATGAAAGCCAACACCAAGAATTGGCCATTCTGTACCAGGCACTGTGCTTGTTGTTCAGTTTACAATCACTTCTGGAACTGCAACAGCTGCATAAGGTTGATAAAAATCATTCTTCCCATTTTCCCCATGGGAAAACTGAATACAAATATACAAAAAACAAAACAAACCCGTATATATCTTCCCCTGAGCTCTGGTGACTCTGACCGCCAAACTCTTGGCATTAAAATATGTGAAATGTGAACTTTTCCAGGAAATGTAGACTTAGTTCTTATGTCACTCTCTCCCCAAATAATCAACATTTACTTACTTCTGTTGTGTTGTATTTATCCCCAGCCCTGCTGCTCTGTGTGTGTGTGTGTGTGTGTGTGTGTGTGCATGCCATGATCAGATGTATAGAAGTCAGAGGACAATTCTTGGGAGTTAATTTTCTGCTACTACCATGTGGGCTCTGGGGATTAACTCTGGTTTGTCAATTTTGGTGACAAATGCCTTTACCACCTAAGTCATTCTTCCAACCTATAACATTAAAACTTTGAGAAATGCCACTTGATTAAAAAGCTGGAGAAAAAATATTCTTCAGATTATTGTTGGTGCTTTGTACATTCTTTTGAACCTGAATATAAATACAACAGTCACTCTGACAGTTTCAGTGCCTTGTCATATAAAACAGGTAACATGTGAATATGGATGCAATGGGTATTGAGGACATGAGAAAGTTTTCTGTCCATAGTATCAATCATTAGCAATGAGGTGAATTCGTCTAGAGAAAGAAAAACAGACCTAGACAATTACTTAACAAGAAAATTGCTAAAAAGTAGGACTAAGCAAGAACATGTGGAGGCTACATATAATTAGGCAGGTTTAATAGTAAAATCAGCTGTATGTGCTTTAAACCTACAATTTTCTTGTCTTCAAAGCATCTCCATGATTGCTCCTTTCAGACAGCTCAGACAATGGAAGGAAGAAAATGTAAAAATGTAGATTTTTCTGGATTCCTCGGAAAGGAAAAAAAATATACTCAGTAGGGGAGTAGGAAGTTTCTCTTTTACTTTAGAAAATACTTATTTTCTAAATATCATTGAGTGTGGTGTTGGGTTAGATTTGAGAATTTGTCACATGATGTGTTAGGTTTAGCAATTATTGCTTATAGAATAAAATCTAGTCAAAGCTTTTTTTCTCTAGCTAAAATTTATGGGAAAATACTCAAGTCCAATCAACACTTTTCTCAGAATATCTAAGTGGAGAATGTTTAATTTTACAGATGGTCATGAGCACAAAACAGTATAGTCTATATATATTTTTCTAGTTTTGTAACTTGAATCCATGGAAGACATGTGCTTTGGCCAATTTCATTCCTTCTTCTTTGAGTTCAAAAATAGGTATAGATAAACTATAGATTTACAATAGAGAGAGAAGACTTAGCTGTGTTTTGGTACTTCATAGAAGACCAAGACTTGGCCAATAGTGACAGGGATATTGGCTTTATCAACTGGTAGACCATGCTCTGCCATTTCCTCTGTGCTTGATACTTTACCTTTATATTCTTCATTGCAACCTTATTATTCCCATTTCTGATGTAAGCTTGAGCAGACAGACATAAGAAACAAGTTTGTTAATGGGAACACAGTAATGGAGGGTTTTTGTATACATCACATTCTAATTTCCTAGATTTTTCATATCAAACATAGAAGCCTCAAAACTACAACTAAGTGAGCCCCTAAGAGATTATATACCATGGACACTAATAAATTTTAGGAAATAACATAGTCAAGGTTCAAGGTGATTTTGATATCTCACGTTTAAATGGGAAAATGAATAAAAAGTGATAATCAGTTCACCCCAACACCTGAAAATACCAGAATCACAATAATTTCATACTAACCGAAACAACACATTCAAGCTTAATAAATACTGAGAACATACTAGAACTTTAACACATGTTCAGCTTTTGTGGGTGCAGGCACAAAGTCTCTGGTGTTTCCAGATACTGTTATTATTAGTGTACTGAACCTTCTTTATTAGAGATGCTACAAAATCTCCTAAGTATCATATGTCTAAAAAAGTGCCATCCCTTCTTGTGAAAGCAGTAAGGTACATGTACTATTGACTTCCAACAGATTCTTACACCCCTGCCTTCCCAACCAAGACCGGTACTTTTACCATTGAACATAATGAGTGGGGTAAGAATCACTAATGACCTCACTGATAGAGCAGAAAAGGTATGAAATAGAGTTGGTTGCATCTGTCAAGTCATCTTAGAACAGTGGTTTTCAACCTTCCTAATGCTGTGACCCTTTAATATATTTCATGTTGTCGTGACCCCCAAACATAAAACTATTTTCATTGCTACTTCCTAACTATAATTTTGCGACTGTTATAAATTGTAAACATTTGATATGCAAGCTAGCTGATATGTGACCCCTGTGAAAGGGTTGTTGACTCGTCCCATAGGTCAGTCGAACGAGACCCTAAGAGAGAGGGCTAGAATAATGTGGGACAAGAGACGTGAAGAATTGAGGCAAGACAGGTATCTGATGCAGTCTCATTTAATGAAGGCAAACCGTACACTTAAATAGAAAAGAATCACAAAAGAGTCTCCTCACAGTATCAGTAATTGTGTCATATGGCAAGGTGTCTGAGAATTAACTCAAGATTATACAAAAATTATTATCTGACTCCCAGGCTTGCACGAAACTTGCTCTCTAGTTCTCAGGAACAGAACACCCCTCTTCCATGGACAGCCAAGGACAGTCCTGGAACATTAGATAAAACTCATGTCTGCCAAGGCCAGAAAGCAGAGTCTCATGTAGCAGACTCCTAAAGTTTCCCACGGCAACAGCCTGTCATCTAATATATGGGAAAGCCCTAGCTGGCAGAGAAATACAAACTATAAGCTTGGTTAGTAAAGAAAATGGCAATGACCTCTAAAACAGCTGAGCTAGAATCAAGACAAAATAGCTATGTCAGAAGCAGCTTCCGACGGGTTATTTTATACCCAAAGGGGTAGTGACCCACAGATTGAAAATTGCTGTCGTAGAATATCTACTGTTTCCTGGTGTTTGATTCTCTCATTTAGGAATTATATTTTCCTTTTAATGACCTCTCTTTCTGACTCTGAGTTTATGTCCATGTGTACATCTGACTTGAGTCATAATTTATTTGGAAGAAGCAAATTAACACCATAATTTATATTTTTTTCCATAATGATGCTTTCTGCTTTTAGCATTGTGACAGTATGACAGTTCTGAGCCTTTTAAAATAGAAGCTGTGAGTACAACAAACCCAGGGAAAGATGGCTACTTCCTTAGAAATCTTTCAACAAGAGTGGAGTTTTCGGTGGAGTTTACAGTAATGATGGTGGGGGTCCCGGGATGAAAGAGAACAAGCACAAAAATTACAAATAAAAAGCTTAAGGCTTAAGGTTGTATGAAGTGAATTATAAACATCATTAGCTTTGCAAAAATCTGCCTTGGAGTGGGGCTACAGTTCAGAGTTAGCCCTGGCAATGCTCTTGGTTCAGTTCTCAGAAACCACACACACACACACACACACACACACACACACACACACACAAGTGCTATTTATCCTCTTTTGTCTGTGATATATGTCTCTTTGGGGTGGGTTTGGTGGTTGTGAGAAAGTAAATGGGGTAAATGTAGTTGGGCCAAAGGCTTTGCTTGTCACTTTTACCAGGGTAAAAGTGGGTTAATGAGACTCAACTATCAGCACAGATAAGAAATGAATACTGCAGAAATATAATGCATAAACCACAAGAAAATGCCTTTCAGAGCAGACAGCTGCTTCCTGGTGCTTAATCATTGCCTGTAACTGACCAGGGAGCACAAACTGAAACACAGGTGCCTCTTTTTTGTTACCAAGACACTGAGAGGATTTTCACCCGTGTTGAAACATACTCCCAGTTACATAAATCCAAGTCTAAAAGCATTCAGTAGGCTGTGTGGTGGCATACCTCCCATCTTTGTGGAAAGTGAACACCTCTAATTAAGGCCGATACTGTTGAGAATGACAGGAAGACATTTGTTTAGAAGTGCTGTCATTGCCAAGTGGTAGGAAAGGGAGGCAAGCGTAAGAGTGGATGAAGACTCTGCGGCCTGTTTGAGTGGAACATGGGTCAGGACATTGGATTTCTTGGCCAGATGACAAGAATAAAGATATCATGTGGGGGATGGATACAATAATGGCATATTCGGTGAATGCTAAAAAGTTCATCCAGTACGTGGTTTGAATTCTCTCCCCACCACTTACCACCAGGAATTTTATGACCCAAAGCTGATTTACCAGTGTCTAGTCTTATCTTCTTTTAAAGAGAGTATTATGGTAGATGATAGCTAACTTTTCCTGGCTAGACTCATGCTAAAACACTCAAAAGTGTTCTTTAGGCTTTCCTGATACAGGAACTGGGATGTTTACTAAAGGATCTAAGTGTGTCCAGCAATCTCTTATACTGTGGCCAATCTGGAGTCTTAGCTCAATCCTGGGGGATTTTATTCCATATTCTAGCATATCATTATCTATCCTCCAGAAACTATTTCAGTACAGCCTCAAGCAGCTGAGCTCTGCCAAGCTTCGTGGAGCCTTGTTCTCAACATGAGCATCTGAGTATTGACACAGCACTCATAGCAACTTCTCTGTTGCTGCTGTTCACTCACTGTGAGCTCTTCCCTCTCTGTCCACCCCTAGCTCAATCTCCAGCCGCCTCAGCACACCTGTGCTCTCATCTTGCTTCCCTCTACTCAACGAGATTTGTGTTCTGTCTCTTTACTTTCCCCAGTGTTTCTGTTTAGAGAGTGAGCCCAAGCCAGGCATGAAATGTTCACGACAGTTCTTCTTCAAGGAGCAAAGCCCCTGCTTGGTATGGCATGGCCCGTGCTCCAGAATTGCCATACACATCTTAGCCATGGTGATGTTTCCTGTGACAGGAGGTGAACTCAGCACTTCTTATCCTCACCTATCAGATCTTTACACCTTATCTCTAACTCCAAACTGTACACCCTTTTGACATGGTGACCTTGAGCAAGTCTCTCAAATTCTCTATCTTGGTTAAACAATCTTAGAGTAAGATCACTGATTAACTCTGAAGCCTGCCACTGTCGTGTATTGGTAACTGTTGTATCCATATAGCTCTCCAGTCTTTACTTCCTTTCATCTTCCATAAAAGCACTGTGATTGGGCTAAGTGCCTTTTCAGTATTCTTAGACTCTTTAGGGGGAAGGTTGTGATTGCCCAAATGCTCAGAATCCCACATTGTACACATCTCTCCAAGAACTGATTTTGAGGTATTCTGGATTTTCCTAATGCTCCTTTCTGTGTATAAGGGTTAATATCTTCCTCTGGATTTCAGAATAACCAATAGCATGCCCAATACTTTAACATTTCCCTAAATGTGATTTACAGTAAATCTTTAAACAAGGTAATAAAACTGTTCAGTGGGTGTGATTTCTACAACTTCAGAACTTTAAAATCCACAGACCTAGGCAATTATCTTAGTTAAAGTTTTTCATTTTTTAATTTTCAGAACTTTACTGGAGAATGAATATATTTAGAAATATGCTATTTATAAACTACATTAATGCAAAGTAGAAATACTTTACAAAGGACTTGTGTATTTTAGGTGATGTAAAGCTATAACACAGCAACAGTCATTTCAAACACATTTACTTTCAAGTTGTCCCACTGATTATAAATAGCTCACTGAAAATGCTCAGCAATTATATTGAAATGTGACATCTCTTTTGAACAACAAAAAGCAGGTATAGTTCTTGTTGATATTAAAACTGCTCTACCCTGTGAATACATTGTTCTTGGTATACATGAATTGCTATGTGCTACACACAGTGGTAAAACATAAAGGGAAAATGATTATCTGTATTTTTAGAATAGTGGTAGGACTTGAGAAAAATGAATCCAAAATTTGTTTTTAATACAATAATAACTGGATTTTGCTTTTAAAAAAATCATAATATTTTTTAACAGTGTGTGTGCTCCTTAGAAATTCAAAAGCTGCTCATTTATCAATATTATTTTTTTACTCAGTAAAAATGTTAAATAAGTCGAATTATCAAAGGAAAGAAGTGCTTCAACCTCCTCTTGTCTGTGGGAACAGATTATATTACGTGGATAAAATATTAATAGCATCTCATTTCTCTCTCATTCTGTGTGTGTGTGTGTTCATACTCGTGTGTTTGTGTCCAAATGTATTTGGGTATGTGAGTGTATGTGGGTATATATGCATATGCATGCATGTCTGTATGTAGAGGCCAGAAGACAACTTCAGGTGTCATCCTCAGGAACAACGTCCAACTCCCTAAGACTGGGTTTTCTCTTTCTTTTTTTAAAATTATTTAATTATTTTTATTAATTGCATTTTACTCACTTTGTATCCCAACTGTATCTTCCTCCTTCATTCCCTCCCAATCCCACCCTCCCTCTTCCCCACTCATGTCCCTCTCCCAGTCCACTGATAAGGGAGGTCCTCCTCCCCTTCCCTCTGATCCTAGTCTATCAGGTCTCACCAGGAGTGGCTGCATTGTCTTCTTCTGCAGCCTGGTAAGGCTGCTCTCCCCTCAGCGGGGAGGTGATCAAAGAGCAGGTCAATCAGTTCCTGTCAGAGACAGTCCCTGTCCCCATTACTATGGAGCCCACTAGGATACTGAACTGCCATAGGATACCTCTGTGCAGGGGTTCCAGGCCATCTTCATGAGTGGTCCTTGGTTGGAGTATCAGTTTCAGAAAAGACCCCTGTGCCCAGACTTTTTGGATCTGTTGCTGTCCTTCTGGAGCTCCTGTCCTCTCCAGGTCTTACTATTTCCCACTTCTTTCATAAGATTCCCTGCACTCTGCCCAAAGTTTGGCTATGAGTCTCAGCCTCTGCCTTGATACCCTACAGGGTAGAGCCTTTCAGAGGCCCTCTTTGGTAGGCTCCTGTCCTGTTCCCTATTTTCTCCTTTTGATGTCCATCCTCTTTGCCTTTCTGAATGGGGATTGAGCATCTTAGCCAGAGTCCTCATTCCTGATTAGCTTCCTTATGTGTACAGATTTTAGCATGTTTATCCTATATCATATGTCTAATATCCAGTTATGAGTGATTGTATACCCTGTGTGTCTTTCTGCTTCTGGGATACCTCACTAAGGATGAGCTTCAAGTTACAACACATGCTGGAGGGGATGTGAAGAAAGGGGAACCCTCCTCTGTTACTGGTGGGAATGTAAACTTTTACTATCACTTTGGAAATCAATTGGAGCTTTCTCAGACAATTAGAAATAGCGCTTCCTCGAGATCCAGCTATACCACTCCTAGGCATAAATCCAAAAGACACTCAAGTATACAACAACAACATCTGCTCAACCGTATTTGTAGCAGCTTTATTTGTAATAGCCAGAAGCTGGAAACAATCCAGATGCCCCTCAGTTGAGGAATGGATACAGAAATTGTGGTACATCTACATAATGGAATATTACTCAGCGATAAAAAACAAGGAAATCATGAAATTTGCAAGTAAATGGTAGGAACTGGGAAAGGTTTTCTTTTTCTTATTGGCTTGGGACATGCCAGTTTGGCTAGGCTGAGTGGTCCCTCAATGCCCAGGGAACCTTCTGTCTTTGTCCTCTTATTCCCAAGATCACAAGCACTTATCCTTATACCTGGTCTTTTATGTAGGGTTGGGGACTGAATTCAGATCCTTATGCTCAAAGGCCAGCACTTTGCCCACAGTGCTATCTCAGCAGCATCGATGTTATTTGGCACAAAAGACATTTTAATTAGAATTTAAACGTTAAACTATTATAGAAATAAATGTGGATATTTATCTATCCACCAGTTGCCCAGGGCAGTTTAACCTGCTTAAGAGAAAGCAGTTAAAGAGAAAGTTATTTGTAAATCTTGGTATTCTCTCTATTCACTACCAAAGCCTCCACCTAGCCATTATTTCTAACTAGGGTGAGCACTCCAATCAACATTGCCTAGTTTACAATTATCTTGCCAATATCCTTATATATCAAACCTTCAGACCCAGGCTTCTTGGAAGGATCTTTATTGTCTCAAAGTTCTGCGTCCCCTTGCATCTCTTTTATACTGTGTAGAGGTAGGTTTTCTCTGTGCTGTGGCACTTGCTAGGGCTTGGAACAATGCAGGAGAGTCTGATGAAAAGTGAAGACTAGGCCATCTGTATTCAGGTATGAGATTCTCAAGTGTTTGGAGGCAGGATCCTCAAGATGTTCTTGTTTTGAAGACTCATTTTGAGTTGTATGTGTATGCATGTATGTATGTCTGTGTATCTGTGTGTGTGTCTGCATGTGCATGTGTGTATGTATCTATGTTTATGTGTGTCTTTGTGGGCATCTGTGTGTATGTGTGTCTGTGTGAGCGAACGGATGCAATATGTATGAGAGTGGCTACAAAGGCCAGGGGAGGGCATCAGATTCTCTGGAGCTCCAGTTACAGGCAGTTGTGAATCACCTGGCGTAGGTTCTGGGAACTGAACTCTGGTCCTCTGCAAGAGAAGCCACCTATCTTAGCTATTGGACCATCTCTTTGGCCATAGATTCTCCTAGTTTAGTTTGTGTATTTATAACAGTTAAAACAGAGCAGAGATTGAGGTAATGCCCAACCTATGCCTGGCCCAACCAAAGACCCACCCTATAGGCATCATCTCTGTGAACAATAATCTGCTAAACTTGCAGACAGGAGCTTGACAGGTGTCCTCTGAGAGACCCTACCCAGCAGTGCCTCAAAACAGATGCAGAGACTCACAGTCAAACATTGGGCAATGCGTAGGGAGTCTTGTGGAAATGTAGGAGGAAAGAGAAAAGGACCTGGAGATGACAGGAGCTCCACAAGAAGACCAACAGAGCCAACTAATTTGGGCCCAGAGGGGCTTGATGAAAACTGAAGCATCAACCAAGAACCAGGCAGGAACTCGACGTAGGCCCCTTACAAAGATGTAACAGATGGGCAGCTTAGGCCTCATGTGGGTCTTCTAGTAAGGGAAGTGGGGACCACATTGGACACAGATTCACTTCCCAGCTTTTTGATCACTTCCCCCTGATGGGACTGCCTTGCCAGGTCACAGGAGAAGAGGACAAGCTCAGTCCTGATGCAAGTTGGTGAACTGAGATGGATGGGAGAGGGAGCTTTCCTTTTCTGAGGAAAGGGGAAGGAAGGGAGGGTGGGACTGAGAGGGGAGGAGGGATGGGAATGCAACAAGGATGCAAAGGGGATTTAAAAAGTAAATAAATAAAAATTTACTAATTTTTTTCCTGAAGTTTGATTTTCAAAGAGTATAGTTGATTGTGATATTGCTCCAAATGGTTGTTCTCCTTTTATCTTCAATGTACAACACATACGTGATGGACAGGCTGCTGATGGATTGAGTCTGACGGAAATATTGAGCTCATCCAAAAAAAGCCGACATTTAGTACACCATACTGACTAACTAAGTTGGAGTTCTTAGGGACAGAATTCTCAAAGACTGTGAGTGTTTAGCCTTCATAGGATTTCTTCCTATTTCATTTATATATATTTTTTCTCTTGCAAACTTAAGCTTCAAACTTAAGCTTACCTGAGATATTGAACTACGGGTTTAGAGAGGAGTTAAAAGGCCGTTTGAGCAGCAATGATGTGCAACAGAGTCCAAATGGCTTATTTCATGGAGGATTAAAAACACCCTAAAGCACATCCAGGGTTCTTTCCTCACTGGACCAAAACAAAGCAGTACATTTAACAAAAAAGAAAAGAAAGGAAGAAAGAAAAGAAAGAAGGGGTGAAGAAAAGGAGTGAAAAAGAGAAAGCAAGCAAGAAAGAAGCTCTTATTTCATTCAGGCCCAGAGGATAGGATGTTATATGCAGAAATCACAAATATAAAAACTTTTGTCCAATTTAATCAGGTGTGTTCACAGAGATAAAATAGAATCACTAAGAAATTTTGAGTAGTGTGGATTCCCTCCTAAGTGTATTGAACATAAAATAAGAGCAATGAAAATATTCAAAACAGTCAAATGAGTAATCAGTGTTAGTTTTCAGGGTTCACTGTTTTGGGTGAGATCTGTATGTCACACTTTGTTCTCTGTTTTCCATCTAAGATGTGAATGCGCTAAGTCAGGCCTAGTTTATAGGCATCATCGCTATGAGCGTATAGTCAATAGACCTGGGTATTCTGCGTCAGTTTCTTGTTAGCGGAGTCATTGCTACCAAGTAATGAAGGTAGCCTGAACCTAGTTTTCCTTATTGATGTCATGAGAATAATGATACTCGTTTTACAATAAAATCGAAGATTACATGTTTTAAGTAAAGAGCTAACTGTAACATGTGACACACACTTTCTGAACAAATAGTCATTGTCATGAAAGATAGTTAAAATGTAAAAAGTTATAATTATCCTTAACATACTTCTACCCATCAGAGCATCCATTGACCAGATATTAAACATGTTCTATGTAAACACACCTAACTCTTTTTCTGAATACCAATTGCTCTATGTATAGAATGATGTTAAATGTAGAGGATCTCTCTTGACAGTGGAGTTTGGATATTCTACAGAGAAGGATAGTAGAGCCTGGGAGGAAACTAGGTGTTACCTGAAGTCATGAAGATAATAGGTTATTGATATCTGTAACATAGGATATCTCTTCTGCCTTCAGCCACAATGGTTCTTTTTGCACCTTAACATCTTTTTGGACATTTCTACACTGTGTATTAATTGATATTAGAACAGAGGTGACATTCTATGTGAGACCCAGTGGAAAGCGGCACATAGGAGAATAAAAGGCTAATAACGTGTCATTTCATTTAAGCACCAAACATATGACTAGTTTAGATTAAACTTGAAGGTGATTTTGCAGGAATGGAATGTGGATCAGTGTTAAAATCTCCCACTCAACCTTGAAAGCACATTTGCCAATGCTGCTAGATTCAGCCATTATTTTTTTGTCAAAATAAATCACCTTTCGTCATGCTCCTTTCTGTCAGTGGGCTCGCCAAGCTTTCACCTTGGCTTGACATTTCAATCATACTTGTTTATCTGTTTTTCCATTCTCTATAATCATTAAAGCATTAACTTTGTCAAGGCTGTTTTTTTCATTTCTCATGCTTGGTCCTTCCATTTTCACAGATATGCCTCTGGGCGCTGTGCTGCATACTAACCGATTAGGGTGGTGACAGCGTTGGCGCTCTGACTGGTATCTCCCCTTTGCTACCGGGCAGCACATCATTTTCAAGCTGGATCCTTGAGGTCAGACAAGACCACTCTTGTTCTGGCTTGCTGTGTTTCAATTCATTTCTCTTTTTAAAATTTTTAGCACTGTCCCTTATTTTGAACTTTTATGTATACAATAATAATTAGGTTTTTTTTTATTTTTTAAGAGGTTATGATTTGGAGAACAACGGGAAGAAGCATAAGAGAGTATCTGAGGTTGAGAAATGTAATCAAACTATAATTTTGAAAGAAAATTAAGGCAAGAACACATACAAAGAATTTGTATGTTTGTGTGTGTGTGTGAGAGAGAGAGAATTGGTTAGGAAGACAGTTTTGAAAGTTCCTGCTCTGAGACAGTACTAAGAACACTGTCATTTCACTGAGACAATATCATCAACACCACACTGTGTGCATGGGAAATATTATGTAAAGAGAAATGCATAAAACATAATTGTAAGAGTTGCTCTCTATTCCTAGTATCAGAGTTAAGAATGGCTCATATGTTCTTTTCCCATTTTGTGATTTAAATAATATTACATAAGATCTAGACCCCTCAATTTTTAAGTCTATGCTACAGCACTGTTCACTGTACGTATGCTATCATACAGAACGGAAAGTTGTACAGGTTTTCATCCTGCATGACAGCTCTGTGCTCATTGAACAGTACCTCCCCATTTACTCTTATCAGTGCCTGGTGACCGGCACCGCATGTTCTGTTTCCAGGAGTGTGATGGCCTCTGTCAGTTATTGTAACTGCCACGATGTGTGGGCCCAGTGGTAGCAATAACCTCAAGCCTCACCGTTGTGGCACATGAAAGTCCTTCCCTCATTTTACTGCTGCATAAAATCCCACTGTATGTTTTGTAAGTTTCCCAGCCCATTCATAAGCTAATGAATACTCAGGATTTCCTCACGTGACTGATGCTGTGATGAATGTTGAAATAAAAGCATTGTATAGTCTTGATTTCAAAGCTTTTGATACCCTCAAGTACATAACAAGGACATTTGTTCAACCATGTTTATAGCAGCTTTATTTGTAATAGCCTGAACCTGGAAACAACCCAGATGTCCCTCAGTTGAGGAATGGGTACAGAAATTGTGGTACTTTTACACAATGGTATACTATTCAGTAATTAAAAATGAGGAAATCATGAAATTTGCAGGCAAATGGTGGGACCTGGAAACGATCATCCCGAGTGAACTATCCCAAAAGCAGAAAGACACACATGGTATATACTCACTTATCTAGACCTATAAGATAGGATAAACATACTGAAATCCATACACCTAAAGAAGATAAACAAGAAAGAGGCCTCTTTGTTTTGAGTTGGTTTCCATTAGTTTTGAAACAGCAACCATTGCTCTGTGTCTCTAGGGACTTTGTTCAAAGGAAACCCCTCACAGTGTCAAGAGATTTTAGAGGGTTTCTGCAATCTTTTTTTTTTTTTCTGTTGATGCTAGTATCAGAGTGGAGTGGAGAGGCTTGCTGTTCTTCTTATCAGAAACTCATAAAGCCTTGCTCCCTCTGCTATCTGGTCACAATACAGTGAGTTCTCTAGTTTTACAGCAGCAAGAAACCCTGCTCTCTGTTCCCAGCTGCCACCAAGCATCTAAAATATGCCAGTCTGCTATCTGTTTCTCTGGTAAACAAAATGCACATGAGTCTTTGGTCAGCCAAGTGAAAGCCAATGACATGTGCTTACTCAGCAGCTCTCTGTCCTCCAAAGGAAAATCTTTAACTTTCGCCCTGAGCCATGTCTATCACAGGAAGCTAGCCCCTGCTACTTCTTTTTGTTTGCTAACTGTTCTAGTCTCATTACTTCCACTGCTCTATTTCCCCAAGGGAAGCGGTAGCTGGGGAAAATTCTCTCTTGTCCTGAAGACTGACGGGAGGGCTGACATAGATAAGGGAAATCTTTCTCCTTAGGAATTTCGATGCACCTGTTTTCAGCTTTGCGGTTTTCCTGCAGTGTTTAAAGAGCCACCAAGACCCCGAATTCTGTGACCTTTCCTACTCCTTTTTGAAAGCTTTCTTTTTCCTTCAATGCACAATCTATGTGGGGCTTCACACTTTCTTCTAGTTATTACTTCTAGTTTGACTTAAAGATTTATGATGAGGTTTTCTAACTTGTAAACATTAACGTGAATAGATTTTAGTTGTTCTTTGATCATTTCATACGTGTTTTGATCTTATTCACCTACCCTCAGACAGCTGTTCCCATATGCATACTTTCATCCTTATCCATTTTATTAAAGAAACACTTTTTAAATTCACTTTGCATCCTTGTTGTAGCCTAATCCCTCCTTCCAAGCCCAGCCTCCCTCCTTCTTCCTCCCCCTTCCCCTTTTGCTCAGAAAAGGGAAGATCCCTTTCTCATCCACACCAGCTCATCAAGTTGCATCAGGACTGAGCTTGTCCTCTTCCCCTGTGGCCCGACAAGGCAGTCCCACCAGGTGAAAGTGATCAAAAAACTGCCAAGTGAGTTTTTGTCAGATACAGTCCCCACTTCCCATACCTAGAGGACCCACATGAAGCCCATCTACTGCATGTTTGTAGGGAGCCTAGATCCAGTTCATATACCTTGTTCAGTGCTTCAGTCTCAGCAAGCACCTCCGGGCCCTCTTAGTTGGCTCTATTGTTCTTCTTATGGAGCTCTGGTCACCTTTTCTTTTCACTCCCACTTTTCCACAAGATTCCCTATGCATCACCCAATGTTTGGCTGTCAGTCTCAGCATCTGTTTATACTCACACTGTTGGGTAGAGCCTCTCAGAGGACAACTTTGTCAGGCTCCTCCTGTCTGCAAGCTTAAGAGAGTATTGTTCATAGTGTCAGGGGTTGGCACTCTCCAATAGTGTGAGTCTTTGGTTGGTCCAGGCATTGGTTTGGCATTCCCTCAATCACTGCTCTATCGGCTGGCTCTGTCTTTATGCCCACACATCTTGTAGGCAGATAAATTTTGGGTCGGCACTTCTGTGGGTGAGCTGGTGTTCCCTTCCCTCTGCTAGGGAAACTATACCCTTCATAACAGCCACAAAGAATAAAAAGTATCTTGGTGTAACTTTAACCAAGCAAATGAAAGAGCTGCATGAGAAGAACTTTACATTTCTCAAGAAAGAAATTGAAGAAGATATCAGAAGATGGAAAGATGCCCCATGCTTGTGAATTGCTAAAATCAATAAATGAAAAATGGCCATCTCACCAAAAGCAATCTACAGATTCAATGCAATCCCTATCAAAATACCAACACAGTCTGTGCAGACCTTGAAAGGACAATTCCAAACTTCATATGGAAAAAAGTTTTAACCCCCCCCCCCATAGTAGCTAAAACAATCCTATCCAATAATTGAACTTCTGTAGGTAGCTTCATCCCTGACATTCAAGCTATATTACAGAGCGATAGCAGTAAAAACCCCATGGTACTGGCATAGAAACATACTAGTGGATCAATGGAATCAAACCAATAACCCAGAAATAAACCCACATACCTACGATCACTTGATTTTTGACAAAGGAGCCAAAACCATACACTGGAAAAAAGATAGCATCTTCAACAAATTGTGCTGGTCTGACTGGATGTCTACATGTAGAAAAGGGCTAATAGATCTATTTATCTGACTTCACAAAACTCAAATCCAAGTGAATCAAAGATCTCAGTATAACACCAGATACACTAAATCTATTAGAAGAGAAAGTGGAGAATAACTTCGAACAGAACACAAACTGCTCAGGCTCTAAGATCAAAAATTAACAAATGGGACTTTAAAGTTTTTGTAAAGCCAAGGACACTGTCATCAGAACAAAATGACACTACATACTGGGAAAAGATCTTTACAATCTTACATCTGAAAAAGGGTTAATATCCAAAATATATAATGAACTCAAGAAATCAAACACTAATAAACAAAATAACCCAATTAAAAATGGGACACAGAACCAAACAGAGAATTCACAACAGAGGAATCTTGAATGGCCAAGAAGCCCTTAAAATCTGGGCACAGGGGTCTTTTCTGAAACTGATTCTCCAACCAAGGACCATTTATGGATATAAACTAGAACCCCAGCTCATATGTAGCCTAAGACAGCTCTGTATCTAAGTGGGTTCCCAAGTAAGGGGAACAGGGACTATCTCTTACATGAACTCAGTGGCTGACTGTTCGACCCCCTGCACCCCGAGGGAGGAACAGCCTTGCTAGGCCACAGAGGAAGACACTGCAGCCAGCCTTGATGAGACCTGATAAACTAGGGTCAGATGGAAAGGAAAGACCTCCCCTATCAGTGGACTTAGAGAGGGGCAGGGAGGAGATGAGGGAGAGTGGGTGGGAATGGGGAGGGAATGACTGAGGGGGCTACAGATGGGATACAAAGTGAATAAACTGTAATTAATATAAAAAATAAAAATACGGAAAAAACGAGGTGTTCATCTTCTTTAGTTAGCAGGGAAATACAAATTAAAATGATTCTGAGATTCCATCTGACACCAGTCAAAATGGCTAAGATCAAAATCTCAAGGGACAGCACATGCTAGTGAGGGTATAGAGAAAGGGGAACACTCCTCCATCACTGGTGGGAGTATAAACTTGTGCAACCACTTTGGCAATCAATCTGGTGCTTTCTCAGAAAATTGCTAATAACTTTACCTCAATTCCCAGCTATATCTCTCGTGGGTATATACCTAAAAGATGATCCTCCATACAGCAAGAACAGTTGCTCAACTATGTTAATAACAGCTTTATTCACAATAGCCAGAATCTGGAAACAACCTAGATGTCCCTCAACCACAGAGTGGATAAATGTACTGTGGCACATTTATACACTGGAATAATATTCAGCCATCTTGGTTTTTTTTTTAAATCTTTAAAACATTTTATTTGTAAAAAATAGAATAATACAAAACTGTCACAATTTCTCTAACAAGTTTCCCACAGTGCATTTATCAAAATGAGTAGACTGTTAATGATTATTAAAAAACAAAACAAAGCAGGTATCATTTCCATTTTATCCAGATTTTTCAACTAAAATCATATTGTTTTTAAAAGAACTTTTGAGAGTTTATACTGCTTTTCAATTTTTTGAGATTATAATATAATTAAATTATGTAGCCTTTCCATTTCCACCCTGCAGACCCATATCCAAGTCTTTGTTCACTTTCAAATTCATGACCTCTTTTATATTAATTGTTATTAAATATTTAGATGTTTATGTATTTATATATATTCCCAGCCACATAAATACAGTGTTACATGTACAATATTAGTTGTTTTCAGGGACTGCTATTTGGAATTTGATGATCAATTGGTGTGTTCTTCCGTGGGGAAAACTATTTCTCACTGTCTTAGCATTTCTTAGTTGGTGATAGATCTTTGTATAGACTGAGGCCTCTGGGGCTTTTCCCTGTCCTCACCCCACAATCTACACTGTCAAGTCTCTTGTTTTCCTTGTTTAGTTTATGCTAAGGCAGTCATGTCGGTGATACTCATGGGTGTAGCAGCAGACATTCCTAGGCCGCACAATCTCATAGCAAACTTCTCGTTTCTCTGGCTTTTACGGTTCTTTCTACCCCCTCTTTGGCAGTTATCCCTGAGCTTTAGGTGCTGGAATTGTATTGTAGATTTATCAGTTGTGATTGCTCTTCACAAGTCTGCAATTTGATTTATTGTGGCTTTCTGTAATGGTCTTCACATGCTGCAAAGAAAAGTTTCCTTTTGGAAGAATAAGGAAGGACTAAACTTATCTCTGTGTATAAGGACAAACATTTAGAATGTAGGTAAGGGTTATACTGTTTTAGTAAAGTGGTTATTGCAGGTTCTCCTCCAAGAGCCATACCTTCACTAGCCCTGCATGCCCATATACGTCTGTGTCTTATCTATCTGTCTGTCTGTTTGTCTATTTATTTTTCCACCAAGGCATATTTTGCTGCCCGAATATTGGATGTATAGCCTTTCCCTGGAGGACAGTCAACATATTGAAGGTTACACTCTTAGGGAAAGCTGCCCTCCTCTTCCTAGCAGCTGATAATTGTCAATAGCTCCTTAGCTAGAGTTTGGAGATTGTGCCCAAATATCGTCTTCATTGGTCTTGCTTTGCCATGGACAGGTTTGTGCATGCTGTCACAGCTGCTGTGAGTTCTTACACAGAACGGCCCCACTGTGTTGAGAAAGTAGCATTGCCTTGTGCCCACCTATCTCCTCTAGTTTTTAGATTCTTCCAGCTCCCTGAATATACGGTATAGCATATGTATTTAATTTAGGACTAGGCGTTCTATAGTCTTTTTTTTTAACACACCTTGATAAATTGTGAGTCTCGTTTAATCAGCATCTACCGCAAAGAGAAGCCTCTCTAACGAAGGCTGAGAGACATATAGACATATAGCTATAATGCTAAGTCATTAGGTGTGTGTTTAATACTAGAACTGTTTAGCAGAAGGATAGTAGGTTCCTCCCCAGTTTCTACAGCCTGTCTAGCAAGTATAAACGCTATTTTTTCTTATCTTCATTTGATTAAGAATTCCCTATGGTCCATAAGTCCAGTTATACTTTCCACATAGATTTAGTCATCATATATTTTGTTATTTTATAATAAACTTATAATCAGATAACAGAGCTTATATAGCCTCAATTTAAAAATGATAGTAAGTTTTCTTTGCAACTAACTTATTAGTCAATTTTTATAAACAATATATACAAATGAAATTAATTCTTTATATCCCAGATTGTGAAGCTATTTCTATCTACCTATGATACCAAAATGTACTGATTATGTTCAGTTGCCTTTGTTTTTCAGTAGAGTGTATGTATATATTTAAAAATTCAATTATAAAAAAATTTCTGTTGTTTATGTAACTAACTTTATCTAAAAATAGCTTTAGTTTAGGTATTTAATCAAATCACAATGTGTGTGGGTATGTACTTTGACTTATTTTCATCTTTAACTTGTGCTTGTTCGTGCAATCTGTTTAGCTTCCAGTCAATATATTAAACCAACTGTATTTTCCTTCTTTTTATTTTGATTTCTCTGTGTTCCTGCTATCCTTTCACATTGTGGTTTTAACTATGTATCAGGCTGATGTTTTACTTTAGGTTATTTATTCTTTGATTAATCTTGGACTATTATTGTGGAAGTTCAGTCATTTCATGTGGCTGATATATTTTACTTGTGTAATTACTTGCAAAATATTTTTGTGCAACTGTTAGATTTTTTTCTGATTCCCATTTTGTGTTACTTCCCAATTTTTTCTTTATACTGGTCTAGTTTTTATTAACGCAACAAAAAATTTAATATGAAAATGTCAAAATCTATATAAAATTAACCAGAAAAGAGAAAAGGGATGAAAAACAAGTATTGGAGGTGGTTTATAGAGAAAAGGATATCCTGAACATTCCCTTATGTAAGCACGCTAGGCTATATGGTAGGTTATATATTAGAGCTTCAGGTCTTTGGACTCTGTGGGGATTTGTTTCCTAGCTTCAATATGTGCTACTCCCCAGAATCTATGCTGAGCCATTCAATATACAGATCAGAGAAAGTGCAGTCTTTTTTCTGGCCATGAACCCGGGCAATTCTGTGGCTATTAAATTAATTTCTCCCTAGATCCTTTATACTTCAAGTGGTTTAATTATGTAAGATCTCAATAATTTCTGAAAGAATTAAAAATTGTATGTCCTATACAGTTTTCTGAAATTTAAATGAGAAAAATCAAGAGAAAATATCTAGCAATGTACATTTACTGAATGAATATAACAATCTTTCACCTTTATTACTTTTCTTCCAACCTATTTGCTTTCTTCTTATTGTCTGGCAATGCTCCCAGCTCTGTAGAGCATGCCCCACTAGAATCAGAACATAGATTTTTACTATGAGCCTTAGGCAGTAAAATGAAGTGGAGAGCTGGAAATTTCCAAATGAATTCACTCTGCATTTGTAGGAAAACAAAACAAGTATGAAAAAAAATGCTGTGAAAATAAGTTTTCATAAATAGATACCTTAAACTATTTTTCTGGGCAGCTTAGCATATTGTGATTCTTTTAACATTTTCATCTGGACATTTATAATAAGAAGAATTAAGGGATTATTATTGTCTGCTTCCTGAACACTGTTATATATCACCGTCTCACAGGCAAGTTATCTAGAAATGCAAATTTCTAAACTATACTTCAGCAAGTCTTGCTTAGTGGGTAGATATAGGAGGCCCATGAATCTGTTTTTTAATTCCTCCTTGGGTCACTGAGCCTCTGAACATTTAAGTAATTACTAAGTAAAATTTATACTTAATTGTCTGTATCTTTCCCTGAAACTATTATGCATAATATTCTTTCTTCATTTTTTTAAAACTATTTTCAATGGACTATTCAGTCACTGTGAATGAGTTAATTCCATTTAAGCAAATAATTGTGCAATTCAAGCATCAAATTTAAAGTCATTTGTGAAAATGTATTAAAGCTTTGTAATCAGCTAGCCATATAGCATAAGCTTAAAGTCTGAAAAGTTGATGTTTTGTTTAATTATTCTTAGCAGACTTAATATGATCACCTAGCTTGCATAATATATTCATAGTAAATGTGATGTATAAGGAGCATCAGAATATAAAAAATTAAAAACTGTTCACACAAGAATACTTAGTCATCATTTGCTGTATATGATTTCAACGCCACAAGAACAAAAGCAAGTCATTAGAACTCTGATTCAAATGTAATTGCCCTGAGGGGCAATACACTAATTCGAGTCTTTTACATACTAAAATGCAGAAATGTCTTTTAAAGGAAAAAATGAGGAAAGAAATTGCCTACATTCATTGTACGCAAAAAACAGAAAGTAAGATTGATTATTTATGGGTGAAATGCCATTCATTCCCTTTTGAAGACTCAATATATGTAAATTATTCCAAGAATCCAGTATAAAGTCTAGGATTAATGTTTCCATGTGTATTTAATTCTGAAATTCAATATGTGTATAGATATAAAGATTGGATTAGAATTAACGAATTACTTGCATACATGAATAGAACAGTCTAAACTGAACTTAGGTGTCATTGAAGCCACGTTGCCATGGAAGTTATATCTTGGTTTTAGTTTAGGATGTGAACTACGATCCCAGTCCCACCTCAGAACTATATCATGGGCATTGAGGAGGTCTCAGAGGGAGAACTGCAGCTTTAAACCGGAAGAATTATCATCAAAGAAGGAAAAACTATTTAGTTGTTTGAAGAACTTGCACTAAAAATATCTTTACTATTGCTCATCACTAAATCAATGAGTTAAGCAAAGTGCTACAAAAGCATGTGGCGAACTCTCTGGGGGGTCTTTATTGACAGAGAAAGCAACTACGCTGATTCCATTCCTCATTGCCCTGTCTATAAAATGGGTACACTGAGTGCCTCTATGTAAGTTAATTTAAAAGAGATCACTACAGATACATTTCATTTTGCTCCGCAGCATTTTAATAGTGAAAATACTGCTTTGGAGAATTAAAAAAAACATATCAAGTTTACAAAGGTATGTGAACCCACATGAATTTCATGAAAAATATTACATGAAAAAATCCATCCCAGCATGGGTCAGGACTCAGGAATGCTGCACACTCTCCTGCATTAACTTACAAGCAGTTCCAACAAAGAGTCTCTTCTCCAGCAATTTTCTTTTTTTTAATAATAATTTTTATTTTCTATATTAATCACAGGTTATGTATTTTGTATCCCAGCCGTAGCCCCCTCCATCATTCCCTCCCAATCCCCCCCATTCCTCCCTCATCTCCTTCCTGCCCCTTTCCAAGTCCACTGATAGGGGAGGACCTCCTCCCTTTCCATCTGACCCTAGATTATCAGGTCTCTTCAGGACTGGCTGCAATGTCCTCCTCTGTAGCCTAGCAAGGCTGCTCCTCCCTTGGAGGGGGGGTGTCGAAGAGCCAGCCATTGAGTTCATGTCCAAAATAGTCCCTGTTTCCCTTACTAGGGTACCCACTTGGATACTGAGCTACCATTTGCTACATTCAAGCAGGGGTTCTAGGTTATATCCATACGTGATCTTTGGTTGGAGAAACAGTCTCATAAAAGATTCCTATGCCCTGATATATTTGGTCCTTGTGGAACTCCTGTCCTCTCCAGATCTTACTAACTCCCCCTTCTTTCAAATGATTCCCTAACTCTGCCAAAGGGTTGGTTATGAGTCTTAATATCTGCTTTGATACACTGCTAGGTAGAGTCTTTCCGAGGCCCTCTGTGGTAGGCTCCTGTCTTGTTGCTTGTATTCTCCTACATCCAACATCTATCCCATTTGACTTTCTAAGTGAGGATTGATCTTCTTACCCCAGGTCCTCTTTCTTGTTTATCTTCTTTAGATGTATAGATTTCAGAAGGGCCTGGGCAGATATCATGCAGGCTTTAAGGGACTACAGATGCCAACCTAGACTACTATATACTGCAAAGCTTTCAATCAACATAGATGGATAAAACAAAATATATCATGACAACACTAAATTTAAGCAATATCTGTACAGTAAACCAGAACTACAGAAAATACTAGAAGGAAAATTCTAATCCAACGAAAATAACTACATCCAAGGAAACATAGGTTATAATTTCCCAACAAAAATCAAAAGAAAACAAACAATGAATCACAGTAATACCACAGACTCTAAAATACTAGGAAACAACATTCAATGGTCAATATTATCTATCAACATCAATGGACTCAACTCTCCAATAAAAAGACGCAGAGTAACAGAATGGGTGTAGAAACAAGATCCAACCTTCTGCTGCATCTAAGAAATACACCTATGCAACAAAGATAAACACTACCTCAGAGTAAAGGGCTGGAAACATGTTTTTCTAGTAAATGTACCCAAAAATCAAGCTGGAGTGGCTATCCTAATATCTAATAAAATAGACTTTCAACCAAAATTAATCAAAAAAGATGTAGAGGGGCACCACATTCTCATCAAAGAAAAATTCCAACAGGGAGACATCACAATTCTGAACACAAGAGTGCCCCAAACACAAGAGTGTCTACATTCCTAAATGAAACATCATTAAAGTTTAAATCACACATTGATCCCAACACCTTAATAGTGGGAGAATTCAATGCCCCACTATCACCAAGAGACAGATCATCTAGACAGAAGCCAAACAGAGAAATAAAGGCACTTACAAAGGCCCTAATTCAAATGGACCTAATAGACGTCTATAGAACTTTTCACCCAAACTCAAAAGAATATACATTTTTTCAGCACCTAATGGAACCTTCTACAAAATTGACCATATAGTTGGTCGTAAAGCAAGCCTCAACAGATACAAGAAGGGTGAAATAATCCCCTGTATTCTATCTGACCACAATGGACTAAAGCTGCACTTCAAAAACAAGAGAAATAGCAAAAAGCCTACACGCACATAGAAACTTAACAACTTACTACTCAATGACAGCTGGGCTAAGGATGAAATTAAGAAACACATTAAAGACTTCCTAGAATTCAATAAAAATGAAGGTTCAAAATACCCTAATTTATGGGATACACTGAATGCAATGCTCAGAGAAAAATTCAGAGCACTAAGTGCCTTCAAGAAGAAATTTGTAAAATCTCACATAAATAACTTATTGGCACAACTGAAAGCACTAGGAAAAAAAGAAGCAGATACACACAAAAGGAGCAGAGAGCTGGAAATAATCAAACTCAGGGCTGAAATCAATCAATTAGAAACAAATAAACTCTTCAAAGAATCAATGAAACGAAGAGCTGGTTCTTTGAGAAAATCAACAGGATAGACAAACCCTTAGCCAAACTAACTAAAAGACAGAGAGAAACAATCCAAATCATCAAAATCCGAAATGAAAAGCGGGATATAACTACAGACACTGAGAAAATCCAAACAATTATTAGGTCTTAATACAAAAGCCGACATGACACAAAATTTGAAAATCTAAATGAAATGGACAGTTTTCTTCATAGATTCCATCTACCAAAATTAAGTCAAGACCAGGCAGAAAGATTGAACAACCGTATATCCCCCAACGAAATTAAAGCAGCCATCAACAGCCTCCCTTCCAAAAAAAGCACTGGGCCAGATGGTTTCAGCTCAGACTTCTACCAGACCTTCAAAGAAGTGCTAACACCAATTCTCTTCGAATTATTACACAAAATAGAAACAGAGGGAACATTACCAAACTCATTCAATGAAGCTACAATCACCTTGATATCTAAACCACACAAAGATACAACAAAAAAGAGAGCTTCAGACCTATCTCTCTTATGAACATTGATGCAAAAATAATAAATAAAATACTTCCAAATTGAATCCAAGAACAAATAAAAGATATTATCCAACATGACCAAACAGGATTCATCCCAGGCATTCAAGGGTGGTTCAATATACAGAAATCCATCAATGTAATCCACCATATAAACAAACTGAAGGAGAAAAACCACATGATCATCTCCCTAGATGCTGAAAAAGCACTCTACAAAATCCAACACCCATTCATATTTAAAGCCTTAGAGAGATCAGGCATACAAGGCACATAGCTAAACATAGTAAAGGAAATATGCAGCAAGCCTATAGCCAACATCAAACTCAACAGAGAGACACTTAAATCAATCCCATTGAAATCAGGGACAAGAAAAGGCTGCCCACTCTCTCCATATCTCTTCAACATAGTACTTGAAGTCCTAGCTAGAGCAATAAGACAAGTAAGGGAAATCAAGGGGATACAAATCAAAAAGGAAGAAATCACAGTTTCACTATTTGCACATGATATGATAGTATACCTGAGTGACCCCAAAAACTTATCCAGAGAACTCCTTCAGCTAATAAACACCTTCAGCAAAGTGGCTAGATACAAAATTAACTCAAAAAAATCAGAAGCCCTCCTGTATACCAAAGACAAAAGGGTCGAGAAAGAAATTAGGGAAACAACACCCTTCACAATAGCCACTAATAACATAAAGTACCTTGGGATGACTCTAACCAAGCAAGTGAAAGACCTGTTTGAAAAAATCTTCAAGTCTCTGAAGAAAGAAATCGAAAAAGATATCAGAAGACGGAAAGATCTCCTGTGCTCATGGATTGGTAGAATTAACATAGTAAAAATGGCCATCCTATCAAAAGCAATCTACACATTCAATGCAATTCCCATCAAATTCCAACACAATTCTTTACAGACATTGAAAGAAAAATTCTCAACTTCATACGGAGAAACAAAACACCCAGAATTTCCAAAACGATCCCGTACAACATCTGGAGGCAGCTCCATCCCTGATCTCAAGTTGTACTACAGATCAATAGTAATAAAAACTGCATGGTATTGAGAGAGTTGGATCAAAATGGCAAAGAATAGAAGACCCAGAAATAAACCCACAAACATATGAATATGTGATATTTGACAAAGAAGCCAAAATCATTCAATGGAAAAAAGACAGCATCTTCAACAAATGATGCTAGTCCAACTGGATGTATACATGCAAAAAAAATGAAGATAGATCCATATTTATCACCCTGTACAAAACTAAAGTCCAAGTGGCTCAAAGACCTCAATATAAAACCAGATACACTAAATCGGTTAGAAGAAAAATTGAGAAGAGCCTAGAACTCATTGGCACAGGAGACAACTTTCTGAACAGAACACCATCAGCACAGGCTCTAAGAGCAACAATCAATAAATGGGATCTCACGAAACTGAAAAGTTTCTGTAAAGCAAAAGACACTGTCGTCAGAACAAAAGAACAACCTACAGATTGGGAAAGGATCTTCCACAAACCTACATCTGACAGAGGGCTGATATCCGGAATATATAAAGAACTAAAGAAGGTAAAAGCCAATAATTTAAGCAACCCAATTTTAAAAAATGGGGTGTGAAGCTAAACAGAGAATTCTCTGCAGAGGAATATAGAATGGCAGAGAAACACATAAAGAGATGCTCAACATCCTTAGCCATCAGAAAGATGCAAATCAAAATGACCCTGAGATTTCAACTTACACCTATCAGAATGGCTAAGATCAAAAACTCAAGAGACAACACATGCTGAAGAGGTTGCAGAGAAAGGGGAACCCTCCTCCATTGCTGGAGGGAATGTAAAGTTGGACAACCACTTTGGAAATCAATCTGTGCTTTCTCAGACAATCAGGTATGCTGCCACCTCAAGATCCAGCTATACCACTCTTAGGCATATATCCAAAAGATGTTCAAGTACACAACAAAGACATTTGTTCAAGCATGTTTATGGCAGCTTTATTCGTAATAGCCAGTACCTAGAAACAACCCAGATGTCCATCAATAGAGGAATGGATACAAAAATTGTGGTACTTTAACATAATGGAATACTATTCAGCAATTAAAGACAAGGAAATCATGAAATTTGTAAGCAAATGGTGGGATCTAGAAAAGATCATCCTGAGTGAGGTATCCCAGAAGAAGAAAGACACACATGGTATATACTCACTTATAAGTGGGTACTAGACCTACAAAATAGAATAAATATACTAAAATCTGTATACCTAAAGAAGATAAACAAGAGGACCAGGGTTAAGATGATCAATATTCACCTAGGAAGACAAAGGGGAAGGACATTGAAAATAGGAAAAAACAAGTAACAGGACAGGAGCCTACCACAGAGGGCACATGAAACACTCTACCTAGCAGTGTATCAAAGCAGATGCTGAGACTCAACCAAACCTTCCGCAAAGTACAGCGAGTCATATGAAAGAAGGCAGAGTAAGTATGACCTAGAGGGGACAGGAGTCCCACAAGCTCCAAATATATCAGGGCACAGAGGTCTTCTATGAGACTGTTTTTCCAACCAAGGACCATGCATGGATATAATCTAGAACCTCTGTTCAGATATAGCCCATGGTATCTCAATATCCAAGTGGGAGCCCTAGTAAGTAGGATGAGAATTATTTCTGATATGAACTCAATGACTGGCTCATTGAGCTACCCCTGCCTCGAGGGAGGAGCAGCCTTACTAGGCCACAGATAAGGCCACATTGCAGCTTGTCCTGAAGATAACTGATAAGCTAGGGTCATATGGAAGGGAGGAAGACCTCCCCTATCTGTGGACTCAGAAGTGGGCAGGGAGGAAATGAGGGAAAGAGGGGAGGATTGGGAGGAAACCAGGGAGGGGGCTACAGCTGAAATACAAGTGAATGACCTAGGATAAAAATAAATAAACAAATAAAAGAAGTTAATATCAGCAAAAAGAAAAAAAACAAAAAAGAATGAATAAAATTCAGAGCTGAAATCAACGAATTAGAAACAAAATAATTCAAAGTATCAATGAGACCAAGATCTGGTTGTTTGAGGAAAATCAAGATAGACAAACCCTTTTCCAAACTAACTAAAAGGCAGAGAGAAATTATTCAAATCATCAAAATCAGAAATGAAAAGGGGGAAAAAATGACAGACACTGAGGAGATCAAAAAAAAATCATTAGATCTTACTACAAAAGCATATTATGCCCCCAAATTTGAAAATCTAAAGGAAATGGAAAATTTTCTTGTAGATTCTATTTACCAAAATAAATAAAGATCAGGTGAACAGATTAAATAATACTATATCTCCCAAGGAAATAGAAGCAGTCTTTTAAAGCCTCCCCTTCACAAAAAACACCCAGGGCCAGATGATTTCAGCACACAATTCTACCAGACCTTCAAAGAACAGCTAACTCCAATTCTCTTCAAACTATTCCACACAATAGAAACAGAAGGAACATTACCAAACTCATCTTATGAAGTCACAGTCACCTTCATACCTAATCCATACAAAGACCCAACAAAAAGAGAACTTCAGACCTGTCTCTCTTATGAACATTGATGCAAAAATGATCAATAAAATACTTGCAGACCGAATCCAAGAACACATCAAAGATATCATCCACCATGACCAAGTAGGCTTTATCCCAGTCATACAGGGATGTTTCAACATATGGAAATCCATCAATGTAATCCACCATATAAACAAACTGAAGGAGAAAAAAACACATGATCATCTCCCTAGATGCTGAAAAAGCATTTGACAAAATCCAACACCCATTCATGTTTAAAGTCTTTAAACAGGGATACAAGGCACATAACTAAACATACTAAAGGCAATATAGAGCAAGCTTACAGCCAACATCAAAATAAATGGAGAAAAACTTAAATCAATTCCACTGAAATGAGGGACAAGGCAAGGCTGTCTATTCTCTCCTTATCCATATCTCTTCAATATAGTCCTTGATTTCCTAACTAGAGCAATAAGAAAACTAAAGGAGATCAAGGGATACAAATCAGAAAGGAAGAAGTCAAGGTATCATTATTTGCAGATGATATGATAGTATACATGAGCAACACTAAAAATTCAACTAGAGAACTCCTTCAGCTGATAAACACCTTCAGCCAAGTGGCTGAATACAAAATTAACTGAAAAAAATCAGAAGCCATCCTGTATACCAAAGACAAAAGGGTCGAGAAAGAAATTAGGGAAACAACACCCTTCACAATAGCCACTAATAACATAAAGGACCTTGGTGTGACTCTAACCAAGCAAGTGAAAGACCTGTTTGACAAAACCTTCAAATCTCTGAAGAAAGAAATTGAAGAAGATACCTGAAGATGTAAAGATCTCCCATGCTCATGTATCAGTAGGGTTAATATAGTGAAAATGGCCATTCTGCCTAAAGTAATCTACAAATTAAATGCAGTTCTCATCAAAATACCAACACAATTCTTTACAGACCTTGAAAGAACAATTCTCAAATTCATTTAAAAAAAAAAACAGAATTGCCAAAACAATCCAGAGTAACAACAGATCATTTGGAGGATTCTCTATTCCTGATCTCAAGCTGTACTATAGAGCAATAGTAATAAAAACTGCATAGTACTGTCATGAAAACAGAATTATGGATCAGTGGAACTGAATAGAAGGCTCATAAATAAACCCATAAACCCACACACCTACAGATACTTGATTTTTGACAAAGAAGCTAAAACTATACAATAGAAAAAAGACAGCATTTTCAAAAAAAATGGTGCTGGCCTACCTTGATGTCCACATGTAGAAAAATACAAATAAATCCATATTTATCAACCTACACAAAAGTAAAGTCCAACTGGATCAAAGATGACAACATAAACCCGACATACTAAATCTTTTGGAAAAAAAAGTGGGGAACAGCCTTGATCTCATTGGCACAGGAGACAACTTCCTAAATAGACCATCAACAACACAAGCTCTAAGACCAACAATTACTAAATGGGACCTCATGAAACTTAAAATCTTCTGTAAAGCAAAGGACACTGTTGTCAGAATGAAACTACAGCCTATAGGTTGGGAAAGGATCTTCACCAACCCTATGTCTGACAGTGGGCTAATATCCAGAATCTATAAAGAGCTCAAGAAGTTCAAAAGCAACAAATCAAGCAATCCAATTAAGAAATGGGGTACAGAGCTAAACAGAGAATTCTCTTTTTAAAAATATTTTTATTATTTTAAATATTAGTTACAGTTATTTAACTTTGTATCCCAGCTGTATCCCACTGCCTCATTCCGTCCCAATCCCACCCTCCCTCCTTCATCTCCTCCCTACCTCTTCCAAGAGGGGAGGACCTCCTCCCCTTTTATCTGACCCTGGTTTATCAGGTATCTTCAGGACTGGCTGCAAAGTCCTCCTTTGTAGCATAGCAGGGCTGCTCCTCCCTCGGGGTGGGAGCGAGGTTAAAGAGCCTGCCATTGAGTTCATGTCAGAAATAGTCTGTTCCCCTTACTAGGGTACCCACTTGGATACTGAGCTACTATGGGCTATACCTGAGCAGAGTTTCTAGGTTATATCCATACATGGTCCTTGGTTGGAGAAACAGTCTCATAGAAGACCCCTGTGCCCAGATATATTTAGTCCTTGTGGAGCTCCTGTCCTCTACAGGTTATATTAACTCCCCTTCTTTCTTATGATTCTGTGCATTCTGCCAGAGGTTTGATTATGAGTCTTAGTATATGCTTTGATACACTGCTAGGTATAGTCTTTAAGAGGCCCTCTTTGGAAGGCTCCTGTCCTGTTACTTGATTTCTCCTACATCCAATGTCATCCCAGGCATGCAAGGGTGGTTCAATATTCAGAAATCCATCAATGTAATCCACCATATAAACAAACGAAGGAGAAAAATCACATGATCATCTCCCTAGATGCCAAAAAAAATTGACAAAATCCAACACCCATTCATATTTAAAGCCTTAGAGAGATCAGGAATACAAGGCACATACCTAAATATAGTAAAGGCAATATACAACAAGCCTATAGCCAACATCAAACTCAATGGAGAGACACTTAAATCAATCACATTGAAATCAGGGACAAGAAAAGGCTACCCACTCTCTCCATATCTCTTCAACATAGTACTTGAAGTCCTAGCTAGAGCAATGTGACAAGTAAGGGAGATCAAGGGGGATACAAATCAAAAAGGAAGAAATCACAGTTTCACTATTTGCACATGATATGATAGTATACCTGAGTGACCCCAAAAACTTATCCAGAGAACTCCTTCAGCTAATAAACATCTTCTGCAAAGTGGCTAGATACAAAATTAACTCAAAAAAATCAGAAGCCCTCTTGTATACCAAAGACAAAAGGGTCGAGAAAGAAATTAGGGAAACAACACCCTTCACAATAGCCACTAATAACATAAAGGACCTTGGTGTGACTCCAACAAAACAAGTGAAAGACCTGTTTGAGAAAAACTTCAAGTCTCTGAAGAAAAACATTGAAGAAGATATTAGAAGATGGAAAGATCTCCTGAGCTGTAGAATTGGTAGGATTAACATGGTAAAAATGGCCTTTCTGACAAAAGCAATCTACACATTCAATGCAATTCCCATCAAAATACAAACACCATTCTTTATAGACCTTGAGAGAAAAATTTATCAACTTCATATGGAAAAACAAAAACCACAGAATTTCCACAATGATCCTGTACAACAACGGATCATCTGTAGGCATCTCCGTCCCTGATCTCAAGCTGTACTACAGAGCAATAGTAATAAAAACTGTATAGTATTGGCATAGAAACAGAACAGTGGATCAACAGAGAATTCTCAACAGAGGAATATTGAATGGCAGAGAAGCACTTAAAGAAGTGCCAAAGTCCTTAGTCATCAGGGAAATGCAAATCAAATTGACCCTGAGATTTCACCTTACACCCATCAGAATGGCTAAGATTAGAGACTTAAGGGACAATACATACTAGAGAGGATGTGGATAAAGGGGACCCTATCTCCATTGCTGGCGGGAATGCAAACTTGTACAACTACTTTGGAAATCAATATGGCACTTTCTCAAACAATTAGCAATAGTGCTACCTTAAGATCCAGTTATACATACATCCAGCTAGGCATATATCCAAAATATGCTCAAATATACAAAAAGGACATTTGCTCAACCATGTTCAATAGTAGCTTTATTCATAATAGTCAGAATCAAGAAACAATGCATATGTCATTCAACTAAAGAATGGATACAGAAATTGTGATACATTTCAGCAATCAAAAACAAGGAAATCATGAAATTTGCAGGGAAATGGTGGGAACTAGAAAAGATCATCCTGAGTGAGGTATCCCAGAAGCAGAAAGACATGCTTGGTATATATTCACTTATAAGTGGGATATTAGACAAAATATAGGATAATCATACTAAAATCTATACACCTTAAGGAAGCTAAGCAAGAAGGAGTTTCCTGGATAAGATGATCAATTCTCATTCAGAAAGGCAAATGGACAGACTTTGGAAGAGGGAGAAAACAGAACAAGACAGGAGCCTACCACAGAGGACCTCTGAAAGACTCTATGTAGCAGGTTATCAAAATATATGCTGAGACTCATAGTCAAACTTTGCCAGAATACAGGAAATCTTATGAAAGAATAGGGAGATAGGAAGACCAGGAGGGGACAGGAGCTCCACAAGGAGAGCAACAGAACCCAAAAGTCTGGGCTCAGGGGTCTTTTGTGAGTCTGATACTCCAACCAAAGACTATGCCTGGTGATAACCTAGAATTCCTACACAGATGTATCCCATGGCTGTTCATTGTTTAATTGGATTCCCAAGTAATGGGAACAGGGATTGTCTCTGACATGAACTCAGTGACTAGCTCTTTGATCACCTCCCCCTGATGGGGATTCAGCCTTATCAGGCCACAAAGGAAAATAAAATGCAGCCAGACCTGAG
>CM053754.1:37030642-37054271 GCA_028658305.1 Pachyuromys duprasi
TAAAAAAGAATTTAGGGTCTTTGTATACATGCGTTCCTATTTAAGATCAATTTTTAATGTCAATATCTCATTTAACATAGCCTTTTAAAATATTGTTTAATTTAACTTTTCAATTTCATGCCATAAAATATTTATTCATTAATTTGTGAAATCTAAAATATAAAGTTTATTATCCATTCATATATGGCCAAAATGTAACTATTTAATTGTTTTTTCTTTTTTTATTTTGTGTCCCCTCCCCCTCCCGGTCATTTAATAGAGAGGGGGTGGAGTTCAGTTGAGGAGGGCGGGCTTGCCTATGTGATTTATTTTTTGTCTCCTTGATTTTCAAATACACATAAAATCAAATTCGCAACTTTAACCGTGTGTGCGTGTGTGTATGTGTGTGTGTTTGCCTGCATGTATATCTGTGTGTATATAAGTGTACCACATGCATTCCTGCTATCCATGGAGGCAGGAAGAAGGCATCAGATTCCCCCAAACTGCAGGTACAGATAGTTGTGAGCCACCATGATACCTGAAACCTGCCCCTCTGTAAGAGCAGCCAGGGTCCTTCATCATTGAGATAACTTTTTCAGCCTCAGTTTTGGCCAGGTCTAACATACAGTCCAGAGGCATTGATTTCACTCATTTTGCTTAGTCATTATTACTACTATCCATCTTCAGAACTTCATTATTTTGCACCCATAAAACAAGTCTCATTATTTTTTTCTCCCCATGCCCAACATCCAGCTTCTGTATGTCTATTTATGAGGTTAAATGTTCTATGTGTAACTTTAGGACTCTTTATCTATGTATGTCTAGGGTTTTGTTCTGTTCTGGTTTGGTTTGATTTTTTGAGGCAAGGTTTTTTTGGGGGGAAGGGGGTAGTCTTAACTATCCTGACTCATTTTGTAGAACAGGCTGGCCTTGAACTCAGAGATCCAACTGCCATTGCCTTCCTGAATGCTGGGATTACAGGCATGTGCAACCTTGCCCGGCTCTCTGCTTTATTTTACTTGATAAAAATACCTACTTGTAAATTTTGACATAAGACATGTTAGGCCATTTATACCAGCTGAAGACTTCTTCTCTTTGCTCAACAGGACCCTTCATCTCTTTGGTCAACAGAACTCCTTAGACTCTTCCTAGAGTTCTCCATCAAACCCGACTGTGTGTACTATAATTGTAACAATATCTTAACTGGAAATTCTACACAGATACAACCTGACTTTTGCCATAATGATGATTCACCCTGAGGGAAAAATTCAAATGTTAATGTTACTGGAATAAGATACTGTGGTATGTATGTCATGTCAAGAAACTGTTTACTATACTTAAGAGTAGAAAGTTTATTAGACCTGCTGACCTTCTGGGCTATTTCCCAACATGAAAAAGTTGCTCACATTTCTCGGTAGCTTTAATGTAAATTTAATTACTTGGTATGCCTGTGGTATAATTTTTCTTCCCTGTAAAGGTAGGTCAGCACATTAGAAAGGTTAAGAATCTCATTCTAATTGGAGCTACAAAATATCATTAATTAAATCCCCACAGGAGCCCCTCTGGATTGAACTACATATATTGAACTCATAGAAGATTAAACAGTATAATCCTTTTTACTTCTCTGAAGGAGAAGAACATATTTTCTTTTTCAATTATGATCTTTAAAATGCACATTTGCATCACTTTTAAAGCTGAGTAATAGATTTATAGGTTTGTTTCTTCATATACACATCCCATTAATAATGCTAATATATTAAGAGCCAATGCAATGCTTTTTGTTCCAAATAAGATGTCCCATGGTTTGATTCTTGTTTTTTTTTCTAGGACAAAATACCAGGTTATCTTTGTATCCTTCATGTCCCTTTACAATGAATATCTGCTAGACTATAGTAAAAGGACTTCAGAGTCTCACCAGAGAAATTAAAGAGTCCAATCCTGTTCCTGCTGGCAAAATTATGCTCATAATGTAGTATATCCAACTTCCCAAGTGTGCTTTGAAGCATTTTTACTGTAAGTAAATTCAAAGTATAATTTTACCTTTCTTTATAGTTACATTTGCCCTCTGGTGATCTGTATGAAGTTCAGGCAATGCAGGCTAGTTCTTTCATTTAAAGTTTATGGGGTTTTCTCAGGAAACAGATCTGTCAATAGATTTTCTGTTGGATTTATTTTTTATTGTATATTGTAAAGCAGTGTTTTCTATAGTATTCACCTAGTATTGCTTCCTACTTGTAAAATGTAAATGTCCAGGCTTACTTGAACAGATCAAACAGGCTGTTGAGAATCCTTCAGATTTGGTCATACTCCTGTCTGTGGGTGCTGAACCAATTAAAATCTTAAGCCCAGGTTTGTTTGTTTGGTTGCTTTAAAAAAGAAAGAAAGAAAAGAAAAATCTATATTGGAGGAAATGTCTTGGCTTTCTGTCAGAATCACTTTTCTATTTCTTTCCATGCTTGGATTGTCCAGCTACTGAGCAGAGAACCCTTGAGCCTGATTTCTAGACTACATTATAACTTCTGCAAAGCCAGAAGAAGAATGTAGGTATTTGCTATGTTGGAAAGGTTGAGAAACAGAAAAGGGCAGATCTTTGGCTCACTCAGCCTACTAAATTTCCCATAAAGGAATAAGGCACAGTGGGCCACCGATTTAGAATGTTGCATCAGTAAGATGAATGACAAAGTTAGCAGTAGTTGCACAAAACATTAGTTACAAGAAGTCCTCAAACTTCCTGGAAAACAGCATTGGCTTTTCATGTTCCAATCACCATTTGCACTGGGGAGTGTGGAAACTCCCAATTTAGAGGATTCATGAAGAACTGAATGCCTCAGCTGTTTGTTTTTTTTTCTTTTACTTTTTTATTGATTCTTTGTAAATTTCATATCATGCAGCCCAATCTTACTTATCTCCCCCTTCTGTCATATGCACCCTTCATCCCTGCAACCTCCTTCTATTAAAGAAAAAAATTAAAAATATAAAAGTTAAAAAAGATTGAAAAACAAACAAAATCTTGCTGTGGAATCTGTCTATCTATCTATCTATCTATCTATCTATCTATCTATCTATCTATCATCTATCTTCTTACAATGGAATACTACTCAGCAATTAAAAACAAGGAAATCATGCAATTACGTTATAATGTATGACTTCCAAGTGCTATGTTAATTGAAAATATAAAATTCTTGAAAACAAAATTTCTGGAAGCTGTATGTTCAATTCATGGTTACTCTATTATTGATTTTTGTGTGTGTGTCATATTTAATATTGTGCAAACTGTAGCTAAGGAGGCAAGCATATTCCATGTGCTGGCTAGTTTAAGTCAACTTGACACAGCTATTATAATTTAAGAGAAGAGAATCTTGATTGAGAAAATGCTTCCATAAGATCAGGAAATAGGCTTGCCTGTAGAGCATTTTCTTAACTAGTCACTGATAAGAAAGGGCCCAGCCCTTTGTGAGTGGTGCCATCCTTAGGCTGGTGAGCCTGGGTGCTCTAAGAAAGCAGGCTAAACAAAGGACAAGAAGTAAGCCAGTAAGCAGAATTCCTCTATATCCTCTGTATCAGTTCCTTCCTTCATGTTCCTGCCCTGCTTGTGTTCCTGTCCTGACTTCCTCCAGTGATGAATAGTGTTGTGGAAGGGTAATCCAAATAAACCCTGTCCTTCCCAACTTACTTTTGGTCATAGTATTTCATCACAGCAATAAAAACCTTAATTAGAACAACTCTATAGACACAAACTTATATACTAACAATGAAGAATAAGAACAAAATAACAAATATAAGAAAACAGAATACTTCATTAGACTATTTTTATTAACATTTTTATTTTATATTAATCACAGGTTATGCACTTTGTATCCCAGTCATAGCCCCCTAATATGCCAATTGTGGTTTACACTATTGCATGCTACTATCCAGAAATGGGATAAAAAAGGACAGTCTGTGATCTGGCTGATGGAAATGAAGATGTTATGGTAGGCAAATTGTAATAACATGTAATGAATGCTCACTGTGTTTTAGGTACTGATCTACACACATGCAGATAATTCTTGTAGCACTCACATTACTGTAGCTCACAGAGTACCCTAGCTATAAGATAAAGATAAAGGTAGAAAGACGTAGTAGTTCATATGTAGTTTTGTATTCTCTTAGACACTTGCATGCTAGCCCAAAATAATTTTTTATCAGACTTTGAACATTTGCAGATTTTTAAATAGAAGGATAAGAAAGTGTCATAAAGATGTTTTCGGTAGCAAAGGACAGGATCCTATTGGTATTCACTGACGCATGATTTGAAGAATTAAGGATAGCGTTATACCTAATAAACATTAAATATACCTAATAAATGTCTCAAATACATGTACATTCAATGGTGAATCTGGAGTATGCGGAGATTTTAAACAGGTCTGATACATCTTAGGTTGTTGACCTTGAGGCATCGGTACATACAAAATAGAAATATTCAAATGACTTATGTATTAATGATCTGGAGAGGCAGGTATGGAAAAAGACGGTGGTCAGTGTTACCGAAGGAGCACCCTGTAAGCTTCTAAATGCAACCCCACTTCTGTGATGGCTCATGGTCATAACTCTCAGAGAACAAGGTCTACACATAAATATTTGTTATCAGCAATTTGCAAATTTAAATGCAACACTTGAACTTTAACCTTCTGACAAATTTTATGATGCCATAATAGACATTCTTCAAAATTGTAATAAATAAATATTGACATTTGTTGGTCAGCAAAAAAAAAAAAAAGATCTTGAAATGCTATGTTTCTCTAAAACATTCCATATAAAATACCTAAGAAAAATCAATATATACTTGGCATTGTTTGATGTTAAATGTATTCCAATATTCTTGAAACTAAAATCTAATTTCTGGCAGATAAAGGAACTGTATATCGAAACATTTGTTTGGTGTGAGTTATAATAACTAACATTTATTAAGTAGTCACCATATGCTGGACTTAAAATATGATCTTTGCACGCATAAAGCCTTGAAATGTTCACAATGACTTTTCACAGGTAAGAAATACGAGGTGACTAGAAATGAAGAGTTCTATTTGAAAAGACCATTAGAATGAGCCCAGTGCTGTAGAGGGTTCTGATGGCCATGCTCCCCTGAATGCCACTGCCCTGTCCCTCCAAATAGCATGCTGATAGTCCTAGTATCAACATTACACTCAGAGAAAAGTTTATTAATAGTGAAATTGGAAAACATTAATTTTTAAACATTAGATTATTTCACAAAAGGTAAAATGAATTTTTTCATTGTTTTCTTCATCATATCTTCCACTGTACAATCCTAACGGCCTTGTGCTTTGTTATACTAGCACTGAGAATCTGGTACCTTTAATCATAGCAAGGACTGCATATAACAGAAAGCTAAATAATATGTATGAAGGATTAAAGTCTTGTTTTTCTGTTAAATTGAAATACTTTATCAGGACACAGACTTATTGCAGTGTGCCATCATGAAGATGATTAAAGACAAATACTTTCGATGAAGGCACCCAGGTAAATATCTAGTGGTGTTTTTCTTGTTGTTGTTGTTGTTTGTCTTTTTTTTTCTTTTTTTTTTTTTAATCCTTGTCTTACACTAATAGCCACACGATTGTTTAGAGTTACCTCTGGAGGAAACCAAATGCATCAAGCAAAATACAGTGTGACCCTTTTTGTTCTTTATTAACTATACACAACTATTCTTTTCACATAAATAAATTCATTAATTCTGCTGTCTCTTAATGTTCTTAAACAAACAATAAGGGGAGCAGGGGCTTTCTCTGGCATGAACTCAGTAGCAGGCTCTCTTATCACCTCCCCTTGAGGGGTGCAGCCTTGCCAGGCCACAGAGGAAGACAGTGGGGCCTGTCCTGATGAGACCTGATAAGCTAGGGTCAGATAGAAGGGGAGGAAGACCTCCCCTATCAGTGGACTGGGGGAGGGACAGGGAAGGAGAAGACAGAGGGAGAGTGGGATTGGGAGGAGACAAGGGAGGTAGCCACAGCTGAGATACAACTTGAATAAATTGTAATAAATTATAATAATAAAAAATTTTTAATTAAAAAAATTATTTTCTGTGTTTATTCTGAGTTGAAAATTTGCAAAACAATAATGACTATCATGGTGATAAATAATATAAAAATACTATAAATATATATTGCTATCTCATGTAAAACTAGTGACTTCTGTGTCCAAGTGAAATAAAATAATAACAAAAGCTAACTACTCATCTCTAAAACCTTTGTGAGCTCTTAGCAGTCCTCTTTCTACTTTCAACATCTTCCTCTATTCCTTCATCCTTTTTTAATTAAAAGTATTTCTCTAAAAGAGAAATGAGACTTTAGTTTTTAAATTAAAGTTTACAGTTTTTTAAATTTATTTATTTTTATATCAATCACAGGTTAGGTTTTTTGCATCCCATGCGTAGCCCCCTCCCTCATTCCCTCCCACCCTCCCCAACCCTCCCTCATCTCCTCCCCGCCCCCTCCAAGTCCACCAACAGGGGAGGACCTCCTCCCCTTCCATCCAACCCCAGCTCATCTTGTCTCCTCAGGGCTGGCTGCAATGTCCTCCCCTGGGATATAGCCAGGCTGTTACTCCCTGGCATGTATGGGGGAGGGTCAAAGAGTCAGCCATCAAGTTCAAGACTGAAACAGTCCCTGTTTCCCTTACTAGGGTCTTCAGTTGGACACTGAGCTATCATGGGCCACATCTGAGCAGGGGTTCTAGGCCATATCCATATATGGTCTTTGGTTGAAGAAACTGTCTCATATAAGACCCCTGTGCCCTGCTCAGTTTAGTCTTTGTGGAGCTCTTGTTCTCCCCAAGTCTTACTAACTTCCCCTATTTTTTATTATTACTTCCCGCCCTCTGCCAAGGGCTTGATTGTGAGTCTTAATATCTGCTTTGATACATTGCTATACTGATTCTTTCAGAGGTCCTCTTTGGTATGCTCCTGTCCTGTTGCTTGTTTTCTCCTCTATTCAAGTTTACAGTTTTTTATGTCTTTTTTTATTGTTCATTACAAGAGAATATTTTCTCTTTGGGTAGCAAATTTCTCTTTGGGTAGTTGCATCATGAGCTAAGTAAGCATTTATGTGTTGGCCATAGGATATTTGCATCTCTCCCAGCAGCCAAGAATAACACCAATTTAAGGGAGAAAAATGTGAGTTCCATATAATCAATTTTCAAATGAACTACTGCAGCAGCATCTTTTTGTTGCCTGAGACTTGGTTTTAAGAGGAGTGAGACCTGTTTTTAGGAATCTGCCTTTTGTCCCTGCTGATCTTGCATCTGCAATAGAAGTTCTCAGTGTATAGCCAAGAACTCTCAACTTTAGCTTAGAGAATGATCTTTCTCTCTCTTCTTGTATCATTTAAGCAATGACCCAAAGAGGAGTCGACAGACTCTTTGCATATAATTTTCATGCCAACAATGTGGAGTTGGCTATACAAACTTTAATCTAATATTTTATCTAAACAATCCTACTATTACTATCTTAATTCACCAAAACATCTAGAAAATTGCTGAAATTTTCAGTATTTTATTCTTCATATGAACGTATATATGCATATTCATGTATATATGCATTTGAGTTTCTCTCATGCACTCCTTCTATTTTTTCTCTTGTTTTCTTCATTATTTTAGTTTCATGGTATAATCTAATATTTCCAAATTACTCAATAAAGCTTTTTAGAAGGTATCACAAGTAGATTTAACTCAATTGTTAGATTTATCAACCTATATATAAGCATACTAATAAAATAAACAAGAAGAAATCAATCCAGTATTCCAGTAAAGCAGATACTTAATATAATTGCCCTGGTAGAGTGAGTATATTGCAGGGAAGCAAGCATAGAAACAAAAGGACTCAAAAGAAGGCTGTTTATCAATGATGCACATAGAAGATGTCAGACTGGATAAGGGCAGAAGCGATGGAAACTAGGATAGGTTAAGTCCTAGGTAGATTCTAAAAGAAAAGCTTCTAGGACACAGGTGTGAGGCAAGAAGAAAGTCAAGGAAGATTGAGAGCTTTTGTTTAAGCAGCTGAAAAAGTTGCTAAAAGTTTGAATGGAGAGTAAGCGAGCTGAGATTGCATATCAACAATTCAGTGCTTCGCGTTTTTAGCACATCTTAGAAGCCTCCCAGGTGTGATACAGAGGCAGTGATTGGAAATATGGATGTTAAAAAATCAGCAACAAAAAGCTGAAGGAGCAGAAATATAGGGAAAAGAGATTATCTGGCAATGTTGACTGTGCAGTCTCCAGAACACCTCCAGGAGCTGCAGATAGTGACGGGCAGATGGGCAGAGGACCCGAGCAACACAAACGAGGACTGCTCTGAAAATGTGCTCCATCGAGATTTACTAAATTGCTGAGTATATATAAAAATATATTATTACATATATTATGTATTACTTATATAATGAATTATAAATTATATAATGATTATATATGTGACTTATATTTCTATTTTTTTCCTAGAAAAGAAATCATACAGTATGAGAAATTTGCCTATCACATAGTAGGTGTAAACAACATTTACTAAACTAATGAGCTAAAAATGGGAGGAGTCAAATAATTTCTTGGTAGTAGTAAACTGTCAATTGTTGAGACTATAATATCTTTTAAAGCATCGTCCATGTATTTTGTTCTTGCAATAATCTCACACCCTAGTTGCTTTTCACCAGTTCATTTGACAAAGGACACAGTGGAAACTTAGGTTACATGATCTGGCCAAAGTCATCCCAGACAGGGGATTCAAAATTAAATTTTGGATTTGTTGAGCATTTTTGCCAGGTTTATCCACTATGGAAAGGTGTCTTGTAAAATGCAGTTTTCTGGTTTTTTAAAATTCATTCACTAATTTATTTACTTTACACCCAGGTAGGAAGCTGTCCTCCCTTCTCTTTTCTCAGTCCCTCTCTCTCACCCCCATTTCCTTCCTTCTGGGCATCCCTCCCTTTCTTCTAGAGAAGGGGAGACTTCCGATGGGTATCAACCTGCCTTGGGACATCAAGTAGGACTGTGCTGATCTTCTTCTACTGAGGCTAGATAAGATTTCTTTAAAGGCCTCTGCCCTCTTTTGCAAAATACTTTTAGTTACATGAAGCCTGCATGTAGAACCAATGCCTCATACCTTTCTCTTTTTCCCTTGGGCTCACCAAAAACCTCATCAGAAAGACACCATTTCTCTTTGTCTTCAGCCACTCTGCCGGATTATTGGCCAGCATAACCACAATGTCATGGAACTAATTTTTGGCTTCCTCAAATTCATATGTTGAAGCTGAAACTCTTAACGAAATAGAATTGAGAGACCAGACTTGGAATATGACTAGATTTTGAGGAGATTCTCCTTATGAAAAGTGCCAGAGTCTTTGTTGTTGTTCACAAGAGGCTGAAGCAAAATCATTTATAAGCCAGAACTTAGCCTTCTGGTAGCATGGCTACTCAGACTCTTTGCCTTCAGAACTCTGAGGGAATATATATATATATATATATATATATAGTCATTTGAGCCATTTGGTCTATATCTCTTTGTTACAGTTGATTTCTGCATTGTTAAATGGCATGAAAAACTCTCAGTGTTCACATAGATCATGTGTTATGCCTGCATATAACCCATCATTTATGGAGAGCATTTAGAAATTAGCCAAACACTACCCAAATACTACTCTCTACTACTTGTTCACTCAGGCAATAATCTTGTATACTGTATGTGCTTCATTGGTCAGGAGTTTACAACAGAAAAGGAGAACTCTTGTGCAGGTTCTCATCTTTATTTGGTAGTAGAGGTGTGTGTGTGTGGGGGGGGCAGTGACATTCAGCTTTCCTGATTTTAGCTCTATTGCTCTTTTTACAACCATGGGTTAAGGTGTCTGTCCACCCAAACACAAAGCAATGGCTTGGAAAAGACATGAGCAGAATGGTGACTGACAGAGATACTGGAACCACACACTCTAGTCTATTCTCTGCCCTTCTAAGTTGGAATATCATTTTCATAACATTCCCTATCATCTGTCTGTCCTTATGTCTGCCTGTCTATATCTCTATAAATCAACCTTTCCTTTATAAACTTACAACTTTCTTTAAAAACAAAGAAAAAAAAAGGATAATATGTGTTGTGAAGATTAAATGAGCCAGTTCCCATAAAACACTTAAAATTGTGCTTGGTACGTAGAGAGCCCTGTGGGAACATTAGAAATAATCAATATTATATTTTTGGTGCATTTCTAAAAGCTTTGTATTATTAAGTCCTTAGTAGTAAAGGGCAAGAAATAACTAAATGATTTCTTCTTTCTTATCTCTGGGTCTATGCTGAGAATTTGGTGTCGTATTTATCATGATCTATTTTATTAAACCTCCACAGATTAATTCGACATAACTCCTGTTTGGGGTGAGAGATATTAGTAATCAATTATGGTTTCCTCTGATCATCCTCATTTGAACTGTGTGGCAAAAAGTAACTAATCTCTCTCTCAACCTTTGCCCTCTTTTTCTCTCTGTAGGTACACTTTTTTTATTGCTTAACGTTTAATCATCATAAAATAAATCCTTCTCTCATTAAAAAACAAATTTGTCTCTAGAGATCATTATTTACAGTTACCAGTTTTCTGCTAATGAAGCCAATCCTAAAACTGGCTTGCTTTACCTTTTCATTTTATTTCTGTGGAATGTTTCCTTAAAATTGAAATAATTTCCTCTTACTCTCACTCTTCAGTTGAGCACTGTGTTTTATTTGTGTTATCTACAGCAGGCTAAAGTTAGAATTTTTCTAATTTTGAGGCAACCTTTTTATATGCTATTTTCACCCCCATCATTTTCTAAGTATGCAACGTTAGAAAATCTTGACAGAAGATTGAATATGGTAGAAGCCTATTTCTGGCTTTAGTAGATTTGGCTCAATGGAATTATATTTTAGCAAACACTTGTCATATTAGAATTTTTTAGAAAGTGTGATTCAAAATGCACAGTTGCTAAGTTTAACCACATCTCTGCTCGTTCCTTCCTTGTGACTGTTAACACCAGAGAGCACCACGGGCAAGCTTCCAGTCTCTGGAGTGAGCTGGCTGATTTCGCCCAATCTGACCCACCTCCAGCTCAGAGACAGTTAAGATGTTAGTGTTCGCTTTACTTTTTTGACATTCATAGACTTTAGGGAGGATTGAGAAAGTCCTGTAGATACTACCCAGCAGGATATGCTGTGGTATGCGGAGAAGCAGCCTATGACCTCTGATTCAACACAGCAAAGGTTTTTTTTTTTTAATTTGTTTTGTTGTTGTTGTTTGTTTGTTTGTTTTCCTTATTAACACAGTTATATGTTGGCATAGATGTTTAGGGCTAGTGACTTCCAAGAAGCTGCTCAACAATTCAGGTTGTAGGAAATCCTATAGCTTGGCCATCTGGACTAAAGGGCCCTACTTTGTAAAAGCAAAAGAAGGGGGAGTCAGGGCCACTGGCATGAGATTTTCCTCATCACAGTCCAGGACTTACATGTGGCACATTATGAGAAATGGCTAACTGGAGGATTCCATAACAATAAAAGACAAAGGAAAGATGGCCAAACATCACTGGCTGTATCCTGGGATTTAATGCACTTAGCAGAAGGTGGGCCAGGGTAGGAACACAATCCATGTCAGCCATTACTCATAAATGAAGAGGTTACAATGTTAAGGAATGGAGAACAAGAATGTGGCCAGTGGCCATTGCTGGGTTAAATGCATGTATGTTTAAAGTAGGTTTCACAGGGACACCCTGCTGGCCTGCTCAGATCTCTTATTTTGTCTTACTTTAAATTAAACTTACCATTTCCATCTTGCTAACTTAAAGCCCTCATATCACCAGAGGAGCTTTTCCACCTTTCTTTCATTGTCTCATCTGCAAGGTGGAAATAATTATAGTTGTTCTTTCAGAGGTCAAATACCAATGGCTAATTGAGCTAATGTTTTATGTCACACATAGTAAGAACTCATTTCATTTGAACTGTTATTACCTGGTGACATGTGGCTTTGGGAACACTCCTGGTGATTGCTCTTCACTGTGTCAGCACCTGAGTCTTAGAATCATGACTGATGTTTTTAGGAATGCCTTCAGATATACTCATTGACTCCACAAGTCTACCCTTTAGAGGCCTAGGAAGCAAAGTCTGTTTATAATAATGTAGGAACTAAATTCAAGACACTCCTAGTCTCGTAATTTTTCTCTTCACACTGAATTCTCCTGCTCCCAGAACAAAATCTTATGTAAGTATTGCCCCTTCTCATGCCAGGGAACTCCCATTCCATCCATATTCTCTTTTTATTATAATTTAAAAATTATAGCATATATTGAAATGGTTAGGTTAAAAAAAAATCTAAGTGGTATATATCAACTGCTTAATGTGGGCACTGGAGAGATGGCTGAAATGCTTACCGTGAATGCATGAGGAACTGAATGCAGTTACCAGCATCCACATGAAGATTGAGGTACAGTGACACAGGTTTATAATCCCAGTGCAGGGGACTGGCTGGGGTGAAACAAAGCAAACACAATGGGCTTGCCTACCAGCTAGACCAGCTAGCTATCAAGCCCCAGGTTCAGTGAGAAACCCTCTCTCAAAAAGTGAGATGAAAAGCAATTGAAAAGGATACCAGGCATCACACTCAAGCCTCCACAACATATACTCGCCGCAAGTTTGCACACGTATATATGCAAGTACACACATACATATACGCAAATCAGTGTTATAAATGCAAATGTTATACCTACCTTTATCTAAGTGCATTCTTCCTCTTATTCTCATTATTCCCATTCTCATTATTCAAAGAAATCCAACTCCAAATCCAATGACATTGATCCTTTCTTCTCAAATGTCCTGCCTCCAAGCAGTAGCTAAAACTGAGTACAGTATCCAGGATCCACTCTTTACTGATTAACACAGGAAGTTAGATAGATAGACAGACAGACAGACAGACAGACAGACAGATAGTTGGTAGATAGACTGCTGATAGATAGGTAAATGCATATACACATAAAAGTTGTCTGTGTGTAAGTCTGAAGCTTCCTTTGAATAACTCATCAGTAGATAGACTCTGATAGGTTTCCAAGCACCTGTGACCTTGCCTATAGCAAAAGCTGCCTGCTTGTTAGAGTTCCCCATGCAAATCTGGCAGAAGAAACTGAGAGTGTGGTCCTGGCTATGAGCTTAGATCACATCTGTCCACATCTTCTCCGTGTCATAAAACACAATGCTGTGCTGAGCCTCAGGACATCATGTGTATAACAGTTCCCAGAGTGTCACTGGCAGGAAGGCACCTTAACAAATGTGCTACTCCACTGCTCACTTCATCTCCTGGCCTACTGATGCTTGATGAGCACTAGAACACAACCAGAAATGCCTGCGAACATAGTCTCATTCACAGGAGAACATTCAGGTAGATCCAGAATCCAGGTAAGCTGGACAAACATACAATGAAGCCCGACTTAAGGTAGAATTTTATACCTTTATTTTTCTATTTTTTGTCTATAAAATGTAGGTAATAATATGAAGTATGATAGCAAGAAAAACCAAAACAAGCCCTGGTGAGATGTTTCAGTAGGTAAAGTTGCTTGTTGCCAAGCCTGAAAACCTGAGTTTGAGTTCCAAGCCAAAACAGATACATACAAACAAACGTGCACATAGATAGGCATAATTTAAAATAAAAAATATTAAAAACTGACTGCTAATAATTCACACTTACCAATTAATATGACAGGAAGCCACACAAACTTTCTGTTAGTCATTTGCAGTATTTGTTAATAATAGTAAAAACAGTATCTACCCATAGAATCTGATAACATAGTATGTGTATGTGCTTAGGAATTTAATCATATAGATATGGCTTTTGTAATTAGGTGTTATGAGTGAGGTATTTTTTTTTGACAGGTTTATTTTATAGAGCTATGAAGTTGACACCAGAGGGCAACTGAAACACCAGGCCAGGATGCTGTTGGGTGGCATTGAAATAGCCACTGTGTCCAGAAAATATGCGTTCTGGGAGACATTTTGTTTAGTTGTGCCAATGAAAGCCCCCAGTTCCTCTGCTAGCAAAGTTGAATCACTTGCCAAATTCCTCACAGAAATAAAATAAAGATGTTGAAGCCTCTGTCCTATGCTTTAAGTAACTGGCTACATGAGTGATAGTATGTTCTCACTTAATATGAGCTATTGAGGGCATTGAGTTATTGATTTCATGTAGGTTTCCAATCTTTTGCAACATCTACCTCATATAATCTTGCAACTTATTATTTGCATATTTTAAGAAACATTTTTAAAGCTATGGGTATGAAAATATTTTGAAGTAAGATTAGCCTAGACCTTAAAACACTACACACTTATTTATATCTATTAAAATATGATCAGCAACATAAAATTATAGGCCTATGTGTGAATGAGTCATCTCAATTTCTATCATGCAGGTAATTTTTGAATTATATGCGTTGGCTTAGAGTTGTTTTTAAATGCTTCTTGGTGTTTCACTCTTTCCATTCACAAACCTCGCCTCACCTTAATATTTTTTTATACACAAAAAAAGATGCTTCAATACATCCAGTATGGACTTCTCTCACTTGGTGAAGGAGAAGAGGAAACAGCAAAAGTCCTGACTTAGCTTATTATAGTATTAGAAAAGTTTGAAAAATTATTTGGATTGCCTCCTTTGAAGATGGCCATGCTCAACTATTACTAACTTTCTGTGTTTTGTCATGAAATTACAATTTAATTTTATTCTTGCAAAAGGATTCTATTTTTGTTTTTGTTATTGGAAGTTGTCACAAGCTACACAAAACTCCCCCGAAATATAAATGGGACAGAACTAAATTATGTATTTTAAAGCCCAGTGTGACAATTATGCTAATGTAATTAGGATTCATGAATATAGTATGCAAATAAAAGTTTTGAGAACTACACCAAATAACTGTTCTTAAGACCACAGTTTGGTTCTGAAATTCTTAGGAGGATTACTCTGACATTAAGTCTCATGCAGAATATCAGTGTTTAATGATAAAGCTGTTGAATTGTCAATACTCCAATAAATTGTACATTTTCTTCTTTCAAGTGACACATTTCAGAAAAGGGACAGTAAAAAAAAATGTAGCAGTCAGCAATGCAAAGCTTTAAACAATCTGTGTATGAAAAGGAGTTTTGGTGTTGTAGCTTACATATGAAACGACCTTTCTTTAATTGGAACATCAAGCCAAACATTTTAAGGAAAGCAGCTTCAGCAAATAAATATTATTTTCTCTAATAGATATAGTAACAGAAAAGCTAGCATGAACCACAAGGGAACCTTAAACCCTGAGGCTCCCCCACCCATAAACCTGGCTTTCTTGACTCAGCCACGGAGTCTTTTCTACTGAAGGTCACTTACTAGACCATGCAATGTCTAACACATCAAAGATTCCTCAAGAACTGAACCACAAGGGAAATAAAATATGAACAGGAAGACCCATGTTGTTTCTGTTTCTGTTCTTTTCTATTTTATGATCACACATGAAACCAAAACATTTCAGAAAAAATTAGAAGTAGATAAAAATAAAGAAGTTAAAAAATTAGATTTTGAATTTTATGAAAGTTTTTGTTACTTTTAAAGTGTAGTACAAATAATGTGTATCATTGTTTTACTTCCTTTTTAAAAATAAGTAAAAGAAATATGTGTATGTTCCCCATCTTATCAAAAAGCATGTTTAATGTAAACAAATACTACTTTGATCAAGTGGATAAAACTGACAAAGTTCTCCCAAACTTCACATTCCTTAAAACGTAGAGATTAAAGAAGCCAAGTGAAAAACGATCTTGTCCTTTATTCATCAAATTAAAATACTTTCTTTAAAAAAAAAGAGTAAACGTGCTTCTGTAGTTAGACTAAGTCAGAATAAGGAGAATATATATTACTTTTGCTTCATTCAATTACATAATGAAGTTGTAGATTTTGCTTTGATAAAAATTATTGTCGATTATATTTTGTTCTCTGCTAAAAACTCTGATTGATGGCATTGGGTAGCATTTGATTGAGTTACTCTACATTAGCTTAATTAAATAAATGAGTGTGTTGGCAGTGAGCTGATATTAATTCATTTCTGCCAGAAGAGCTGTTGCAATGAGATCATTTTAAGGGTGAGTCACACACTGGCAGGGAGTCTGTACCTTTAACTACTGCCTAACCTTCTCCTGAGAAGGACTGTCCCAAATGGGAGCGTGTCTGTGGAACACTCCTCTTCGACCCAGTAGTTCTGGAGACTCCTGTCTATGAGTTCTATAGAATTTTTCTTAAATTTCTTCTTCATTGTGCATGGATGACTGTCACGGCGAGGTCTCCTTTCTAAGGGATGTAGCAGAAAGCTTTAAACTCTGCTAGTGCCTTTGCAGGCAGGGTTACCAGATGGGGATGTGGAATTGCAGGACTTTGGGGATTTTGTATTTCTTCTTGTGGGTGAGGAGTGTGGACTTGACATCCTGCTCTATACTGCAAACAGCCTGCTACACATTGACTTTGGGTTGGCAGTTTGCATGCTGAAATCTAGCTGCTACAAAGCAGGACTTCTTGTCATGGCTATCTGAACTACCTCTTGATTGCTTTTCTATTCCTTTGGCAGCATTACCATCTTGTCAGTCACCTCAGCCATGAAGCTGGTAGTCACAGCATCCTTTCCCTCACTCTTTGTGTTTAATCATCTGAAAATTCTGGTTAGTTCCTCCCCTACACATGCCTCAAGTCTGGCCTCTCTCTGAACCCTGCATTTTGAGTTTCTCATTCTCAATGACACTGTTTTTAACAAGCTCTTACTTAGTTCCTGTGTTTCCAAACTTTCCCACTTAAATCAGTGGTTTTATAATGACTTTCTGAATGCAAACCTAACTTCTCTCAATAGAAACCTTTAATCTTCTTGGTGGTTTGGGCAAAATTTCAGAAAGTATGGTCCTTTCACCACCTGCTTAATGTCACCTGAGGATGGGAGTGAAAGTACAGACTGCTGTTTTGCAGCACTCAGAGGCAGGACTTAAGGTCAAAGCCCAAGGATATGGACCACACACAAGCTCTTAGGGTGATTTTTCAGCATCTACAGATAGAATCATCTTCTTGTTCAGGTATGGAACCTATGTACCTTCCTGATCTAGGAAGTGCGAATTGCTCTCAGTTGCCACCTTGGCAGACTAACACACCCTTGCCTTTGCATAACATTTCCTTGGGATTTTCCTGCCCCCAACCAGCCTCTGTGAGGTCTCTATCTTCAAGGCACTGTTAGGCACCTTGGTCTCCATTTACCTTGACATTCAGATGTGATCCCCTGACCAGGAGCTTCCATCTCCTGGGTACTTAAAAAAATAAGATGTCAATACCTGTCTTAGAGGCACAGAAAAAGGATCTCTACAATGACAAGATTACTTGGGTGGGGGCTATGTGCATGATTTTTCTTGAGAATCCTACTTTGGGAAATCTTACCAATCTCTTCACTTGGGCAAAGTTGGGCGTTTGTCAACACTTTGAGTGTGTACTCTGTGTATTATAACAAACGGGGGTTCTGATGGGAAGGAAGAAATATTTCTTTTCATTTCTGTATTTTCAGTCCTTTCCATTGTTCCACATGGAATGGTTCAACAAATGTTTGTTTATTTAAACTGGACTAACCTATAGGTCAAGCTGGAACTGGAAAGCTGCATTCAGAGTGAAATGTCTTTCTGCGCAGATGGGTTGCACTTTCAGTTTTGGATGCTCTTGCTTTTGGCTGGGCTGTTGCAGTGTTCGCTTCCTCTTTCTAAATTCACAGATGGTCTTGAGCATTTACTCACAGATAGTGGATGGCTGCCCAGTGTGGATTGCTATGGGCCAGACAGCTGGGCTTCCCTGTTGGGTACTAGCCAGGCCCTGCTGATTGAAGCTTCCTTCAGGGGACTGAGTACTGTTTCTCTATCCTGGAATAGTCTCATTATAGTTCAGGTGTGTGTGTGTGTGTGTGTGTGTGTGTGTGTGTGTGTGTGTGTGTGTGTGAAAAATCAAGATACAGAGACAGAGAGAGGCACACAGAAGAAGGGAAAGCATGTAAGCACAGAGGCATCTTGGATAGTGACAATGTTGTAGATCATGAACATGAAGTCTAGGTCATTTAAGTTGCTTTTATTGATTTTAGCTCATAATTCTTCAAAAAAAGGGTTGTGAATTCATTTCATTGTTTTACTTTCTCATTCTTCCCCAGAGCTCTCACTAACCTGCAAAGTATATAAAGGTAGAGTTGTTTATATTTGCCCAACGTCACATCTCCTAATAGCTGACAATGTATCTACCATGAGTTTGGAAATAATAAACAACATCACAAAGTAGAAAGTAGGTTATAGACACCTTTATCATATGTTCTTTTTAAAATTTTTTATTTTTATTTCTTACAATTTATTCATGTAGTCCCCTCTCTCATCTCTGCCAGGTCCCACCCTCTCTCCCTCTTCCCTCTTATTCCCCTCTTCTAGTCCACTGAAGGAAGGAGTTCTCCTCCCTTGCCATCCAACCCTAGCCTATCAAGTCTCATGGGGACTCCCTGGAGCCTCTTCCTCTGTGCGCTGGCAAGGCTGAACTGCCAAGGGGAAGTGATGAAGGAGCAGGCAACCAGATCATGTCAGAGACAGCCCCTGCTTCCTTTATTCAGGAACCCACATGAAGACTGAGCTGCCTATAGGCTGCATCTGAGCAGGGGGTCTAAGTCCTATCCTTGCAGGACCTTGGTTGGTGCATCAGTGTCTGCATGTCCTATATTTAGTTGCAACAAGCTTGGTCTTTTCTGTAAAATTATTTCTTAGAGAAAACTAATTCTAAGTGTTTAGCACAGTTTTTATAATGCCTTTAAACATGAGATGTTTATTTTTTCGGTTATTAATTGTATCATTGGGTTAGCATTTCTTGAAATCCTTAAAATGAACACTACCCTATAGACTAGATTTGACCCCTGTGTATTGGAGTAGGGTGGGATAAAGCAAAGAGAAAGAGAAAAAAGAAACTCAGCATCTAAATGTTTTGGATTGGTGGGGACTGGATAATTTGCCATTGGACTTGCAGGACTTGACTTTTCTGGGTGTGTTGCATATGGTGTGCTTGTCTCAGTATTGATTTGTACTATTAGGAGTTTTAGGGTTCTTTGAATTTATAACTGAGGACAGATTGAACACACAGAATTAGCTGGAATAGTAATTCTGGCATTTGGAAATGTTTAGGTCTCTGAAAAATAACGGAAACATTTTTGATGTAAGTCCGATCTGATATCAACACTTACCTGGATTTGGGGGGAAATTATCGAGTGTAGAGTGTATATTATTGGCCATATTTACATACCTCAAATAGTCTTACATGATTTATTCTTCACTTTGAAACTTTATTTTATTACACTTGTAAATGTTAATCTTTTAAGACTAATACTATAGCACTGATGCTTAAAAATATTGCATCAATACACAGTTATTAAAATATCCATTATTTGTTAAAAAGAAATTGTTATACTTTAACAAAGCTTTCCAGTGTCCCTAGAGTGACAATTTACTAGTCCTGTATCTGCCCTTCAAAGCACACTGTGTAGTTTTCGCATCAGAGTCATCTTCCATTCCTTTCTACATGTTTACAGTAACTTTCTGATTTTTCTGTTGTGCTTTATACTCCATGAGGCAAAACCCATGCCTTGTTCATTTGCCTCCCCACAGCATCCAAATCCTATTCCAAATGCACAAATAGAGTTTTCACACAGAATTCAAAAAATCAGAGTGACTAAAGACATAGTACTCCTAACATTTTTACTGCCCCCTCTCAATTCTTGCTGTCGGATACTGGCCTCTTTACTACTCAGCTCTAAGGTGCTAGCTTCTTCCTGTGTAACTGGGAAGTGGGGACAGTAATAAGGCCTATCCCTTACTGTTGTGTACACATTAGACAAAGTAGAAGACTAAAGCTTAATGGATGCTTTTTATATATTTATTTTATTTTAAAAGATTTATTTGTTTGTTGTTTATTATTTATTTATACAGTGTTCTTCTTGCATGTATGCCTGAATAGCAAAATAAGGCACCATATCTCACTATAAATGGTCATGAACCACCATGTGGCTGCTGGGAACTGAACTCAGGACCTTTGGAAGAATAGCCAGTGTTTTTAACCTCTGAGCCATCTCCCCTGCTCTCGATATATTTATTTTATATTCTACCTTTTTCATATTCACATTTTCTTTTTGCTTTAATGGATGCCAAATAAGAAAAGATTGAGAAATTGGGTGATGGTAACCCACTTGAACCATCCTCAGATAAATCTATAACTAATGCAAGAGAAAGAAATATAGTTGTTGAAGGCAAAGATTTAACTGAAAAAACAAAACAAAACATAAAACAAAAAAAACATTATTTTTTTGATGGAGAGTTTAGGATGTAGGAGGTAACTTAACCATCAGGGTATTTTAGATACAGTTGTATGAAAAATAAACCCATAAGAGATAATTTATATTGAAGCTGCTCCTGTTGCATGGAAGAGGGTTCAATTTGCCAAGCACATACTTCTTTATCACCAGATGATTCATTGAAAAATCCCAATTGGTGATGATCTTCCTAGAGGAAGGATTGTTGATTGCAAAAACATCATAGAAGAAAACACAATGATGGATATTCTTTATGTCAAAGACATACATTTGTATTAGCTTCACATATCCCTACGTTTGTACATTAAAATTATGACAGAATTAATGATTCAAATGAGACACAGGGAAGTATCAGCATTTCTGATAAGCCATGAAAGGTAGTGTGCATTTTGATACAAAAATCAAATTCAGGAAATTCAGACATGACATCATATGCCCAAAATCTCAACTATCAGGAGCCTTGGGATTGATGCAATTTGAGCCGTCCTCAGCTGCCTAAGTTCAAGTTCAGACAGTAATATATAGGAAGTCCTTCTTTCAAAATAACCCAAAATAAAAAGAGAAATTAGTTTAGCAGCTTTATTTACTTAAAAAATTTTACAGGGTGGCATTTAAACTCACATTGAAAAGAACAAGAAAAGAAGGAAGAAAGACAGAAAAAGAAAGAAAGACAGAAGGGCAGGAATGGCTCTTTCTACCTTCCTTGGCTTCCTTGTTAATATCACTGTGCCTTTACCCAGCATGTACAAGAGTTTATTATGCTCCTGTACAATCCTGCCCTCCAGAAACAGTGATGTCCAAAGACACTGAACTTCCTACTAACTGTATTCACTCTGCAAGTCCATAGCTTAGGTGAACTTTCTTTTCTAAGTACACTGTTTCTTTTTGTACAAAGATGTTTTATTTTGGTAGACAGTGTATCTCTCCATTATTTTTTATTTTTTTATAATCTTAAGTTTTTCATCTATATGAAAAAAGTACATCCTTCCGTGGCCAGTTCTAATATGTGCAAATGGTACACATGTATCAGGAGGAAATGAGGTCTTTCTGAAAATTTCTCATGATCTTGTTATGAATATGTTGCTTTATCTTTTGTAGATACACTCTCATATGAAAATAGACATTGAAGCTTTATAGTAGGAAAAAAGTAAAAATTTTGTTTACATAGCCATTTTCTTGATACATAGCATAAATGATCATGTAAATAATAAATGATACAAAATAAATAAAACAATACTGATTTATAACATTTATTATGTAATCCACACTGTGTAAGAGTCAGTTTTATGAAGATTATTTTATTTAATCCAAAAAATAAAAACACAATTACCTTTATATTATGCTTTCTGCTACAAAGAGGATTTTGTATTAAACAAAAAATGTTTAAAAATTTTCTGTTTCTTCTTTTTTTTTAATTTCCAGAGCTGATTAAAACAAATACTTTGGGTGCTGTACTTCCAGGCCTTTTGATTAAGGCTTAGAGTCATTTACATGCTTGATAATATGCTTTCCTATAGGGTAGGAAAGCATAAACACATTGTACTGAAATGCACTTTCGTATTAAATACATTTTTTCGGTCTTAAGACAGACAGTTACTGCTGTACTAAGTGCTGAACAACAGTCTAGTTGAGACATCAGCTGTGTCTGCCTTTTGTAGCCTATATTTATTAAAAGACTTTCTACATTTCAGATATTTAGAGGACAGTTCTTTTATTTTAAATGTTAACTCTTTCAATTTTTTTGTTCTCTTAACCTCAAGAAAATTATTGATGCCTCAGAATATTAAAACAGGCTAATTATGTTCAGTTCTCTAAAATAAAATTAAAGGTCGACACTAATCTGTTCATTATAAAATAAAACTGCTTCGTATTTCTTAAGGACTACACCCTTTTTGAAAAACAATGTTTTCCTGACAGCCTATTGTGAGATCAAAAGTGATGATGTATAAGGAAATGGAAGGTTCTGTTTCATGAAATGTTCCTAGTTTTTCTTCTGTGCTTTGTCTGAGTTAGATGGAAAGGAGACTGACATAGAAGCCTTTAGACAGCTTTCATAAGAGCTAATGGGATGCTCATCCTCCAGTGGCAAGTTTCAAATTCCTAGGCAAGTAATTAACAGAACAGCAAGGTTAAACTGGAATCTATATTTCAGTTTAAAATATGTTTTTTACAGAATAATCAGAGACTGGCCCAAAATCTGTTTTGTGGAGAGATGCTCTTTTGTCAGGATGCTTTGTTATTGAGTTCTCAGTGAAAAATGTTTTCACCCTGGCCTTCACATGGAGTCAGGCATAGGCAGGATGTTTTTGCCAAGTTCACTTCCTCTTATTTGTGGATCACACAAAGAGTAACAAATTTGTCCAGGTAAACAAATTTGACTTCTCAATGAATTTCATTTTATCAAGGTGCTTTGCTCTGACTATAAAAAGAAACTGTGGAATAAACAAAGGTGCCTAGTTTCTCCTGGAAGCCCTCTCGAACAGATCCCATGTGTTGTTTTAATTTACCCCATGTCTTGGTTTTATTATTATTTTTTCTTTCAATCCTCACTCCGCACTCAAGAACTGTTTGACTCTGCCAGTGGGCTCCTGCACTATCTCTATCTTGTTTTGGAAAAACTTGGTATGAATGGCAAGTAAATTCAGTAAATATGAACTTTATTATTTTCTTTCTTTATTTTCTTTTCATCTACCATTATTAATGTTCTAGGACATCTTTGTCTTGTAGGAAAAAACAAAATAAAAGTAATCTTAGCATTTTCTCTTTATTTGTTCCAGGAAAACAAGTCACACTTCCCCCTAACTTGTTTCTTACTTTGATATTTCTATATTTTTAAGACAAAAGTCTGTTTTGTCTCTAATCCCCAATCACTGGGGCTGGAGGACCTCATCATTGTTCATAAAGTTTCTTCCATAGGGTTAATGTAGAATTCTCAGACCGAGCTTGAAAATTCTCTTTCCAGAACTGGGCTACCCCTCCTGAACAGGATATAGGAATTATTTATTTATTTTTGACAGGGAGAATGGTGGTCAGTTAAGTAGTGGTAGATATCTGTGTAATCATAAAGGTGAGATAATTGCCAGGGAAATAATTCAGCTAATAGTGATAGAAAAAACACCCTTCACAACAGCCACTAATAACATAAAGTACCTTGGGGTTCATTTAACCAAGCAAATGAAAGACCTATATGAAAAAAACTTCAAATATCTGAAGAAAGAAATTGAAGAAGATATCAGAAGATGGAAAGA
>CM053754.1:37054771-37070598 GCA_028658305.1 Pachyuromys duprasi
AAAAAAAAGAAATCGCAATTTAGAGACAAACACTGTAGACCAAAAACTGATTTTAGCCAAACTGATTGTCAGAAACATGGAATTTAAATTACCCATTGGAATCAAATGAAGTTACATAATCTCACCAGCAGCGCTGCTGTGAAAGTCATCTTCCAGCCCCTATTTTATATTAAGTCGGGTTTGAGTTCTAAAAGCAGCTATAAAGATAAATTCTTTATAAGAGGGAAACTATAATGTTTCATTATGCTAAGCTGGCTGATATGTTTTTGTAACAAAAAATAATAATTCACTTTAAATCTATTCTAAGAAAATCGTAGTCATCTAAAAACAGAAATGAAAAAATATTCAAGATGTTTTATTTTTCTCAAAATCTCAAACAAATTAAATCAATGAGGGTGTAGGTTTCGAGAGGATGCATAATTTTTGTATATAGTTGAATTACCTCCCAAGTAGCAACACTGTAAAGTAAAAGCAAACAGCTTTGAAACATGCATGAAGCTGGGCTGGGTGTGTTACATTGTTTCTTTATTAACTTAGAATCAGTAATACCATGGCAGTTGTTTCTAAAACCTAGAACATGCATTTTGTTTCATAAAATCTTTGTGATCCATCAATACCTATGGAAGACCAATGAAAGAATTACTCTGGGGGGTCAGCTTCAAGTTTTCCATTTCCACAGTTAATACACTCAAACTTTTAGCAATTAGAGCATGTGACAGTGCATTTGTTGAGCTACACTAAACCTAAATTCTAGGTCTACTTCATTAATTGTTAATGTGTGTCTTCAAAACATAATGAAAATCCGTGTTAAACTTTGAACTTATGCATTAAGAAATCTATTACACTCACTTATAAGTGAATATTAGACATATAATATAGGATAATCATATTAAAATCTGTACACCTAAGGAAGCTAATCAAGAAGGAGGACCCTGGGTAAGATGCTCAATCTTAATTCAGAAAGACAAATGGGACTGACATCAGAAGAGTGAGAAAAGAGGGGAAAGGTCAGGAGCCTACCACAGAGGGCCATTAAAAGACTGTACCCAGCAGGGTATCAAAGCAGATACTGAGACTCCTAACCAAAATTTGGGCAGAGTGCACAGAATCTTATAAAAGAAGGGGAGATAGAAAGACCTGGAAGAGACAGGAGCTCCACAGGAGAGCAACAGAACCAAAAAATCAGGACACAGGGGTCTTTTGTGAGACTGATACTCCAACCAAGGACCATTCAAGGAGATAAGGTAGAACCCCTGCACAGAAGTAACCCATGGCAGCTCAGTATCCAAGAGGGTTCTCCAATAATAGGAACAGGGACTGGACTGTCTCTGACATGAACGCATGGACGGGCTCTTTGATCACCTCCATCTGAGTTGGGGGCAGGACAGCCTTACCAGTCCACAGAAGAAGACAATGAAAGGAGTCCTGATGAGACCTGTTAGACTAGGGTCAGATGGAAGGGGAGGAGGACCTCCCCTATCATTGGACCGAGGGAGGGGCATAGAAAAAGAAGAGGGAGGGAGGGTAGGACTGGAAGGAGATGGAGAAGGGGCTACATCTGGGATACAAAGTGAACAAACTGTAATTAATAAATATAAAATAAAAGTTAAAGAAATAAAAAGAAATCTATTATTAATAAAGCTGCTATGAACATGGTTGAGCAAATGTCCTTGTTGTGTACGTGAACATATTTTGGATATAAGCTGGATCTTGAGGAAGTACTATTTCTAATTGTCTGAGAAAGCACAAGATTGATAGCTCAAATTTTGTTCAAGTTTACCTTCCCACCAGCAATGGAGGAGGATTCCTGTTTCTCCACATCCTCTCCAGCATGTGATGTCACTTGAGTTTTTGATCTTAGCCATTCTGTTGGGTGTCAGGTGAAATCTCAGGGTTGTTTTGATTTGCATTTCCCTGATGGTTAAGGACGTTGAGTATTTCTTTATGTATTTCTCTGCCATTCTATATTCCTCTACAGAGAATTCTCTGTTTAGCTCTGTACCCCATTTTTTAAATGGATTACTTGATTTCTTGCATTTTAACTTCTTTAGTTCTTTATATATTCTAGATATTAGCCCTCTGTCAGACATAGGTTTGGTGAAGATCCTTTCCCAATCTGTAGGCTGGAGTTTCATTCTGACAACAGTGACCTTTGCTTTACAGAAGCTTTTCAGTTTCATGAGGTACCATTTATTGATTGTTGCTCTTAGAGCCTGTGTTTTTGGTGTTCTGTTCAGGAAGTTGTCTCCTGTGCCAATGAGTTCCATGCTCTTCCCTACTTTTTCTTCTAATAGGTTTAGTGTGTCTGGTTTTATATTGAGGCCTTTGATCTACTTAGACTTTAGTTTTGTGCAGGGTGATAAATATGGATCTATTTGCATTTTTCTACATGTAACCCTCTTCCACTGCTGGTGGGAATGTACCCTTGTACAACCACTCTGGAAATCAATCTGGCATTTTCTCAGATAATTAGAAATAGCGCTTCCTCAAGATCCAGCTATATCACTCCTAGGCATATACCCAAAACACACTCAAGTATACAAGGACATCTGCACAACCTTGTCTGTAGCAGCTTTATTTGTAATAGCCAGAACCTGGAAACAAACCAGTTGAGGAATGGATGCAGAAATTGTGGTACATCTACACAATGGAATACTACTCAGCAATTAAGAACAAGGAAATCATGAAATTTGCATGCAAATGATGGGAACTGGAAAAGATCATCCTGAGTAAGGTATCCCAAAAACAGAAAGACACATAGTATATAGTCACTTATAAGTAGATATTAGACATATAATATAGGATAAACATAATAAAGTCTGTACACCTAAGAAAGCTAATCAGGAAGGAGGACTCTGGCTAAGATGCTCAATCCTCATTCAGAAAGACAAAGAGGATAAACATCACAGGTGGGAGAAAATAGGGAACAGGAGAGGAGCCTACCAAAGAGGGCCTCTGAAGGCTCTACCCTGCAGGATATCAAGGCAGATGCTGAGACTCATAGTCAAACTTTGGGCAGAGTTCAGGGAATCTTATAAAAGAAGTAAGATAGTAAGACCTGGAGAGGACAAGAGCTCCCCAAGGAGAGCAACAGATCCAAAAAGTCTGGGCACAAGGGTCTTTCCTGAAACTGATACTCCAACCAAGGACCACTCATGGAGATTACCTAGAACTCCTGCACAGAGGTAGCCTATGGCAGTTCAGTGTCCAAGTGGCCTCCATAGTAATAGGGACAGGGACTATCTCTGAGATGAACCAATTGGCCTGCTCTTTGATCACCTTCCCCTGATGGGGTAACAGCCTTACCAGACCACAGAAAAAGACAATGCAGCCACATCTGATGAGACCTGATAGACTTGGATCAGAGGGGAGGGGAGGAGGACCTCCCTTATCACCTCCTTTACCAGTGGGACATGGGTGGGGAAGAGGGAGGGTGGGATTAAGATGGGAGGAGGGAGGGAGGTACAGGGGGGGATACAAAGTGAATAAATTGTAATTAATAAAAATTAAAAAATTAAAAAAATCATTGGGAGTATACCTTATATGAGAGGCAAAGGACCTAATTTGCCAAAATTGGTGAGTGAAGGGGCTACTGACCTCAGAACAGAGTTATCTAAGTTTCCAGGAAAAAAAGAGACTAACCATGAACTGAACTCATCTAGAATCAGGTCACTGGCAGACTCCTCCGGGAGGAGACACTCTGGTTGGTGATTCCTAGGTACTTCCCAGTATCCAACTTCCCAGTCCCTCTTTAGGGGAGGCGGGAGGCTGCCAGCAGAATCTGCCACAGACCACACTGCCTGTGCCCCAGCCCCAGGGACAGTGGTGGCTTCTACCAAAGAAACCCAAGCTCAGGATCTAGGTCTGAGAATACCCAATCCTTTCGGGCACTCCCCTGACAACTCCGCCATAAACCTACCCAGGCAGAGCAGAAGGATAGGGAGGCACACTGCTGGTTCAGTCACAGCCCACAGCACCCACCTGAGCTTCAGTGCCTCTGGCTCTCAAAGAAATACAAGTAAATACAGCCAAACAAGTAGATGCACAATTAGTGACAAATTGAGAGGAAATGGACAAAAAATAGAAGCCATCATTGAAAAACAGGACTCCACATTCAAGCAGATGAAGGAAATGGTGCAAGACATGAAAACAGAATTAGAATCAATAAAGAAAGCACAAACAGAGAAAAACCTGGAACTGGAGAACATAGAGAAAAGATCAGGAACTACTATCTGACCACCATGGACTAAAGCTGGGCCCCAACAAGAATGGAAATAACAAAAAGCCTAAACCCACATGTAAATTGAACAACTTGCTATTCAATGACAGCTGGGTTAAGGAAGAAATAAAGAAATTAAAGACTTCCTAGAATTCAATGAAAATGAAAGTACAACATAACCAAATTTATGGGACACACTGAAAGCAGTGCTCAGAGGAAAATTCATAGCACTAAGTGCCTTCAAGAAGAAATTTGTAACATCATATACAAGCAACTTAATGGCCCAACTGAAAACCCTAGGAAAAAAAAAGAAGCAGATACATCCAAGAAGAGGAGACGGCTGAAAATAACCAAATTTGGGGCTGAAATCATCAATTAAAAACAAATAAAACTATTCAAAGAATCAATGAAACAAAAAGCTAGTTCTTTGAGAAAATAACCAAGATAGACAAACCCTTAGCCAAACTAACAAAAGGCAGAGAGAATCCATCCAAATCAGTAAAATCATAAATGAAATGAAGGATATAACTACAGACACTGAGGAAATCTAAACAATCATTAAGTCATACCACAAAAGCCTAAATGCCACAAAATTTGAAAATCTAAATGAAATGGACAATTTGCTTGATAGATTTCATCTCCCAAAATGAAGTCAAGATCAGGTAGAAAAACTGAACATCCCTATATCCACCAAGGAAATTGAAGCAGTCATCAACAGTCTCCCCTCCAAATAAAGCCCTGGGACAGATGGTTTTAGTGCAGAATTCTACCAGCCCTTCAAATAAATACTAACACCAATTCTCCTCAAATTATTCTACAAAATAGAAACAGAAGGAACATTACCAAACTCATTCTATGTAGCCACAAGTCACCTTGATACCTAAACCACACAAAGACCCAACAAAAAAAAGAGAACTTCAGACCTCTCTTAGGAACATTGATGCAAAAGTAATCAATAAAATACTTGCAAACCAAATCCAAGAACACATAAAAGATACCATCCACCATGATCAAGTAGGCTTCCTCCCAGGCATGCAAAGGTGGTTCAATATATGGAAATTCATCAATGTAATCCACCATATAAACAAACCGAAGGAGAAAAACCACATGATCATCTCCCTAGATGCTGAAAAAGCATTTGACAAAATCCAACAGCCATTCATGTTTAAAGTCTTGGAGAGATCAAGGATATAAGGCACATACCTAAACATAGAGGCAATATAGAGCAAGCCTATAGCCAACATCAAACTCAATAGAGAGAAACTCAAACCAATCCCACTGAAATCAGGGACAACGCAAGGCTGCCCACTCTCTCCATATCTCTTCAATGTAGGACTTTAAGTCCTAGCTAGAGCAATAAGACAACTAAAGGAGATAAAGGGAATACAAATTGGAATGGAAGAGGTTAAAGTTTCACTATCCACAGATGATATGATAATATACATGAGCGATCCCAAAAACTCAACCAGAGAACTCCTTCAGCTGATAAACACTTCAGCAAAGTGACTAGATACAAAATTAATTCAAAAAAATCAGAAGCCCTCCTGTATACCAAAGACAAAAGGGCCTAGAAAGAAATTAGGGAAACAATACCCTTCAAAATAGCCACTAATAACATAATGGAACTTGGTGTGACTCTAACCAAGCAAGTGAAAGACCTGTTTGAGAAAAACTTCAAGTCTCTGAAGAAAAAAATTGAAGAAGATATTAGAAGATGGAAAGATCTCCTGTGCTCATGAATCGGTAGGATTAACATAGTAAAAATGGCCATTTTACCATAAGCAATCTACAGATTAAATGCAATTCCCATCAAAATACCTACACAAATCTTTATAGACCTTGAGAAAAAAAATTCTCTACTTCATATGGAGAAACAAAAAACCCAGAATTTTCAAAATGATCCTGTACAACAATAGATCGTCTGGAGGCATCTCCATCCTTGATTGATCTCAAGCTGTACTACAGAACAATAGTAATAAAAACTGCATGGTATTGGCATAGAAACAGAATAGTGCATCAGTGGAACTGAATAGAAGACCCAGACATAAACCCACACACCTATGGAAACTTGATTTTTAACAAAGAAGCTAAAGTTATTCAATGGAAAAAAGACAGCATCTTCAACAAATGGTGCTGGTCCAATTAGATGTCTACATGCAGAATAATGAAAATAGATCCATATTTAACACCCTTCACAAAACTCAAGTCCAAGTGGATCAAAGACTTCAACATAAAACCAGACACACTAAATCAGTTAGAAGAAAAAGTGGGGAAGAGCCTTGAACTTGTTGGTACAGGTGACAACTACCTGAACAGAACACCAACAGCACAGGTTCTAAGAGCAACAATCAATAAATGGGATCTCATGAAACTGAAAAGCTTCTATAAAGCAAAAGATATTGTTGTCAGAACAAAATGAAAGCCTACAGACTGGTGAAAATCTTCACCAACCTTATGTCTGACAGAGGGCTGATATCCAGAATATATAAAGAACTAAAGAAGGTAAAAAGCAACAAATCAAGCAATCTGATTAAAAAATGGAGTACACTACTAATCAGAGAATTTTCTGTAGAGGAATACAGAATGGCAGAGAAACACTTAAAGAAATGCTCAGTGTCCTTAGCCATCAGAGAGATGCAAATCAAAACGACCCTGAGATTTCACCTGACACCCATCAGAATGGCTAAAATAAAAAAAAAAAAAAACTCAAGTGACAACACATGCTGGAGAGGTTGTAAAGAAAGGGGAACCATCCTCCATTGCTGGTGGGAATGCAAACTTGTACAACCACTTTGGAAATCAATCTGGAGCTTTCTCAGACAATTAGGGATAGTGTTTTCTCAAGATCCAGCTCTACTACCTCTGGGCATATATCATAAGTTTCTTAAGTGTACAAGGATATTTGTTCACCAATGTTCATAGCAGCTTTATTTGTAATAGTCCAAACCTGGAAACAACCCAGATGTCCCTCAGTTGAGGAATGGATACAGAAATTGTGGTACTTTTACACAATGGAATACTACTCAGCAGTTAAAAACGAGGAAATCATGAAATTTCAGGCAAAAGGTGGGACCTAGAAACAATCATCCTGAGTAAGGTATCCCAAAAGGAGAAAGACACACATGGTATATATTCACTCATATAGACCTATAGCATAGGATAAACATACTGAAATCTATACACCTAAAGAAGATAAACAAGAAAGAGGACCCAGGGTAAGATGATCAATCCTCACTTAGAAAGACAAATGGGATGGACATTGAATGTAGGTGAGAACAAGTAACAGGACAGGAGCCTATACAGAGGGCCTCTGAAAGACTCTACCTAGCAGTGTATCAAAGCAGATATTAAGACCAAACCTTCAGCAGAGTTCAGGGAATCATAAGAAAGACGAGGGAGTTAATATGATCTGGAGAGGACAGGAGCTCCACAAGGACCAAATATATCAGGGCACAGGGGTCTGTTATGAGACCAAGGACTATGTATGGATATAACCTAGAACCTCTGCTCAGACATAGCCCATGATAGCTCATTATCCAGTGGGCACCCCAATAAGGGGAACAGGGACTATTTTGAACATGAACTCAATGGCTGGCTCTTTTTCCCCCTTTCCCCCCCACCAAGGGAGGAGCAACCCTGCCAGGCCACAGAAGAGGACTTTGCAGCCAGTCCTGAAGATACCTGATAACCAGGGTCAGGTGAAAGGGGAAGAGGAGATGAGGGAGATGAGGGAGGGTGGGATGGGGGGGGAGGAAGGAGAGAGAGGGCTACAGCTGGGATATAAAGTTAATAAACGGTAACTAATATTTAATAAAATAAGGTATATAAAAAATTAAAAAATCATAAATTTATTTAAAAAGAAAGAAAATACAACCAAATACAGAGGATTGTCTGTGAGAGAAAATGTCCCAGAGGGCAATCAAACAAGTAAGCAAGCAACTGACCTCAAGCACCTTGGAGGAAGCAACTTTGGGACTCTCTTCTTAGATAGATACAGATAATACAGTTAAATTATCCCAGAAAAAAAATTTTAAAAATGCAACCTCCCCAAAGGACTTAATGAAAGATAAAAGGGAAAATTTTGGAAAGGAATTTGGCCCCCTTCATCTCATCAGTTAAGATGCTGACATCTGATCAAATGCTACAAAACCATGTTTACTGGAGGATCTTGGCTAACACACCATTAGAATCCCTTTGGTTTCCTAGAACAAACTTGTACAGAGTGCCATTTTGCCACCTGTAATCCCAGATAATCTGAAGCTAAGGTTGGAAGAACCTGTGACTGGAGCCCATGAGAATTAAAGAGAAGACTTCCTGATGGATTCAGTCACTTCCAGAAACAAACAAACAAACAAAAAAACCCATGAACTTGAGTGGAGATGGGGAGGATCTGGAAGGAGTCCAGTGAGGTAAGGACTGTGTTCAAAATACAGTGTATAAAAATATTTTTTCAATAAAAATGCATTAATTGGTAAAAAAAATGGGGTACAGAGCAAAACAGAGAATTCTCAACAGAGGAGTATCAAACGGCAGAGAAACATTTAAAGAAATGCCCAACGACCCTGAGATTTCTCCTTACACCCATCAAAATGGCTGAGATCAAAAACTCAAGTGAAAACACATGCTGGAGAGGATGTGAAGAAAGAGGAACCCTCCTCCATTGCTGGTGGGAATGTAAACTTTCACATCCACTTTGGAAATCAATCTGGCTCTTTCTCAGATAATTAGGAATAGTACTTCCTCAAGATCCAGCTATATCATTCCTGGGCATATATCCCAAAGATGCTCAAGTATACAACAAGGACATTTGCTCATCCATGTTCATAGCAGCTTTATTTGTCATAGCCAGAACATGAAAACAACCCAGTTGTCCCTCAACTGAGGAATGGATGAAGAAATTGTGGTACATTTACACAATGGAATACTATTCAGCAATTTAAAACAAGGGAATCAGGAAATTTGCATTCAAGTGGTGGGAACTGGAAAAGATGATCCTGAGTGAGGTATCCCAGAATCAGAAAAACACACGTGGTGTATACTCATATACAAGTGGATATTAGACAGATAGACATATCAAAATCTGTACACCTAAAGAAGCTAAGCAAGAAGGAGATAGAAAGTCCTGGATGAGGACAGGAGCTCCACAAGGAGAGCAACAGAACCAAGAAATCTGGGCCCAGGGGTCTTTTCTGAGACTAATACTCCAACTAAGGACCATGCATAGAGATAACTTAGAACCCCTGCACAGATGTAGTCCATGGCAGCTCAGTTTCCAAGTGGGTTCCTTAGTAAGAGGAGCAGGGACTGTCTCTTACATGAACTCAGTGGCTGGCTCTTTGATCACCTCCTCCTGAGGGGGGAGCAGCCTTACCAGACCACAGAGGAAGACAATGTAGCCAGTCCTGATGCTAACTGATAGACTAGGGTCAGATGGAAGTGGAGGAGGATGTCCCCCATGGGTGGACTTGGAAAGGGGCATGGGAGGAGATGAGGGAGGGAGGGTGGAATTGGAAGTCAATTAGGGAGGCAGCCACAGCTGGGGTGCAAAGTGAATAAACTGTATAACATAAAATAATTATATAATATATCATATAAAACATCATATATAATATATATTTATATATGTAATTTATATGTATATAAAATACAATATAAAAAGTTAAAAATGAGATTCAATATTTTCCTGACATGTTTTATGTAATATTTGGTGATGGGTATGTGGGTGAAAGAGTGCATTTGATAATACCCAATTTGATAAAATACAAATAAATCTTTCTCATTTCCTAGAGGCTTCACGTTTCTTCAGGCTGTTAGAATTGCTCATTCCAGGCTTAGTGGCTGTGGTGGTAGGCCTGTGTTACTTGCCTACAGAGCTTCTCTGTGCACCATTAGGGTAGCAGTGCATTCTTGGAACTATTTTGTTCTTTATTTTTCATTTCTACTGTGCAATCCTTCAGACACAGACACTGCCATTGGTCTCTATGGTAATAAAGTGGCTTCTGCTTGGGAGATGGAACCTATCTACTTTGTTAGGACTTCATTGTAGCTGCTTTTTTAATTATGCCTCCACATGCACAGGTGATCGCACACGAAAATCAAATAGCATTTAATACAGAATTCATGTAACTCAATAGAAGAAATATAAGCAAACAGGAAAAAATGTTAAGAGAAAAGCAAAAGAGGAAAACAACAATGACAACTAAACTTTGCCCGATTTAAAAAAAAAAAATGAGCAGAGAACCTGAAATATTCTTTCTCAGCTGGAAGACTTGTTCTTTTTTTCCCTCAAAGAAGGCTTATAGTAGGCAATTAGAATAAGCAAAAGCCCTCAACATCTTTAGCCATTAAGAAAATACAAATTAAACCCACAGTTACTGTCAGGCCCCGGCAGGTGCCTAGCTACCTGAGAGGCAACTGAAGAAAACCCCTGGAGACCACCATATATTGATGCAAATGCAAGAGGCTTATTTTAACCATTGCACGTGGGGTCACCCCTGCTGGTCAGCAAAGAGTGGCAACAGGAGACAAAGGCCTTGGGCTTTTAAAGAACAAAGCATGGGAATTTTCAGGGGTTGCAGTCTTGGCAACTCAGGATTGGATGAGATATTTAACTTTTAAAATAATTGGTTAGTCTTAGGTGCTCAAATTTGGCCAGTCCTGCTAAGTGTGGATGCGGCTGCTATTAAAGGTGGGGGTGGGAGGTGATTAGCTCATCCTTGAAGATCAGGGCTGCAGGCTTTTGGTTGGATGTCAGGGGCTACTCAGAAGAATGATGGAGGCCATCTGGGTTGGTTGCTAAGAAATGCTATCTCGCAGACAAAAGTCTGGTCATTCTTTTTGCTAGGCGAAGGTCATTGCTTGCTCATTTTTTAAAATCTCTGTCTTCACAGATGGTCAGGGTCACATTCTTCCATTCTCTGGAAAGTACTAAGAGGCTTTAGCTTTACCTGGGCCTAAAACTTAAAAATATAGGTTTTAGAAGACATATAGGTTACAAAGCTAGTCTGATCCTTTCAGTTACTATGCTTTTCAACAACACTATTGAAATTTGGGAGCTGTGTGGGTTTTAAAATAGGACCTAGTTTCTCCACATTGACACCACCATTCTCCTATTTGGAAAAATGTCAAATCTGCAGAAAAATTAAAGAACATTACAATGAACAGTCATATACACACAGTCACCCATTCTGTTTTGCTATATCTTGTATGTGTATTTCTATATCAGATATTCATGTGGAAATGTAATTCTTGGTATGTTTGGAAGGAAGGACTTTATGCTCACTGTTATCATCTTGCTCTTATAGACTTTCCATCTTGCCTACAAGAAACCTGAATGGAGACAGCCTCTCTTGAAAAGTTATAACCACAAGCAATGTCAAATGTAGGAAACACCAGGGGCTGGAGAGATGGCTCTATGGTTTATGGCACTGGTTGCTCTTCCAAAAACAACTGGGTTCAATTCCTAGCACCCACATGGTAGCTCACAACTATAACTCCAGTTTCAGGGGATCTGATGCCCTCTCCCACACATACAAGCAGGCAGAGTACCAATGTGCATAAAATAAGAAAAAGAAATAAATCATTTTAAAGAAATAGGAAAACTACCTCAAGGTCCCAAAGAAATGAAAGAAGAAGAATCGAATGAATGTGAATAAAATTCATTGAAATCTTTTATAGAATAAAGAAAGAGCTGTAAATTGAAACTGAGAGGGTCTCACACCGAGGGGAACAAGTGGCACAGAAATCATCATCTCTAAGGCTCACGGGAAGCAACAGACTTTACAATCAACAGTAAGAGTCAGACCTTTGTCTACAAATGCTAACTTTATGACAAAGTCAAGAAATGCTTGTGTTTTCCAGTTGTTTCAAAAGCAACGAAGAGAGCACAGTACTGAAACAACACCTATTTGTTCAGTTGTGGAGAGTATGGATCAAGACTTGTATGTAGCTCAGTTGCCACTCAAGTAGCGAGACTGTGAAAGCACAAGCAAACAGCTTTGAAACATGCATGAAGCTGGGGTGGGTGAATTATTTATTTCCTTCTTTATTTTACATCTTTTCATGAGGGGATTTTTTTCTAGGGTCTTGGATAGGAAAGGAAAGCATTAATATTAATTGGATATTTCTTATGAACTATGTGCACAAAAGAATTTTGAGTTGAGTCTAATTGCCTTTGTTTTAGAATGAGGATACTGCTGCTTGGAGAAACTTTTTGACTGATGTTCTTCAATTTGTATCAAAGACAGGACTGAAACCTCATTTTCCTTTTTCATAAACTTTGATCTTCCTTACAAGCTGCATTCATTGTGGCTTCTCTATATTCATTCACTGCTCTATAAATGCAGCTATAGTTTTGCATTATTGTTGTTTTTAATTAACACTGAGAAACGATCCTCTGTACTTCTCTTTTTAATACTTTTATCTCTTGCTGGTAGAGCTATTCATAACCCTGCTCAGCTGACAAGTAGTTCTACCATTTCCGTAGCAGCTTGAGCTCAGAGCTCCATAAAGAGCATTTTGATTTAATTAAAGGCTTGAAAACAATCACTTTCAAAATATGACGGTTTTTTTACATCTCAAATTTCCTCCCTCAAAACCAGCCACATCTGATGATAAAGACAAGAAGTGGAAATCCTAAAACTTAGCTTTCATTCATTATATCTGTTTTGAATCCATGTAAAAATAAGCAACTCTTTTAATATAAGCACTACCCCCAAGAGGAAATTAGCAGAGCATATTAGAGTACAAATTTTAATAAACTGGTATTAGCCTTATCACGTTTGAGCAGAGGACAGAGAGACCGTTTGTTGCTGTTTCTGAGACTCTCTAGTGTCTTATCAGCCTCAGAGACAAACCACTCTCTAGTATCTACTGCCCACACTAATTAGTTTACAGCCCATCAGCCACGTGTCCACCTAGAATGTAGCAGAGCCATTCAAAAATGCTCCTCTTTCTCATAAAAGTCAAATATAAGCAATTCTCATTCATCGTGGCTGCTAATGCAGGGAAACATAATGGTGTCTGGCTTCCAGAAGACAAGGGAAATATATTACCTAATTAAATCTCACACATCGTTTGAAAGTCTGTATAAATCTTTTTGTATATCTTCAGAGTTTTCAGAATTCAACCTTACCTTACTACACAAATAAACAAGGAAAACCCACTAAGAAGTTGAATTGGAAAAACTGCAATAGCCAGAAAGTGCTACAATTTCTACATTTCTCAAATGACCTTGCATCATCAATGCATATTTAGCAGCTGAAATGTCATTTCTATTATGGATCTACTTTCTTTTTAGGAGGTTATAAATAGGACATTTTAATTCCCACCATCCTGAAACCAACAGAAATATTTTTAGGCCAAATGCAATTTAAAAAACAAATAACTAATCTACTTTATGTCATAGAGTGCCTTAAAATTACTAAGTTTTTTGTTTGTTTGTTTGTTTGTTCTTTCTTGTTTTGCTTTTTACCAGCCCTCCATTACTGAACCAGTGCCTACAGGGTTTTATAAAATCAAACTCTTTAATTTGCCCTGTGCTGGCTATTGTCTTACTCTCTTGTTTTTCTCAAAATGTCAAAATGATCTGGTTAAGACAGGTAATTTGAAGAGACTGTGATACCAATCTGTCATTTTGCCTTAAGATTAAAAGGAGACAGCTTTGGACAGGTGCCCAGAACAGTCTGGCAGTTCATGGGCACTTCATTCTTACCAAATCTCTAACTCTGTCTCTGAAAAATGAAATGTCAGTACTCAGAGAGTTATTCTTTTCTTTCTTCTCATTTGTTTATTGGATTCGCTTTACATCCTTGTAGCCCCTTCCCTACTTCCAAGTCCCCCCTCTCCTTTTCTTCAGAAAAACGGAGCTCCCTTTGCCATCCACCCCAGCTCAGCAAGTTTCATCAGGACTGAAAGTTTCTTCTTCCACTGAATCCTGTCAAGGCAATCCTGCCAAGGGGAAGTGATCTAAAAACCATCAAGTGAGTCCATGTCTGATACAGTCCCCACTTCCCTTACTAGAGGACCCACTTGAAGCCTAAGCTCCCCATCAGCTACGTTTTTGTAGGAGGCATGGGCCAGTTCATGCATGGTCCTTGGTTAATGGTTCAGTCTCAGCAAACCTCTCTGGGACCTGGTTAGTTGGCTCTGCAGTTTTTTGTTTGTTTATTTGTTTTTTTAGCTGCTGTTATTTCCTGGTCCTTTTCTCTTTCTTCCCACTACTCTCCTAGGCTCCCTAAGCATTGATCAAGACCAATGTTTGGCTGTGAGTCTCAGCATCTGTTTTGAGGCACTGATGGGTAGAACCTCTCAGAGAACAACTTTGTCAGGCTCCTATCTGCAAGCTTAAGAGAGTATTTATTGTTCATAGTGTCAGGGATTGGCCCTCTCCAATTGGGTGGGTCTTTGGTTGGTCCAGGCATTGTTTAGACATTCCTTCAATCCCTGTTCTATCTTTATCCATGCATATCTTGTAGGCAGGGTAAATTTTGAGTCAACGTTTTGTTGGTGGGTTGGTGTTTGCCACCCTTTTCTAGAAGACTAGCCTAGTTAGAGAATGTCCTCTTTGGTTTCTATGGTGACTGCTACTAGGAGTCTCTGCTTGATTCCCCCTCATATCCTCCCAGGAGCCTACCCTGACTTAGGTCTCCAGCTTATCAGAAATGTCTCTACCTTCAGTTTTTCTTTTCTTTACAGGCCTTCTGTCCTCAAGGAGTTATTTTATAAAATAAGAGACAATAGAGGAAAAATATTTCAAAAGAATCAGAATTCAATATGTGGTATCTGGTAAAGATGCTGCCAAATTTGAAACTAGAAACATGTAGAAGTAATTGAAGAAGAAAAGTAAAACCTAGTGGACAAGATGTTAACTTTCATACATCCTTTTAATAGGATTATTGATTTTATATGTTAATGAATGATGACATTTTTGAAATTACTCAATATGGTTTGTTTTCTATAAAATTAACTGGGTTATTGTGAATCATAAACAAAAGCAACCACATAGAAAATGAATGCTGTTAAAAGGAAGCATCATTTCCACAGAGGCAAGATTCAATAGCACTTCAGGGAGTGTAAGTAGACTCTTCCACATAACTTTCACATGCTTTCCTTGGTGCAGTAGTAAAGTCCATGGCTAGCATCCTTCCTGTCATGATGCATTCATTTTGCAGAGGCCAGCCCATCAGTAGTCAATACCATTGTCTCTGGGAAATTCTGCTCTAATATCCATCACAAGTTAATTTACAGGATGATTAAGAGCTATTGTCATTTTCTTACTTGAAGTAGAAAAGAGAATACATTGGTATCTTGGGGCTTAAGCTAGAAGAAAAGTCAAAGCGGTACTATTTCTCTAGGATTGGCTGCTGTTGCTTAAAAATCTCTATGATGCCAGAAGATAAAATTTATTGATTATTTTTCCTTTCATAGAGAATCAGGAAATTTAATAATCTGAAAAAAGTAAACCCATTACAAATGCAGAACCAACTGACACTAAATCTATTATCAGACTCCAAGAATGAGCAAAGTGTATTCTATGACTATGTCGCTTGCTTCATAAAGTGGAAAATTGAAGAGTTATGAAATAAAATGCCATGTCTTTCTTTGCATC
>CM053754.1:37071098-37098085 GCA_028658305.1 Pachyuromys duprasi
TGTTTGTGCTCCATTTCAATTTTATTATAGGAATTTAAAAAATTCTCTCTCAGTTTTTGCCTTGACCTATTTGTCATTGTAGGTTGTCAGGTCTCTTGAGTTGATGCATTTCTGTAGTTTCTATTACTGTGTTCAGATAGGATCAGAATGTTATTTTAATTTTCTAATATTTATTGAATCTTGCTCTCAATTTTGGAGAAAATCCATGGGCAGTGGAGAATATTTGTTTTTTAGTGTTTGCATGGAAAGTTTTATAGATATATGTTTGGTCCATTTGATTGATTAAATCATTTAACATCAATGTTTTTCTGATTTGTTTTTGTTTTGTTTTGTTTTCTAAATTACCTTTACATTGGTGAGAATGGAATTTTTAAGCTACTTTCTATGAGATTAATCTGTAGTTTTAGATTTAAAGATATTGGTCTTAAGACCTCAACCTAAAACCAGTTATACTAAATCTATTAGAAGATAAGTGGGGCATAGCCTCAAACTCATTAGTATAGGAGATAACTTCCTGAACAGAACACCAATAGCTCAGGCACTAAGATCAACAATTAATGAATGGGACCTCGTGAAACTGAAAAGCTTCTGTAGGGCAAAGGATACTTTCCAAAAGAAAAACGGCAGCTTACTGAGTAGGAAAAAAATCTTCACCAACACTACATCTGACAGAGGACTAATATCCAAAATAAATAAAGAACTCAAGAAATTAAACACCAACAAATCAAATAATCCAATTTAAAAATGGGGTACAGAACTAAAGAGAAAATTCTGAACAGAGAACTCTCCAATGGCTGAAAAACACTTAAAAAAGTGCTCAACTTCCTTAGTCATCACGGAAATGCAATTCAAAACTCTGAGATTCCATCTTATACCCATAAATATGACTAAGATTAAAAACTCAAGTACCATGTTATTGAGGATGTAGAACAAGGGGAAACACTTCTTATTGATGGTGGAAGTGCAAACTTGTACAACCACTTTGGAATTCAATCTGGTGGTAATTTAGACAATTGAGAATATATCTGCCTCAAGACCCAACTATACTACTCCTGGGCATATACCCAAAAGATGGTCCAACATAATACAACGACATTTGTTCAACTATGTTCAAAGCAGCTTTATTTGTAATAGCCAGAAACTGGAAGCAACCTTGGTGTACCCTCAACTGAAGAATGGATAGAGAAAATATGGTACATTAACACAGTGGAATACGACTCAGCTATTAAAAACAAAGGCATCATGCAATTTGCAGGCAAATTGATGGAACTAGAAAAGACCATCCTGAGTGAGATAATCCAGACCCAGAAAGACTTGCATGGTATATACTCACTTATAAGTGAATATTAGCTAAATAATATAAGATAGCTACAACTGTCAGAAACGAAAAGGCCAAGGAGGACCCAAGGTAGGGTGCTTGAATCTCATGTAGAAGAAGAAATAAAATAGACATCTGAAGGAGATGGAGGAATGGAACTAGAAGGGAGATGGCATGCAGGGGGTAATAGGAGTGGAGATCAGGTGTACGGAGAACAAGAGAGGCCTGTGATGGGTGGTGGGGTGGGATGGGGAGGACCTAAAGAAAGAACAAAAATTGGTGAGGGACCATCTCCAAGACAGTAGAGATTCCCTGAAGTCTATTGGGTTGACCCTACCTGAGATCCCCAGCAGTGGGGCACATGGAGCCTGAAGTCACCACCTCCTGAAGCTAGGTGGGACTTCTAGTAGAAGGAGGGTGACACCAACCCATCCTTTAAACCTTCAACCCAAAATTTGTCTTGCCTTCAAGAAGTCTAAGGCTAAAGATAGAGCAGAGATTGAAGAAATAGCAAACCAATGACTGGATCAACTTGAGACCCACCTCATGGTTAAGAACCAACCCCTGTCATTATTAGTGATACTCTGCTATGCCTGGAGACAGGCGCCTAGCATAACTGCTTTCTGAGAGGCTTCATCCAGCAGGTGATGGAAACAGATGCAGAGATCCAGAGCCAAGCAATAGCTAGAGCTTGAGTATTGTGGAAGAGCAGGAGGAAAAATTGAGGAAGCCAGAGGGCTCTAGGACACCACAAGAAGACCTACAGAGTAAACTAATCTCGGCCCATGGGGGGGCTCATAGAGACTGAACCATCAAGCAAAGAGCTTGCGTGGGATGGACCTAGACTCCCTACACATATATAAGTAGATGTGCAGCCTAGTGTGCTAACGTGGGTTTTCTAACAATGGGAGTAGGGGCTATCTCTGTCTCTGTTGCCTGCCTTTGGATTCCTTTTTTCTAGCTGGGCTGCTTTCTCTGGCCTCAGTGAAAGAAGATGTGCTTAGTCCTGCTGTGATATGAGGTGCCAGGGTGGGTTGGTTACCCCTTATAGGTCTCCCCTTCTCCGAGAAGGAGAAAGGATAATTGGTGGGGGAGGCATGAGGGCAGGACTAGAAGGAGGGGGTGGGTGGATCAGGCTGTAAATAAATAAATAAAAAGTATAAAAGAAATTGAATGCACCCATTTTTGGTTCATATTTGTATACAGTTGTAATATATTCTTGTTGGGTTGTTCCTTTAATGAGTTGTAAATTAACCTCCTTATTTCTTCTGACTAGTTTTGGTTTGAAGTTCATTTTGTTGGATATTAGAATAGTTATGCCCGCCTTGCTTTTTGTTTTTTGTTCCATTTGGCTAATTTGACTAAGGGCTTCTTGTTTATCATTTCAAAGAACCAATTCTTCATTTGATAGGTTCTTTGAATTGCTTTTCTGTTTATTTCCATGCTGTTAACTCCTGTCTGGTTTTGATTATTTCTTATTGTATATTGCCTTTGGGTTTGACTTGTTATTGTTTTCCCCATCAGAGGCTATTTATTTATTTATTTATTTATTTATTTATTTATTTATTTATAGTCTTTTTGCTTTTTTAAATGTAGCACTTAGAGCTATATGCCCCCCTCCCCACCTTAAGGGCTATTTTCATTCTGTTCCATAGAAATATAGTTCATTGTGTTTTTAATTTAATTCCAATAATTAAATTAAATTCTCAATTTCTTCAATGATGCCCTAATAATTCATTGATGTTTTGTTCAGCCTCCCACAAGTGTGTTTATATTTTGAATTGTTTTTTAAGCTTCATTGATTTTGAGCTTCATTTTATGTAACTTATTCTAACTGGCAACTGTTTTTGTGAGACTAGTAACTTTTCTGGGTCAGTGGTATACAAGAAAAGACAGGGAGGAATCCACGGTCTCCCCAACCTTTCTGTATACTTGGATATAGTTTGTTGGTTTGCCCTTAGAAGTGGGTATTTTAGGTTCTGATCTGGAGTCCCAAGGCTGGGTAGCTTAGGTCATTTCCAAGATGATGAGGGGAGCAGGCCTCTTACTACTCATGCCATTCAGAGCATCAGGAGGCTACATAGAGTTCTAGGGCAGGGTTAAGAGAGCCTCAGGGGAAGCAGGATTCTTAATGGGCTCAGCAATATAGAATGACTAGGCACTTTCAGGGTGTGCTGAGGATTATAGTTCATGGAGTTGTAGAAGAAGTGAACTTCTGAAATCAGCTCACACAGAGCATCTACGTAAGGGTCCTGGGAAGGAATGAGTAGAGGTATTGAGGAGACAGTAAGCATCTTACAGACTTCAGCTTCAGGAAGTGGTTGGGTACCTGCAGAATGTCCCAAGGTAACTCTCTTATGAGATTCAGACACATGGAGCAGTTAGGTCTCTTCAGAGAGTGCCTGGGTAGCCTGGATCCAGTTATAGGGTTGAGATGCTCTTTCTGGATTCAGCCAAATAGAGAGGCTGAGTACCGGAAGAGAATCTTGTGTGGGGAGACAGGCTTTTGTGGACCTTCTAATATACTTTATGTTAAATTGTTATGTATTCTTTTTTTTTTTTTGCAGGTTTTTTTTTAAATTTATTTATTTTTATCTCAGTCACAGGTTAGGTACTTTGAATCCCAGGCGTAGCCCCCTCCCCCATTCCCTCCTACCCTCCCACTCCCTCCCTCATCTCCTTCCCCGCCCCCTCCAAGTCCACCAACAGGGGAGGACCTCCTTCCCTTCCATCCAACCCTAGCTTATCCTAAAGCACATACATTGGGGAGTGTTTTCCTGAACACCTGCAATGTCAATAGAGCACTAGGAATAGAATTCATAAGTCACCATGGAACATTCTAAATGGAGTTTGTGTTCACTCATATTTCTGAGAAATTAGCTTTAAGGTACTCCTCTATTGGCAGAGAAATATGCACTACTTGATACTCCTTGATATTAAAATTTAATTCACATGTTTTAAAATGTGCAACAGGTTGAGAGGGTATATTATTACAATTTGTCTCAAGGTTTCTTCTGTTTAGTAAGCAAGGCCAAGTCAGGTGGGCAAAAGGAACAAGAAACCGAGAGAAAAAAAATGACATAGAAATGGAAGCAAAGTTTTCTGGACTCCCACAGCATACTCTTTTATTTTAAACCCAGAAAACAGCTCTAGGCATTTGTGCCTTGATGAACTGGAAAAGTTCCACACATAAAGGCCAGCAACCCTAACATAAGGCTGAACGAGAGTGAATACATCTTCTAGATGGGAAGCTAATCTTTTGGAAACACATTGCAGGGTGTTTTCAGGTCCTTTAATGACCCCTAGCCTCTCTCTTACACCATATTGTTAATGGAGAGAATATGTGTGTTAAACAGTGTACAGATTGAACTGGTGGACTATTTTCCTTGTTTTCAAAAAATCATTCTGCCTTGTGGCCAGATCATTTCTGAGAAATACAAAATGAAACTGAATTTCCCTCAGCTTCATTAGTGGAAGCCTGAGAAAATTTAAAGAGACTGTTTCCTTCTAAAACTGTGTCTGCATGTTTCTTTCTTTCAGGGACATTCTAGAGGTACAAGTGGTTTCAGCATAGGAATGAAATTAATTCAGGCGGGATGACGAATTATTTAATCATTTGGTATTCTTTATTCAAAAATGACAAGCTTGTTCCCTGTGGACAGATAAAGTAGCAAAAGATGCTGATGTGGGACCCAGAGCCCAGACCTGGCTTTGGGGAGCCTCATTCTAGGATAACACTGTGTCAGGTGTATAAATACAGGACCCATGCTTCCAGGGGGAATGCTAACAAACACCTTAATTTACTAACAACTGTCATGGCGTTGTCACCTGGCATTATTTTATGATGTGCTGGTTTCTACCTTACTTGAAACCACAAGGTTTCTAACGTTTCTTTTACTGAAAGAGTGACCAGCCTTTTACACAGTACTTGTTACTGTATTATTTGTTTGCCTGACAGTGTTGTTTTACCAATGACTCTTAGATTTCATTTGGCAGTGTTTTTTTTTTTTTTCTTTTCCAAAGAAGGGACTCAAATAACACCATTCAGATTTTTTAAAAAAAAATGATGAGTTTTCGGTTTAGACTGGAAAACCATGCTATCCCCATGGAGAATTAAAATGATTAACCACACCCAAGGAACATCCTAAGACCACACTAAAGAGATCCATTATCCAGAATCATCTTAAAACAAAGCCCTGGGATAGAGTCAAGATTAAGTAATGACATCACATCTGGACACTGTATAGATGGAAATATATTATAAAGAAAATAAAGATTGGGGCGGAATGAGCTTCAAAATAGAAAGTAGGAAAGAAAGAAAGAGAGAGGGAGAGAAAGAAAGAGAAATACAGAAAGAAAGAAAAGAGAATTAAGGACAGAATAGATATGCATGGGGCCAATGTCTATTTGAATAGATGCTGCATCTATTGAGTGTCCATTTATTAAATTTCTGTTATACTGCTGTACTTATTTCAATAAGCCCGAGTTTATCCTTAAAATCATAAATATGTGTGATATAAAGGTTCTGAGACTTCAACATCATGTCTGCTATCCCACGGTATGTTAAAAGACTCAGAGAAGAACTTATTTGGAAAACAACTCCTCCCACATGAAACTGAGTTATTGTTAATATTAGTGTGTTTGTGTTAATGCAATACAGACTCCCACCCCAAAAATTGGCCTACGTGCCTCAAGGGCACTGCTGCAGGAGAACACATGCTGAGTTTGATGGTGCCATCACTCAGACTTGGTTATAGTAGGCAAGTGACCATTTATTATCTTTAATATTCATGCCATGATGATCTAAAATAGGGTGTCATACCTCCTGTTGTGCCTCTGGGTGAAACTTTACATGGGGCTTATAAATTAGGACCTATTCAAGTTGAAGGAAGCAGGAAGGTAAAGTATTATTCTTATGATAATCCCAGACAAAGAAAACTATGTTTTTATAACACTGCCAAAAAGAAAACATAAGCTGCCGTGTACATCACATATTTCTAGAACTTGGTCCAACTCAGAAACTGCCAGGCTATGTGACCAGCCATACAGAAGATGCTGTTTGAGCACAAGATATAGGACATGACCATGGAGTGAATGATGAGGCACAAATGAAAAACTTGGAGACACATAGAAAACAGACTAGGAAATATAGCCAATGAATACTTAAAATAACCAGAAAAGAATGGGACCACTTTTATCTTTACATGTATGCACACTAAATGTATAGTATAAGCTCTCTTACATACTCTCAGATACCCACTTTCCACTTTGTTTAAACATTTTTCCCAAGGGCAACAAAACCCAGGTTTATTTTTTAATTAAAATTTTATTTTTATATTAATTACTGTTTATTTATTTTGTATCCCAGCTGTAGCCCCCTCTCTCATTCCCTCCCAATCCTACCCTCCCTCTCTCATCTCCTTCTTACCCCTCTCTAAGTCCACTGGTAGGGGAGGCCCTCCTCCCCTTCCATCTAACCTTAGCTTAGGTATCTTCAGGACTGGCTGCAGTGTCCTCCTCTGTGGCCTAGCAAGGCTGCTCCTCCTCAGCAAGGGGGTGGGGTGGGGAGGTCAAAGAGCCAGCCATTGAGTTCATGTTAGAAATAGTCCCCATTCCCCTTACTAGGGTACCCACTTGGATACTGAACTACCATGGGCTACATCAGAGCAGGGCTTCTAGGTTATATCCATACATGGCCCTTGGTTGGAGAAACAGTCTCATAAAAAGACCCCTGTGTCCTGATATATTTGGTCCTTGTGGAGCTCCTGTCCTCTCCAGACCATACTAACTCCCCCTTCTTTCATTTGATTTCCTGCACTCTGCCGAAGGTTTGGTTATCAGTCTCAGTGTCTGATTTGATACACTGCTAGGTAGAGTCTTTCAGAGGCCCTCTGTGGTAGGCTCCTGTCCTGTTACTTGTTTTCTCCTACTTCCAATGTCCATCCCATTTGTCTTTCTAAGTGAGGTTTGATCATCTTACCCCTGGTTCTCTTTCTTGTTTATCTTCTTTAGGTGTACAGATTTTAGTATGTTTATCGTACATTATAGGTCTAGTGCCCACTTATAAGTGAATATATACAGTGTGTGTCTTTCTGCTCCTGGGATACCTCACTCATGATGATCTTTTCTAGATCCGACCATTTGCCTGCAAATTTCATGATTTCCTCTTTTTTAATTGCTAAGTAGTAAGTATTCCATTAAATAAAATACCACATTTTTTTGTATCCATTCCTCCTTGACAGACATCTGGGTTGTTTCTAGGTTCTAGATATTATGAATAAAGCTGCTACAAACATGGTTGAGCAAATGTCCTTGTGTACTTGAGCATCTTTTGGATATATGCCTAGGAGTGGAATAGCTGTATCTTGAGGAAGCAGTATTCCTAATTGTCTGAGAAAGTGCCCGATGGATTTCCAAAGTGAAAACCCAGGTTTCTTCATCTTATATACTCCTCATATGGGGACATCATGAGAAAGTATTTCAATGTTTTCAAGAAGAGGGCAGCAACATTTATGAATGGTTAGTGCTTAGGTTACATGGGCAAATATTCACTGTCTTCTTTGCACTCACCATTGTACTGGTGAGCATTTACTCATCATTTTTTCTTACTTGAAGCCTGTCCTTTGGTTATTTATCAGAACCAAATATTCACTCTGTAAAGAAACCTTTTTGTCATATTGATGCCTTCTTCCAGAAATTAAGAGTTAATTTTCTAACGGAAAAGAGCAAGTACACACATGCATTCTATAAGTAGTACAATGATTTTTAGTAGCTGCTATTTTTCAGTCACTATGAAATGGATAAATTAATTTGTACTCTATAACTGAACCATATATACCCATATATATCACGTCAATATGTTATTTACACAGAAATACTGACATAAAGTATTTTACACTCATTACATTTTAATCAAGATTACTTTACTGCTAGAGCTCAATAGTTATATGTGACTTAGAAGTACCATACTAGATAGTAAAGACCTAAGATTCCCTCTCCTCTATCTTCAGTGAAGATATTCATGTCCCAACTGTTAGAGAACAAGAGGTCCAATACTTTTGTTACATGGGAAGACATGTACAACAATGTCTGTGATAGCTTAATGACAAAGTTCACAGACACACACACACATCCTGTCTTCTCACACACAATACAACCTACAACAAACCCAGGTTTGTCTCTGCAAAGTGACTCATATATAGTTTTACAGAGAAGACGTGGGGAGGAGCTTCTTTCAAGCATAATTAATTTTCTATAACCTTGTAAAGCAAAGGGGTGATATATGTATCCTTGGTGACTCACCTCTGGGTATTTACACTCTTTAGTAGTCCTCCAGTGCTGTATCAGGATTGGTCTCTTTTTCTGACAGGACAAAGTCAAGTGACAGTCAAGTGATGAAGTAACTCTCTGGTACTCTTGTTAGGTTACTAATGCCAGCTATTTGAAACAACTAAAGTTTTGCATAATGTGTTACATAGCAATCAATACCTGATGAAACATCCATGAAATAACTTCAATTGTAGATAAATGGAACAAGTATATTTCTATGGTTACAACCCAAATTTGTTTGTGTAGTCAGATGGAAAGCAGTAGATGGAAGCATGAAGAGGGAAGACAAAACCATGCCATGCAAGGAACCCAGTAGAAAATGAGAAACTCAGAGAGCATTAGGTGATGTTACAGAATTTCCGTAAACACAGAGACGAACTCTGCTAACTAGACTGTGTGTCTGGGGCCTCTTATAAGTTATGCCTGCACCCTGGAATTTCACCTCATTTTAAAACTGTGTTGACGCCTCCCTGTGTTCTGTACTTCAGAAATGCTAACTTCGCTCAAAGCAATTTTGAGTACATTTTTTAAGGAAGTCATGCCATTGAGCCTAGCATACAAAATACTTGATAAGAGCTTCATTAATCTTATTAAATAACATGTCTCTACCAAGCATTGATTAGACATACAAATCATTTATACCCATGAGGAATTGCAAAGGAATCTAAAGTCACTCAAAAGCCAGCCTTTTCCTGCCTATGGTTGTCAAGGTAACCAACATTTTATAATTCCCAGCAAACAGACCGCTCTGCAGAAGATTTCTGAAACTACCACAGGTATCATGCAGCCACCCCCTGTCTCTCTCTTTGTAGAAGAGTTTCCAGGAGCAACCTCAAGAGAGCTAATCAAGATATTAAATTTACGTACAGACGACCACAGTGCCAACACCCAGTAGCAAGTTGGGATAAGTAAACAGAATATCCTTTGAGTTCCATCAACTTAGAAGCTAAGCCCTTGAGCACTGAGTGGGCACTCCCTCATGTGTTAGTGCTCATTACAGCACCTGTATTCCAAGCAATCCCTGAAAAGAAATGACAGACCTTAAGATGCAAATTACAGTTGTGCCTTTATGTACAGCACAGTCATGGTTATACATGGCAACATTTTAATTGCATAGAATGAGGACAAGAGCTTTAAGCACTAAATTATGCTTCAGAAATTACCTTCCTTTTTAAGGAAGAGAGAGTGGAACATCGGTATATGAGAGCCTCAAATGAACTGAACACAACCCAGCTTCAACGGGTAGTAATAAAAATGTTCACTGATCCATCAAAGAAAAATGTCCTGATATGTACTGGGAGGGACAGTAGAACCCAGTTTCTACAGAATGTTTCAGGCTGACTTACATGCTTTAGACTGATGCTAACAATAAATAAATGAATTTTCTTGGGCCAACTTGCTAGTAAGGTACAAAGGCAGTTCAAATGTCTCTTTGCAATAGACCCAATCAGTTTACTGCTTTAATGTGATTTTGCTGCAATTCATAGCCAGAACCTGTGTGGAGCTTAGGAGATGGCTCAGTAGGTAAAAGTGCTTGCCCTGCACATGTGATAACCTGAGTTTGGATGCTCAGAACCCAACATAAATGCTTGATACCAATTTACAAGTGTTCTTGTTCCCAGTGTGCCTTTACCAGTATATGGGAGGTGGACACAGGAGAACCTGAAGAAGCTTGTGGGCTTGGCATAATAAGCAAGTTGGAGCAAAGAATCTGTATCAGAGGAGGTGAAACAGGCAAGGACAAAATACCTGGAACTTTTCATCTTATCTCCACATGTGCACCATGTGTTCATACATGTGTTCATATACATACAGGCATAGAGGAATACGGAGATAGGGAGGAGGGAGGGAGAGAGAGAGACAGAGACAGAGGGAGACAGAGAGAGACAGAGACAGCATACTGATGAGGAGTATGCAAGTTTGTTTGGGGTTATGGATTACACATGCTGCAGTTTGTGTAGTAAACACAAATGTAGAACTGGCTCTTTCCCCTGAGTGAGACTGGAAATAATGCAACCTGCCCAAACAAGGCTCTGAATCTTAATACAGCTTTGCAAATAAAAAATAATAGCAAATCCCTTAAAGTTCTTCACTGTAGAAAAAGGTTAATGTGGTTCCAGACAGAGGGCAATGCACTGATCATTGTGGCTTTATACAAGAAGGCAGGCGTTTCCACAGTGCTTACAGCATGTCTCAGAATTATTAAAACAGTGTTGATTTTACTCTGCTATGTTTTGTTCATTAAGGAAGATTTCCTATTTTAAAAATTTTTCTAGAAAACAGCAATTGTTAAATTATTTTGTGTGTAGCTTCATCAGATATGCTTATCTTAATGGCACCTAAGGACTTCTCATTTATAAATATGGTATTAGATTCTTTAATGTTATAATGTTCATACGGATATAAAAGAATATGGGACCATGTAGATGGCTTGGTTGGCAAAGGCACTTGCCAACAAGCCTGAGGAAATGATCCTCAAGACTCACATAGTAGAAGGACAAAATAACCTTGAAAGCTGTCCTCTAATCTCTGCACTAATATTGTGGTCCAACCTGCTTCTGCTATGCACATACACACAAAATCAATAAACAACTTTTCAAAAGAAAATGAAGGACAATTTTTTATTACAATCAGTAGGAAATGAAACTTAATAGAAGTGGAGAGACACGAGAAATATAAGTCATCTATGTTCACCCTCAGGAAAGGGTAATGTAAGTTGGACCAGATCATCATTATTTCTTACCTCACAGGGAACTGGAGAACTGAATACAGTCTCAATGATTCACAGTGAGGGATATCTCTAAAAAATTACAAATATTTTTCTTTTTAAAGAGCATTTTTCCTGAATCTGCTTTCACTAATCTTTCTCCCCTGCATCCCATGTGTGTTTGTATGAATCTTAACATCTACTATTTTCTAGTTTCAGGCTAAGAACAACAATAAAAATAATAGGCTTAACTTTCTTGGACAGGTACACTATACACACATGTGGAGGTAAATAAATAATTTCACAGAGTTCTTGATGAGGTAAAGACAAAGAAAATGAAAAGAGGCCAATGGGGCTGTGACTAGGAGGTATAGGTTCTGTTCATGATGCCTTGCACACACCCAGTCACCTGAGGAAGTGTGTGATGTGGAACACCACAACAAAGGACCATGGAGACTTGAAGAATACAGAAAAACTGGACAGAGTGCCGCCAAGCAAGGAGAGAGATGGAAGGCAATGTGCTTGACACAAAACCAAATTTTGGCCCTGAAGCAAATCACAGTTCAGTGGTACCTGTTTGGAATTTTGAGAAGAATTCCTTCAAATCTTCATTTCATTCTTAGTTCTTGGTACATTTAAAAAATTTTTTTATGCTCTGTTAATATATATGTATATTTTCTCAGAGCAACTGAGGCAAGAGGCTGTTTCACGGTCACTTCTAGTTACTTATCATGATGTACCATAGATTCTCACATTACAAACTCGACTGTGCAGATGGAAGGAGACCTGTAAACAGAAGCATTTTCTTTGTGTTCTGATTGAAGCAATGGCATTTCAGTTTGGAAGCAAAGTGATTCTGTATGTTCTGAGTACGGTACACCTGAATTTCACACCTAATCGAGGTCTTATGCTAATCAGTCATCTCCTCAATCAGGCCATTTATCTCTAGCTCCCCAGGCTGAAGCTCATGCCTCTCACTGTGAGACACAAATTTCTTCAACACAGATTTTCCACTCGACATTTATAGATCCCATTTGTGTCATGTGAGAGACTCCAAATTGTAGTAAAAACTGATGGCTGATTCCATCTAGCATGACGTGATTATTTCTCTACCAACCAATATCATGGCTTAATTCTCAAAAAGAAGAAACATAGATTTAATATGACCCCCCCGTAGTCACTTTTATGACTTTTAATACTGCTTCTGTCATAATCACTCCTTGATAGTTGTAACTTACAGTTTACAGCATTCATAAGCATTTCAACATACCATGTACTGTATGAAAAGAAAGGAAAAATGGTTGATATATAGAAATACTCATATAATGTAAACAAAGCAACAAAACTTTACTCATCCATCACCGATGCCATTTCTTCAAATATTAGCACTGCATAATTTATCACATTTTTTTTTGTCCTGAACTAGCTTCCAAGTTAACTAAATTTTTTTACTTCATTTTGTTAGGGTTTTTTTTTTTTGCGTGTATGTATCTGTATGGGTGCACATGTGTACGTGTTTACATGTGTGTAAGTGCATGTGTGTATGCATGCTTATGAAGGCTAGAGGTTGGCATTGAGCGTCTTACCAGCTTACTCTTTATCTTATTGATGTCGGGTCTCCCACTTAAACACAGAACTCACCAATTCAGCCAGTCCAGCTAACCAATTTGCTCTAGAGATCCCTGTCTCCAACCCTCTAAATGCTGAGATCACAGAAATACTGCCTGCTACACCTGCCTGACATTTACATAGGTGCTGTGGAAAAAAACTCAGTGCAAACGCTTTACACACAGGCCTCTCCCCAGCCCCCAATTATTTGGTATGGTGATCCAAACCACCATTCATGAAAATCTTTGAAACATTAGTGACACTGTTCCCAAATAAATAAAAATCATAGAAATCACAATAATATGAAGTGTCTTAAAGAAATCCTGAACTTTTAGGCAATATCTTCGAAGCCGTTCTAGAAAATTAGTGTCAATGACTCAAATCACATCAGAAATCCTCTACTTCCTTTAGTAGGAAAAAAAAGAATCTAATGACTAAGTAGGAAGAATAATTGATAGTCAGTGGAAATATCATTGTTACCAACCACATTAACAAGAGTTTTCCATAATTTTGGAAAAAGGAAGCAAAGGCATTCTTGGTTGGTTGTTGAGAGAGAAAGAAAGAAGCTATTTTGACTCCCAGATCTTTCTTTGTTCCCAGATCCTGTTCTGACTATGGGAGATGTGGCACCAAAATTTAAGCAGACATTTAGGAGCTTATCTGCTAGTATGGCATGTCATCTGAGGATGTCATTCAAGTTTTGCTGCTCAGTGTCACCATAAATTCCAAGTTAGGGGCATATCACATTGACTGCAAGCGAGGCATTCCTAGAATGGTAGCAGTTACTCAGCATACAAAAGGTGAATCTGTAAACTGATTATGAACTTTTCCAGAGGACCAGTTGCTGTTAGTCTTGCAACAGAATAGCTCTAGTGTAGCTGCCTGATTGTCACATGACTTGATGGCTCCTGGCTAGGGCTTACCACTGGTTTCAACTATGAGCGGGCTAGCATGAGAGTGACAATGTTGTGAAGAAAAACAAACAAACAAACGAAAAACCCTGTTTGATCCCATGGGGAGAAAAAGCCTCACATCTGCTGCAAGGTGCTTTGTAGAGAAATGGGTTGAATGAACTTGAACTTGATCATTCATTAGCAACCACAGAGGTTTGTCATGGCAACACTAACACAGGACAGACATTTTCATTCTTTGTCCCTGAGAGGCCCACAACATTGCTTCACCAGATTTCCAAAAATGTTTTCTTCCAGGTGTTTTGCCTTGTTTGCTTATTGCTTATTCACCTTTGTGACCTTGGCTAAAGCATGTCTATTCTGCCTTCATTACTTCCTTTCCTCCCTCAAGCATCTCTTCCTTTTCTCTCTGTCTCTTTGTTCTCTGTAGTTTTTCTTTTTTATTAATCATACTGTATTCACTTTGTATCCCCCTGAAGCTCCCTTCCTCCTTCCCTCCCAAACCCATCCTCCTTCCGTCTTCTCCATGCATGCCCCTCCCCAGTTTTTGTATGCGCATATACCGTAGCACGATTATGTCAAACTAATCAACATACCTTGCATTCTTAATAATTTTTGTAGTGAGAATATTCAAGATCTATTCACTTAGCAGTTTCATGATGTCCAATAGAACAGTAAACCTTATTTATCCCATCTGAAACTATTTTTATTATATTATTTGTCATGTGGGCACGGCCAGGGAATGTATGACCTGCTGTATATTTGAAGGGTAGAGGACAACTTATGGGGGTTAATTTACTCTTTCTAGCATGTGAATCCTGGGGATTGATTTCAGATCATCAGGTTAGTGGCAAGCTCTGTTTCCTACAGAGCAATCTAGTTGTCTCCTAACTTAACATTATTTTTGGCCAATATCTCCCAAGTTACTTACCTACACTTTACCCTTTATGATTAACACTTTACTCAGAGCTTCTATAAGGTTAATGTTTTAGTATTCCATGTAAAATTGAACCTACCTAAAAGTAAGAAGTGCATTGCTCTTTTTCCCAAATGAAATACTTTCTTGTGTCATTGCTAAGAAGTTCAAAGAAAATATCAATGCATATGCACCTGGCCACCAGAGCTGCACTTGTTTGATGCAGTAACAAGGACTCTGCAAGACTAAGAGTTGTAAATTCATTACCTTCCTAATTACTTTATAGTAGCCCATAATTTTCTGCAAAAAATTTGTCTTTATTATTTATGAGACAAATAGGAGCATTATAAATGATAAGAACTGCTATCACTGAATTTTTAAATGGTTGATGATTCTACTAATGCCTAAAATACATGAAGAATATAAGGAAAATCATCTGGTTTATGATTTTGATATAAAAAATTAGCTTATGGATTTGCATCTGACACTGTTTACAATGGTAGTTTCAGTCAACTTGTGTGTGTACCCTGTTAGTTGGTTTTTCTGTGTGTGTATTTGGTCAACACACAAACACTTGATACACGTAAATGATATAAATGTTTATCTTACTTCTTTCTTGAGCAGTGTCTTCAGGTATTTTCTAACAATTATTCACATGGAGTAAAGGAAATGGTAGCAGATCTTCAAGAAAATTGGCATTTTCTGACAGTGGTAACTGGGATCCCTCAAGGTTCAGAGGCAACTTTTGCTTCATTGCTTCATTATGAATCTTCAGTTGCTGCCAAAAAAGGTTCAGTGGGATTTAGGAATTTGGAAAAACTCATGCTCTTTAAAATATATACAACACCCAAAACTTATAATTTAATGCCTTTTGATAAATACAGGCTATATATTCAGCCTCTATCATAAGTGGTTGCTTGTACTATCATATTTAGGATTTAATGTTCAAATGCCTAAAGCTTCCAAGGTAAATGAAATCAAAGGTAGTTATAATACAGTCAAAATGGTTCTCACCCTCTCAAACTGTGTCATTACTTGAAGCTTTTCAGGAAATGTTTCAATGAAATCAGAAGAAGACGTCACCATACCTCACCATTCTACCACACTGAAGAAAAGCAAGAGGAGGAAAGACTAGTGTTTCACAGCCTGTTCTTTGTTAGTTGCATTATTTTGACAGCAACACAAGACAACTGAATGGCTGTTTTTTTTTTTTCCTACTGCTAATCACCAACTACTAGAATCTTGTTTTCTTCTTAACAATGAAATTACGTACTTTATTATCTTATAAAATATTAATCTGATCCCAAATTCTCATTTTTTATGTATGTATAACTACTCAAAGTATAAAGATAGGTTAAATTTCTCAGAATATATTATATAGATCCTGATTTAGATATTTTAATAAAGAACATTGGTCTTTACTCTTTGGTTGCAAGGAAGCCAGAAGGAGCAAAGTACAATCTAAAGCCATAGCACAGGCACACAGGAGACCATGGAAGGCACACTAGTGATGAGTTCTACTCCTGCTTTTATAAATACATGAATATACCTACTATGCTGGTTTTTCACTACAGTCTAGATGAAGTGGAGGTCAGATTTGACTTCATCCTAACATGGGGATATTTTATGGATAGCACATACTGTGCTCATCTGCAGGACACACAGTTTTCTCTGTTTCTCTAGAAATCTGTTTTCAGTTTTTATGACTCCTTAGATTTTAGAAGAACACACATTCCTGGTGGAAAACACTCTCATTCTACAGAGTAAACGATTAGTAAGTTATCATGATGTATTAACTGACAGACATAAAAGAGCACAAAGCCACATTTGCTAAATAATGCATAGTGCTAGATTTTGCAATAAGCCAGGCTTAACCTCTCGTTCCTCCATTACAGCTTCTAGGGGCTCCTTTAAAAGGATAGTCAGTGTCTGAAGATGATATGCAGCCTAAAAATGAATAATGCATTTCACTGCTTTTCCAGTTAATTCCCTGCCTGTCTATTTTGTGCATGACTAATCAGGCAGTTTCCTCTCTCCATGAAAGTTTGCTTAATAAATTTTGGTGATGTCTTCAAAGCTGAGCTATATTTTAAACTTGTTAGTAAAATCTAAAAAACAAGTGGGATAACTTAGTTTTCAATAGAAAATTTTATTTACAAATAAAGGGACAACTATAATTTAAGTGAGGGTTAATATTAACTTTGTCATGGGAGAAAAAGACTAAAGATACTGTGCCAATAACTACTGTTACTGATACAAATAGAAGCATGACAGAAAAAATTGTGGCCTAAGATTCCAGAGTAGCAGCAAGCACAAGAGTATCTCTTTAGAACACTTAAATATTAGGGAATATCAAATTATCTTAGGTTATCTTCTTCCTTAACCTATGCTTCTGGAATATATCCAAGAGAGATAAACTGACAATCCTTATGCTTATTGAAATACCCTCTAGTGATGCTAAGAATTGGAACAAAATAAACTCTAAATTATTAAAACACAAATTATTGTCCACAGCCATCAGTATTTTGAAGGCAATTCGTTGGAAGATGGAGATAGGGCAAGTAAAGTGCAACATCTTTTTCCTTTTCTTTTTTCATTTTTCATTTTTATTAATTACAGTTTATTCACTTTGTATTCCCCCTGTAGCTCCCTCCTTCCTTCCTCCCAATCCTGCCCTCCCTCCCCCTTCTCCACCCATGTCCCTCCCCAAGTCCACTGGCAGAGGAGGTCCTCCTCTCCTTCCTTCTGATCCTAGTCTATCAGGTCTCATTAGGAGTGGCTGCATTGTCTTCCTCTGTGGCCTGGTAAGGCTGCTCCCCCTTCAAGGGGAGGTGATCAAAGAGCAGGCCAATCATTTCGTTTCAGAGACAGTCCCTGTTCCCCTTCCTTTGGAACCCACTTGGACACTGAACTGCCATGGGCTGTATCTGTGCAGGGATTCTAGGTTATCTCCATGAATAGTCCTTCGTTGCATTATCAGTCTCAGCAAAGACCCCTGTGCCCAGATTTTTTGGATATGTTGCTCTCCCTGTGGAGCTCCTGTCTTCTCCAGGTTTTACTATCTCCCCCTTCTTTCATAAGTTGACAAGAGCTAAGATTTAAACAGCTTTAATCATTGTTTAAAGGAAAAATAATGGTATAAAATTAAGTAGGCCAATAAAACAATTAGATAGCATGAGAAATCAGCTTTCTAAAGGGGTCAAAACAGATGTATTAGGAAATAAAGTTGGAAAGGATGGTTTGGGAAGAAAGCCAAATGATGAAGATGCCAAAGGAGGGCAAGTCAACAAGGGCTTAACTTGGAATTTAAAGGGATCTGCTTTTCTAGTTCCCACCATTTGCCTGCAAAATTTATGATTTCCTTGTTTATAACAGCTGAGTAGTATTCCGTTGTATAAATGTACCACAATTTCTGTATCCATTCCTCAACTGAGGGACATCTGGGTTGTTTCCAGCTTCTGGCTAGCTATTATGCATAGAGCTATGAACATGGTTGAACAAATGTCCTTTGTGTGTACTTGAGCATATATTGGATATATGCCTAGGAGTTGTATGGCTGGATCTTGAGGAAGCACTATTCCTAGTTGTCTGAGAAAGCACCAAATTGATTTCCAGAGTGGTTGTACAAGTTTACATTCCCACCAGCAATGGAGGAGAATTTCCCTTTCTCCAGCATGTGTTGTCACTTGAATTTTTTGATCTTAGCCATTCTGATGGGTATAGTTGAAATCTCAGTTGTTTGTTGTTTTGTTTTTGGTTTTTTTTTTTTTTTTTGGTTTGCATTTCCCTGATGACTAAGGATGCTGAACATTTCTTTAAGTGTTTCCTTGCCATTTGATATCCCTCTATTGAGATCTGTACCCCAATTTTTAAAATTGTATTACTTGTGTAAGGTAACCCAGAAGCAGAAAGACACACATGGTATATGCTCAGTCATAAGTGGATATTAGCCGTATAATATAGGATAAAAACACTAAAACCTATATTTCTAAAGAAGCTGAACAGCAAGGAAGATCCTAGGGAAGATGCTCAATCCTCATTCAGGACAAATGTGATAGATAATGGAAGGACAAGACAGGGAACAGGACAGGAGACTACCACAGAGGGCCTCTGAAAGACTCTACCCAGCACGGTATTAAAGCAGATGCTGAGACTCATAGCCAAACTTTGTGCAGAGTGCAGGGAGTCTTATGAAAGAAGGGGGAACTAGAAAGACCTGGAGGGGCAGGAGCTCCAAAAGGAGACTAAGAGAGCCAACAACAACAACAATAAAACAAAAACCAACACAAATGAACAAACAACAAAAACCCTGAGCCCTAGTTGCCTTGCAGAGACTGATACCAAGGGCAATGCATTGAGAGGACATAAAACCCAGGCTCAGAAGTAGCCGATAGACGCAGTCTCCAAGTGGGTTCTGTAATAAGGGGAGCAGGGACTTTCTCTGGCATGAATTCAGTGACAGGCTCTCTGATCACCTCCCCCTGAGGATGGTGCAGCCCTGCCAGGCCACAGAGGAAGACAATGCAACTGGTCCAGATGAGACCAGATAGGCTAGGGTCAGATGAAAGGGGAGGAGGACCTTCCCTATCAGACTAGGGGAGGGGCATAGGGAGAGAAGGAGGGAGGTTGGGATTGGGATGAGATGAGAGAGAGGGCCACAGCCAGGATACAAATTGAATAATTTGTAATAAATGATAATAATAAATAAAAATTAAAAAAAAATAAAAGGGACCTGTTACAGAAGTCTCTGAGGTGCTGTGTGCTTTGTTCTACCGTTCAAAAGCTATTGAGCAGTTTCTGCATTCTGAGAGTCTCTGTACCTTCTTAATGTCAGTTTAAGAGACAGCAGATCCTTGGACAAGGTGGATCTCCCTCCACCAATTTCCTTTTCTGTCTAGACTCAAGACCAGGTCCTCAGAATGTTCTAGAAGGTATCACTCTCAACAGGACAATTATAAAAAGCACACAATTATAGATACTGTCAGACATCCCAGGTTTTACTCTTTAAGCATCGATCTGAGACAGACCAATTGCACACGATTGTGTGACACTGCGTTTGGTGTTCTACAGGTCAAGTGTGTGTGTTCACTCTCATTGCATCCGTTTCCTGGTACCATGCCTCAGCAGAAGAATAGAAACACAAAGAAATGCTTTCAGGTCTTTATTGCAAAGTTGTGTTCCATTAAGTCCTAAGATCACTGCAGGGCATCTTCACAACTTGCAGAGATTTTAAATCCTGTCCAGAAGGACTCCATTTCCTTTCACATATGACTCTTGCGTGATTGTTATAATGCTAGCCTTGTTGGAAAACTAGTTTCAGATAGTCCTTTAAATAAAATAGGTTGTGACATTTAGCCAATAAAAGTTAAAATAAACCTATCATTTCAGGATGTAAACAGCATTAGGGTGAAAAGTGACTTTTGAGAAGCATACAAACGTATATAAACTTAAAAAGACTCTGAAAAAAAAATCACTGGATAAATGATCTCCTCCGTTATGTCCAATTAATTTTCACTGATTTCTCCAAATTTAAAACAAAATTATTTCTAATGAATACTATCTTCACTGAAAGTACCCTGCTTAAACAGTTTGTATAACAAATGAAATAACCCAAAGTTATAATAATGAAAATAATAATTATAGTAAAAAATATTTTATAAATGGATAACGGTATTAGTCCCTCTCCTCATGTGATCATATTATTAGCTTATTTACTCTAAAGTGTTTTTGTACAAATACCCATTTGGAATGGATTGGAAAGATTTCAAAATTATTATAAATTTAATAAAACCATGACTGGTATTAAATACAAAATCTATTTTAAATGTTTTTATATTATTTGGCAATTTAACCCTACCCAAATTGCAAATCTATAAAGCAATTTTGTTGCTATCATTAATTCTTCATGAATTAGCTGTGACTATCTGCTTTGCTCAGGAAGGCTCTTATACATCTAATTAGTGCTAATAGCAAATGCCTTTAAAAAGCTTAATTTGAAACAAAAAATATGACAGCAGTTATTCTTATCAGAAAAATGTGCAGAGTCTAAGGAATAGTATTAGTAGAGATAATACAGCAGGCAGTTGAACGTTGCCAAAGAGTCTATCCATTTCTATGTGTGATTATTTCTCAGGGCACCTATGCAAATCAGCACCTTCAACATGCCCATGTGCTTCTAAATAGGGAGGTAAGTTGGAATTTTTTTAATCCTAAATGAAGAGGAAAGAAATAGTGGAAGTGAGGGAGAAAAAGGGAGAAGGGAAGCTAGAATCCCACATCTACTGCAGAAATGGAAAGAGAGAAAGAGAATGTCTTCTAGGGTCCTGCAAGGGGCAGGTGAGTTCATCAGCTACTGATCTTTTGGAAAACATTTTAGGGGTACCCATTCTGTTTCTATTTTGTGGCAGGGAGTGGAAATAATTGAGTGTAAAAGATCTGTTCCTACTCTTACATGATTCCCATTTTACTGGATAAACACGAATACAGTGTTTGTCCAAGGCTAAGAGGGCATTTAGCAGAGGTACTGAACTGCGGAGCAGTATGTGGAAGCCTGGCCAGGGAATTTAGAAAATGCTGAAGAATCCAGGCCATATCAGCTGTCTCTCATAAGAGGAGTAGGAATCAAAGCTATCAACACAGTAGCCATATGCAAAAAAAAAAAAAAAGGTGAAACAGGATGCTGAGTTATAGAAACTGTACAATGTGTGCTCTGAAACAAACCAACAAACAAGAAATATGCTAGCTGCCTTTAAACAGTAGTCAGCGAAAGGAAAGATGACTAGATGGATAAAAGCTACAGCCACTCACACTAGATGACCTGAGATCAAGTCCCCAAACCCACATCAGGTGTTAGGAGACTATTGACTCCAACAATCTGTCCTCTAAATTCTACAGGTATGTCATGGAACATGCACACATGTGCGAGCGTGTGCACGCGCGCGTGCACACACACACGCTAAATAAATGTTTAAAAAGACTTAAAATACTTTAACTAACTTACAATCAGTGGCCAGTTGCTGGACAGATTTCTCTGAGAGGACAGTGCCTCTAGCACATTAGTTTCATGAAGCGATGAAAAGCATGCTAGCTCCAGCTGTGGTACTTTGAGTCGTAATGGTTGCTGAGAACCCAGAGTTTTATAAGAAGCCTAAACATCAAGCAATGGTAGGGAATAGCAACAGGTGCAGTTACATGGACCCCAGGGTGATTAGCCAGGAGAAAATCATGTGTGGGACTTGGAATGTAAATTGCTAGTAGTACTGGTGCAGGGTCTGAACAGCTCATTCTAATGGTAGAGTACATTTTGATGGTCTATGGTTTCACATCCAGTTAAAGGGAAGGGAAGAGAGTTGCAGATAAAACTCAAATTTATTTGACATACTGGAGGTGCCTTCTATCTGGAGAGCTTAGTAGTCCACAATTCTATAGTGGACTCTTGCTCATCATTCTCATTCATTCTCTCTCTCCTTCATTCCACCGTCTCCTTTCCCCATATCTTCTTAACGTTATCTATAAGTAACCTATACTTATGCTCGAATTTTCTCTTATGTTCACCTCTTTCTATTTTCAACCATGAAAAGTAGGTATATAAATGTTGGGGCAGTATATGTAAGGTTGAATAAACAATCTATCCTTTCATAGAATACTATTTCGAATGTGAAAGGCATTCAGTCTGTTATACATGAAAGATAAAAATTTATAAAAAAAATTAGTTGGGCTGGTTAAAATGCCCATCATCTCTTGATCTCATTCATTTTTTAAAAACCAGGGCAAAATAATTGGGCTAATAGAAAATAGTCATTTTGAGAGGATGATACTTCCATATGACTCATTTTCTTTCATTGTCTCACGTCATTTTTAATAATAACTATACAAAAATTTTACTACTCTTATTTTTACATCATCTGAAAACAGTACCTCAGAAATCTAGTTGATGGCTTGTAAGCTGTCTCGGTGAGTAGAAGTGCTCAGAGAAGCCTGAAAATCTGAGTTTGACCCCAGGATTCATATGGTAGGAGGAAAGACATTACTTCTACATGTTTTCCTCTATATGCATGTGCTGTGCTAATCAAGCTCCCACCTCACAAATAGATTAAAAACGTAACTTTAAAAAGTTAAAAAATAAAAATATTTTAAAGAAATATAGTTAACTAAGAATGATGCATTTTCATAGATTAACAACTACAGACAGTGTTTAAGGTTCTAGAAGATAATATTCCTTTATTAATGACACTATTGTAAGATGTTTCAATTTTTATCTCAATAAAATATAAGAGTAAAAACTAGTTTCATTAATCAAATAGAATTCTTACCCAGCACTTTGAAAAATCCTGTATTCTTTTCCCTCTTCTGTCCTACACACTAACCAAAATATTTTTCTTTGTTCCGTTCATTTGGATCTTTGTCCCTTTACAGAGGAGAGAATAGAGCCCAGATGTGTTTTATTATCTCAACTATGGAACAATTTCTTGAGTAGAATCCTGACCTTTTGGCTGCCACTATCTTCTTTAACAAGCTATGGATTTTCCAAATAAAATGTAGCTGGAAATCAATGAACCTAAGAAAATGAAGACGAAGAAAAGCAATACACTAGAATGGAGAATGCATCTTGGACTGTGTTCAAATGGAAAGGAAAACTAACTCTTAGCATAAGACCTTGGGTAGTCACTGTCTTCCAGGATATCTAGTAGAGAAAGAAGTAGCTGAAGTACCTAAGTAAGCCAGACCTAAGTCATCTGTCATTAATGCAGTGCCCTTTTCTCTTTTTGACCCTAAAATAAAAATCTTAGTAGTCCTATACTGTCAGTAACTAACAATATGATTCCATGACCCCGGTGGCTTTTATTCAAGGAGAAAAACCATTCATGGTAAAATAACAGAATGTGGAGAAATCATTAGTCCTTTCTTTGGTCAAATCTGGAGTAAATTCTCTCCATAGAACAGTCCATGTCAGTCAGAGAGCTAAGTTTTATCTGGTTCCTTCCCTCACAGCAGATTCTCATTCTTCAGCAAAGCACAGGAAGGATTAACATACAGGTTCTCTCGCCATGCTACTGTTCATACATCATCTTTGGGCTAATCCTGAAATCCTGCTATAACTTACTTTCTAACTGAATGAAACAGCATCTGGAAGCTCACACTTTAAGCTCCTCTTTGTTGCTACAAAAACTTTCTGTTTTCCGAAGGAAATCCCAACCTAAAATAAGCTGATTTTTACCTGTTAGTCATTATTCTTGTAAGCATTAGAACTGACTGGACCTTGTCTTTAAGGTCATTGATAACAATATAAATATGAAATAAAATTTATGTAATGCAAAGCACTGGAAGTCAAACTGTGCAAAATATAAATGATTAAAATTCACATGCTCTTTATTTTTCTGACATTTAAAGTCATTTCATTGGAGGATTTCCTTGAGATCAATGTGCTCTGTACAGATCCAGTGTGTGACAATTTGTCCCTTTTATGTTTTGTTATATAAACTGTAACTCACCTTACTTTGGAAAACATCCAAGATAGCTAAGTTATGCAATTGTTTCATGCAGCTAAACAGAGCAGTCTGAATAGCATATATTAGCCACCTTAAAATTCCCATCAAAATACTATGCATGATCATTCAAGAGATACATGAGTGCACAGGTCTATTTTCAACATGGGGCTTTTAATATCATATAAATAACAAACATGGATTACCTAAATCCCTCAACAGAAATCCGCCCTGCAAACAGTACAGTTGCCATGCATTATCCTTCATGCAGTTCTCATCATTGTCTAATTAGGAAAGTTTCCATTCATATCAATCATCTACTTTCATAATTAATTTATGGCATCAGACACATTTTCATGTCCCATCACACTTGTAACTCACAAACTCTTAGAAGAACTGATGCAAAAATGGAAAGCACAAACGTGTTTATTCTACTCAATTTTGTCTTAAGAGAATAGGGCATTCTAATTTTTTCTTTTTTAATTTTTATATTAATTATAGTTTATTCACTTTGTATCCTAGCAGTAGCCCCCTCCTTCATTCTTTCCCAAACCCACCCTCCCTCCCTCATCTCCTCCCATGCCCCTCTCCAAGTCCACTCATAGGTGAGGTCCTCCTGTCCTTCCATCTGACCCTAGCCTTTCAGGTCTCATAAGGACTGGCTGCATTGTCTTCCCCTGTGGCCTGGTAAGGCTGCTCCCCCATCATGGGTAGGTCACCAAAGAGCCAGCCACTGAGTTCGTGTCAGAGACAGCCCCTGTTCCCATTACTAGGGTACCCACTTGGGGACTGAGCTGCCATGAGCTACATCTCTGCAGGGGTTCTAAGTTATCTTCATGCATGGTCCTTGGTTGGAGTATCAGTCTCAGAAGACCCCCTCGGCCAAGATTTCTTGATTCTGTTGTTTTCCTTGTAAAGATCCTGTCCCCTCCAGGTCTTCCTCTCTCCCCTTTCTTTCATAAGATTTCCTGCACTCTGCCCAAAGTTTGGCTATGAGTCTCAGCATCTCCTTTGATACCTTGCTGAGTAAAGTCTTTCAGAGGCCCTCTGAGGTAGGCTCCTGTCCTGTTGAGTGTTTTCTCCCTCTTCCAATTTTCATCCTTTTTGCCTTTCTGGGTGATGATTGATCATCTTATCCTGGTTCCTCCTTCTTGTTTAGCTTCTTTAGGTGTACAGATTTTAGTATGTTTATCATATATTATAGGTCTAGCATCCATTTATAAGTGAGTATATACCATGTGTGTCTTACTGCTTCTGGGTTACCTCATTCAGGATGATCTTCTCTAGATCCCACCATTTGCCTGCAAATTTCATGATTTCCTTGTTTTTAATTGCTGAGTACTATTCCATTGTGTAAATGTACCACAATTTCTGTACCCATTCCTCAGTTGAGGGGCATCTGGGTTGTTTCCAGGTTCTGGCTATTATGAACACAGCTGCTATGAACATGGTTGAGCAAATATCCTTGTTGTGTACTAATTTTTCTTTTAAATTAAAAATATTTTCTTTTAAATTACGAGCACTTGCTACAAGATTTCTTTTAAAGGTCAACATGAAGAAAGAACCTTAAGGATACAGATATTAAAATCCGGCCCAGTCTATCAGCTCATCAACTCAAAGGCAGTCTCTCAGAATGTTTAATTTACTCCAAAGTGTTTGCACACACTTTCTCTCTTACTCACATGCCTTAGATTATACCTCTGACTCTTCATAATATCGATATCACATGCTACGTGTTTGGTGCTGTAGGATTTCTAATGGGCTTAGCATTGTTTCATCCCAACACACACAGACTAGCACAAATATCAAGTTTGATCACTGACCCTAATGACTGTATTAAGAAAAACCACATAGCACTCTAACTCTGATGAATAAATATAAAAAGCAAGACTGTTTTATTTCTAGTGTGATTAAACTTATTATTCCAAAATTTTAATTCTGAAAAAAAAAGGTGGCCATATCTTTTGAGTTGAACGTAGAAAAACAAATCAATTACTCAAAGTACAATTTTGGTATCCCAGTGAAAGTGGTCTAATGAGAAATAGGATTATTGCCCAGTAGTGGCAGGGAAATTGCTGGGACACAGCCATCTTCTAAGGGTGACACTAAACCCTTAGACCCTTAGACACTAAACCCTTAGACACGGTAACACTAAAGTCATGATTGCATAGAAAATGTCATGAGACATAAGCCTTGCCTTTCCCTGAAAAGAATAAGTTGTAAAGAAACTAGAAGCTGTCTTATTGCTCTAGCTTTATTACCAATCCTACTTCTGACAAAGGGCTAATATCCAGTATGTATAAAGAACTCAAGAAGTTAAAAAGCAAGAAATCAAGTAATCCAATTAAAAAATGGGGTATGGAGCTAAAAAGAGAGCTGTCTGTAGAGGATTATAGAATGACAGAGAAACACTTAAAGAAATGCTCAACATTCTTAGCCATCAGGGAGATGCAAATCAAAACGACCCTGAGATTTCACCTTACACCCACCAGAATGGCTAAGACCAAAAACTCGAGTGACAATGCATGCTGGAGAGGTTGTGGAGAAAGAGGAACCCTCCTCCATTGCTGGTGGGAATGCAAACTTGTACAACCACTCTGGAAATCAATTTGGCGCTATCTTAGACAATTAGGAATAGTGATTCCTCAAGACCCAGCTATACCACTCTTAGGCATATATCCAAAAGATGCTCAAGTACACAACAAGGACATTT
>CM053754.1:37098585-37115477 GCA_028658305.1 Pachyuromys duprasi
TGAAAGATGGAGAGAACTAGCATGCTCATAGATTAGTAGGATTAAAATTGTGAAAATTGTCATCCTACCTAAAGCAATATACAGATTCAGTGCAAGCTCCATCAAATTTCCAATGCAATTAATCACAGAAGATGATAAGGTAATTTCAAAATTCATAGGGAAATACAAAAGAACACAAAGAGGCCACACAGTCCTAAATATTAAAAAACTAATGGAGATTTCTGTGTCCTTGATTTCTAGTTATAACACAGAGACATGGTAATAAAAACAGCATGTGACTGGCAAAAAAAAAAACAAAGATTATCTATGGGCTAAAATTGTGGGCTTACATATAAGCCTACTACCCTAGAGTAATATGATTTTTACAAAGAGGTCAAAATGTACTCCAGAGAAAAGAAGTCCTCTGTTCAATAGTCCTCTGTTGAGAATTTTCTGTTTAGCTCTGTACCACATTTTTTAATTGAATTACTTGCTGTGTTGGTGTTTAAATTCTTGAGTTCTTTATATATTATTTTTTTTCTTCTTTTAAATTTTTATTTTTCTTTTTTATATTAATTACAGTTTATTCACTTGTATCCCAGCTATAGCCCCTTCCGTCATTCCCTTCCAATCCCACCCTCCCTCTCTCATCTCCTCCCATGCCCCTCTCCAAGTCCACTGATAAGAAAGATCCTGCTCCCCTTCTATCTGACCATAACCTATCAGGTCTCATCAGGACTGGCTGCATTGTCTTCCTCTGTGGCCTGGTAAGGCTGCCACACACACACCCCTTGGGGGAGGAGGGGAAGTGATCAAACACTAGCCACTGAGTTCATGTCAGAGACAGTCCCTGTTCCCCTTACTAGGAAACCCACTTGGATACTAAGCTGCCATGGGCTACATCTGTGCAGGGGTTCTAGGCTACCTCCATGCATGGTCCTTGGCTGGAGTATCAGTCTCACAAAAGACCCCTGGGCACAGCTTTTTTTGTTCTATTGCTTTCCTTGTGGAACACCTGTCCCCTCCAAGTCTTTCTATCTCTCTCTTCTTTCTTAAGATTCTATGCACTCTGCCCAAAGTTTGGTTATGAACCTCAGCATCTGCTTTAATGTACTACTGAATAGAGTCTTTCAGAGGCCCTCTGTGGTAGGCTCCTGTCCTGTTTCCTGTTTTCTCTCTCTTCGGATTTTTGTCCTGTTTGCCTTTCTGAATGGGGATTGTTCATATTATCCAGCGTCTTCTTTCTTGCTTAGCTTCTTTAGGTGTACAGAGTTTAGTATGTTTATCCTATATTATGTGTCTAATATCCACTTATAATTGTAGCATATACCATGTTTGTCTTTCTGCTTCTGGAATACCTCACTATATATTCTCGATATTAGCCCTCTGTCAGATGTAGGATTGGTGAAGATCTTTTCCCAGTCTGTAGGTTGTCGTTTTGTTCTAAGGAAAGTGTCCTTTGCCTTACAGAAGCTTTTCAGCTTCATGAGGAGGTCCCATTTATTGATTTTTGATCTTAGAGCCTGGGCTGTTGGTGTTCTGTTCAGAAAATTGTCTCCTGTGTCAATGAAGTCAAGGATCTTCCCCACGTTTTCTTCTAACTTGAGGTCTTTGTTCCACTTGTATTTTACTTTTGTACAGGGTGTTAAGGGAAAAAAATGTAAATAGACCCATATTTATCACCCTGCACAAAAGTAATATATTTTCAAGATTTAAAAAATATTTTTGAGAATATTAATTAATTACATCATTTCTTTACTCTCATTCTTCCTTCCAAACCCTTCCACATAGCCCTACTTGCTATTTTTTCATTAATTTGCATTTCATCAATATATGTATTTGTATATATATATATATGTATATACATACATATTCTTAACTATAACTTGCTCAGTTATTTGTATGTATGTCTTCAGGTTGACTGTTTGGCAATAAACAACTGGGAAAAACCACCTCTCCTGTTCCTAACATTCCTCAATCACCTGTAGTTCTTTGTGTAGAACTGAGACTTTGTGGACTTTTCCTGGTCCACATTAGCATGACTATAGTATTTTTAAGCATGTTTAACTCATTTTCAGATAATCATGTTAGTAAGATTATGGGTGTAGCTTCTGACATTAATAAGAGATAAAATCTTGCAGTAAGTTCCCTGATAATCTAATTGAAGGCCAGACAAAGTGATGAAGCAGAGAAAGATTTGACAGAATGAGTCAGAAATAGGATGTGTCCAACTTTCCTGAGAACAGATCAGGAAACAGAAGCTACTTGAGAGTAGAGCAGGGAGAAAGGAAGTAGAGATTTTACCAGAACAGTTTTACAGAGACAGGTTTTGTAGAGTATAAGCAAGTATAAGCTACACACAGGTGAAGACAGGGCAAGCCAGAGAATGAGAAGCCAGAAGAACATATTGCCAGAGTTAATTTGAGGCCAAATAGAGAAATTCAGACAGAAGCTGAGAGAAGCTAGATTGAATCAGTCAACATAGAGATGAATTTGGTCCAGAAAAACTGTTTTGAACCTGCCAGAGAGGGTTTATTCAGCCGTAAGTCTCAGAGGCTGAAACATTCTAGACCTATTTTAGCAGACAGAGGCTGGAAGCTGAGACCTTCAGGGTTCAGATTTGCATAAGATTAGATTGTATGGTGGCTAGAAGCTTACAGGCCTAGGCCTAAGAATAGTTAGAACAGAGAAAGAAACGGCTCGGGGATCAGTTCAAGATGTGTATTTGCACAGCTTGGGTATGGCTCTCATTTTATTTTCCCAAGATTAGAGTAAATAAAAACAACTATTCAACATGTTCATTGATGGTGTAATCATATAGCCAGAAAACAGATGCAAACTATATATCCATCAATGGAAGAATGTGCAAAGAAAATTTGATTCAATGCACAATGGAGTATTACTTATTTAGCTGTTAAAATAAAATTATGAGATTTGTAAGTTACATCTCTAGTGATATAACCTAGGTTCAGAAGGACAAATGTCTCTTGTTTTCTTTCCTATGTGCATACTATTTTATATCAGAATACCCATAGTAGGTAGATAGATAACAGGGCACCATGAGCAGGGATTTCAAGGAAAGGAGATATAATGCAGTGTAACTTAAAAACGAAAAAGGGGATAATGGAATAGGAAGGAGTAATGGGGTGGGAAATGGAAGAAGACGAGGAATGGCTGAATATAAAGATCTTTAAAAATGCCAGCTGTAGACCCTTCCTGATGTTATACATATTATATTATATATATTATGGACTTAGTGTATAACATTAAGGCAATGCCTCTTCAGATCCCACCATTTATCAAATTAAAAAACCTAGATATATTACAATTATATAGTAATTTATGTATGTACCAATTAAAACAATTACAAGATATTTTACTGGTGAAAAATAACATCAATCCTTTCCTTAATTAGATTGTATACTTAAGGTGTGTCCTTTTTTTCTAGAGAGTGACCGATATTATATTATTCCAAGTGCTTAAATAGAAGGGGTTAGCTATCTAAAAATCTCTCAGGATGCTGATTATAGTCAAGTCTGCAAGATAGCTGAAGAAAAAAAAATGGAAGAAAGCTCAGGAAAAGTAGGAGGCAGGAAGAGACAAATGAAAGGAAAAAGAGAAGGAAGGAAAGGTGTGGAATGAGGGAAGGGATGCAGGTAAAGAAGATAACTGAAGGAGGGAGGAGCAAGACGCATTGGTAGAAGGTGGTGTTAGCAGCAAACACTGGTATTGGCTGACATGGAATTAAATTATGTATTCGTAATGAATAAGAATATTGATAATGAAACCTCATGTAGATGCTACTTAGTTTCCCCCAAATTGCATTAGGTTTAAAGTAAAGAAACATCACTTCCCTGCCTTTTATCTAAGCTCAAGGTTGATATCTCTTCTTATTAATTTTAGACAGAGAAGATAGCAAGCTCCAAAGACTGTCTCTAATCTAAGGAACAAATGAGCCATTCTTTGTGTGACAGCTGCCACACTCCTCACCATGAAGGTAGCACCTATTTTTATTGGCACAATCGGAAGAAACTGCTCCTCCAACATAGGCACATTTACTTTGATGGCAAAATTATAAAATAAATAACATAAAAGATAAACCCATTCCATTTTTTTGGAACTATTTTGTACATTCAAAGCATTTACATTCCCCTCAGTAACTTTTCCCTTGAACTGTGTGGAGTTGAAGACTGCCATTAGCATGCACAAAACTGATGAAATGACAGCCATGCTGCTTGGGATTCCCCAGTAGAGTGATGTGGGTGAGGGCAGCACATGCTGAATAAGGACAAAGAAGTAAAGGAAGTCAGGGTAAACTCTTCTCACTTCTTAAATTATAGGCAGAAATATGCCTCTTCCTAGATTGGTGATCAGGAGGCTCCATTTTTTTCCTCTTATTTTGAGATTATAATTACATGATTTTCTTTCCCTTTCTTCCACTCAAAAACCCTCCTTGCTCTTTTTTAGATTTGTGAACCCTTTTTTGATTAAATTATTGTTACATGAATATATGTATACTACATATACACACACACATACATATTCTTAATATAACCTGCTCAGTCTGTGTGATGTCACTTGCATGCAGGTTTTTAGGGCTGACGTTTACTATATAAGATTTTCTTGTTCCGTAAAGTGAATGTAAGTCTTCCCTAATGCCTCTGGTTTCCCTGTAATTTTTAAACACGAGTTTTCCTCACTCTAAGACCATGCCTTCATGTTTCCCGAACTATTTACATTTGAAATTTGATTACAGTATTTTTTTTCTACTTTCTGGAGATGTAAATCTTCTGCCACACTCCTGGCCAGTTTTATGTAAGTGCAATTAAAGAAAACAGCACCCAGACTTCCCAGTGTTTGTGGAGAGTGTGCAGTTTGCACCCAGTTAACATCAATTAACAAATGCAGGTGGCCCATTGCATTGATCATATCCCCAGTGCCCCATAGTTTCTCTCTAGAGTTCCCTACCGTTGAGCCATATTACCTCATGTTTCACAGGACTTGAGAACATGGGTTTGATTTTTGTTCACATTGACGATTTCCAGTCAAAGACACAGCCACATTTCCTGAGTGAGCCTTAATTCTCAATTGCAAATTAAAGTAGCAGACTTCAAAGTTGAATAGCTCCCGTAACTTACACGTGCATCTGAACATTACAATGACTCCACATTCACTGGAAATTCTATGCATTGCATCATTTAGCTATGAATATTAAACCGTTAGATTTGCCAAATTTAAATTGTAGAAAAACTAGAATATTGGGTTATATTCCCCATGGATTGCCTGTTTTCTCATTCATTGTAAAAGAAATGCCAAGTTCTTAACCCATTTTATTAACATGCATTAAAATTTAATACCAAGAGCATACACTAAGTAATGAAAAGCACTTGTTAATACATAAGCTTTTTATTTATTCTGCATAAAATACCATTTTATATCTAAAAACAGCTACATATCAGATGTTCCCATATTAAAGAATTCATACTCATTACAATAGCTTTTACATTATAAATAGTAATTTTTATCTGAAATTGTTTTTGCCTTTTATTATAAAAGTAAAATGCTCATCAGAAAGAGTTTTAGTATTTCCATGCTTTCTTATAGTAATTTAACTAGTATTATATATCTTCAATGATCAAATGGTTACAGAGAGAAAATATAAAGGGCATCTTCTTCATTGCCACTTGTTTCTTTCTGCTAGAACCCCCAGGAATGGCTTGGAGATGAGATGCCCCTTGAAAAGCCTCAGGTCCCCAGGGAGTAGTGCTATGTAGACAGGTTTGGATCATTAGGAGAGTAACTTCCTTATTAGAGTAATACATTGATAAGATGATGACCCATTTGTAGGAGGGACCTCATTAGAAGAAAGTCAGTGGGAATGTTCCTCTAACGCCATGGTGCTGAACCTTCTTAGTGCTATGAGCCTTTAACACAGCTCCTGATGTTGTGGTGACACCAACCATAACATTATTTTTGTTAATTAATAATAACTGTATATTACTACTGTTATGAATTCTGATATATATATGTATGTATTTATCTGCATATATATATATATATATATATATGTTTTCCAGGTCTTAGTCAACCTCTGTGAAAGCGTGGTTTAACCTCCAAAGGCGTCACGATTCACAGGTTGAGAACTGCTGCTCTAAAGATAATATATACTCCTTTGTCCCTTCTCAGCTGCCCTCAGTGTCCGATCCCAGCAATGAAAAGCTCTCTGCACCCTTGTCCCAAACAAAGTAACGAAGGAAAGACACTTTGAACATCTATATGATGTCATTCTTCCTTAGGCGGGGCCTGGATTTTGGCAGGTGGCCTGGAACTCTGCTTCTGGACAGAGAATGGGGGTTCTGTTTCTGCAGGGGCAGCTAAAGTGCTTTAGGGTGAGGCCCATGTGCTCTAGGCTGGGATGTAGAAAGGTAGGAGATTACTAATGGGTTCAATATTTAGCCACATTTTTTTGTTCAAACACATAAGAAAATACAGTAATAAATAAAAATTGAATCCCTATTAGTTTTTTTCCTCTTGTTTGTTCTCATATTCACTAAATATTTCACAATAAACATTTAATAATGTGTTACACAGGTCTACTTTCACTTATGGCAAAGATGAAGTGGCTAAATCTGTAGATCCAGTTCAAGTGAGTCCAACACCCTCTTTGTCTTCCCAGGTACCAGGCACGCACATGGTGTACATCTGTACATGCACAAAACACACACACATAACAATAAATAAATCTTGAAATAAATTTAGAAAACTTGGATGATAATGTAAAAGACATGACTGAAAAGGTCATTTTGCCATGGGGGGAAAAATGAGAGAACAGAGATGCCCCCAAAAGGAGAAGTCACCTTCCTTTAAAGTATCTGTTAGATTATGGTCCTGTGCAAATAAATCTGAGAAACAAAGTAAATGATGAGAGAAAAGGTGAAAAAGCTCAAAAGTTTGAGAATTAGATAACAGCAGTGGGTAATTTTCTTGGGACAACAGAGTACAGCATGGGTACAACAATCTCTGAGACAATCTCTGAGAACCCTGCCATGAACCCCACCATGATCACACCAATACCCCAAGAAGCAGAACTGAAGGATATTTCCAGAGGCAGCAGTCTTCAGGTACCCCCACTTGGTTGAAGAAACAATAATTGGCGTTCAGTCCTTGTTGTAAAGACCTAAACAGTAACTAAGAAGCCTTCTGGCTGCTTCTCTGGCAGTCCCCTGGAACTGCATTGGAGCTATGAATGCAAACTAAAGCAGCCAATCCTAATGAACACTATAAGTCAACCATAAATCATACACCAGTCTTGACTGTATTACAGGGATCTGTTCCCTACTCCAGCTTTACTCCCAAGATAAGTTAATCATTGATTGGGGAAGGTAAAATAGGCCAATAAGTGCATACGTAATTTCTCACATTCATCCAAATACAGGCAAACTAAGGTACATAAAGGTGTGGGGGAGGAGGCAAGAGGTGACACTGGGCAGCTGGCACAGAGGTCAAGAGCATTTGTTGTTCCTGCAGAGAACCTGGGTTTGGTTCAGAGCACATAAGCTGCCTATAATCCAATTCTAGGGGATCCAGCGCCCTTTTCCGACTATTGTTGGCATAAGGCACACACAAGGTACACATACATACTAGCAAAATATTCACAGATAAAATAAATATTTAAAAAAGTAAGTGGGGGCAGGGATTGATAATAAAAACTGCCGTTCTTTGACTTGCATATTCCCATCAGATATCTGTTTTAAATTTTCAATTATCCAGATGATTTTTGGAGACTTATCTTCCCCATATAACGGTAATTTAATTTAAAAGAGGTGAAAAAAAATTGAACACTGATCTAATATAATTAGTGTTCTTACTAACAAGAGAGATAATGCTTTCTCTCCCTCCTCCCTCTCTCTTTCCCTGCACACATGTACACTGTAAGGAAGCATACAAGTAGCATAGTGTGCCCTCTCTGTAAATTAAGTCAGCAGGCAGGCAGGCAGAGTGACCTTTATTTTCCCAGCCCTAGAACTGAGACTAATAAAGTTTTCTGTTCAAGCCACTCAATCGGATGCTTTGTTATTATGTCAGAGTAATACAGAATCACTTCCACAAATAACCCAGTTGCACTTCTGGTGCACACGTTGGTACTGCCTTGCTATTTACTTACTGTTCACAGGGGTTCAGAGCTACAGAGGTCTTGTGTAACATCCTCTTCTCGGGGGTGACGCCCCTCAAGTTCCAGATGCTTCTGCCTAGCCAGTTTCTGATAACAACTCCCACATTTTTGCTTGACTGGCACACTTTCCCTGAGTTAGTTTTCATAGAATTGTCATCAGGAAGAAAGCTGGAAATATTTGAGAGTCACACAATTTGTTTCCCTCCCATTGAAGGTTGTAGCTCAGAAGCATTTACTTGTGACATTTAAAAGCAATTATTTTATATATGTTGATTGACATTCAAGTTGGTTACCATGAGAGTACAAAATCTCTTATGATGAGACAAAGAACCTTTCTATTTTTTCAAACAAGGAATATTAATTTTAAAGAAAAAATTAGATGAATGAGAATCCTACGGTGAGAATAATGTCCCCAGCAAACACCAAATACTGACATCAAGAAAGTGAGAAGTGGCAGAGTCATTGATCTAGAGCTTGGATTTAACAGCATTTGCAGGTTCTTTCTCAACAGTTCAACGAGCCAACGAAAGGGCAGTAAAACAAAGAACCCAGGAATATCGTCAAAGAAATAAAAAATTCAGGTTAAAATGCTTGAAGACCTTTCTCCCAGACGATTACCCCATCATTATATGTTTAAGACTTAGAATTTTTAAAATGCTGCCCATAGTATATATAGAAAGAAAAGAAGAAAACCAAATATTTATCAATAAAAATAAGGATCATGTGCAGATAAAATATACTCATGGATAAAAATTATGGAATCATCACATAAAAGTAATACCATATTCATGAAAGCAAATGAGCTGATGTATGGGAAACATGCTGAACAAAAGAAGCCAGACACAAAAGAATACATAATGAATACTAACATTTATGTGAAGTTCAGACACAGATGATCTTGATATATGGTGACAGAAATCAGAGCAGTTGTTATTGTTGACATGAGCTTGTTTCTCAGAAGGGACATGAGAAAGGACCTCAGTTGATGGTTTTACCTTCATTAAGTAGAAACTATCCAATAAAGTCCACAGTCCTAAATATTCATTAAGCACTGTACCTGTGAAATGTTTATATTCTTCTATATTCACATTAAAATTCCTCTTTATTATACTGTGTTAGTTTCATAAAACCATAAATATTACTCTTAAAGAAATTATCATAGTATATTAAAAGACTTGTATGCAGAAACTTACAATATCCACATTATAGAACACTAGTATCTAATTATAAATAAACGATTGATCTACAGTTATGAACAGAAGATTGACTTCACTAAGGTAGACGTAGTTGAAATTGGGGAATAATATAGCTTTTCCAGAAAAGGTGAACTGTGAATCAGAACTTTTCAGTTTAAAAATTAACATTGACTCTCTATAATTGGTTAGAAATGTAAGGAAAATAGACCAAAGTCTTATTTGTTTGGACCAAAATCAGTAGTGCTAAATTAGGTTGGACCAAAATACAGGTTTCCTGTGATTTCAATGGGAGAGTGGTTGAAGAACACCTAGTAATATTCATGTATGTGGATGCCCAAATCCTTATATAATACTGGATGGTATTTGTTTAGTGTTTGGGCACATCTTCCTGTGTGTTTTAAATAATCTCTAAATCATATATGCTACGCCAAACACCACAAACATCATGCAAATATTTTACAATATTATTTATGTAATTATGACATGAAAAAGGCATGTGCATGTTCAGATATACAGATTTTTTTTTCTTTAAAACAGTTTTGGTCTGCCATTTGATGAATCCACAGATATGGCAAACACAGATATGTATGGCTGAATGAAGTAAGGCTAGAGTTTTAATAAATTCAGAGAATGGAGGAAAGAATTTGTATTTCTGTAGACTCGGGGAAGCCATTTAACATTTATGAGCAGAAAAAAGTTATGATCAAAATTATGCTCCAGAAAAATAAATCCATTGACCTCAAGATTATTGAAAGGAGAAGAGAATTGATGTAGCAAGAAAACATAAATGGGTGTTATGAAAATGTAATTCACTTCCATTTAACAAACAGTTATTAAAGGTCTACTGACTGGCTCTAGCACAAATTAGTGAGCACATGCATCTGGTCACTGCAGTGGGGGGCTGATAAGTGGCACGCATGACAGTTTTATTAAAGAATGATTTGAAAGATTATTTATTGGGTAGTACTAATAAAATTTTATAGCAGTATATGAATTAAGAATATGTATAGTTACCATACAAAGCAATCTCTGCAAATGCAAAGCAGTTTGTCATCTTTTTTACATAGTAAAACGATGATGCCTACATATTGCTGATGTTAGCTCATCATCCTCATAATGCGATTGCACCAAGGATCTTTCTTTCAGCATTTATTGCATGCGCCTGAAAAAAATAAGCATTATGTGTCTTCAGAGTATACCACATGATGTTTTGATACAAGGGTGCATTGTGTATTGAATTGTATTATTAAGCTAATTAATATCTACAGCCTCACAACTGCACCTTTTCTCTGTGTATGATAAAAAATACTTCAAAGCTACCTTCCTACTTTCATAGGGAGTGACAAGTTAGGTGTGTGGCCTTGTTGGAGGAAGTGTGCCATGTTGGGGATGGACTTTGAGATCTCCTGTGCTCAAGTTCCTCCCAATGTAAAATCCAGTCCCCTTGTGCTGCCTTCAGCACACTCTTGCCTTTCACACTCTTGGCTCCTCAGCACTATGTCTGTCTTTATGTTGCCATGCCGCCCACCATGATGATAAAGGACTAAAACCTCTAAAACCGTAAGCCAGGTCCAATTAAATTTTGCCTTGGTCATGGTGTCTCTACACAGAAATAAAATCCTAACTAAGACATCATGTGAGTCCATATATAACACCTGTACAAAGTGACTGAACATGTAGATATTTGATCAACTCATCCAGGTATTGAACTATATTCTTAAATGTAAAGTTTTCACCACATTTTAAAACTGGTGTTGGAAAAGACGTGACCAACAGAAATAGATATGATGAGAGTACTTCTGAAATCATGAGCCCAGGTATAAGTCAAATCATGATGCTTTTGACAAAAATGAAAAAGCAAGGAACAGAATATTTCATCTGAGGCTACCTACCTGCAATTCAATTTGAAATTCTTGTTTGGAGGTTCTTTGCTACTTGAATTAAGCAGGAGTATATTTAAGAATGGAACAGTGTGCCCCAGACTCTAAGTAAAACATGTAATAAAAAGCAGCCATCAGAATGAAGTTCCAGGAAGGGAGCAACAGAGGTCTGGCTCAGGGCACCTCATCCTGGGCTGGCTCAGCATGGACCTCTTTTTATTCATCACCTCCTACTCATTTCCTGACTTAATTTGCCTTCAGACCTCCAGCTTCATATCCCATTCCCAATACTGCACTTACATCCCTGTACCTGACAGCCAATTTAACATGCCTGGCCTCCAAGACCTTGTCTCAGTATTATACTCCCCTTTGGAGTATCTGATCCAGGCTGTCTATGGGGAACTTGGACAGGTAGTATCTGTCTTATACATTTTAAGAAGAAGAAAGTAGAGTGTCTGAGAATACCTTCATAGGCAGACCATATTTATTTCGAGACAGCACTTTATTAGGGCTATAAACACTGCAATTAATCATGTTCTACTTTTTGTGGTATGCAAATGCACACGTCCTGAAAGGGAGATTACTTAGAACACACACTATGAATCACAGTATTCCTGTGACATGCTTCAAAATGCAGAAGGGAGGGGAAGTGTTTTCAAAATAGTATGCATTCAGTTTGTTAACATGTAATGATTCCACTGTGTCTCAGCATTGCTCCGGGATCTTGTGAGGAATGCTACAGAACAAAAAGGATCTGAAATTTGAATTTCTTATTGGCCTCTACTCTCATGTGATCATTTAGTAACAGTAACTGGCTGTCATTCGATTAACTTATATAAATACTATTAAATAATTATAAAATTTACATCTTTGAAATGTTATTTTGATTTTTATGAGCTTGTGATAAAATCTGTAGAAACAAATGAAATTTTATTGACTTTTCTGATGTGAAAGCAGCACTCTGTGGTTCTCAGATATCTCTTTTAAGTAATAAAAATAACATAAACAATCCTAAGCATATTACACAATAAAAATTATTTGAATATTACTTAGATACTACTATGGTTAGTCTTAATAGTCAGCTTGACACAGCCTAAAATTACCTTGCAAAAGAGTCTTAATGAGGGATTATTATCAGATTGACCTATAGGCATGTCTGTGAATAACTATCTTCATTGTTAATTGGTTTAAGGACACCTAGCACAAAGTGAGTGCACCATTTAATGGCTTGGTACTGGTGAAAGCAAGCTGAGTAAAAAGCAAATGAGAAAGCAAGCAAGGATCCATCCATTTATTCTCTGTACTCTTGACTGTATGTGAAGCTCTACATCCTGCCAAACATGCTCATCCTTGTCCTTTTCTAGATGCTTTCTATCAGGGTATTTTATGGTAGTAACAGAAAAAACAAACAAAAAAATAAGAACTGGTTTAGTACTTCTCTATATGTTGTTGCTTTCTTCATAGGAAATCTCATTTCTCTATACATCATATAGAACTTTCTGCTCGTTCTTTTGACCTCCATAACCAAGGTGACAGTACATTGATCCTTGAAGTGTCCTTCTAATATTTGGTGACAAGATGGGTAGTTCTCAAAGTTGATCTTATCTGATTGTTAATTCTGGTGGCCCTACTTCACCTCTGAATTGTATAGCACCAGAGAGCCAACATGTGTATAACTTGTTGTCTTCCTAGGTGATATTCATACTGTTTATTAAGAGACCATGCTTTGAGAATTACTAAACCGGTATAAAAACATATAAATGTACTGTCTTCTTTCTGCTCTATTAACATTAATCATTCAGTTGAATGGCATGCATTTGTAGATGTGTTCAATTGCTTGTTTTTTATTAAAGTAAATAATTTGTAATCCCCTTACTAAATTTTTGCCTGAAATAAGTCTTATTTCTCCAGACACCTATTCTGTGCCTACATGTATGTGTTTAGCCACTAACATGTAGTTAAAAGTAATGTCTTAAACTTAAACCAATCTAAGTTTTTATTTATTTAGTTTTCTTTTATATAATACATCCCAACTGCAGCCTCCTCTCCTTCCCTTCCTCTCAGTTGCCTTCCTACTTTCCCTCTCCTTCAGATCCACTGCTCCTCTATTTCCCTTCAGAAAAGAACAGGTCTCCCAATGATATCAACCAAGCTTGACATAACAAGATTCAATACAACTAGGTATATACCTTCATATCAAGGCTATTTATGCAAACCCTTTCAATTCTACCTAACAAAATCTAAAAGTAGGCTCTAAATTATCAGGCATTTTACAGGAAATATAGTTGTGTCAGGGAGGACCTAAAAATTACATAACACCATATCCAGTAACAAACAGCAAATAAAGCAAACAGTAAAACAAATTTAAGATATGTATTCTATAAACAATAAACACAGGTCTTACAATTAAGGAAAATATAATATGTCATAATAAGAATGTTTTAACTGAATCCAACTTAGAGTAGATGTAAGCACTAAAATTGATAGACAGGACTATAAGGTATTAATTGTAATTACATTTATGTGTTCAAAAGTTAAGTGGAAACAGAAAATATTTTTAAAATGCATTAAAACTACTAGATCCTTTGAATGTAACAAAAAATTATACATGGTATGTGAATAATTAACTTTAGGAGACTATCACTTTATCATTGTTGTGACAAAATTACTGACCAAAAGCTACCTAAGAGAGGGAGAATAAATTTGAGGTTACAGTTTTAGGAAATACAGAATATTCTGGATAGAAAGGCATGTGAACAGGAATCAGAAACATAAGGAAACTGGTCACATTGTGTCTGTATCAGGAAGCAAAGAGAAAAATAGTGGTGCTCTACTCACTTCCTTCCTTCTTTGTATCCAGTCCAGGACCCTAGTCCATGAAATATTGTTGCCACTAAGGGCAGACTTTCTCAAATCAATAAACCCTTCCTGAAAATACCCTCATAGATTCACTCAAAGGTGAGTTTCTGGGATGATTCTAAAACAAGTCAATTTGAAAATGAAGATTATCTGTTACAAAGACCTACCAGTAAAAACATAAAGCCTAAAAAACACAGGCTTAAAAAAAAAAAAAAAACACAGGCTTAAAAAATTAACAAATGGAGACTGGGCTATGGGACAATTTCACAGGCCAAATGTACTTATAATAATGCTTGGCTGAAAGCCAGGAAAGAACAGAAATTGTATATAAATAATGAAGTTGTGAGAATCTTAACTGCAGGTTTCCCACCCCTGACACATGTGCCCTACTGTGGCATTTAAATGAGAAATGTACCCCATAGGCTTACGGATTTGAACACTTCATCATTTGATGGCACTCTCTAGGAAGCAACAGAGGGTTAAGGATGTAGAGCCTCATTGGAGGAAGTATGTTAGTGGGGGTAGACTTTGAGAATTTATAGATTTCCCAAGATTCACTTCTCTGTTTCCTAGGTGTATAGGGAAGTGTCATCTCTCGGCTTCCAGCTCAGGCCTCCTGTCACTGAAGACAACACATCTGGAACCATAAGCATAAATAAACTTTCTTTTAGAAGCTGACTTGGTCAAGCATGGTAGTTCATTAAAGCTACAAAAAGTAAATAATAAAACCACCACGTTTTGGTTATCTGGAGAACACCAATACAAAGAGAAGGACAGCCCCTTGCTTTTAAGCAAACTCTTCTTCTTTGGTCTCCAAATATGGGTATCACACGGGGAAAATAAAAGAAAATAAAGCACTGTGAAAGATCACAAACTAAAACTAAATATTTCTAGACTAGCTGTTTCTCTCTTTTGCTGGGATTCAACAAAGACCATTTTGTCTCTGTTGTTAGGAAGATAAGATTCTATTAATAAAATTAAGAATTAATGCTGAAGACTATGTCATGAATTAGCCACTAGATAGAGCATGTTTAAATTGCAAATTACTTTAAAAGTCATTAACCACTCCTAACTTAATAAAGTAAAATCTTCACACTATTAAAGAGATTAACAGATGTTGTTTTTAATGTTTAATGAAAAATATTTATCTGTTGCAGTAATGTAATACCATCTTTTTGACCTTTTTTGGTTTTACTCTCTCTCTTTAGGTGCGTATGTTATATTTCTTTAAAGGGCTGGTTTGTGTTTTGTTTTGTTTTACAAGATCGCTGATATATTTTTCCCAATACCAGTTTCAATCTTTAACAAATGGCATTTTGAAGTATTTCTCCATGGGGCATCTTCTTGGAGCATGCAGAGGCATGAGGAAATCCATAGGAGTAATACAGAGAAAAGGACATTTATTCTACCATATCTAGCATGGCAATATGAAGACTTGTAACCATTAAAAAGAAGTTTTTAATTTATGCAGCTTGAAGCTATGAATGAAACAAAGTGGCAACTGCCCTTTTTTGTTTATTTAAAGAGGGTTATTTTTGAGCCATAAGCAATATTTCCATAAACAATGAGTAAGACTTCTATGGGAAAAATAGTATAGCTTCAATATTTTGGAAAACAACCATCTTTATAGCTAGGAAGGAAACATTCAATTTAAACTGCTGCAATTTAGAAAATACTTTTCAAGATTTTTTTATGGTTAGTTTACTTTCTTTCAAGAAGAATAATGTGGAAAACAAGTGGCAAATGGAAAAATATGGAAAACTTTCCTTGACTTATGTGACTATAGAGGAGAGAGATTTTAACATGAAGAAGAAAGACGATAAAAATTGAGGAAGAGGTACAAGAACTGTGGGGTGGGGGGAGAGGAAGAGGGAGAGGGAGAGAGGAGGAGGGAGAAGAAGAGGAGGAGGCAGGAAGATAAAAAGTCTGGGGATGGATGGGAAGAAGAGAGGGAGGAGGAGAAGGAGGGGGGAGAATGTGGTGATGACTCCCTGAAGGAGAGACACCCTGATGTCTATCCGCGGAGACCTTAAGCATTGAGTACGGGCCAGTTCAGTCCTGCATTGTTGCTTCCTCAGTTTTTTTTTTTCCAAGCCTAATGTATCCAGCTTTATTAAAGATACTTTCCCTAAACAATCATGGTTATTTCAGGCAGGACATGGGCAGACAATCATTAACAGTATACAAGAATTTCCAAACTCCCTTCTTGTATAGACTACCAAAATCAGAAAGCCACTATAAAACCCACTGAAATCTTCATTCAAATCCTTCGAAAAAGGGGAAGTAGCTTAGAGTGAGAGTTGACTTTTCACATTAAGGATGTTGTTTAATAACTTTTCACAAGCTGACCCTGACTTTCAGGAAAGGAAATGAAAATGGCATTATCATCAATCTGAAGATCCACAATTTTTTTATAAAAGGAACCACCACTCTTCCGAGGACATTCAATGATGTCACTGCAAAGTCCAGGTCGCCCAATAGATCAGTAAACCAATTTGGGGGGTCAGTTTCCAACAGGTCACTGGTTTTAAGGGAGTTAAGTCAATGCTGACGGTACAGGGGGAGGGTACAAAAATGAATTTAGTTTTCCCATACCAAAAGGCATTTTGTGCCATGGCGACCACATATGTCAATTCCGCGACATCCCTTCTGGGAGCCAACAGAATCTTTCAAAATTATCAGAGAAAAAATGTTTTCCATCATCAATCCAGCTTGGGAGACATTTTGTTAGTGACACGTATGTTCTTTCCCCCAAACAATGAAGTGTTCTGTGTGCTAACACCATAGCTTAAAAAAAAAAAAAAA
>CM053754.1:37115577-37180187 GCA_028658305.1 Pachyuromys duprasi
TGGCGTCTCCATTTTCCGCAGGATTATTTGCATCCTTGCCAGCGTCAGCCTTCCCTTTCTTCCCCTTGGGTACTTTCTCTCCCTTCTTAGCCTTTTTAGGCTTTGGAGGAGCAGGTTTAGCAGATAACCTTGCAGATCTTCTCTGTGGCTCGTCCTTCACCTTGGCTTTATCTCCTTTAGCATCCCTTTGGCCTTTCTTTTGGGCATGGCGGCGGTGGGGGACTGCGGCGGGGTGGCGGGTGGGGTGGGGTGGGGGGGTGGATGGTGGGGGCGGGGAAGAGTAGGCGCCTGGGCTTGCTCTGTCCGGGGGGGTTGCTCTTGCTGCTTCTTCGCACTGCTCTGCTTCCTCAGTTTTGTGCAATACAAAAAGTTCTCCCTCATTCCACCTCTGAATCTTATTACTAGCTTCCGGGAGTCCAGACAAAAATAACAATAACGAAACAATTGGAGGATAGTGAAAAGAATAAGAGAATGAGGATATAGAGGAAGAGAGAGGAGAGAGGAAGTAAGAGAGAGGTAGGGGTGAGAAGAATGAGACTCTCTCCAAATCCAATTTAGCCTCCTTGGGATATCCATTCCTACACAACAAACACCCCCCACCCCCAAGAAAACAACAAAAAGACCAAAACCAAACCAACCAAACAAACAAAGTTTCCTTCTTGACGACTGAAACACTAAATATTCATTTGCTTTTCCCCTTGTACAGTGATAAAGTGCCTATGCTTAACCTTGAGCATAGATGAAAAGATCATGACTTTCTGAGGAGTTGCAAAGATGACCTAGATTTAATCTAGGTACTAAAAGATGGTATGAGTTATAAAGCTATTATAGCTAAAATTAGTATGAATGTTAATTTGGTTCAACAAATACTGAAAGAATATGGCTCCTCTTGAAGGCTTGAAGGCCAAGCACTATTCCCAGTCTCAGTGTGGAAACATAAAGATAACAGACCCTGATTCAAGGAAGCTTGATGTTTAGCAAAGAGTGAAAAAGCTAGGCACACGGCTTTAATTCCAGCCCGAGGGGGCCAGAGCCAGGTGGATTTCTCTGAGTTCAAGGACTGCCTGTGTAGTGAGTTCCAGGACACTCAGGCCTGCATAGAAATAGACAATATCAGCTCCCCCCCCCCAAATAATGAATAAAGATATAAAAAAAAACAAGTAAAACTCTATAGAATGATAAAATTTTCAACATTATTATATCAATGTAACTGGCATCAAGATAAAAGAAAGTGACACTATAGTAACAGAACCTCTGATGCCGCTTAGTTTAATCTGTCACCTCTCACCCCTGAAAATTATTCTTAATTTCCACCATTGTATCACTCACTGTCTATTCATTTTTCTTTGCTTGTAACTTAATACAAATGAAATAATATATTAGAATCATCTATGTTTGACTGCACTGAATCTGCTCTTTGTACCATAGAAAGGCAGTTTGTTCTTTTGATTGTTGATCGTAATTCAATTCATGAAATTGTATGGATGATCTATTTTTCATGTACATTTGAGTTTTTCATTTGTTTTCATCTTAATTTTCCAAGCAAATGGATTAAAACCAATTCAATCTCAAAATGACTAAACAGATGTAGTCACCTGCTGAATATAAATACAAGTGCCTACAAACGAAATTCAACTATGAGCACTAATCAGCAATTTTCCTTAATAGAGATGAGTATCAAGTCCAACATGAGGACCTCTGCTGTAGGTATCACTTCTGTGTCATAGTATTTGTTCCAATCCACATTACACCCCGACCTGTGTTGACATCTCTGTTGTTATGTTTTACTGTCTCTGATTAGAAGAGTCCCTAGGTTCATGATACATATTATACTCTGCTAAAAGGGTGATGTTTTATGTTTAAGTTTTGCTCATGGTGGAAAACATTGTGCATTTCTTCTTCAAACTAGCACTGAAATAATGTGTGCATATAACACATCCTGTATATATTCAACATATATGTCAACACATAAATTCTTTGCATGTATTTAATTTTATAACTCCAAGGTAACTCTAATTGTTGAAGGTTCTTCTTGCTCTCTATTATGGAAGAAGTGTTATCCTCCTCCCAAGGAATCTCAGTTTTGAGCAAACTTTTATAAGCTTTTATGCCTGCTGTGCTGAATGCATTTTTTTATTTTCTCAGGAATCATACAAAGATTCTCTCTCCATTTTCCTCTAAAGAATCATCCATCCACAGTTCTGCAACCCTCACCGAGTCTTCACTATTGGTTCCTGTCTGGGGAGAGCAGTTCTTCTAAAGATCCTGTGCAGTGAGCCCACACTTTTTCCAGTCTTCCCAGATTGCTTCCTCCAAACCTTGATATCTGCTGTGTACACTGATCAGAGGACAAAAAGAAAGGACCCAACCAGGAAAAGGCACAAGTGGAACTTCCACATCAGAGTGCATACACTCTGAGAGGGACCAGAGACTGCTGAGCAAGCTGCTCCACGGAAACTCCAAATGCTGCCCACCCCTGAAGCTTAAGAATGTAAAATGTGGGAGGCAGAGTAAGGAACCATTTCTCTTTACTCAGTGTTCCTATTGCACAGCTGTGAATTTCAGGAAAGCTCTGAAGTTCATTTCACAGCCTCCATCCTCAGCAGCTGATTTCAGCTTTCAGGCGATCACTCAGCAAATCACAGGACTATGACAAAGAGATGTGCAAATCACTTGGGTGGGACTTGCTGGTGGTTTGCAGATTTAATAACACTAACACTACCTCTATGAAGGTTAAATATAAAACAGACTTCTCAAGAAGCATGCTCTTGTAAAAATATAGTAAGACTTTTTTTTTTAAAGTTTGTGAGGTTATAACATAATTACAACATTTCTCCTCTCCCTTTTCTTCCTTCAAACCCTGCTATGTACTTTCTTGTATATGTTCATGGCCTCTTCTTACATTAATTTTCATTGCATCATATGTGCTATGTGGATGTGTGTGTGACATACAAACATATATACATATATATTAGATTCCTAAACATAATCTGCTCAGTGCATATAATATTTCTTGTATGTATATTTTCAGGACTGACCATTTTTCACTGGACAATCAATTGGTATGCTCTTTCCCAGGGAAGACTACCTCTCCAGCTGATAACTTTCCTCAAATTTCTAATGGAAATTTGATGCAATGCTGTTTATTACAGAGTACTTCTTTCCCTGAATGAAATACCTCATTGTGATAGTTTCATTGTTATTATTGAATAATAGAAGAAATGTTTAAATTTTAAAAAATAAGCCCAAGTTATTATTGTATTGTATTATATAGATAATAACAACTTAATACCCGTTACTGAGCCAATTACCTTATCTCCACTATGTTTACTGGGTACTAAGCGTACAGCCTTCGTCAGATCTTGGGAGTACAGAGGTAAAGAAGCCATCCAGCCTGTGTTTCAAGGAATTTACATGATGACTCAGTAGGCAGTAAAAAAAGAAAACAAAAAAATATCATAGTGAAATGTATTTCATAATAAAACTACCCTATGGGAAGCCAGAAGGGACACTTGAAAAAATATAGTTTGTTGAGCAATGTTTTTGAAGCAGTCTCACTGTGTAGTAAATGCTAGTCTTGAATTTACAATTCTGCTGACTCAGCCTCCTAACTGCTGGAATTACTATGGTGTATCACAATAACTTGCTTTTTGCTTTAAATAATATGTTTATGTTCACAAATATGTGAGGGTGATGGAATTTGAAGGATGTGAAAATAGGGGGAGTCAGTCCCCAGCTAACTGATTCTTCTTCATTAATCCTCAGAGTTATGTTAAGCATTGTCACAGAAGACTCAGGGTTATGGTTCTGATTTCAAGCTCAATTTTCAGTAAAAAGGAAAATATCCACTACCCCATTCAATACAACAAGGATAATAAATTAAAATTATTTATCCTTAATGCCATAAAATTACTGACAAAATATTTCACAATTATAAACAATCTTCTGTAGCATGTTATTATTTGTTCATAACCAAGCACCATGGCTGTATTCATTTACCTGTAAGACAACCAGGGGAGCACAGTGAAGTATTCTAATATGACCAAGTGAGTACCAGCAAAACTGGTTTGTGTTACTTGCATTCTTCACTTTTGTGTTACTTTTGTACATGCTCTATTCTCAATAGCATAGCTACTGTGATGAAAAGGACAATGTGTTCTTCATCTAAAACAGTGAATAGGACTTTTCTTTTTTAAACTCTCTCAATGGTTTTTAAACCAGATCAATTCAATGCTGAATAGAAGACTTGCTGTCACATATAGGTCAGAGTATGTTTCTAAGCACAATTATCTTGAAAGGATACCCAGAAAAAGTCACATAAAATGTTTATTTGTCAGGGTTCTCCAAATGAACAGAACTGATAGAAATGTATACTTAGATTTGCTTGGTTTATAGAATGTGATCCAGGTAGTATGGAGTGTCAGTCTGTTAAGTGAAAAGAAACTTTCCAAGCACTTCCATAAACAATCCTTGATGAAATAAGCTGAGAAGAATACATCCACATATCTCTAAATAACAAATGCTTGTTTGAGTCTTTTCATGACATTGCTACTTGCTGATAACCAGGTTAGGTAGGATTAGAGTAGTGATTAAAACTGAAGATGAAAAAATGACAGGCTATGACACGTCAAGTTTAAAGGAAGAGTACTTTCAAAGATCATGCAAATAGCCAGGTTTAACGTGCAGGTGATATCAGGCACATGAAAAAGAAACCCACACATCCTCAGTCCTGTCAGCAGTGTCTGAATAGTTATGCAGAATACTGTAAAGTTGGGCCAACCATCTGTGTGCTGAGAAGATCCTGTCAGGGAGGGCTAATGAGGTGATCAGTGATACTTAAAAACCATAGTGAAACTAACTTAGATGAGGCTGTAATTCTCATTTTCATCATAGAGTTTATTTTCTTCTGTCAAAGATGTGGTAATACTGAATAGACCTTAAATGATTGAAGGCTCCATAACAGTTTCTCTCTCCATATCTCATTAATTACTCAACATGATAATGATGACCATAAATGAAAACAGAAAAAATAGGCTGAAATGAAGAACCATAAAACTTGCTTTTTGATGACATAAATATGGGCAAAGCATAATATTTTAGATGACTTAGTACTTGACATCTAAGGAAAAAAATACTACATACATTCCATTCCATGGCTTAAATATGGACAAGTTAATGACAATTTTGCAAAAGAATTATCTTTTTTTTTCCTAAGACCAATTCAATTTTTCTAACTTTTCAATAATGAAATGTAGTATATCCTATACTTAGAATTGCTGTGGATACATTGCGCATTGGGAAAAGGTAAAATAAAGTGTGAAATAATATAGGTGATCTTTCTTCCTTCCTTCACTGTTTTCTTTTTCTTTTTGCTTCTTTCATATTTTAATGTGAAAGAGTTTTAATATTAGCATTGCTACAGGATTCTAATTCCCAAAATGGATTATGTATAATGATCTTTGAAGTTATTTAAATGCAGATTTGATGCTACAAATTTGCTGCACTAAAACAGAACATCAATGTAAAGGTGCCTGAAACCTATATTTGTAATATTTCTCATGGAGATTATAATGTGTGACTGGAATCAACAACCATAATTATATCAGACATTAATTTTAAATTTGGGGCTATATTGCTACTATGTAAACAGACCCATTCCTAGAGGAATGGGGTTTTATCTAGACCATATAAGAGAAGAAAATAAGCTAAACACTAGCATGCATTAATCCATCTCTCTTTTTTTATGTTTGTATATGTAATATGACCAGCTGCTTCAAAAACTCCTACTGCCTTGACTTCCCCATGATGGATTATACATTAACCCTGAGATTTCATCTACACCCATCAGAATGGCTAAGACCAAAAACTCAAGTGACAACACATGCTGGAAAGGATGTGGAGAAAGGGGAACCCTCCTCCATTGCTGGTGGGAATGTAAACTTGTACAACCACTTTGGAAATCAATTTGGAACTTTCTCAGAAAATTGGAAATAGTGCTACCTCAAGATCCAGCTATACCACTTCTAGGCATATATCCAAAAGATGCTCAAGTACACAACAAGGACATTTGCTCAACCATGTTCATAGCAGCTTTATTCACAATAGCCAGAACCTGGAAACAACCCAGATGCCCCTCAGTTGAGAAATGGATACAGAAATTGTGGTATATTTACACAATGGAATACTACTCAGCAATTAAAAACAAGGAAATCATGAATTTTGCAGGCAAATGGTGGGCTCTAGAAATGATCATCCTGAGTGAGGCATCCCAGAAGCAGAAAGGCACACATGGTATATACTCTCTTATAAGTGGATATTAGATGGAATGTAGACTAATCATACTAAAATCTGTATACCTAAAGAAGCTAAGCAAGAAGGAGAGACCTGGGTAAGATGTTCAGTCTTCATTCAGAAAGGCAAATGGGATAGACATTGGAAGAAGGGGAAAGTAATGAACAAGACAGCAGCCTACCACAGTGGCCTCTGAAAGACTCCACCCAGCAGGGTATTAAAGTGGATGCTAAGACTCATTGGCAGACTGCATGGCAGAGTGCAGGGGATGTTTTTGGTTTTGTTGTTGTTGTTGTTTTGTTTTGTTTTTTTCAGATTTTCCCAGATTTTATTCTTTTTTAAAAAAAATTATTAATTACAGGTTATTCACTTTGTATCCCAGCTGTAGCCCCCTCCCAGGACCCCTCCTAGTCCTACTCTCCCTCCCTCTTCTTCTCCTGTGCTCCTCCCCAAGTCCACTGATAAGGGAGTTCTTCTTCCCCTTCCTTCTGACCATAGTCTATCAGGTCTCATCAGGACTGGCTTCTTTGTCTTCTTCTGTGGACTGGTAAGGGTGCTCCCCCAGTCAGGTGGAGGTGATCCAAGACCCAGCCCATGAGTTCATGTCAGATATGGTCCCTGGTCCTATTATTGGGGAACCCTCTTGGACACTGAGATGCCTTGGGCTACTTCTGTTCAGAGTTTCTAAGCGATCTCCATGATGGTGAGTGCAGGGAATCTTATGAAAGAAGGGGGAGATAGAAAGACCTGGAAGGGTCTGGAGTGCAACAAGGAGAGCAACAGAACCAAAGAATCTTGGTCTAGGGGTCTTTTCTGAGACTGATACTCCAACCAAGGACCATTCTTGGAGATAACCTGGACCCCCTGTACATATGTAGCCCATGGAAGTTCAGTATCCAAGTGGGTTCCATAGTAATGGGAACAGGGACTGTCTCTGACATGAAGTGATTGTCTTGCTCTTTGATCACCTACCCCTGAGGGGGAAGCAGCCTGATCAGGCCACAGTGGAAGACAATGCAACCAGACCTAATGAGATCTGATAGGATAAGGTCAGATGGAAGGGAAGGAGGTCCTCCACTATCAGTGGACTGGGGAAGGGGCTTGGGAGGAAATGAGGGAAGGAGGGAGGAGAGGATTGGAAGGGAATGAGAGTGGGTCTATAGCTGGGATAGAAAGTGTATAAACTGCAATACATAAAAAATTATATTTTAAAAAATGTGAGCCAAAAAAAACCCTGTTTCTCATAAAGTTATTTTTGTCAGAATATTTTTATCCCAACAATAAGAAAGTAGCTAAGACCAAAATTCTGGTACCAAGAAGTAGTCTATTGCTGTAATAAACCTAGTGGTGTGGTTCTTAGGTCATGGAAAATGTTTTCTGGCTAGAATGTGAAAGAATCTGGCATAAATATCTTGAGCTAGAAAAAGGTCTAACATGGTAGAAACTGAGTGCAATGGATCATTATGGTAGGCCCTTAGGAGACAGTAGTGCTGAAAATGCAGGTAGTGGAAACCTGGCCCTTGAGATTTCAGAGAGGAACCAGGGTTCTACCAGCGACTGAGCCATTTATGTGATATGTTATTCAAAAAATTTGCTTCATTTGTCATGTGTCCTTAGAACATGAGTGAAGCTGAGTTAAAAATTAATGGATTATATTTTTTCCAGAGGAAATTTCAAGACAGGAAAGCAAACAAACAAACAAACAAACAAAAACTGCTGAGAAGCACTTGTAATTGCTTTCTTCAGTGGATAATTACCACTGAAAAGAAACCTCCTATGTCTGAACAATAGGAAAGGTGTCCTGAAGGCAAAAGTAATATCCCTAGGAGGCTCTATCTTGTGAAAATCTAGTCATTTAAGTGAGGAAAGCCTTAACTAAGGCATTCCTTACTCCTCGAAAACAACTGTCTAGTAAAGTGTTTCCTCAGGGTTACTATGCAAAAGCTGATACCACAGTCCAAGAGAGCCAGACTGCATATTGACATGGTTGTGGGACTTCAGAGCATCATCTCTGTGGTACTTGTTTTGCAGACATGGAAGACTGGGGGGCGTGATAAAGTCTTGGCTTCAGAGAGCAGCTGAACCTAAGCAATGTGTGTCACGGTCAAAGATCCTGCAGGCTATGCGGTCAGAGTTCCAGGGATCCTACTGTGTGATGTTATAAAAAAGACCAGGTTACACGGGGACCCTAGGTACAGGAGATGTCAGAGCCATGTGACATGCAGCAAAAAGAGTTGCAGATACGGAATCAAGCTGCCCCAGGAGAGAATCTATGTGTGTTGAGGGAAGTAGATTTTGTAGTGTGAGGCTACTGTAAGCCTTTTGGAGTTCAGCTGATTTACAGTTGGTATCCCATGTGAGGGACATAAAGATGCAGGAATTGATGATTACCCTGATGGACTTTGGTTTTTCTTTGGTGCGATTGTTTCTTGCTACTCCCCAGTAACAAAAGGAATATTTATTCTGTTCCTTTCTAAGTTGTGCTGCTTTTACAGAAATTCTCAGTTAAGAATTGTTGGGCTTTTAAAATATTAGGATTCTTAAACAGCATGGAGGCTTCTAAAGTAAAGTAGGGCACTTTACATTATAACATGGTCATTTGCCTATAGGGACACAGGATAGAAGGTTATGGATTAAAGGTGATGTGTTTGTGTGCCAAATACACAAGGAATGGAGTTGTAATGGTGCGTGTTACTTATCATTCTGACATAATCTAGAATTACCCAGGAGATGGGTCTACCGTCATAACTGGGTGATTGTATTGATTATGTTAATTGCTGTGGAAAGTCTCTGAGGGTGGAACTATCCCGTGTTCGGGGATTCTTAAGTGTAAGAAATGGAGAAACTGAACTTAGCACTACCATGCACTTCTCTTTCTGCTCCTTCCTGATTGTGGATTTGATGTACCAGCTGCTTCAAGATCCTGCTGCCTAGACTGTGGTAGAACACCTTCAACTGTGAGACAAAATAAAATCTTTCTCCCTTAAGTTGTTTTTGTCAGACTATTTCATCATAGTGACAAGAAAGTAACTAGGATTATATATGTGCATACATGCATGTATTGAACATTTAATGTATAACTTTATGAATCTATTTATTAAATGATGAAGTGCATAAAAATCACTTATCACATGTCACACACCATGCAGCACCATCATTATAAATGTAGCATTAAACATCTAGTACAAGAGCCTACTACCAATTGCTTGGGGTGATTTAGATTCAGGGGTGAAGGCTACATGTCATCAGCTCAGCATTTGCCAAAGTTGCTCCTTCAGAGCCCTCCACGTGCCAAGACGTAATTACTGCAATCACCACTGATTACAAGGAGTTTTCCACATACTGTTTTAAACACTTGCATAAAGTATTTCATAAAATCTTTACAAAAATCCCATGAGATATTTGTTATTTAATATAACTTAAAGCTTAATGCACTTGGGATGCCACAGGCAAATTAAAATCTGTTTTATATTTTTAAACCATGAAGATGATAAAAACTGCATAAAATGCCATCTTCCTCTGGGTAGCAATGGCAACAAAACACTGTCTTCGTAAGTACAGCTAATGTGTCTAGTGGTAAAATATGGCAGGCCTGTTTCCTCTATTGTCTGAAAGGAAACCCTTCCCCCATACTTTCTTCTGTGACTCTGAAGTGCTCAGTTCAATGAAGGTAGCCTGCTTAAGTTTGGGACTACATCAATCAGGTACTGTAGGGCCAGTGGGCACTAGAGACCTTCTATTAAGTTTTCTTATGAGTCACTAGTGAAGCATAGTAGTTTTCTGCCTCTGGCACTCTATAGGAAAAAAAAAAAAGAACAAAGAAAAGCAGGCAATTTGCTCCTGTCACATAGATTAATCAAGAAAGCCATAACCTTTGTATCTTTAGCTGGTCTCTGATAAGGCGAAAAGGTCGCTATGATAGATACAGAGAGGACTCACTTCAATCATCTTTAACCATCCTAGGACATAAGGCAAGAGACTTAAAGCTTCCATTTAAAACATATCTCTTTCTATTGAAGTTTCTATAATTATTACCTGTTTTGCTTCTACCATGCCAAATTGTAAGACATTAGGAGAAAAGAGAGTTCTTCAGAGCAAAGTGAAAAAAAAAAAAAGAACAGAAGGATTGTCTTTCTACTAAACACACACATATTCTGTTGTTATGGTAACATAAGATCTAAGAATGACACACCAAATAGTATAGCATCAAGGCACACTACTATGATCAAATGTCACAATAAATGTGCTTCAGCTCCTGACTGTCACATGCTGTGCTGACTCCTGCCTTTCTGACAACTCTCACTTGAGGCCACTGTAACCGGCAGCAATGGAAGCCAGAGATAACTCATCGACATTCTTGGTGAATTTTCTCTGCAGGAAGATATCCCACTAATTCCACTGAAAAATACAAGCAGCAATATGAAACTTGGGCTGTTGTACTTTTTGTTTCCTATAGGAATAACATATACATCATATTATTATAGCAATTTATTTATGTATATATATATATATACGAACCCTGAATTAACTTAAAAACTGGCTATAATATGTAAATTAAACCATGCTGTTTAATTCACCTAATTCATAGAAGGAAATGTATATTCTTCTACATGCTTTAATCCATGAAAAATTTGGGGTTACTGATTTGTGCATACCATTGGATGGAAAAAAGAAAAGTGATGTTATGGAAAATATCAATGATTATAGTTCGTTGTAACCTGTTATATACTCAATAATGAACTGGAAGAATTTAAAGTTTCCCAAAGCAAAGGAATCCAAAAAATTAAGTCACAAATGCTAATTACCCAGATTTGATCATTATCACACTATAGTCCTTAAATATATACAATTATGTATCAATTAAAGGCAATGTATGTGGAAAGCAATCTTATGTACTGCATATTTGAAACTTGTCCTAATATCCATATTAGGACGTATTTCCATAACATTCTGATATGCAAGCACATAAGTGAATATTTTATCATTGGTGCTGACTTGCAACCAGATTATGTGCAGTCCCAATAAAAACACAGGAAGAAATTGTAGAACTAGTGCTTACAGGTCAAGAGCAATTTTCTACAGGAGAATATGGGGAGATCACAGCAGTGAAAAGGTCAGACATCTAGGAGGTCTTAGAGATGATGGAAAAGATCACACACTTTACAGAAGCCTGAAGTACTGAGCACTGAACTAGGTGACTGAAATTGGCTTCGGGGACTGTGGCCTCTTTCATGTCAGAGCAGAACTGGCATGAAAAGGAAAGGCTGTGCTGAAATGAAACCAGAGGCTTCAAAGCCTGGTCCTTAGGTGGATGTTATCATCATATGCTCTTGCCCTCTGCCTCTGATAGTTCACCTTGATTATGCACTTAGATGGGCTTTTTGTTCAGACCAAGCATTTGTCATCCAAATGTGTCAAAAGAGATTTGTGAACCATCTTTGTTCATTTCCAAACGGTCTTCAGCATTTTTCCTTAGGAGCTCATTGCAACAGAAAACAGAATCCATAGAATTATTATTCTGTTAGTGTCAGCTAATTTCACTGCTTTCCCCCCCCATTTATTTGAAAAATGTGCCATTCTACCACTCAGTATATTTGTGATGGGACTGAATTAAGGGTGATAATACAGAACATACTAATTTAAAATATATACTAAGGTTCTTAGCTTAGTCAAAGACAGTTAATGTTTCTCTTTCGAAATTCTCACTGACTAACCATTTCAAGAAATAATTTAACAGTGCGTGGTGAGCTGTACACTGATAAGGGAGGGCTATCATCCCTAAAGCATTTACTATCAGTTTACTTCGAGTGTCTTAAAATGCTAGAGAAAATGAAATTCCAACCAGTAATTTAGCCAATGTGCCAAATGTATTTTCTGATGAGATTGCTGTATATTACTGAACCAAATTAAAGTGTCAGTAACGATGGATTGGAAAATAGAAGGACTGCAGAAGGAAGATGAAGGCATTAGCAGTACAAACATAGATTTCTGTGTATTTGTATCTAACACTCAAACTTTACTTTTTATGAAAAAAAATCCAGGTTATGGGGCTGTAGAGAAGTCTCCAGAGTGAAGGGCAGCATAGCACTGTTCCAGGGGGCTTGAGTTTGACTCCCAGCACAAGCACAGAAGCTTGCAACAGCATGCAACTCTATTTCCAGAGGACCAACATTTTTATTTCTGGCCTCTGTGGGTACAAGGTATGCATGTGGAGCCTAGACATCCATGCAGACAAAACACCCATACAGGTAAAATAATAGTAATAACTTGTCTTAATGTTCAAGTTACTATGCATTATCAAATGAGTGCAACCTACCTACTAAATATGAGAGATCGACATGAAGTCCTGTTAAAAACAATTACCACATCAAAGATAAGTTATATATTGCCAGTAAAACATCACATGCATCTAAGAGAGAAAGTTAAATTCGGAAGTGAATGTACAAGATAATCACGAGGACTTGGAATGAGCACGAGGTATTGAACTTATCAGCAATGTCTAATAATGGAAGAAAAAAGCAACAATTTTGTTATTCATGTTCACTTAGGAGGGGCTCAGATGAGATGTTACCACTCAGTAGTCCTGAAGGGCCTTAGATTTTTTTTTTAAGCCTGGGTCACAATACTTCTATTAGTGTTTTTATTTATCACAATGTATTTATTTTGTATCCCAGCTATAGCCCCCTCCCTTATCCCCTCCCAATCTCACCCTCCTTCCCTCTTCTCTTCCCATGCCCCTCCCCCAGTCAACTGATAGCAGAGGTCCTCCTCCCCTTCCACCTGACCCTAGCCTATCACGGCTCATCAGGACTGGCTGCATTGTCTTCCTCTGTGTCCTGGTAAGCCTGCCACCCACCTCAGGAGGAGATGATCAAAGAGCCAGCCATGGACTTCATGACAGAGACAGCTCCTGTTCCCCTTACTGGGACACCCTCTTGGACACCGAGTAGCCATGGCTACATCTGTGCAGGGGTTCTAAGTTATCTTCATAAATGGAGTATCAGTCTCAGAAAAGACCTCTGGGCCAAGAATTTTTGGTTTTGTTGGTCTCCTTTTAGAGCTCCTGTCTCCTCCAGGTCTTTCTATCTCTCCTTTCTTTTATAAGATTCCCTCAGCACCTGCTTTAATATCTTGCTGGGTAGAGTCTTTCAGAGGCCCTCTGTGGTAGGCTCCTGTCCTGTTCCCTATTTTCTCTTCTGATGTCTATCCCATTTGCCTTTTTGAATGAGGATTGAGCATCTTACCTAGGGTCCTCCTTCTTGCTTAGCTTCTATAGGTGTACAGATTTCAGTATGATTATTCCCATATTATCCATCTAATATCCACTTATAAGTGAGTATATACTATGTGTGTCTTACAGCTTCTGGGATGCCTCAGGATGATCTTTTCTAGTTCCCACCATTTGCCTGCAAATTTCATGATTTCCTTGTTTTTAATTGCTGAATAGTATCTCATTGTGTAAATGTCCCACAATTTCTGTATCCATTCTTCAATTGAGGGACATTTGTTGTTTCAAGATTCTGGCTATTACAAATAAAGATGCTATGAACATGGTTGAGCAAATGTCCTTGTAATTGAGCATAATTTAGGTATAGGTATAGGTGTGGTATAGTTGGATCTTGAGGTAGCACTATTCCTAACTGTCAGAGAAAGCGCCAAAATGATTTCCAAAGTGGCTGCACTAGTTTCCGTTCCCACCAACAATGGAGGAGGGTTCCCCTTTCCTTACATCCTTTCCAGCATGTGTTGTCACATGAGTTTTTGATTTTAGCCATTCTGATGGGTGCAAGGTGAAATTTCAGGGTCGTTTTGATTTTCTATTTCCCTGATGTCTAAGGACATTGAACATTTCTTTACGTGTTTCTCTGCCATTCTATATTCCTCTATTGAGAATTCTCTGATTAGCTCTGTACCCCATTTTTAATTGGATTACTTGGTTTGTTGCTGTTTAACTTCTTGAGTTATTTATATATTCTGGATATTATCCCTCTGTCATATATAGGGTAAAGATCCTTTCCCAGTCTGTAGGCTGTCCTTTTGTTCTGATGACAGTGTCCTTTGCTTTACAGAAGCTTTTCGGTTCCATGAGGTCCCATTTACTGATTGTTGATCTTAGAGCCTGTGCTTACCAGAAGATGGAAAGATCTCCCATGTTCATGGCTTGGCAGGATTAACATAGTAAAAAATGGTCATTTTACCAAAAGCAATCTACAGATTCAATACAATTCCCATCAAATTACCAATGCAATTCTTTACAGGCCTTGAAAGAAAAATTCTCAACTTCATATGGAATAACAAGAAACCGGAATCACTAAAAAAAAAACCTGTATAATATAAGATCATCTGACGGTATCTCCAGCCCTAATCTCAAACTGTACTACAGAGTAACTGAATGGTACTGTCATAGAAACACACTGGTGGGTCAATGAATTGAATAGAAGATTCAGAAATAAATCCACACACTTACGGACACCTGATTGTTGACAAAGATGCTGAAACTATACAATGGAATAAAGATAGCATCTTCAACAAATGGTGCTGTTCTAACTGGATGTCTATATGTAGAAAAATGAAAATAGATCTATATTTATCATCCCGCACAAAACTAAAGTCCAATTGGATTAAAGACCTCAACATAAAACCAGACACACTAAACCTGTTAGAAGAAAAAGTAGGGAAGAACCTTGAACTCGTTGGTACAGAAGACAACTTTTTGAAGAGAACACCAACATGACCTTAGATTTTTTTAAGCCCCCTCTCTCGTTAATCATCAGATTCTCACACTGTTAGAGGTGATCATCATTGAATTCCCTCTAGGAGAGCTGGAAGCTAAATACCCACATACACAACCTCCTGATATTTCTTCTTTTTATTTATTGTTCTGTTCTGCCAGGTTAATATATTGCTATCTTTATTAACAACTAAAACTAATATGTAGATGTGTTTGAAATTTAATTATAAAATATTGATTATCATTTTGAAGGATGATACCTCTCAGTAGAATAAGTTTAATAAAGCAATGACTTGCTTCCATTTTAAGTGCTTAGAGAAAAATGGTATCATTCTTTCTCTTTCTTGCTCTCTCTCTCTCTCTCTCTCTCTCTCTCTCTCTCTCTCTCAGATATTCCTTTGTATTGGTTATTTTTCATTGCTGTTATGGACCACCTAACAAAAGCAACTGCAGAAGTAGGTTCATGGTTTAAGAATGGATTCAGTTTATTTTGTTGCAAATGGGTTGTTGGTAGAACTGTGAAGTGGCTAGTCACATTGCATCTGTAGTCAGGAACAGAGAAAGAAAGATGAACATAGTTCCCACTTTCCCCTTTCCTTTACTTTTAGTCCAGTCCCTCACAAAGTGATGCTACCAATATGCACAGTTTGTGGAACCATCTTCCCAGACATCTTAGAAATGTTTCTTCTACATGGTTGTGCATTCTATCAAGTTGGGCATTCAAGATTACCAAAACGTTCCACTCATGTCTTTTGTATTCATTCATGCTTCATCCCATCTTCCTGCTAAAACCACAAACTCATTTTCTTGTAGCCATTTTTTCTAGTTGCTGTGTAATTGTTACTCTCTTCCTAGATTATCACTTATATTGTAATTCTGTTTATTCTTTCAGATTCTTTGCTCTGCATTCTCTGACAATATCACATTGTCACATATGCTTTAGTCATACATTTTACCTTTTTCTTTCACCTTCACCTGATCAGTTTTTTCATCATTCATATTTCTCTGCTGTTAACTCTCTTAACCTTTAGTATTTTGTTCTCTGTTTCTGTGAAGAATAACCTCAGCACTATGTAATCTCTTTTCCCACAAATTGTTTCTGTCATCAGTTCTGTCTTCTACACATTTCCATCCATAAATACTGCAAATGATGCTACCGTTTTCTCTGTCAAAATATGACTTATTCTAAATATGTTGCGACAAGCCACACCTTGTTGGTTGGTTACATATGCTGTATAAATGATTAAATATAATGATAATTTACTTTCAATATGAATTTATGTATAAAATTAATTATAAGAAAAGAATGATAAATAGATTTATAATAATCATCAGTTTATCTGATTATATCAACACCTATTACACTACAGTAGAATATGAACTTTTGCTTAATCAAATCAAATGCATTACTTTACATTAACATACCATTTGTGTACACAGAATGGTCATATCTTTGCTCATCAATCTTTGGAGGTTAACTAAATACTATCACTATTCTTTCTTGTCTAGGTGTTTTTAATTAGCACCATTAACTAATGGGATGATGTGTAATATTTAAACATCATCTTGACAATATAAAAAATAAATATAGTCAGGAGTCTGGATGTTTTAATAATTTATCATTAATTCATCTTTCTGTGATTATTTTTTACCATATAACAAAAGATCTAAACTAGAACTGATCTTGATATTCATGAGCTGATGCAGCATTGTAGTAATAAATTAATCTAGGGCTAAATACATCCTATGTACTATTTCATCTCACCAGTTAAATATTCATAATACTTATTGAAGACTTTGCTGAACAAATGTCCTGAAGAAGAAAAAAATAAAACCACTGAGCACAGAGAACTTTCCCCACGTCTTCTATTGGAGAAATTAGATTTTGGAAGAAGAAACTGTATAACGATATATTTTATCTTTGTCCAAATTATTGAAATTTTTTCATCAAAAGGGAATAAAATTATTGTGTTTAATAAACTAAGACAGTCTTCTTCCCTGACAAAACTTTGACAAGTAATGACAGTAAATGCTATTAAAAGAAGAAATCATATGGAATGGAGATTGTTTGGGGGTTAAGAGGGCTTGCTGCTCTTACAGAGAGTGCAGGAACAGATTCCAATACCCTCACAGTGGCTCACAAATCTCTACCCCAGTTCCAGGCAATCTCACTCCCTTTTTTGGTCTTCAAAGGTACTGCAAGCATGTGACGCACATAAATACCTGCAGACAAAACAATAACACACACAGCATGCATGCCCACACTTTTTACAAAAACAATAGGTGATGTTCATATTCTGAAATGTGTTTAAATAATTTTATTGTCACTTTTATTCTTATTTAATTCCCATTAAGAACTGGATGCTTTGTGTCATGTTTTATCCCTACGTATATTTGCATATACTGTAGTAACATATCAGTATTTAAGTTTTCCTTGCTCTCTTTTCTTTTCATTTTGCTGTAAAGAATACCTGTAGGTACATATAATAAAGAAAAGAGAGTTTCAGGTATACGGTGGGCTGTACATGTGGGGTCTTTACAAGTATACGACAACATAACAGATGACAACGTGTATGAGAAGGAATTTTATTAGAATGTGAAGGAAGAGGTTCAGGAAACATATTTGCTTTTTGTGAGAACAATCCTCTAATGGGAACTAATCAAGGTCCTAGGAGCACAACAGCAATCCCTTCTAAGAGTGATATATCCTAAAAGCTAGTAGTTTTTTTTTTTACTGTTAAAAATTCCTCAGCACTAACAGTACCACAATGGGTATCACCTAATTGGCAGTTCATTCAAATTATATTAATAGTAACTGGTTAACATAGATGTTTCTTATGTAACTATACCCTCTTTTTTGTATTATATTCTGATGATATTACATAGTGTTATTTAATTTTCTTTCTTTTAATTTAAAAATACATTTATTTATCATTATTGTGTGCCCATGTGTCTACCACAGCTCATGTGTAGCTGCCAAAAGACTTCCTTCTGTGTTGCCCATTTGCCGTTTGTAGCATCTCTACCTGTCTTTGATATCTCAGGACTGAAACCCATCAAAGTAATACATTTTCTTCCACGTATCCTTTTAAAACTATATTTTTCCTATAAAAATATAGTTATCCATGTAGGGGCCCTTGTTCCTGGAATCTCCTCTAACCCCTGATGCATTAGATAAATGCATCAAACTCTAATGTAAAGCCTATGCCAACAGAATGAGATAGTCACCACCTACCTACGGACAAAAGATGGAGGCCATTTTGACTATGCATGCGTGCAAGCCCTTCTTGGGTTTTAGCAACTTGAACACACTTTACAAAAATAAATTATCTTATAGAGTTGCTTTTGCTTTGTGAGTTCTTCTAGGCAACACTGAGATTGTTCTTTGTCAACACATTGAGTCTGCTTTATTATGCCACATCAGCATAGCCCTTCATTAAGTGACTTGCTTTGATGAATGAAATATGAACAGATATAGGTTTGTCCCTCTGAAGAGAGATTGAGATTTTTCATTGGTTTCACCACTTCAATTCATATCTGTAGTCACACCAGTGGTGAACTGAGAACACACAGAAATATGCTAAGAGGAAGTTTTAGCAATTGTAGAACATTATAAAATACTACATGTGGCATGCCCTTGTCATTGACAATATCATGCTTAAGAACTGTACATTTAAGTAGGGAACAGAGCTTAACAGAGAATTCTCAATAGAGGAATATTGACTGGCAGAGAAACATTTAAAGAATTGTTCAACGTCCTTAGTCATCAGGGAAATGCAAATCAAAACCACCCTGAGATTTCACCTTATACCCATCAGAATGGCTAAGACCAAAAACTCAAGTGACAACACATGTTGGAGAGGAAGTATGAAAAGGGGAACCCTCCTCTATTGCTGGTGGGAATGTAAGCTTGCACAACCACTTTAGAAATCAATCTGGTGCTTTCTCAGACAATTAGGACTAGCGCTTCCTCAACATCCAGCTATACAACTCCTAGGCATATATCCAAAAGATGTTCAAGTATACAACAAGGACATTCGCTTAACCATGTTTGTAGTGGCTTTATTTGTAATAGCCAGAAGCTGAAAACAGCCCAGATGCCCCTCGGTTGAGGAATAGATACAGAAATTGTGGTACATCTACACAATGAAATATTACTCAGCAATAAAAAAACAAGGAAATCATGAAGTTTGCAGGTAAATGGTGGGAACTGGAAAAGATCATCCTGAGTGAGGTATAAGCAGAAAGACACACAGGGTATATACTCACTCATAAATGGATATTAGACATATAATATAGGATAAACATACTAAAATCTGTACACCTAAGGAAGCTAATCAAGGAGGACTCTGGCTAAGATGTTCACTCCCCATTCAGAAAGGCAAAAAGGATGGACATCAGAGGAGGGAGAAAACAGGGATCAGGACAGGAGCCTACTACAGAGGGCCTCTGAAAGGCTCCACCCTGCAGGGTATCAAGGCAGAGGCTGAGACTCATAGCCAAACTTTGTATAGAATGCAGAGAATCTTATGAAAGAAGTAGGAGATAGTAAGACCTGAAGAGGACAGGAGCTCCACAAGGAGAACAACAGATCCAAAAAGTTTGGGCATAGGTGTCTTTACAGAAACTGATACTCCAGTCAAGGACCACTCATGGAGATGGCCTGTAACCCCTGCACAGACGTAGCCTTTGGCAGTTCAGTGTCCAAGTGGATTCCATAGTAATAGGGACAGGGACTGTCTCTGACAGAAACTGATTGGTCTTCTCTTTGATCACCTCCTCCTGAGGGGGGCGGGGGAAGGAAGCAGCCTTACCAGGACACAGAAAGATAATGCATCCACTCCTGATGAGACCTGATAGACTAGGATCAGAAGGAAGGAGAGGAGAACCTCCCTTATCAGTGGACTCCGGGAGGGGCATGGGTGGTGAAGAGGGAGGGAGAGTGAAATTGGGAGGGGAGGAGGAAGGAGTCTATGGGGGGGATATAAAGTGAATAAACTGTAATTAACAAAAATAAAAATAAATTTAAAAAAGAACTGTACATTTAAGTTAAAATAGTTTACAAAATGTTTTAAATAAGCTTAGGAGTTGCATTGAGCCACATCCGTAGCTATCCTTTGACTACATGAGACCCTTAGGCCCCAGGTTGGAGACATCTGAACATGGTGCAGAGTGGGGATGTGGTAGTGGAGTTTTCTGTTAGAAAATACTGTAGACTGAATTCTGGAAAGCCCTACCATTTGAGTCCAAAGTGGTAAACACTACCGAGGTCAAGGGTGATAAAAATTTCTGATGGTCATTGCAAACAGGGAGGCTGCTGACATGTCACTCTTCTTGTCTCGGCAAAAGAAAATTCCCTTAAAATTCCCTGAGGTCACTCACTCTAGAGTAAGGGGTGGGGTGAGGTAGTAGATGCTTCTGGCTTAGCCATAAAACAGCTATGTGGCTACTCTCAGTGCTGCTGGTCCACTGTCAGTCTATAGCGATCTTTCCATTGCTTTTTTAGGGCTTCTGGGCAACAACAGCTCTAATCTGCCCATTGTCCATGCTACCAAGTCCCTGATGGCAGTTACGCGAGATTAGTATTCTTGGAATAGTTGACTTAGCTTTATTGTTGGGCAAGCTGTAAAGTCCACGTATAATTTGAGAGCTATATGAATGTTCAGACTGTTTATTGTATATTGTATGTCTGCTTAAGAAATTGTTCCACAGAATCTAGGTTGGAACTTATGGTGATATTCACAGGCTTTGCAGACATCAAAACGTATCTGGGATAATTCTTGTTTTTATTCCTGATATTTACAACTTAATGTCTTTTGTCTTCTCAGTCTTACACATTTTTGTTTCAAAGAATTTTTATGTTTTTGTTTCATTGATTTTCTGTTTTTAGTTCCTTGGATTGTACCCTGACATTTAGAATTTTGTTTCTTTTCCAGTTTGTTTACACACTGTACTTCGAGGTTCTTAAGGGTGAACACGAAGTAAGTTTTCTGATGTGATCATCTAGTAGCACAAATTTTCTTCTCAATACTGTTTTAACTGTACCCTAAGCTTGTGGGTCTGTCATATTATAATCTTCACTCAGTTCAGTGTGTATTTATTTAAATGAGGCTGCTTCCTTGCCTGTGGACTACTGAGAAAAGAGTGGCTTGGTTGTTAAGTGTTTGGCTAATTTTATGCCATGTTTTAATCTTTGGTATCTAGCTCAACTCCATTGTTGTTAGAGAATATATTCTGTGTCAAGTATCTTAAATTTCTTCAGATTGTCTTCAGAACTAAAATATCTTTATGTCTTAGGCTATGTTAGTATACAATAAAATAGACCAACTAGACTTTCCACTTCTGCCATTTCATCAATATTTATGTGAAATTAGACTGATAATTCAGCCTTTAACGCAGGCTATTGAGAAGGCTGAGGGAATAAGAATAGTATTGAGTGCTGATCTTGGCTAAACAATGAGTTCAAAGCCAGCCTGGGTATTTACTGAGGTTGTATCTCAATGTAAATATGTAATTTAAAAGCTGGAGATATCAGTGGTAGAATGCATGCAGAGCATGTGTGAGAGTGTGGGTTCAGTCTTTACCACCACCAAAAAAATGTATACACCGTATGAAAACTGTGTAGTGAAAGACAGAGACAGATATTCAGAGTTTGCCTCAATATGGAAAGAGAGAGAAAATATATAAATATATTGAAATACAAGAGGGCAGCAGAGAAGCCCAGAGGGAATCAAGTGAGTGAGGCAGTTTGGAAGTCCTTCATAGCAATTGATGGGGGAGCTACTTGGCCTTATCTTATGCCCTCTATGTATAGAGTCCATATCTTAGGTAGATGGGCATCTCCACATTTTGGCAAGCAGAGAATTTCATTGTGAATTGTTTTCCTGCCATCCCTCAGGTGCATGTGTCATCAGGAGTCAGTCTTTCCGTGTTTGTGTAAGACATGGTAAATCATCAGGGATGCTTCAAGTAGATATGACCTGATGTTTGAAGTGTGAGAATTTTGCTTTTATTTCTGGTCTTTCGCTCCTACATGATATTTATTTTTCTATTACTTATTTTTAAACTAAATATACCATCATACTTGAAGTGATATGTGCCCTTTCTGACCATCCTCCCTCAAACCCCTACCATGTCACTCTTATTCTTAAGTTGATAGCTCTTTTTCTTTGAATATATGTATTATATATTCACACTTATAGTATATATAGAGAGAGATATAATATGTCTTATCATATATATGCATGTGTATGCACAAACACAAACACACACAAAACCTGCTAAGAATATGTGTGTGTGTGTGTGTGTGTGTGTGTGTGTGTGTGTGTGTGTGTGTGCACATAATTTCAGGGCTGACCACTGCATTGGACAACCAACTTTTCCCAGGCTCATTCCTGGGAAAAGTTAATTGTCCTTACAACAGTGAGTAGAGAAGATTCTACTATTTGCACTTGCTGTATCAGCAAAATTCCTAACTGCACTGCAAACCTTATCCCTATAACCACAAGTAAGTGCAGCTACTACTCCTCATCAAAGAAGCCTCTCTTTACAGAGACCATCACAGGAAACCAAAACTGGACACAGGCAGAGATCAATAGATCTTGGGAATCTCAGCCTCATCAGATATATTTACATCACAGTCCCTGCATCTATGACTCAGGGAGCATCCCAAAGGGCACAAAAAGACTGTAAAACCCAGAATGCCAGGAAATCTGTTGTGAAACATTCTCTCTTAGAAATCACTGCATAAATAAGAGCATAATGATGGGAATATCATATCAATAAACATGTTAATGTGAAAGGAGGAAAACTTTGTGATCCCATTCTTGACAAAGAACTTCAAGCTCATTTTCATTGGGTATGGGAGCCTGGGATGGTAATTTTTTTTTCCCCTGTGCTAGAAAACTATTGTGATTTTTCCTTTCAGCTATCAGAGAGCTTTTCTTTTCAGGGATGACTATTTGGGTCTGAATTGTTCTAACCTGTAAGGTATTGCTTCTCTCCTGAAGATTTCAATTTTATTTTTGTCTTTAGTTGTATGGATTGGAATGGGAAATGCTTATTTTTGGAGCTTCACTAGACTTATTTTAGCTCGAAGTCACCCAGGCTCCTAAATTAGGAAAGTCCCTAACCATTGTTTCTTTAAGTAGGTGTGTCAGGCTTTCTTTTTCTTATTCTCTATGACTCTGTTAACTGTTTTTTCATCAGAGCACTGTGGTTCTTTAAGGGTCTGAGTTTTGGGGTTTTTTTGGGGGGGGAGGCTTGTTATTTTTATCATTTTGTTGCAAGTTTTTATTCACTCTGTCCTTCAGTTTGAGTATCTTATCAACATATTTTTTTTCACATTCAAATTGAATTTGTTCCTGTCTAAGCTGCCCACAAAAATCTTAAATCAGCCTAGCATCAACTCCAGGTCAAATGTCTTATGTAAATATTATCATCTAAATCAAGTGAAGGTAAGGCTGAAGCTACTATGATTCATCGTGATGGAAAATTGTTCTGCACTTGTAAACTTGTGGAATCAGACTAAGTACAGAGCTAGTGTATGCAAGTATAGAGCAAACATTCCATTCCAGAAGAAAACGGGAAGAAATGGCACAACATTCTGAGCAAATCTAGAGTCTAGCAGGTCTCATACCATTAGATTATAAAGCTAAATAAAGCCAATTTGTATTCCATGCTCAGTCACTTCTGTCCATCAAGTACCCTGATGCAAAGTACCCTGATGCCTGCAATTTGCTTGCAGCAGGACACTTTCTACTTAAAGAAGTTCAGGAGAAACCAGAGGGTGTGGTTTTTGGTGGACCACAGACATTCCTCAAATGTTTGCCAAACAAGCAAAATACCACACAGAAACAAAAACACTGATATATCTGAAGGGGAAATTCAATGTATTTACCTCCTTCCAAAGTCTGTTACAACTGATACATACGTACCCTTCAGACTTATGCTAGTAGATACACCTAATGTTTTTGTATATAACAACAGTTCAAAGTCAAGTAACATAGCAGACTTTGAAGCATGCTACATTTGGAACAAGAAATAACAAGGATGGAGGTAGGAGCTAGAGGCCAGAGGGATGAGAAGGAGGTGGAGGAGGACAAGGGTAGGGACTGGGCCTTCCTAAAGTGAACCAAACCATAATCCTGGCTCTCACTGCAGAACCTCAGCAAAGTTTTATAATCCTGCATGTCAACATTAAACCTGCCTAGCATTCCCACGTAAACATGTGTTAGAAATTTGAGTAAAGGAAGAACTTGTGGTTTAACTCTTAGTCATTTTTCTTTGTGTAGCCAGTGTAAGAATGTGCTTTGGAAATATGCTGTTTTCTTCCCAAAGAGACAGTTTGGAAAGCTCAGGTTTTCAATATATTGAAGCATTTTTTAAACCCAGAAATTAAATCCTCCCGGGTTATAGATTTTACACTGTATCTAGATGAAGGATGTCCTTTTTAAGTGAGCTCCAGCTGCAGACTCCATTCACCTTCCCTGAAATCCCATTTGCATAATATCCCTTGTGGCTCTTCAGTTTTTCATAGTTTTCTTATTTTTTTTATGCCCCCCCCTTTCCCAACACACCTCCTCCTATTTCAGTAACAAGTTTCTTCCACAACTTAGAATCTGATCTGTCTTGTAAAAAGACATAGGTGAAGCCCTCTGCTGTGACATCAAACCTTACTTATACAGAACATGACATTGTATCTATTGTGTCAGACATGGCTAGTTTCTAATTTGTTTCAAAATTGATCAATATTGATCTCTGGGCACTGTGACTTCAGAACCCTCATGTCACTGTCTCCTAATGGATATATTTTCATACCTCTTCTTTTAGACTCACAACCCTGTTGAGATGCTTGATTTCCAGATGGGCTTTGAGCAATTGGAGTTTATGGAGCACTCTAATTCACTGTCTGGCTATGCTTGGGGCAGTCTTTTCTCTCATATCCTGAGCTGACTCTATGCATTCCTGACCTTTACCTTTCAGTTAAAGAGGAGGGGAAGCAGAGGAAAGATTAAAATTCTGCTGATTTTTATTCTTCCTAAATAGTGCTCACTTATACATCTGCACACCTGGGATTTTGCTTTCTGAGTTGTTATTTTGGTAAAATCATCCTATTTTCAAGTCAATATTATAATCCCCCAGGGTCCCAAAACTTATTTTCATCAATGCCATTGTTTTGTTTGTCATTTATGGAGAACTGCAGTTCCTGGAGATATGCCCATCACTGGTATCTCCATTTTACTCATTTTTCTAGATTCTTGAAAAGGATGAATGTGGCTGCACTTTTAAAATGCTAACCATGATTTATATATTCATACTTGCTGTCATTATACCCCAGTGCAACCCTCAGAGATTTGAGCTGTCCCTCAGTTGTAATTTTCCCACATTCAGGCTGATCTACTTCTTAGCAAGGCTTGTAAAACCAGTGCTATTATGTTAATAGCTGGGGTTCATCAACATAAATAGCTTTTGGGGTGTTCCTCAGTGCACCTGATGCCATATTTGATGTTATGATCTGTACTGAACAACAGAGGCCCTCAATGACTTAGCTGTCTGTGCTTAGCTGTTGCTTCAAGGGAGCTGAGGGGCTTTTAAATAAACTATGTATGATTTCCTCACATGAGATGCTATTTAAGTGTTGTACATGACAAGCCAGCGCATTTGAGGAAGCTTAAATGCACCAGTGCAGATCAGCAGAGCCAACCTACGAATCAGCTTAGCCTGATGAGACAGAACTGGGCATGAAGCCACTGAGCGTGCCAAGAGTGGAGCAGGTAGGGAGACAAAAACAGATGTGTAAATGCGGGCTGAATACAAACATTTTCAGGGATTTAGTATTGGGCACAGGATGTGGCAAGAAAGGGAATAGATACTGCACAAGAGAAAGTGTGTATTTTGTGAAACAACCTGAATTACTACCAGAGGTAAAGAGAGAAATGTCAGAAGCGTTCATTCAATGACATCTGCTGTACAGCAAATTTGAGGCCTGGGCTACAATATACGTTCTCTCAAAAGATTAGAAGTTGAGAGAAAGAAAGAGGCAGGAAGGGAGTGAAGGATAGAGAGACAGAGAGAAATCTCTATTGCCCTCTGTACAGTATAGTCATATCCCTAACCTTGTGGTCCTATATCCCATTAAATTAACAATCTATTTTTGCTCCAAATATATTATCTTGAGCATTTAATGATAGAATGGGGTTTTAAATATCCATATTTTAGCACTTGATAGTTTTGTAGTTATGTGTTTATGTATTTTCCAACTAGAAATGTACATGTTTTGCATTGTTGATCACATATCTGCAACCCCTGAGCTTAATATAGTACCTAGTACATTGTAGTTATGCTGTAAAATAACTGAATGGTCATTGGAATTACAGTTTGGCAAATATTTTCAATTTAAAATCAGCACTTGATATGCATTCATACTCTATGTAAGGTGACAAACATATTTGTATTTGGCCAGTGAAGTGCAGCAAATTTTGCACATTTTTCTTACTGGCAAATGCATTTGCTTGCTTGAGGAAACTGCTTGGAAATTAGCAGTGCTCTCTATGTCTGAGCATTATCCTTGGTAGATCTTCTTGGCTATCTTTATAAGGTTCTTATCTTTAAAAGGTCTTCTTAAGAATGGCTAGCAATCACTGGGCCATAGCCCAGGGCACCTAGAGAGGTCAAATGCTAAGCTGTAGTAGGAATGTGCTTTGACCCTGACTTCTGTCACACTCTCGAATTTTAACTCCTTACAAGACAGCACTTTTAAAGGCTTGCTAGTTCTCTGCCCTCATGAATGGATTAACCCATCATGTGACCAGATTTACAGCTTGTCTTTGAGTGGATCTCCTGCAGGACATTCCTTTAACCATGTCTGTTTTCTGAGAACTGTGACAGCAAGAAGGCTTGAAGGCAAGAAGGCTCAGTGGCCTGCTGAACTTGGGCCATTACCCTGATTCATAGTAAACACGTTCTCTTTACAAATTTGTAACCCAGTCTGTAGGATGGCATTAGTAGCAACAAAAAGCAGATTAAGGCAGCACCCTGGACCATGAAAAAAAGTTACTTCAACTAAACAAAACAGATTAGCATTCAAAGCACTTTACATATGTGACAGATATCCCAAGGGCTGCTGCAAAGCACAACAGTCACACCTCTTTTCTTTCATGCTTGCCAGAGAAGTATTGTACCCCATGCACACTTTATTGGCCAGTGAACTGCGGGATTAAAAAAAAATACAACTCCTGCCAAGCTGCTGCAAACACCAGGCACTGTAGTTTAAGGGATCTCTTGAGGAAATACAAATCATTGCACTTAATGGCCCGACTGTACAAACACTCACTGAATGGTGTTTATTTCAGGATCCAAGGCCATAAAATTTGTCAGTGGCCTCCATGCAGGAATAGCCTTTGAGGACGTTTCATTTTGTGATCTAATGCCTTCAATTTCCATGGCTTCCATGAAAATGAGCCTAGCATTTTGTAGTGGTGGAAGGCAGCCTGCAATGATATCCTGGAAAGATTTTATTTCTGCATTTACATTTTTAAGAAATGGCAAAGCTATACGGTATGTTCATTTTATGATAATCAGACACAAAAGGCAGGAGAAAAAACAGGCAGAGGGAAAGAGAAGTGGGTGTGGGAAATTCTACTAGCAAACACATTAGTTTAGCCCATTGGTGAGGAGGTGGTATCACTCAATTGAGCACTAAGCCAGGCCACTCATCTAATTTGGCTCTCAATGAGTATTTTTCTTCCTGATATTTCATAGGCTGCTTTATAGTGCAGTGTGTTTTCTGAGTTCTAGAAATCAAGCAGCCCAGAATTTTTTTTTTCTCACACAAATATTTTGACTAGAACTGGATCCATAAGGATCAGTTGTTGCTTGCTTTTCCAGGCAAATAGCATGCATGGTCTGGACACATATGTAACCGATAGGCAGCTTGTCTTCATGTGGGCTTCCTAGCAAGTGGAACTTGTCCTGTCTCTGACATGGACTCTGCTGTCTACTTTTGGATCACTTCCCCCTGGTGGGGCTACCTTGCCTGGCCTCAGAAGAGGAGGTACTCTGTCCTGATGCAACTTGATGTGTTGCAGTGAGTTGATGGGGGGGAAGTGGGATAGTGGCTCCCCTTTTCTGAGAAAGGGAGGGTGTAAAGGGAGAAGAGGGTGAAAGGGTAGGTGCAGGAGGAGAGGAGGGAGGAGCCTGCATTCAGGATGAAAAGTGAGTAAATAAATAAACTTTAAAAATTAAAAAACTAGTATGGCTGGACAGTAGTGATACATGCCTTCAATCCCAGCATTTGGGAGGCAGAGGCAGGTGAATCTCCAAGTTTTAGAGCAGCCTGGTCTGCATAGTGAGTTCCAGAACAGCCAAGAGTACACAGAGAAACCCTGCCTCCAAAAACAAAGCAAAATAAAACAAACAAATAAACAAAAAACAGTATGAAGCTGCCACTATGGTGTAGTCACAGGTATATAACTAAAAGTTAGACTCATTGGGCACAGAATTATATAGTTGGATTACCAAAAATTTAAACTGCTGTCTTTGTACAGACATAATCGGTGCCCTTTAACGCCAACCAATAGCAATACCTTTATGCCCAAATCTTAAGGTCCCCAAAGACCACCAGGAGCCAGACCACATATGAAAGAGAAAAGACCTTTATTTGGGCTTTAGCTCAGTCTCTCCACTGTCACCAATGCAGTGGATCAGAGAGGAGAGCCCCAAGCAGCTGTATAGCAGGATTTTTTGGGGGGTGGAGGGGAGGGGGGAGGGTTGAGCAAGAACCAGGAATTCTCAGTTTAGCAATTGCACAATTGGATGACATTCAGCAAAGAGCTTGATAACTAACATTGAGAGAGCTATGAGACCTCAAGAATGTTAGGTATTTTCTGCTCCGAGAAATGTTCTTCTACAAGGTTAGTGGGCTGGTCTGCACAGATGCCCCACCCTGAGATAAGACAGCTTCCCATTCTTTTGGTTATCCTCAGGCTGTTCCTTGGGTAGGGAATTTTATGACAGTGTTTCTAGAATTGTTGACCAGTGGCCTAGTTCCTGGTGACTTTTTGGGGTGTCAGGCCCGGTTCTCTCAATACCAAAGTACTTTTGCATGATGGTTTTACTGCTTCTAGTCATATCCTTTCAACACATCACTTCAGTTCTTCTGTCTGTTTGGTCTAATAGTAACAACTTCGTAGAAGAATTATAAAGATAAAATGAGTACACAACCCTATATACGATGGAGGCTCTGTAAGTATATGTTTACTGTACCTATGGCTTTGTTACATTAATAGTTTTCTTTTTATAACTCTTATGAATCTTTTTGTTAAACTAGAGAGTTAGAGGAATGTGTCCTGGAGTTAGGCAAACTGATGGTGACATCCTGAGTAGGTGGACATTTAGTTATAACTTAATAATTTCCCTGGCTTACTGACTATATCACCCCACAGATATTTGTTCTAGGACAGTATTCAAATCTTTATAGTTAATTTTGTTTACTTATATTTTTTTTCTACGGAATTCATTAATGAACTAATTATAAATTATAATCATATGCATACTTGAACCTATTAAGGAATTATTTTATAATCATATGTAGAGTAAACTTTGGTATATAGACCAATAAGAATGAAATAATCTTTGGAAAAATGATAATATTACTTGGTCACAAAATTATTTTTGTAGAGACCAAGGTATCTCCACTAGGTCCATGCACTTGGTAACCTAGTGTGCCATGCTTTTGTTTCCTTGTTTATCTATATTTGAAACCACACGCTAAAAATCTGCTCCTGATTTTCCTCACCCCATAAATTTATTTCATTTATAGAAATTAAATGTTACTCAGTCATTATAACCCATGTATAACATTGAGCTCTATTTTCTTTTGTCTGCACCAAAGATAGTGAGGTTGACTTCTGTGGGGTGCTACTGGATAAGGTTGAAGTCAGTCTTCTCCGGATAGCCATTTATTTGCTCTAGGTCTAGGATGATAGACTCCCTTTTCTTATCAGGGTTCTGAACATCTACCCTAATCTGGATAATTTCAGGTCTTATAAGGAAGTCATACAGTCCTCGGAACAGATTACAGGCCAGATCATTCTCTGATAAGGAAACTGCACTAGGAATTTCTAGAAAAGCCCCACCCTGATACGGATCTTAGTTCAGCAATGACCTTCAATTATACTTGAAAATACTGCCCTACTCCCCAACCCCCAGGATAATTTTCCTTCTTGTGGTAGGACCATTTAAATATCCCTGACTCCCTCACCCCAGGAAATCAAACACATTCACCCTCAAAATCCCTTGCTCGCTCGGCCTAGGGTTTATATTGCCCTTGATTTCACATGAATAAAGGGTTTGTGCTTTCTCTCTTTAAGAAGGTCTGAGATTAGTCTCTTATCCTCCTCTGGGTCCTGTCTCACTGGGCCTGCTGTCCTGCCTGCTGAGCTTGGGCCTGTGTCTTGGCTGCAAGTAGATCAGGCATGGGCTTTGGTTTGCACCTCTGCCATGCTCAGCACAGCAGCTTGACCAAGAGCTGTCACACTTTCATATTGCTATAGGCTTTGGGATGCCTGAGCTTCCACTGCCACAGGCGATCTCATGTTAAAAGACCTAAAGTGTAGCACTCTATGGAAAACCTTTTCCACACCCTGGCTTAGGGTACTAGGGCCTCACCCTAAAGCACTCTAGCTGGCCCTGAGAGAAACATTATTCCTCTTTGCTGTTCAGAAGCCAAGTTCCAGGACCCAGCCAGAATCCAGGTCCCTGAAGAATGGAGAATGACAGATGTCATCAGCCTGTAACCTGTGAATGGTTTAAGATACTACAGTTTTGCCAAAGTCTTCATATGTGAACATATATTCTATTTGCCTTACACTGAGCTTTCCTAACTTTGGCAGTTAAGAAGTATTCTATACCTACCTAATCCACTAACTAATCATTGGTGAGCAGGTCACTTGAAGCCTTCCTGTTACATTGTTACTAATTTTTTAACGATTAGGTAACATGGCGTTTTTTAATACTGTGATTTGCATAGCTTGTAAATGATCTCTCACCTTAACAATTCTTCCTATCATCCTGACACACCTAAAAACTTTATGTAGTTTATTAGTTACAGGCATGTTGGGTATTGCAGTTTCCCACAAGAATAAACATTTTCTCACTAGAAAGCAAAAATGATGATACAGCTGCTGCTCCTGCTCCAGCTGACATTATAATTGTCACAATGACAAGGTTTGAACATCGATGATCAAAGGTGGAAAACTCAAACACTGGTGATACCATACCACAGTGAAAATGAAAACAGGAGGCAAGTGCAAGTAGAAAATAATGTTTCAAGGCCTAAGGGAATTATTGGGTTGACAGCTGTAGACAGTTGTTGACTTAAAGAGAATCAGAATTTATCAACTATGGATTTTGTTATCAAATTGTCTATATTCAACCTCTAGCTCTATTATAAAATATACGTGTAAGTTCAGAACACTATCAAACACTTCTACACTATGGATTTGTCTTAAATAAGTAATACATGAATCATCAGGTTGTCAGAAGCCAATGTAGAAAATTAACTGAGCCCTGAGCCTACAAGGTAGAATTTGCAGGATTTGATCTCAAGGATGCAATGGGTGGCAACTTCCTTAGTAGAAGTGGAAAATTAGGCTTTTGATATGACAATGATTAATTTTAACTAGGGATATATGTTATTCAAAGTACCACTTTAAATCTAGTTAGAAAAGTTTAGATGTATATTTAGTATAATTTCATGAATTTATCACCTCTGGGATAAATGATTAGTAGTTTATAATTTGAAACTATATTAAAAACCAAGAATGAAAGTCAGATAATATTCGTTTAAAGAATAAGTATGTTTGTTTAACATAAAATACTTTGGTGGTATTTAAAGGGTAAGTTGGGGTTCATGGATATCAGTGTCAAATCATAAAACCACTTTGGGACAGCAAAATGGCTGCTGGATTCATCCATTATATCAATATTCAAAATGAGTAGAGAATATCTCCTTTTCAACTTTTATTTAAAAAGATGTTTCCATGAACTATAAGAGATTTATGTTTATTATTTTTATTTGAGCTAACATACATGATAAATCTTAACTACTGATCTGGTTGACCCTTCCAAAAATGGTTCTGCAAAGCCAAGATAAATGCATGAGGAAGACTGAAACCAGGCCCCTAAGTCTCACTCCATATAAAAACTAAAAATAGAAATGTATCAAAAACATAGTTAAATCCTGAAACTGTAAAACTCTAAGAGAGATACGTAAGGAAAACACTTCAAATAATAGTTGTAGGCAATGACTTTCTGAACAGATCTCCCATTGCTAGAGAAATAATAACGTGGGTATAGGCAGGATTGTATAATATCACAGTCAAAGGCTTCTGCATAGCAAAAGAAATAACTACCAGAATAAAAAGATAGCATACAATGGAAGAAATTATTGGTAGTATTGACCCATAATAGAATATTCAGAATGCCTAGTGAGTTTATTAAGTTAAATATCAAAAGAACAACTAGTTCAAGCAATGAATAGGCAAATGAGTTGAGCAGATAGTTCTAGAAAGAAAAAGAAAATGGTATAAGTGAGCAAGAAAAAAATAACAAGGACAGGAATATTTTAGCCTTTATGGAATGAAAATGGAAAGTTCACTGTGGTCCCATGTCACCCCAGTCTGAATCCTTAAGGAAACAAGCTTCAGTGAAGGCTAGCAAGGATGTGTAAAAGAGGGGAAATGTAACAGCAACCCCTTCCTCACACACTCTTGCTGAGAATGTAAATTAGAACAGCTACTTTCAAATTCAGTAAGAAGGTTTGTCAAAACTAAAAATAGAACTACTATATGATCCAGCTACACTATTCTACCCAAATGAATCACGGAAGTACACAACAAACACACCATCACATCATGTTGGTCATGCTATTATTAGTGACAGCCAAGATATAGAAAAAAGCTTAGGAGCCCATCAATAGATGAATGGATGAAGTAAAGACAGCACAAACATTAAAATGGAGTGTTATTCAGTCACAAAGAAGAAGAAGAAAATCAGGTCATTTGCTAGACAATGGATGGAGCCATATATCATGCTAAACAAAATAAGCCATTCTCAGAAAAACAAACATCACAACTCTTATATCAGGATTAAAATCATTTTTTAAAAGCCATTACTGTATAAGGGAGACTAGTTGAAAGGAGAGAGGAGACAGGAGAGGATAACTGGGGGTAAATATGATCAAAGGACATTACATAAAGGATGATAATGTCATAATGAATCTCATTATTTTATTTAATTATTATACTACGTAAATAAAAAACCATAAATGAAACAAAATACTTCATTCTGATGGCAAAGTTTAATTATACATCTTTGCAGCTTTGATAAAAGCTAAAGGACTTTAGTGAGAAATTCATTTGAATATTGGGCTGGAAATATGTCATAGGCAGCGTGAATAGCTATCTTTATGCAATGATTTAAAGGGATTTTGTTATTGGGAGGTTTGGAAGTCCTAGTCAGTCTCTGAAGTAATTCTTCAGTCCTTCGATGCTGTGATTTAATCTAGCTAATCTTCAAGAGCATCATTATGTAGTTAATTCAACATCATCGTTGGGCAATAACACTTTATTAGAAAACAAATCAGCAAAATAATAAATAGAAAGTAATTGCATTTCAGACCTCTGCTGGTTGAATACCGCAGTAGCTTAGCACACATGTGTGTACTCATTAACACAAGATCTTACTCCAAATCCTCTCACCCTCCTTCCACTCTCCCCCTCAAATAACATGCATACCTATGACCCGTCGTTTAAATACTTTTTGTTCACTTGCTTGCAAATTATTCAGAGGTTTAATGCTTTATGATTCATTTTCTAAGCAAATTGCAAATGTTACTACTTTACAATAGTAACACTGTTTTCCTCCAGTATAATAGCCATGTGTTAGAATGTTTTTTTGTTAAGATGTCAGCCCATTTGTAATATGTACTATTATCACTTATTATACTGTACCATGTAATTTAAGTATTACAGAAACAATTATTACAAATTAAATTTGTACTAGCTGGGTAAATGTCTATGCACAGTAGTTAGGAACTAAGAGCCTTAACTTTACTGTATTTTAAATAATAATTAATATTTATCACTTAATTAAAATTACAAACACTGCTCAAAATTCAATAACATTTATTCCTTTCTGCATTCAGCATGTTTCTGAGTGAAATATTTTCAAAAGAAAGAATGCTTTCTGTAGAAATTCTTTTTAGAAATGAAAAGAAAATAAATAGTTGAAGTCCAGCTGAGAACTTCCATCAGGAGTATAATTTCTCCAAAGCAGTGTTTGACAAAGAGTCGACATGTAGTACAAGTTGATATTAATGTGAATTTGAATAATGCATTTGGGCCATGTTTTACTACTACAAATTAGGTAGAACCATAAGTTTTATAGGTAATACGTACAGTCCTGGTTATTACTATAATTTTACATAAAGCAAACCTGGCCATTCTTTCAAGAGACTATGCAGTTGATGCTGTGGTGTGATTTTATTAGGGTCTGTGTTACTCAGTGAATTATCATCCTCAAGCATGAAGAAGATCTTAACTTCCTTATACCATGTGCTTTGTTAGCAGTGTGACCATAGCATATAAAAAATGAAGGACAGCAGGAGGCTGAATGAAAGAGACTGGAGGATCACCTCTTGTTTGCATTGACCAGAAACTTGGAGGAAGAAACTTGTATCTTCTGGTGGACCATGAAAAGTGTGGCTTGCTAAAACAATAGCCAAACTGAACCAAACCAACAAACAATTAAACCAACCAACCAACCAACCAACCAACCAAACAAACAAACAAACAAATATGGATGAAAAAAAGCAATGAAAACTAGAAGCCATAGTGATGCCAAATTGACATTAGTGGTTGGCATGCCAGGTGTTTCTGCTTTACTACAAATCTTTAATTCGATGTTCAGTTGGATATTATCAGACAAGTCTTCAGATGTATGAGAGCATTTAAAGGACTTAAACCAAAGACCCTATACAAAAAGAAAAAGGAAATGTAATTTAGCTTCAAAGCCACCCCCTTGTTCTCAGGCAGTGATTATCACCATTGCCCATCCAGAGCACAACAAAAGTGCAGGCCTAACAGAATGGGTAAACTAAGTTTATGTGAATGACACCTTTATGCTTTATTTTTTCCTGGTTTTCTTTTTTTTTTTTTTTTTGAAAAATAAATATTTCATGTGAATATAAACAGACATGTTTAGGACTCTTACAAGGGGATAGAGAGATAGCTCTGTGGGTTAAGAACATGTGCTCTGCAACCATAAGGCCCTGAGTTCAAATCCCCAGCATCTATGCAAATCACCTAACATAGCATTGGCAACTGAAACAGGCAGATCTCCAGCACTCACTGGCAAATTTTCAGTTCAGTGAAGTCACTCTGCTACAGGGAAATAAGGCAGATAGCCATCAAGGAAGACATCCATATCCTGATCTGGCCTTCTACATGTACACACATGTGCACACCTGCACAGACATGCAAACACATGTGTGTACATATGCACCATATATACATACAACATATAAGACAAAGTAAATTTTAAAATACTATGGTGAGATTTTCAGCAATCAAAGTTTCAAGCTGAAGAAGGAGAGGAGTGATATTTAGAATCTTATTGCTATTCATTATCTAGGACTGTGGTCCTGAAACATTACTCAAAATAATTGTGACAGGTTTAGTAAAACTTTGAGTTGTTAGTCCTTGTCTTCAAAGTCCTTAGTTTATCGTTTAGTGGTCTGCATTTTGTTAAAGCTCCTTTGGTGGGGACAAAGGAAATAGCAGGTGAATAAAGTCTTTTCTGTGCAAGCATGAGCTGGATGCAGTGACACATGTTTGTAACCACACTGTGGGGAAGGGGCAGAGATAGGCAGATGCAGGAGGTATCACAGTGTACTTTAGGTTCAGTGAGAGACTACAACTCAATAAAGATGAGTATTATTCCATTGTGTAAATGTACCACATTTTCTTTATCCATTCTTCAGTTGAAAGACAGGTAGATTGCTTCCACTTTCTGACTATTTATAAATAAAGCTGATATGAGCATAGTTGAGCAAATGTCCTTGTTGTATCATAGATCATCTTTTGGGTACATGCCAAGGAGTAGTATAGCTGGGTTTTGAGGTAGTGCTCTTCCCGATTTTCTGAAAGGCACCAGATTGATTTCCAAAGGGGTTGTACAAGTTTGCAGTCCTACACCAATGAAGGAGTGTTCCCCTTTCTTCAAATCCTCATGTGCTGTCACTTAAGTTTTTTATCTTAGCCATTCTGATGGGTGTAAGATGGAATTGCAGGGTCATTTTGATTTGCATTTCCCTGAAGACTAAGGACTTTGAACATTTCTTTAAGTGCTTCTCAGCCATTAGAGATTCCTCTGTTGAGAATTCTGTTTAGCTCTGTACCTCATTTCTTAATTGTATTATTTGGTTTCTTGGGTGTTTAATTTTCTGAGTTCTTAATATATTTTAAATATTAGTCCTCTGTCAGATTGATGTAGGGGTGGTGAAGATCTTTTCCCAATCTATAGGTTGCTATTTTGTGCTAGTGACTAGATTCTTTGCCTTACAGAAGCTTTTCAGAGTCATGAGGTCCTATTTATCAATTGTTGATATTTGTATCTGAGCTGTTGGTGTTTGGTTCAGGATGTTGTCTCCTGTACCAATGTCTTCAAGGCTGATCCACACTTTGTATTCTAGTAGATTTAGCGTATTCAGTTTTATGTTGAGGTCTTTGATCCACTTGGACCTACGTTTTGGTCAGGGTGATAAATATGGATCTATTTGCATTCTTCTACATATAAACATCTGGTTAGATGAACACATTTGTTGAAGATGCTTTCTTTTTCCCACTGTATAGTTTTGGCTTCTTTGTCAAAAATCGAGTGTCCATAAGTGTGTGGCTTTATTTCTTGGTCTTCTACTTAATTCCATTGATCAATCTGGGTTTTGTTTTTTTTTTTTTTTTATGTCAATACTATGCTTCTTTTTTTTTTTTTTAATTACTATTCCTTTGTAGTAGAACTTGAAATCAGAATGATGATACCTCCAGAAGTTCTCTTGTTCTTCAGGATTGTTTTTCTCATTCTGGGTTTTTTTTATTTTTGAGAATTGCTCTTTCAAGGTCTATAAAGAATTGACTTAAAATGTTGATGGGAATTACATTGAATCTGTAGATTGCTTTTAGTAAGATGGCAATTTTTACTGTTAATCCTACTGATCCATGAACATGGGTGATCATCCTATCTACTGGTATCTTCTTCAGTTTCTTCAGAGACTTGAAGTTCTTTTCATACAAGTCTTTCACTTGCTTGGTTAGAGTTACACCAAGATATTTTATATTATTTGTAGGTATTATGAAAAGTGTTGTTTCCCTAGCATCTTTTTCAGTCCATTTGTCATTTGTTTATAAGAGGACTACTTTATTTTCTTTTTTTACGGTTGGTTTTGTATTCAGCCACTTTCCTAAAGGTGTTCATAAACTGTAGGAGTTCTCTCATAGAGTTTTGGGGGTCATTTATATATACTAACATATATTTCATGAATGGTACATTTACACAATGGAATACTACTCAGCTATTAAAAACAAGGAAACCATGAAATATGCTGGCAAATGGATGGAACTAGAAAAGATTATCCTGAGGGAGGTAACACAGACTCAGAAAGACACATAGGTATGCACTCACTTGTAAGTGGATATTAGCCATAGAGTACAAGAAAACCATACTACAAGCCACAGGCACAGAGAAGCTAAGTATCAAGGAGGATCCAAGGGAAGAAATGTGAATGCCACTCAGAAAGGGAAATAAAGTAGACCTCAGAAGTAGATGAAGGCAGGGAACTAAGGGGAGAGGCAGGAGCTGTGGAGTGAGGGCAGGGACCAGGTGGAGGAAAGCAGCTGTGGGAGTCCATATGGCTGGCAGAGAAATGGGAAGCCAGTTGGTGGGTATCTCTGGGACAAGCTGGAAATCTGTGACAAGGTAGGCTCCTGGGAAGATATGGAGTGACTCTAGCTGAGACTCCTAGCAGCAGGGTTTATGGAAACTGAGTGGCCACCTCCTATAGCCAGGCAGGACTTTTAATGGAGGGAGGGGGACACCAAGTCACCACAAAACTTTTGACCTAAAATTTATCCTGCCTACAAGATGGGCAAAGTTAAAGATGTAGCAGTTTGTGGAAATGGCCAACCAATGACTGTATCAAATTGAGACCTACCCCATAGGAGAAAGTCAACCCCTGTCACTATTAATGATACTCTGCTTTGCTTGCAGACATGAGCCTAGCTAACTGTCCTCTGAGAGGCCCCACCCGGCAGCAGATCAAAACAGATGCTGAGACCCACAGCCAAACTTTAGGAGATCTGGGAATCGTGTAGGAGTCAGTGGAAGGATTAGAGGGATGCGAAGGAGGAGACCTCCACAAGAAGACCAACAGAGACAACTAACCTAGGACCACTGCTGCTCACAGGGACTGAACCACCAATCTGAGTACATGCATGGACTAGACTTAGCCCTCCTACACTTATGAAACTGATGAACATCTGAGTCTTCATGTGAGTCCCTTAATAATTAAAGCAGATGCTTTCACTGACATGGACACAGTTGCCTGGTTTTGGGTCACTTTCCCTTAGCTGGGCAGCCATGTCTGGCTTCAGGTGAAGAGGGTGTGCTTAGTCCTAATTAGACATGAAGTGGCAGAGCAAGATGGCACCAAGGAGGTAGGGTGGGAGAAGAGGGAGAGGGGATCAAATGTGGGGAGAGAGAGAGGGGAGGCTTGTGGCTTCTGCCCTTCTGGGAAGAAGGGTAGGGGAGAATGGTAAAGAGAGTGGGTGATTGGGAATGGGAGGAGGGAGGGGTCTATGATTGGTATGTAAAGTGAATAAATAAATAAATCAAAGAGAAAAGAAAAAGAAAAAAATGTTGAAAATGTAAAGTCATAGCCAAATTATAGCGATCAAAACCCTCATGCTGGTGGATAAAATTACAATCATTATAAAGCATAAGTGTTTAATATGTGCCCTTGGATATAGATAAATACAAATTTTGTATATTGTAGTATATTTATTTGAAATATATGAATATATATTCATACTACACAAATAAAAACATATAAATCAGGAAGTAAATGACAAGATGTTCAACAAAAGTACCTACCACCTGCAACAATATATGTAAGAAAAAATGATTAATCAAGAAAGGGAAATACATACATCAAATACACATATATATATACAGAGAGAGAGAGACTCCTAGTTAGTTATTCTGCTGTGATTGGGCTCAAACCAAGGGTCATGCAAATGCTATTTAAGAACTCAACCAATGAGACACATTCTCTATACCTTATACTGCAAGATAAAAAAAATTAAATATTCACCAAGAGAAAAGAATGGATAAATTATAGCATGTATAAAAACTGAAATATTATTAGTCTTTTTAAAGACTTAAATAGTCTGATCAATAGCTGAATCTTGTGAATTTTGCATATGCAAGATAAAAAAATTAAAGTTGTCAAATGATATGTGCAGTATGATTTCAGTTATATGAGTGTGCAAAAGTATGCCCAGCAATAAACATGATTTATTGCTTATATTTACATATATATAGATATACATAAATATATATTTAAAAGGTGAAGATTAAGGAGGGTATAAACTCCGAATTCATGGCAGTCTAAGGAGAGTAAGAAGTTGAGGTAAGTGGACTTTGACTTCATCTTAAAATGTATATTTAATCTCATCAGTAAGTACTGGGATTTTTTATATTATATTTTTCATATTTTGTATGTCTGCAGCATGTCTCACTGAAAAAGACATTCTCTTCCATAAAAACTAAACAGAAAACATAAATAAAAGAAAAAATGAATCAACATTTGAAAAGAAGAGGCAGTATGAAATGGAGGGAGAACAGTCTGAATAAAACTGGATGGAGACAAATGAGAACAGACAATAAACTATACTGGATGCTGCTTTACAGTCTGCTCACAGATACAGCTCAGTATTATTACAAATGTGTACAACAAACAAAGCACTTCGCCTCTTTGACGAGAGAGAGAGTTGTGGGTAAACACTATTCAAAACTGTAAGCTAAGGGCTATAGGTCAGAGCTGGTCCTTGACCTTCAGTTATTGCTTTGCAGGAAGGTTATTGATATTTTTGAACTTTAGGGTGGCATCTGATCATTTTTTTTTCTCTTTTCTAGAGTTTGGGAATGTTCTGGCTTCTATAATTAAAGTCCACTTCAATTCCAGACTGGGATAATCTGGCTCTTTAATAAGTAGACTTGGACAACAAAATATTTTAGATGCTGTTGTATTGCACTGTTTTGCTGACAATGTAATACCTACATAATAATGCATTCTGAACATTGTCTCCCTCATTGCATCTTATTTCTTGCTATCATCACACCCCCTCTTCCTCACTACTCAGTAGCTAGACTCATGACCTCAGGTTTTGCTTTGTGGCCCATTTAACATAACCAGGGCTGTATATAGAGGCCAGACATGGGAGCCTGGCTGTGGACAGGTACCTTCTCATACGTAGCAAGTGCAGTATGGCCAGCTACTGTGAGTTTTTGACTGCAGTGGCTGTTTTGCCCAGAGGATGATGTTGTAGCCTGGTCCTTATCTTTAGCTTCCTACATTTCTACAAATAAATGCATTTAAATCATATCCACTCCCAGTATCCCTCTCTACCCCTCCATCAACTTCCCCATCACATCATCCTCTATGCTTTTATGTCTTTTACTTTTTTGTTAATAATCCATTGACTGCAATTAGCTGCATGCATGCCCATGGGTGACAAAAGAGTGACTGGAGCCCTGGCAACCCACCAGGAGCCACACTCCTCCAGACACCGATTCTCCCTTCCACAACAGCCATCAGCTAACAGAACCAACTTTGAAAAGGGTAGGGTAGGGACTCACCAGCCCCTCGACATCCAGGCTGGAACTTAGGGTATCTGTAGTTTTTGCAGGTTACCACAGCTGCTGTGATTTTACAAGTGCACAACCTCTGTCTCACGCAGAAGGCAGTACTTCACAGAACTCCTCTCCATCCTCCTTGGTATTCTTTTTTTTTACAGAATTCAAATTGTTCTGTCTAGGATTCATAACTTAGCATTACTTTTGGATTCATAAATTTCAGTGTTGTTTTTCAGCAGCTCCCAATTGTTATGATTTGAATCAGTTCTTCGTTCACCTGAAGTAGTTTGTGGACCGAGTACAGAGAGATCTTCAGTAACTGTGTTTGCATGGCTGTGCTTCCTATACACTTGTTGTTTCGCCTTTCTTTCTTATGAATTTGTTCCTTTAAATGAACTGGTATGATTTTTATTTCAAATGTGGGCTTTGGCATTGCTTTCTCCTGACTAGAGAAATAACTTCCAACCTAAAAATAATAGGAATGTGTTTTCGTAATGGCTCCTATTTAAAAGTTCTGGTAATTCTACTGTTGCACTAAAAAGTGACCAGAAAGAACACAGGACACACATCTTTCAGGTGTCTCTAGGTGATTTCTGCATATTTATTAGGAGAAAATAACGTCTTTGCTGAAATGTCTCCACATATATGGTATGTGTGTATATGTATATGTATTTATGTGTATCTTCATCAAAATTAGGATATTTCATACATTATTTAAGTATAAATATACAAATTATGTGTTTGATTTCTGAAAATTTGGAACATTGGATAACATTAATGATTTCTTGACAATGATACTAATTTATTAAAAATTTATTCACTTTAAAACATTCTAAAGTAAAAGCAGTTTTCAACTAATGTGTACTTAATCACTGCTAGAATTACATCAGGAAAAAAACATAAAAATGTGTTCTTTTCATTTAATTAAATCAGTGATGTGCAGAAATTGTATCCCTTATTCTTTCTTGTATGTTCTATAGTACCTAATAAAACCAGCCCTGCTAAATGATTAATTCCTAAATTTAAAATGGAATGTCTGCTACAAAACTAAATCATGGCCAGCGGACTGTGCGACATAAATCCTTCACAGGGTGCTGTAACCTTTATCGTTTTGAAATGTGCCCCATCAAGGAGCCCTCAGGAAATGTACAGGGGACCTGTGTGACATTTACACAGCCACTGTGTCAGAATAGACTCTGTGATCTCTCCACATCGTTCCAACAAAGCCCACACAGAGCAGATGCATGGAAGATTGTAGAGCACACAACGCCTTGCAAACAAACAACAGTGCCTTATTCACACTAGGGCAGCAAGTCAGAGGGTCTCCAAACAGGACAGTCTTCAAGCTTAATTCTTTCAGACTAGAGATTCTGAAACACAGAATCCCAGTTCTTTCCACTAGCATATGATCATCCATTAATGGTGTGATATTCTCCTGATACCCCAGGCCAAATAGTAGGCAGCAAATATTTTGCAGCCAACACATTCCAGAGCACCTGAGCATCCATTTAAATTTGATTGTTTAATTACTAAGTGATTCCTTTGTAGTGAAAGAGATCATGATTCTGAAATTTATTCTTTTAAAGTCTAAAAATGAAACAGGAACATGGTTTTTTATTCTGTCAAAAGCATTACTGTGGAAGGGAAAACTGAAGGCAAGTTGGTATCTATTGGATTAGAGATAGTCAGAATGTGTGTTGTAATGACTAGGAAGTGAAACTAGCAAAAAAAAAAGAAAAGAAAAGAAAAAAGAAAAGACCTGATACAAGAAACAAATCAACACATTTGAATTCTGAGTCTAAAAGGAAGAACTGAAAAATCATTCAGATTTCAGAAGTACCTTGTCTGTTTCTCTCTCTCTCCTCTCCCCACTCTGTATGTATGCGTGCAAGTGGACATTAGAGATCAATGTTAGGTGTCTTCTGTCTTTCTCTACCATGACTTTGTAAGACAGAATAGCACATTGAATCTGAATCTTAATGATGAAGCTCAACAGATTGGCCAGAAAGCTCAGAAGTTCGGCCTGTTTCCAGTCTCCCAGGGCTGAGTGGACATGCTGTTACATCACCTTTTTATGTGGTACTCATGTTTGTGCAGTAATACTTCTCCTACTGAGCCATCCCACAGGTATAGGACCTTGAGTTTCTATCTTTATATTTTGATTATTATTATTATTAACAATTTATTCACTTTGTATCCCAGTTGTAGCCCCCTCCCTCATCTCTTCCTGGTCCTACTGTCCCTCCCTTCTCTTCCCCCATCCCTCTTCCCTAGTCCACTATAGGGGAAGTCCTCCTCCCCAACTGTTTGACCCTAGCCTATCAGGTCTCTTATCAAGGCTGCCTGGATCCTCTTTCTCCATGGGCTGGCTAGGTTGCCCCACCAGGGAAAAGTGATCAAGGGATAGGCAACCGAGCTCATGTCAGAGACTCTCTTCTCCCCTTACTAGAAGACCCACATGGAGACTGAGCTGTCATGGGCTACATCTGAACAGGGGGTCTAGGTCTTGCCTTTTCATGGTCTTTGGTTGATGCATCAGTCTCTGCAGTCTCCCCACCCCCAGGCCCAGCTTTTTTTGGTGTTTTTGTCTCCTTCTGGTGTTCCTGTCCCCTCTGGGGTCCTTCTATCTTGCCCATCTTCATAAGACTCCCAGTGCTCTCTCTAAAGTTTGGCTGAGAGTCTCTGCATCTCCTTTGAGCCCCTGCTGGGTGGAATCTTTTAGAGGACATCTGTGGTAGGCTCTCATCCTGTTCCCTCTCTTCTACTACTTCCAGTGTCTATGCTATTTTCCCTTCTGAATGAGAATTAAGCATCTTCCCTAGGGTCCTCCTTGTTGATTAACTTTTTAAGGTCTGTGGATTTTAGTATGGTTATCCTATATCATAAGGCTAATATCCACTTATAAGTGAGCATATACCATGTGTGTCTTTCTGGTTCTGGGTTACTTACTCAGGATGATCTTTTGTGGTTCCATCCATTTGCTTGCAAATGTCATGATTTCCTTGTTTTAATAGCTGAATAGTATTCCATTGTGTAATGTACCACAATTTCTGTATCCATTCTTCAGTTGAGGGGCATCTAAGTTGTTTCTAGATTCTGGCTATTACAAATATAGCTGTTATGTACATGGTTGAGCAAATGTCCTTGTTGTATGGTGGAGCATCTTTCAGGTATATGCCCAGGAGTCGTATAGCTGTGTCTTGAGGTAGAACTACTTCCAATTTTCTGAGGAAGCACCAGACTGATTTCCAAAGTGGCTGTGAAAGTTTGCACTCCCACCAGCAATGGAGGAAGGTCCCTCTTTCTCCACATTCTCACCAGCATGTGTTGTCACTTGAGTTTTTGCTCTCAGCCATTCTGATGGGTATGAGATGTAATCTCAGAATCATTTTGATTTTCATTTCCTTGATAACCAAAGATGTTGAGCATTTCTTCAAGTGTTTCTCCACCATTTGATATTCTTTTTGTTGAGAATTCTCTGTTTAGCTCTGTACCCCATTTTAATTAGATTATTTGGTTTGTTGGTGTTTAATTTCTTAAGTTCTTTATATATTCTTGATATTAGTTATCTGTCAGAGGTAGGGTTGTTGAATATCCATTCCCAGTCTGTAGGCTGTTGTTTTTTGTTGTTTTCTCTTGATTGTGTTCTTTGCTTTACAGAAGCTTTTCAGTTTCATGAGGTCTCTTTTATTGATTATTGATCTTAGAACCTGAGGGCTTGGTGTTCTGTTCTGGAAGTTGTCCCCTGTGCCAATGAGTTCAGGCTCTTCTCCAGTTTTTCTTCTGACAGATTTGATGTGTCTGGTTTTATGGTGAGGTCTTTGATCCACTTGGACTTAATTTTTGTGCAGGGTAACAACCATTTGCTTTTTTCTGCACGTAGACATCCAGTTAGACTGGCACCATTTGTGGCATTTTCTTGATTATGATTGGTGACAAAGTGGCCCAAACCACTGCACGTGATTTTACCACTGAGCAGGTGGTCCTAGACTGTATAAGAAAGCAGGATGAACAAGCCATGGGGAGCAGGCAAGTAAATAATGTTACTTCATGATGGCTTTCATTTCAGCTCCTGCCTGCAGATTCCTGCCCTAACTTTGCCTCACATTGGGCTTTAAACTGCAAGATGAAATAAACCCTTTCCTCCAAGCTGCTTTTAGCTTTGTTTTTTGTTTGTCTGTTTGTCTTTTCCACTGCAATAGAAACTTAAGTGGAATAGGCTTTCAACCTGTAAATGACAATTCTGTTTATTATAGATTACCCAGTCTAAATCATTTGTCAGAGTACCAGGAATAGACAAAGGCTCATCATTTACATATAAAATGCATATACTTACTGTTATTCAGCTTTGAATGGTTGAGATTTTATCTCTCCTTATGATGATAGAGTCTCAATAAATAAAACCTAAGAGCTGCAAAGGGTTAAACATGACAATGAGTTGAGTGATCAGAAGCCAGCAAGGTTTTCTTTGGTAACTTTATGTCTTCCCACTGTTTAGGCTTGGAGAGCAGAGGGAATAAGTTTCTTACTTGCCTCTTAAAATATTCTCTATTGGAGAATAGAAAGATGTCTCAGTAGTTAACAACTCTTGTTACTATTGCAAAAAACACATGTCAAGAGCCCAGTGTCCACAGGGCACCTTACAACTGTCTGAGAATCCAGGTACCTGGGATCTTCTGGCCTCTGTGATAATCATGTATATATGTGCTACATATACAGACAAGCCCATAATTATTCCTATGTGTAAACTAAAGCACATATTTTATAGAATGTATTAACTCATCAATACTTTTTTATTCATAACTTCTTGCAAATTTACTGGAACAATGCTGAATATCTGATAATCAATTTAGTGACTGTGTTGATATTTAATTCTCCATTTTCTCCTCATATATCACATTTTCAAAATAGAAATCTTATTCTTTCTTGTGTATTTGAGAATATCAATGAAACTAGTTCTTGCTTATAGTGGTTAATCTATCTCTGTTGTTAAATTGATGAGACACATACATCAAGACGTATTGGCCTTTAAGAAATTACTGTATAATAAGTAGATAAATCACATATTTTATGCACATGAATTGTATTTTATAATTTATAAGGTACGTTTTCATATATTCTTACTAATAATCTCAGTTATTAACATAGTACTTATTAGGATTCTTTATTAAGTATTTTAAAGGCTGAAAAGGAAAAATGAGTTGCCTCAGTGGTTATAATAATGGATGATCAGTGCTTATTAATCTCAAATCTTCTTAGGACCCAAAATAAGATTTCTGTCTTCTCTATACCTTGAAATATATGTAAACACACATACACATGTTTATGTATACATATATACAAACATGCATACACACACACACACACACACACACACACATATATATATATGTGGAAAAGGACACACCTATGTGTCAATTTAAGGTAAAAGAAAGATAACCACATAATTACTAAAAAATCTTAAAACATTATATTTTAAGATCACATTTTTTCACTAGGCCACATAGCTTAATTCTCTATAGGTATAGCTGAAATTTTATTAATAGAGAATAAAAAAAATGCCTAAGGCTTGATTCCATAATGGAGAATGTAACCTTCCAAAATAGCAATCATTACAGCAAAAGATTGCAAACCACTCCCCCCATAGGTGAGAATACTGTTCTTTTCTCTGTTCTATTGCAACCCAGACTTACTGACCTCCATATTTGTGTAATTATCTCAGCACAATTCTTAATGAGGGCTTAGTTTGCTGAGTAGATACTGGACTCTAACCACTTAAAATAGAGCTCCTAGAGGAGGCAAACGTGCGAAAAGGATGTGTGTTATACAATAGACCAGAAAGTATTTCAAACCATGAATTTGAAAGATACATCACATTACCCCAGATTTAATATTTTATTCTAAAATAATGTGATGAAACCATGTTTAAGAAAATATGTTGTTAAAACTATTTTAATTCCTTTAAACTACATTATGTCTCAATTTTTACAAAGAGGTGCTTCTTTTTATTTATTGTATTATGTTTAGTATATATTGTGTGTCTTACTATTGACAAACATTGTCATTGGGTTTCACAATTCTATATAATCAGGTTTCTGAGAAAAATTCTGTTGGAGACACTGCTTAAAGAAATCATGGCTTTACCTTTGGAAATGGTCACTTCTTGCCTCATATTCACTCTTGAGATTAGGCTGTCTCCTGCTTTATGTTACTCTGCTGCTCTAAGTTACTTCATCTTGCATTGAATAGTGTGCTTTGCCTTGGGTGATTTCAACTTACAAAGTAACAGTTGGCTCCATTGTGAGGACAAATACAGCGTGACTCTTTGTTCCCAAAGACACCACAGCCTGCCTCAAACAAACTATCAGTCATTGACTTATTAATGCAAGCAAAAAAAAAAAAAAATTGCCACCTGAAGTAGACTGAGAATGCAATGCTGCATGGACTTATCCAATCCATAGCAGATAAATGACACCTGTAAACATATCGTTACAACACAAACACAACTGGGTCTTTACTTGGGTGTCCTAAGTTGGTTAGCATCTTATCAAGCCACCATGAGAGACTCATTTTGCATTTACTATCAGCTTTCAGCCTACATGGCGGCCCCTGTGACCTCTGTGGCCTTACAAACCCTTTAGTAGCTGTGTGAAATGTAATGTATTATCTGATAATTAAGAAAATTAAGATTGAAAAAAATAAAACATGTTACTGCCAACAGCCACACTATTGAGGGAAACTGGGATTTTTTGCTTGCAACAAGAGTGATGGAACTGGTGAACTTTTTGATATGTCATGAATTTGCACAATCCAGCGGTTTTCTGATGCAAGAATGTAGAGAACGTTAATGAGCTGATCACATGCCCTTTTCATTTCTCTCATCTTAAGTTGGGAAAAATAGCCAATTTTAAGATACCAAATTTTCCTTTTCTGAATGGATTTGTTGTAGAATCTTATGATTTTTTTTTTCTGTTTATCATGTGGTAGTGTGCTGATTTCAATTAAAAATGTTCCTCTTACTCTCAAGCATTTGAGCACTCGTTCCCCGTTGGTGGTGCTCTTTGAAGGTGTGGGTTGCATGCGGAGGTATGTCACTGGGGGCTTTGAGTTCATGCTATGTGCATGTGGGGAAGCATGTGGTGAAGCACTGAGTTTCCTGCTCCTGCCACCATGACTGAGGCTTGCATGCACACTCCCATGCCATTGTAGACTCTTCCCTCTAGAACCATCATCCAAAAATAAAATTTCATTTCCATAAGTTTCCTTTAGTCATGGAATTTTATCACAGCAGCAGAGAAGTAACTTATAAGTCCACTAAATATTCAGTATTCTCTTGCCTATTTTATAGCCAAGCAATATGTTCCTTGATGACCCAGGAACTGCTCCTTTGAAGTGTATCTGTCAAGAATATGGCCTGGTGTGAATACAACAATGGCTTGTGAACAAAACCGAGCAAAAGTTTGCTTCTCTTGTGAGCTACATCTAATTCTAACTACTACTAGTCTTTATTGACAGAAATAGGTTCAGGCTATCCTGCAAAGGGCTTTATTGCTCTTATTAATTGGAGTAACAAAACAAAGACCTTTCTGAACAAAGGTTTTGCAGAGATCTGGGGCTCCTCAGAATTGATCTGTGAGGCTGAAATATGCCAAAGATGCACAGCATTATTTCATATTTCAAATTATATTTCAATACCACAAGCTTCATTTCCATCTTGTAACAGTTAATAAAATTAATAGTCAATTAGTAAGACTTGGTGAGGACAAGAGCTCCACAAAGACCAAATAGATCAGGGCAGAGGGGTCTTCTATGAGACTGTTTCTCCAACTAAAGACCATGTATGGATATAAACTAGAACCCCTGCTCGGATGTGGCCCATGGTAGCTCAGTATTCAACTGGGTACCCTAGTAAGGGGAACAAGAACTATTTCTGTCATGAACTCAATGGCTGGCTTGTCAACCCCCCTCACCCCCTTCGCCGAGGGAGTTGCAGCCTAGCTAGATCCCAGAAGAGGATATTGCAGCCAGCCCTGAAGAGACATGATAAGTTAGGGTCAGATGGAAGCGGGGGGAGGTCCTCTCCTATCAGTGGACTTGGAGGGGGGCAGGGAAGAAGATGAGGGATGGATGGAGAGAGTGGGAGGGAATGAGAGAGGGGGCTATGGCCGGGATACAAAGTTATAACCTGTGATTAATATAAAAATAAATAAATTACTTAAAAAATTAATAGTCAAGCCCGCTTTCTCGTTTTATTTTACTCATTTGCTAAATGGTACCATGTAAGAGTTGAGACAGGAAAGGAAACAGAAGAGAAGGAAAAATAATAAATTAATTATTCTTAACAGTGTAGATGGTTTTACTGCTACTTTTTATTTTCTTAAAGGGAAGTTGAGAAAAACAATTTAGGATGAGCTAAGAGAGAGACAGAGACACAGAGACAAAGACACAGAGAATATAAAGAAACAAAGTTGCCTCCTTTTACAGGAGAAATAATACCCTCCATTCTTTAACCCCACATCTGGCTCAGCACTTCCTCTGGGAATAATAAAAACACAGAAATATCTCCAAGTAGACAGAAACAAGTGCCAAAGCCCTCATACACGATGTGAGTTGCTGGAATAAATATAATGAATTTAACAACAATCCAAAATGGTCTAATGGCTATTATCTACATTTTCAAGGAGGTTTAACAAATTATGTAGGAAAGTACATGACAAGCAGGATGTGGCATACTGTGGTAAAGAATGTTTTAAACATTCCTCTCCTTACTACTATGTACAAGAAAATAACCGCCCTCCCCGATCACCTGTCCAGGTACCAACACAGAGGCTCACAGTATGTAGAGACAATAATAGACACTATCATCCTGAAACCAGATTTTTTCCCCCTAACGACAATAGATTTGGAGAAAAAGTATGTGAAAAAAAGCTAAAATTACCTACAATTCAAAATATCATGAAAAGGAGACATCTTTATACTAGCAGTAATGGATGAAAATAAAAGGGTAATAATAAAAATAATTCAGACAACCTGAACTTGTTTCTCCCGTCATAGACAAATATAAAGGTTGTGTTTTCAGGCAGGTCCTCAGATTTCTTACAGCAAAATCAGCGTCCTGGTTCCACTCCAAGCTAAGAAATCATTAAGTTACAGGGTATAAGGTCCTGCCCATAATGAGCACCACCTCATCAAAGCATGCTAGTCTGGATACATTCTTTCTGACATCCTGCCTCTCACTCATCCTTCAGGATACAGTTTAGTCAATTTTTCTCAGTATTAGAGATTGAACCAAGGGCCTGGTACATGCTAGGTAAGAATACCATCACTGAGCTAATTCCATGTGCGTGCTAGGCATGTATTCCACCACTGAGCTAGGGTGGGGGTATGCTAGGTATGTACTCCATCATTACACATCAATGCTACAAGGTTACACAGGAAGGAGGGAAGGAAGACGCGAGGAGTGAGAAAGCTCTGTCTGCTGCCACAGATCTGAAATTCCAGCTTCCAAGGAGGATTCTAAAGTTAAGACCTGCTTGCATGAGACAGTGAGCCAATGGCAGCTGAGTAAAATTTGTGTGACTCTATTTCTTGAAAATAATAATATTAGCCACATACCAGGAACACAGCACTGTGGTAGTGCTTGCCGAACATATGAGAGAATTTCAGACCTGATCCAATGAACCTCAGTTTTCCCTTTGCTTCCTTCAATGAGCTGAAGAAGCTAGGGCAAAGCAAAGATTACACATAACTATATATTATGTATGCACGTATATATTCATGTGTGTAAACAGGGTATTATACAACATCTAGAAAAAGGACCAAGGGAGGGTAATATTATGTGATGAGGAAGGATAGAATAAAGGTAGACAAAAGAACCTAAGAGCCATGAAAGAAGATATGAAGCTAATTGGTTTTTAGTTTCAACTCCATCATAGTTGGAATTTCTTTTTAATTCCTTTGACCATTATGATAATAGAAATCAGACATGATTAGATATTGAATACATTTGTCACATAGATCCACTTAGAAAAAGTGATTTTTTTATGTTTTTTTTTCCTTTACTTTTCTCCCCAGTACCCACGTTAGGATTGTGCAGCGGAGTTATAGGGCAGGCTCATAAATCACACCACACGACTGGTTCTATGTGGGAGATTTTATTAAGGGAAGGGGAGGTGGTCCCAGAGACCGTCTCTGGAAAGGGTAGGAGAGAGAGAGAAGGAGAGGGAGAGAAAGACATGGTGGGGGAGGGGCTCCCCAACAGAGAGATGGGAGGGGCAGGAAGAATAGAGGGCAAGAGCAAAAAGGCAAGAGAGAGACAAAGTGGCGGATTGATCTTTTTATGGAGCAACTTAATCACACCTGACAGGTGTGACTTCCTGGCGGCGACACATAAGAACATCATAGGTTGCTAGGCAACCCAGAAGCAGGCTGCCTAACTACCAACACCCCTTCCCTCAGTCTTCCCTCCTCTTCTCTTCAGAGAATGGGAAGGTTCCTCGCGGGTATCAACCTGCTCTGGCACATTAAGTCCCTGCAGAACTAGGTGCATCCTCTCCCACTGAGACCAGACAAGGGTTAGGGGAATGGAATCTAAAAGGAAACATCAGCGCCAGAGAGGGCCCCACTCCAGTTGTTGGGGAGCACACATGAAGACCAAGCTGTGCATCTACTACATATATGGAACAAGCACCAGCTTGTTCTTTGCTTGGTGGTTCAGTCTCTGAGAGCCCCCATAGGTCCAGGTTAGTTGACTCGGTAGGTCTTTTTGTATCGTCTTTGACCCCTCTAGCTCTCTCAATCATCCCCCCAACATACCCAGAGTTCTGTCTAATGTTTGGCTCTGAGTGTTTTAATCAGAGATATTTTGGAAAGGAATTTTGTGACCTAAAATATTGCTCTTTTTCACTTACGTTTAGAACTATGTAAAATTGTTGTATAATAGTGTTATTTAATGTATAAATTATTTTGCTACATATAGAGTGTGGTTTATTTTATTTTATTCTTAAAGGATAAATCTCTCCTACATGAGGTGAAATCTGACTAATAACTAAAGCATCCTTGGTCACCGGCAGTCAAATTCACAGCACACTTTTATCTTGCGCCTTCTGTAGCAAAATAATTTAGTTCAGGTGAGTGTCCTTCCAAGTTAGGGGCACACTGGTTAATCCATAAATAGTGCTTACTATTTTACCAGACACACGAAAAATTGATAACCTACAGTTAACTTTCCAGGAACCTGACAATAGCTCCTGGTTTTTTATTTGTTTGTTTCTTTTTTTCTCTTTCTTTCTTTCTTTATTATTTTTCATATTAATTACAGTTTATTTACTTTATATCCCAGCTGTAGCCCCTTTCCTCATTCCCTCTTAATCCCACCCTCCCTCATCTCCTCCCTGACCCTCTCTAAGTCCACTGATGGGGGAGGCCCTCCTCCCCTTCCATCTGACCTTCGCTTATCAGATCTCTTCAGGGTTGGCTACAATATCCTCTTCTGTGGCCTAGCAAGGCTGCTCCTCCCTAGGCCTAGCACCTGGGGCGGGGGGGGGGGGGGATGAGGAAGGGAAGGGGTCAAAGATAGCTCCTGGTTTTACAATGACTGCATTAGGAAGGGAAAGAAGATTGAAGGATTTTTTTTTTTTTCCTTGTAATTTGTCTAAGGCCACTTGTCAATCAGGAAGCAGTGCTTAAATTAAACCTCAAAATCTTGGGCGTTTTTCTTAGTCTTGATTTTCTAATTTTTGTTGATTTCTGTATTTTTATACATCAATATTCTTTCATGAAATCATCACATTTCTAGTTTACTAAAAATATCTTTTATTTTCTGTTATGCATATGTGTTTTTCTTTTCATATTTAGATTTTTTAAATTATGCCTAAAACTCCAAAATTATATTTTGAAGGAAATTGCAACCATCCAACCAGAACTTTACTTTAAATTTGATTTACATTTGTTTCCTTCTCAATTTTGGAAAGTAGGTATCACTTCCACCTTACTATAGTTGATAGTTTATATGTCTATATTTTGCTGATAACAATGGGCAGCCGCATTTCTGCTTTTACTGGGAGGAAAATCGTAGCAATCTTAATTCTTTATAAAGATTTGCTATGGCAAGTGATGCTTATGTGGGGATTTTAGAGCATCTGCAATGTGTATATGTGCACGTCAGTTCTTTAAAACAGAGTTTACAATTCTTGGTCAAACAGTTTTCATCTGCTTCATTGTGTTTATATGGTTTATTATTTTTAATTACCTAAATCCCTTAGTTTTGGATATACTTACACAGATAGTTAATTCTCACATGTTTTGCTCTAATTTCCCCTTTTTTCTGAGCTATCAGAGATTTTTAATTCACGGTTTTTCACTTTAAACCTATGCTTTTATGAAGCAACAAATGGACATCACAAAGAGGGAGCACATTAAATTGACGCCTCTGCTGAACTGAGTCCACTGGTTTTAATTGACATAGGAGGCTATTGAATTACACGGAGTCACATATTGAAAGCCGTTCCATAACACCCGACATGGCAGTTACTATGAATTTGTGCTTCATCATATAATTTGGAATCCCAGAAAATCATGCAGCATGAAGGTGTGGTACTATCTCCTGGGATAACTGTCTTTCCTTAAACAGGTGTCTTTCTACATCATGGATGCTATGACTAGTGTTATTGATTTTATTTTCTACTACCACTCTTGAGAGAATAGTTTTTGGTGTTTGGTGAGCAAGGATTTTGGGCCTCACTGCTGAGTTGGCCTCATTTTTCTTACTGATGATATATACATTTTTATTGTATGCTATTTTACAGCTCTGTAATGTTCCTAATATCTGATTAATTATCAAATTTGAGTTTTAAAAAGTTTTAATGCAACACATTAAACATGTCAGTGACTATGTTTTCATTATTTTAAAAACACACATAGCATGTCACAAAAAAAATTTGAAGTTTCAATCACAGCATCACAGAATGATCCTGAGTGATTTTTTTTTGGTCTGAGTTCTCATACCTAGATAAGAAATCTCAGTGGTAGTCTCTAACTTTCAATGATATTAACATTAACATCTAGGCACTATCAATTTCCAGACACAGTGGTCAATGAGGAAGATACAGAGGCAAGTTGTTTACATTATTTAGGGAGTTCAAGTGTGGTATAGGAGACAAGCTAAAGGTTATAGAAAAAGTGTTAAAAATTAGATGTGTAAATACTAGAGAAATGGAAAGATGCATAAATGCGGTATTCTTCCATCATCATGCGGTAGAAGACAATGCTTTGGACAAGGCGACAATGAAATAGCATCCCAAGGCACAGGGTCATTATCACATAGTTATAAATGCTGCAGCAGTGTTATGTGAAATTTCTCCAGGGGAGATATAGCATATTCACATATCTACACTTCCAGGGATGGACCACACGGCATATGAGAACATCAGTTGTATCACAGTGCATCTTAGTGAACCAATGACTGTTATGTGTACTAACAGGAGTGTGGGTGAGGGGTTACTTACAGAAGCTCCAATGACTCAAAAGCAACTGTGTCACCCATCCCCACGAGGGTGATGATTCATGAATGCTGCAACCCTAGATGCCAGTTCACCGTTTGCCAACAGCTTAGAGTTGGGAAACTCCCTCAGCAGTTTAGCTGGTCAGTCTCCTCCTCCGACAGTTGTTTGTGGCTTCTAAAAGATGAGGATGTTCCTTTAGAGTCTTGCAAATTTCAGCCTTGCCAGACATATGAAGTCTGTTTTCTTTCTGAATATCACAAGCTTCCCTGATCCCTCCTGGAGGGTTTGTTTCAATTCAAATGAAAGTGCCCTATAATAAGGCAGGAAGAAGGCCTTGCTTGAACCACAGAAGTATGTTTTCTTCTCTTAAACTTGTGATTATGCCTGATGTCTACTTTGTAACACAGTTTTACAGCAGAAAAAAAACAAGAGGTTGAAAGCAAGCGAGTTATGGAAAGAAACTGGTTCAGTCAGATGAAAAGCTCAAAACTCAAATGTAGGAGGACTGGTGGCTTTTTAAACATAGTAATAGCTGTCTTTTTAAAAATCATACTAAGTGTAGTTACCAACGCCCATTTTAATCAGGACCCCCCACACAGGCGGTGGAAGTGGGAAGTGAGGAGACTTATTGGGACATATGTGACATAAAACCAAGAGACATGATAACCAAACAAATGTGAGAGATGAGATAAAAAAAAAAGACTTAAAATTACTCAACAGGGGGCCGGTAAACAGTACCATGACTAAATGAGATACAGGAATAGGAGCAGTAGTTCTAGACAGAAGGAGAAATTTAGAACAAGCTGCTTATGAGAGACATTTTGTAGTTCTCAACTGGAGCTTGGTGGAGAGATCTGCAGATTCCTGCCGCCTCTGCATTAGGCAAAGAAAAAGTGAGGAAATATCATTTGTACCTTATGTAATGTGAAGAAGCCAAAGGCAACAAAACATAAAAGCCAAAGGATAAATACATGGTAACTTGAAAGAAGATTTTAGACATGAGAATGAAAGACCCACGCCTACTCTGACTTAGCTAAGGCAGCGCTATCTACAGAGAACCAAGCCGGAGACTGGAAAATTACTGAGAAACCCAGATGTCCAACAACAGGATATCTGTGGTTGGGCAGTTGGGCGCCTAAAACACCCTGAGTACCCAAGATAAGAACCGAGTACGTGACTCAGCTCACATCTGCCTTCCCACCTTCGGGGTATGTGACTAGGCTCACATCTGCCTTCCCGCCCATTCTGTTCTGGTGGCTTGGTTCAAACCGCCCAATTAGCTCCCTGTAACTACGCTTTCTCGCTTCTGTAACCACGCTTCCTGCTCCCAAATCCTATATAAACCCGCCGCCCCAGCCGAAAGGCGCGCAAGTCTTCCGCAAGGCTTTGTTGCCCCGGGTACCCGTGCATCGAAATAAACCTCTTGCTGTTTGCATCCGAAAAGACTGGTCTCGCTGATCCTTGGGGAAGGGTCTCCCTGATGGAAGATACCCTCCGGGGTGGTCTTTCAGAGAAAACTAAGAAAATTCATCAAGTCAGCATAATGAGATTTTAAAAAGGGCCATGGCTAAGTGTGATGGCTACTATTTTTTTCAGCTTCATACAAGCTAAAATCATTTGTGAGGACTAAACCTCAACTGGGAAAATATCCCCACCAGATTAGCCTGTCAGCAAGTTTGTATGGCATTTTCTTGATTAATGATTGGTGTGGTATGCTATCTTAGTTTGGGTTTCTATTGCTGGGATGAAACAGATGACCAAAGCAACTTGGAGAGAAAAGGTTTTATCTGGCTTGCACTTCCAGATCATAGTGTATCATTACAGGAAGTCAGGACAGGGACTCAAGCAGGGCTGGAACTGGGAGGCAGGAACTGATGCAGAGGCCATAGAGTGCTGCTTCCTGGCTTGCTCCTCTCATAGCTTGCTCAGCCTACCTTCTCATTGATTCCTGGACCTCAGCCCAGAATGGTAGCACTCACAATGGGCTGAGCCCTCCCCTGTTGATCACTAATTGAGAAAATACCTTAGAGCTGTATCTCACGGAGGTATTTCCTCAACTGAGGCTCCTTTCTCTCTGATGACTAACTTGTATCAAGGTGACACAAAACCTAGCTAGTACATGGGCCCAGCTCACTGTGGGCAGGACCACCCAGGACATGTGGTTCTGGATTGCTTAAGAAAGCTGGATGAGTAAGCCATGAGGACTAAGATAGTAAGTGGTAGTCCTTCATGTCCTCTGCATCAGTTTCTGGCTCCAGGATTTTACCATGAATTCCCTCAGTGATAGAGTGTGACCTGAAAGTTGTAAGTAGAAATAAACCCTTTCTTCCTCAAGTTTCCTTTGATCATAGTTTTTTAATCTCAACAATAGAAACCCAAACTAATACTAATATGCTCTGACACTACAGAAATTTCCAGAAACACAGGATTTGAAATAGATATTCTGAGATATTTTATATATCACTGAGACCATCTCTAGAACAATTTAAATACATAGTACCTACACACAGAACACTTTCTCCAAGAGCATATTGCCTTAGATATTAATATGGTCAAAATCAATAATTATTGCTAGAATCTTTGTTGAGGGTAAAAAGACAAAATAAAGACAAAATATTCTAGAGTTGGTGAAAGGTTTTAATATGATAAAGATTTTAGCTAATGTGTATTGCCATGAAGAAGACTAAAGAGAGATTCAGGGAAGTGAAAAAATGTATAGACTATGTGTGAATGAGAAATGAAATAAGAAATTCAAGGCACAAGTTGGAGGATTAACTATAGCCAAAAATGACATCTTGCTAAACATTAATGTAAGAAATAGAATGGGGTGATTGCAGATAAAATTATAGGTTAGTCATGAGAAGTTGAAAATACAATGAGCAGTTGAGTTTACATTATTAGATGAAAGACAATTACAGGAGAAATTACAATATTTGTTTTATTTTATCTCCAAATAGCCCTCATCAAATGGTAAGCAGTTTTCAACTTTATGGCTGAAATATTTTCAAAACACAATGCAAAAATTATCACTTATCCCCAGCTGTCAAGAATTACTCACATAAAAGCTCTACTACTTTTAATTGGTTTTAGACACATTTAGTGACAAATTCAAATTCAGCTCCTCACCTCCACATTTATTACAGTAATTAAAAAGAAGCAATTTGTTATATTTCAAGATTGAAAGGAAATTTTATATTTCACAGAAAACTGGAAGGCGATGTCATATGGCACAATTACATTGAGTTACATCTTTGATCTTCATTTCTTCAGGATATGTTACTTTCAAAATATATCACAAGTTTAACTAAGATTAAAAAAACCCACGGACTAATCAGTTATAGAATGATGAGTAATGCTCTTAAACTCATGGAAAGACAAATGGGAAGTCTTGGTGTATTAACAAATACCCAACCAGCTCATTGCTAACATAAGAGTTCTGAAAAACTGTTAACCCCTCAGTGTATTTAATAGAACTGAGGGAAGATGGGAATGGAAGGAAAATAGAATCACATTGAGATGAGATTTGTGCTTGATGATCAATAAAGAGTATGTGGAAAAAGAAATTCATTCTTTATGTACTATTGGGTAGCTATGAACCACAATTCTTGAATTTAACCATAATCCACTGAGAACTGGTTTTAATCCAAACACTGTTCTGTGTTTATTTCAAAGAAGGGTTAGCTAACCTGAGAAGATTGGCAATAACATATGCTCAGGGAAAAGGGAAAACTTGCAAGTTAAAGACACAAATGTATAACTTTAAAAAGTTACTGAATGAATTTGGACTTTTATTTCTTTATCCATAATTACATATCATTCTTTATAGGCCATGCAGGAATCCCTGAGAGAACAAAATCCCTAGGCAAATGTATGGTTTTTGACATGCACTACCCATTTCAAGGACCTAAAACACATGAGAAAATAACAAAGCCTCCTCCTATACCCTGGTAAGGCTCAACATGATAACACAGCCTTTCTCTGATATATATGTCGATGTTTATACAGTGTGGAGAAATACAGCTTCCTCTGCATGGATATTTAAGGGTCTAAAGACTGCTTCTTCACAAATACTACCCCTGCTGAGATTTGTTAAACCTGTCTCTCTGTTCAGCTGAATGCAATAACCCTGCCTCTCTGCTCAGCTGTGGATAAACACACTCAGCTTCTGGGATGCTGAGACATCTCCATCAGAAAGACTGGTTCACCTGATCCCAGGTTTTCTATTTCTGTGTGCCTGTCTTTATGTTGTTTCCACTCCTGACAGGTCAAGTCCTAGAGCCATGCAAGGATTCGACAGTTGATAGTGCTTACTCTGCAGCATTTATTATTAAGATTCAAATCAATTCAAATCAATCAAACAAGTCTTTAGTGAGAAGCATACATATATCACAAATAAACCATAGACATCACATTTGATAATGCTCAGTAAGTTGTTCTTAGTGATTACTGACTCAAGGAAAATTTTGACCGAAAGGCTTAAAAAGCATTTTGGACATAGTAACACTGGAGAATATTTCACTAATAAACTTCTGTCCATAAAAGTAAAGAATCCCAGATATTCCTGAGTGTGTCAGATTGAATAATAATCTCTTAACTGAAGATATAGGCTTGCTGTATAATAAATTAAAAATTATGTAAATGATTATATTAACTCATTTCCATAAATCTGCAATTTCTCAGCATCTCTACCTTCAATTTTGCATTTATTTTGCAAGTATATATTCCAGTTGAGATGACTGTGAAAAGGAAACTGGTATATATTGTTTCAAATCTTCTGTATTTTAAATAGTTAATCAAAAGCAGGTGGTCTTCACTTTTTCCATCTTGATAAATATGCTATTCAGTTACCATATTTTGTTTGAATAGCACAAATCTGCATATAGTGGCCTGATTTCCACTAGCATGTTGTTCAAACTGCAGGTGTATAAAGTCCTTCACACTGCTGCTTATTTCCTCCTCATACTATCAGTAACCAATGTGCATCATGATCAGTGACAAATCACAAGTTCTTAAAATTCTGTCAGGGATTGGTCATGATGTGTTTGTCATTCAGTTTGTGCATAGATAAAAAGGCACGTAATGTGTCATCTCCTTATCATTTAATAACAAGTCCATGTGCCACTTGATGAAAATAGATCTTCACAAAAGAAAATAAACCCAAAATTTGAATTAAATGAGCAAAAGTAGTCACCATTTGGTGCCTGATAATGTGGCTGTTCTGTAAGCGTGCAACCAGAGAAATGAAGGCAAAGTTTATTGACAGAAATGGGGAATGTAGGTATCATTAAAAGGGTAATAAAAGGGGGAAAGAGATTCCAGCCAAATGTTAAAGAAACTCTAGTGATATTTCATCATGTTAACAATATTAAGAATGCTATACCAGGAAGTGGTCCACGGAGGCTGTAAAATGAGGCTGCTTTAGAAGCTACAGGGGCATGGGGTGGGGGTGGAGGGACACTTACTTTGTATAAAAACAAATGACAACAAATGTTAAGAGATACAGGGAGATGGAAGCTCCAGACGCTGCTGGTGACACTGGAAACCTCGTGTAGCCACTGTGGAAATTAGTATGGCAGTCCCTCAAAACACAACATAGATCTTTCATATGGCTCAGCGATATCACTTCTAGATATTTACCTGAAGGAATATCCCACAAAGATGCTTACACATCCATGCTTGCCGCTGCATTATGCTAAGTAGCCAGGATAGACACCCAAACTAGATGAACATCAACAGTCTCATTAAAAAGATGTGATATATACATCTACATGTATGTCACTGGATTTTGTTCAGTTATAAAAAGAGAAACTATTGCATTATGTTTAAGAACATGAATGTAAACAGAGATTGTACTAATCCAAATAAGCCAGTCACAAAAAAACAATTTTTGGGCTTCTTTCATATGCAGAAAGAAGATATTAAATCAGAATGAGGGCTAGTTAGAGGGAGGAAGAAGAGAAGTAGAGAAATGAGGCAAAGGATTGGGGTGAGCGCTAGGAGGGAGAATCTTTGCAATATAAAATGATGTATATGTGTAGAAATATTAAAATTAGGTTCATCACTTTGTATAATAATAAAAACTTTAATAAAAATGATAAAAATCTAAAATATATGGAAATTTTAAAACATATATTTGAAGAAATTGACCAGTTGCAAAAAGTATTACTGTTAGTGTCGGACATACTTTTTCAATAAGAACAGGTGAGTAAAAAGTATTTTCAGCATCTACTCAAAGATCTGCCACTCTTTTTCAGATTAAAATGAAATGAAACAGAATTTTGATAATGAACAAGTGCCAAAATATTTAAGCAAATCTATTCTTCATTTATACTTGTATATTGTCTTTGTATAAACGAATTAATATCCCTAAATTTTATATATTTTTAATTATTATGATAAAAGCCTTTTTATTGGAATAATTGGGTATCTGTTTCATAAATCCAGAGCATTCATTTTGTGTAGTAGAGTATTAAATTACATTTTTAAAAATAATTTTTATTTTTTATATTAATCATAGGTTATTTACTTTGTATCCCAGCTGTATATGTTCTTATAGCAAAAGATTAGAGAAGAAAAAGAAAAATTATGGTATCAAAATTCTAGTGAGGAAAATGAAGCCACTGACTCAACAAGATGCTGCTGCCCTTAATTTTGGAAATTGATCCTCAGCTCAAGGAACCTGCAGATTGCTAAGACAATGTAAGGGCGAGAGGGACATTGAGCAATATGCACATTGATCCCTCACCTCCTTTAAGCCCATCACTTTCCTAATCATTTACCTCCCACATTATTTACCTCCCAAAGTATATTCCAAAGGAAGAAATACTCTAACTTTTAGAATTGAACATGTATGTCTCTTTTAGTTAGTGTTCACCATCTCTTCATTATTCAGTAAGAATCTGTGAAGCTGCAATTGCAGGAACAGTGAGTGTGCATTCATATATGTAATGCTATTCATGATTCATCTGCAGAAGTGTCAAGGAATAGCAAATCTAGCCTTTTCTTTTTGTGTAAGAAAAAGCTAATGGGGCAAAAGAGTGCTAAATCCCAACAGATTACATAACAGCCAGGGGATTCTGGCTGTCGCTGGTGCAATGTCCTAATTAGTTTTGTTGTGGGAAGAACAGCATGAAAGAGCTTGGTCTTTATTGAAGGCTCTAGCTAACTGACTTCGAGTGTAAAATTTATATTGTCTCTGGTAATAGCATCAAGCAACACCAATCTGAACACTGGATGTAATTTATGTTACTATTTAGAGGCTGTGTGTTCTGCTAAAGTCATATTAACAGCATTCTAGTCATTTTCACGTGACACCTCTTGCACACATTAATCATAACATGCTGGACATTATTTTCCTTACACTCTGCCCCAGCTTATCTTACAGAAATCTAGTAAAAAAAATGTTTACATATTTCAGAATATATTGGCCTCCAATATTAAATTGAAAAATCAGAAGATAAAAAGATTGAGATTTCTTCAGACATAATCTACAGCTGACTGTCCAGGAAATAAAGAAAATGGGCACAAATCAATATCATCAATTATACACATATTTTCATATATACTGTATAATGTAAATTTCTAGATAGCTCTGACCAATATCTTCTAATTCATATACTAAATGGTAAAAGAAACTTTAATTTTATTGCATTTTCAATGATATATCTCCTCAGGAACTACATTAGCACCTTTCCCCTCTACAGTGGATGCCAGTATTCATTTACTATATTAGGTATAGGAACACTAAAGTAAATGCAGTAAGAGCTTGATTCTTTGGGAAACTGCAGTGGTCTGAATGAGAATGGTCCCCATAGACTCATATATATGAATAGTTCCCTGTTGGTGAACTAAATAGGAAGGATAGGAGGTGTGGCTTGGTTGGAACAGATTTGTCACTGGAGAGGTCACTTTGACAGGACAGGTCCAGTCTAGGCCTCTCTCTGCCTCCTATGGATAGGCTCTTATCCTGTGGATAAGGCTGTAGCGCTATGCCTGCCTGCCTGCCACCGTGCCCTCTGCCATGATGGTCACAGTCTAATCTTCCAAAATTGTAAGCAAGCCCCTTGAGTAAACGCTTTTTTTATAATTAACCTTTGGTCATGGTACATTTTCCCAGCAATAGAACTGTAACTGAGACAGAAAACATCACATTATTAAGAGAAATATGATGGAATAGTGCTAGATAATTTCTTAGAATATCGATAGTTGGATCAGACATGGTAAAGCACTCTTATAACCCGAGACAGGTGGCTGAGGCAAAAAGGCTATGAATTAAAAGCCAGCCTGTGCTTCATTTTGAGAAAGAAAGAAATAATAAATAAAATAAATAAACAAATAAACAAATGACAGATAAATAAATATACATACTGAAAGTGACATATAAGAATACAATGTATTTCAGTAATTTTTCAACAGTTCTCCATTGTCAATCGGTATCTTGAAAAATCATCCTTAGGATGTTTCATCTCTTAATTTCCTCATACTTCTGCTATATGTCACAATAGAAAACAGTGGCTAGTACTTATGCAAAGATGCTCAGCAGAGATTGGGAGACTGAAGAAAGAATCCATGGGCAGATGTACTGGAAGCTTTGGTTTCTTTATAAACTCAGTCATGTTATGTAAATGTTTCTGTTTTAATACCAAGTGTGCAAGTTTAGTTTGGACTTTAGTTTGTCCACAGCTGATAACTGACTCCTGGTGGGGTGTGATATTTTCAGCTCATAATGGCCTATCTTGTGCAGCATGGAGAGGGGCATGATCTAGGAATCTGAGGAATATAAATAGGAGAGCCCAGGAAGAGAAAAGGTGGCAGTTTGGAGAGACTAGAGACATATGACCACGGCCATTTGGAGAGACACAGGAGAGAAGCTCTCAAGCACAGTGGCTTGGAGGAAATAGACGGAGGAGACTGCTTGCTGAGTTTGCTGTTGACAGAGATTGGTATAGCTCCAAAGGAACCCATTGACTCTAAACAGCTGGGAGAAGTAAAGGGTCTGTGCCCCCTCTCCCACTAACATTCTCCTTCTTTCCGAGGGTTAAAGGGTTGGTGGAAGGGATGTGGAGGCTTAACTCCCCCAAATAAAATAGAGTTTAAGGATGAGCAAAGAAGGCAGACATCTGCCTATGAGATGGAAAGACAGGGAGATAAAAAGCATTATGGAGAGGGACAATGTGCTTTCCCCTTTTGCCCTCCTTCCTCCTGTATTTTTCCAGTTGCCTCCATTGATATGATGTACTATATGATACTCTTTTGTGATGAGCAGGTAGGGTTCATCTCATTCCTTTGAGAGAATGGATTCTAAATGACTTTCTGGGGTTTCCATCTATCTGGCACCACATGAGAGTGCATGAGACAATAATCATTGAAGTGACTTGAGCCTTCCTCTGCTTCCTCCTCCTTCCCCTCCTCCTGCCCTTTCTCATTTTCAGGTTAAAAGCATGCCCCACCACCTGAATATAATTTTTTACAAAGTATTACTCAGGCAACACAAGTTCAAGGGACCAAGCTTTCTTTTACCTTTTCTGTGATCTTGTTAGCAAAAAAAAAAAAAAAAAGAAAGAAAAAAAAGAAAGAAAGAAAGGAAATTACACAGCAAAAAGATATACATGCACAACTGTAAAATGAGCATAAATAATTTGTAACAGTCCAGAGTAAACCATGGTGGAAAATTAAAAGTCTTCTTTGTTTACAGTCCCAGAAAAGAGTTTCTTAGTTATATAATGTCCATTTCAGATTCCCTGGATTTTGAGTTTTATTGTGTGGAACCAGGCTGTTTACCTTGGATAAGATAGAAAAGTTTAAAGAACAAAGTGCCTTCTCTTAAAACTTCTTTTTTTAAATTTTAACATTTTTATTTTATATTAATCACAGGTTATGTACTTTGTATCACAGCTGTAACCCCCTCCCGCATTCCCTCTCTATCCCACCCTTCCCTCATCTCCTCCCTGCCCCTTTCCAAGACTGTCTCTCCAACCAAGGACCATGTGTGGTTATAACCTAGAACCCCTGCTTGTATGTAGCAAATGGTAGCTCAATACCCAAGTGGGTACACTAGTAAGGGGAACAGGGACTATTTTGGACATGTACTCAATGGCTGGCTCTTCGACCGCCCC
>CM053754.1:37180287-37214043 GCA_028658305.1 Pachyuromys duprasi
TCTATTAACATGGCTGATCCACTACCTGCATGCTGTGGCTTTAGGTCCTCCTCCTTCACAATCTGAACTTCCTATTCATCCTGATTTCATATCTTTTCATCTACACAAGACATTTTGAAGCAGGCTGGCAGAGTAAAGATATTATAGTATATACATGCTATGTGAATGTATTGAGTCAATTTCCTGGTCTTAGTGTAACATGGCCTCAGACCTTAGTAGGCTCCAGATCTTTGCACAATTGACTCCATGATGAAAATACTGTAAAATTTTCAGGCTGTAAAATTCAGCCTGTAGATAACACCACCTACCAAACCTAAAACAAAGGTCTAGTTCAGTCAAAGTCCATATATTTCTGGGAAAGTCTCAAAATGTACTAACTTTGTTTTTCAGCTTCTATACTTCTGCTGCTAGCTAGCTATTCTTGTTGACTGAAGTATGTCAACACAGAACATGTTTTTTTGTGTTTAAAAATTCACCCTGAGAAAGGCTCAATGTTTAACTGGGATATTGAATACCCAGCTAATAAAGACTTACTATTGGCTTAACCCCTTGTCCAAGCAATCTTTCCTGGTGAACACCCACAACACTAAGGAAATATGCTATAATTTTTTAAAAAGGTATGATACAACTAAATTTGTTCCAGGGCACTACCTCAGGTCAGCTATCTCATACTAATGAATTATTTTAACTGCATTCCTGCTGTTTTGTTTTTGCAAACTTAGTCAATGAGTTATTCTTGTTACTTAATTCTTTTTGTTAACCTCTAAATCCTCCTGTTGTCTAATGCCCATGACATTTTCTGCTTTGCTGCTTAGCTGCCTGTTAGGTTTTGGTAGAAGCTACAGAAGAAGACCTTCCAGGCCTGAAGAAAGAAGAAGGGCTTGTTTCCTGTTTCCTATGGACTTCCTGCTTGGTGCCAGTACCTATGAGTCATACCTGCAGGCCCCTTTTTCTGCCACAACCCTTCAATCCTCTTTGTTTATTTAGCATCTCCAACACCAATTTTATGCCACATTTCTCTGACCCACATGCCAGAACCAGGTACAGATCCAACCTATGAAAGCTAGACAAAGCCTCAGGGGATTACTCCTCTGTGCTCAGAGACACCAGCAGGAGACATGCAGGTCTGCATCCTTCAGGGGTCTGAATCTCAGCCTCCAGGGGCACCTTCACTAGGCTCCCGAAATTTAGTAACTGTAATCTGTACTTACTTTTCCCTTGGTGCCAAGAGTTGGTAGCTGCTCTACGAAGTGAGTACCTTTTCAAAATCTTAGCGTTTTCTTTATATCCATTTCAGTAGTGAATAACTTACTATTAATCTTCACTGTCAGTTTGACTGAATTGGAGATAACTTGGTCATAAGGGTATTTCTGTGGAGAATTAACTGAATAAAGAAAACCATCCCTGAATATAGGTAAGTGCATCCTTATGGCTGGGGTGCTGGGTTGAATAAAAAAAGGGTGGGGGGGGGAAGACAGCTGAGTCCCTTTCATGCCTCTTTCTTTGCTTCATGATCCACCTGGATGTGAACAAGCTCCACCCTCAGCAGCTGGAAACCAGCCTTCTTTATCCTAGTGGAATGCATACTCAAACTGTAAGCCAAAAATAAATCCTCTCTCCCTTTAATAACATTGTGCAATTTGGCCCAAGTGACAAGAAGAGAAGTAATAGAGTAACTTTAAAGCTAGTCAAAACTCTATATTAAATTATCTTGTGTTTCCTATCCTCTGACATGATTTCAATAGATTTGCTACCTGCCCTGTCAGAGTCTTTGAGTTACTGTAAGGATGAGCTCATGTCTAGGAAAACGCTGTACAATTCAAGATCGTCGGAAACAAAGTTGCTTGTAGTCACAGATAGTGCCTGCTAATTTCAGGATCAGTTATTCTGGAGGTACTGAAGAGGAATGGAAAAGAGAAATTCGGCAAAGTAGCAAAGCAGAAAAGATAAAGACAGAAACGCTGGAACTGATTTGGGTCAAGGAAAATGACTATTGAAGCAGGGCAGCAACCCATTCCAGCTCTACTTTGAATGAGTTGTGTGCTGCAAATGCCCTTCTTCAGTACCTTTAAATGATGTCATTATTTTCATATAACTTGTGTGAACAGCTCTGCATGTCGTTTTCATTTACAAGCCAAAGGAACACAGCTAGTGACAGGCAGAAAGACTAATGGAAACTCCCTTAAAGACAAGAATAAGAGTCTCATACACATTAACTTTAGTGTATGGACAGTAGAGAGGGAGGCAGCTCCCCTGTTCTATAGTGAAAGTCACAGCTCAAGGAAGGTAAATGATTGATTGGCCTGAGTTTCTCTATAGTCCTATCCGCAAAACTGAAATTATAGGCAAATAGTTAAAGCAATCAGAAATTGGACTAAAACAAAATGAAATAAAACACCTATTAGTAATCTCTTTGTAAAGTTAATAAATTAATTTAAAAAAATAGTCTCTTTGATTTTATGATATTCTTTAAATTATCACCTTAAATTTTCTCATTTCTCAGGAAACAAATGATGCTAATAACAGAATCAGTAAAGCATAATGGTCAAAAGTCTTTAGAACAAGGCAGCTAGTTATATTCTCTTGTTTTTGACACACAAGCTTTGGGCTAGTTTTCCTGAACTGCAAGTGTGAAAAATAAAAATATGTACTTCTTACCACATAACTTCCTTGATTAATTTTAAACAAATTAGTGTAGGGTTGTTACAGCAGCCTTCGAAGACATTGAAGTTTTGGATCCTGCCCCTGGTTTCCTGGGTAACATTTGCATCTCAAAGCCTCTGGTCTTGGGTAAAGACATGACATTCTGATCCTACTGAAAGAATGGGACATTTCATATTATTGTCTTTTCCTTTAATATGTAATCAACTCACCTGGCCAATCTATCTTCCCCAAAGAAAGCTGATTCATCTAAAGAGACTGGCGGCATAATTACTCCCTTAATGATATAATGAACTTTGCCTTCTCAGAGCTCCACCCACAGTGAAATTGCTGAGAGCAACCATGCTGAAGCTCTGAATTTGCACATCTCTGATTCATAACTCAGCGAGGCATGTGACTTTTTCTCCATCTCTGTCTCTTTCGTTCTGATATTGACCAAAGCATTAGCTTGTTTTGTTTGCCACTTTGGAATTTCTTACTCTTTCTTTGAAGCTACAAAGTAATTGCTTTATTTTACATGGTTGCTTGCTACTGTCCATTTTTGAAGTGCCCGCCTAACCCAAAGCTTCCTCCTTTGCATATTCCTCCTTCCAGGGGCTGCCAAGGTTTACAACTTGCTTCTTTTACTGCTTTCTGTCAAACTCTTACTAAAATTGGTCTTGAGCTTTGTACTGAGTTCATTTTTAAACTCTTTTATGAACAAGAACCCAAAGAAATACGACAATACTTCCTTGGTAACATGTAGACATCTTAGAATATTTTCTGAGACACAGTAAATATCAAAGAAATGGTGGTTATTAAGAGAATTGGTATCACCTCAAAAAACTTACCTTAGAACAAATCTGAGAATGTTCATGAAGTGCGTAGTGAGTTACACATCTGAGAGCTACTGAAGTATGAGCAACTATTCTTTTAAGGGATTAAAACTAGTGGTTGTGAGAGATAGTTCATAGTTGTGTTCTGTTCTCATTTGTGTTTCCTACACTGGAGAACTGTAAAGAGAATAATACTGCACTTGGCAACAAAATATGTGTGTGCAAAACTGGTCCTCTCTCTGTTTTTTATTTTTTATAACTACTTCCAAGACTAAGTCGAGACATTCCTCAGCATTTGAAGGGCTTCATGGAGTCTCAATCTCTCTCCAAGTTTCCAGAAGAAAACTATAACTTGAAATGTATTTCAGCCTCCAGATTTGAGCATAGTAACATTTATTGTTAATGAAAACTCCCCACAACTAAGCAGGGCTCATAGGGAAACTGACAATCACAGAGCCTGCATGGATCTCCACTATGTCCTCTGCGTATACATTATGCTTGTGTAGCTGCCTCTGCCTCCCCGAGTGCTGGGGTCACAGGTAAGCACCACCACAGCCAACTTCTTTCTTAATGTCAATCCAGGTTAATTTAACAGTTTTTTTCCTGAATTTAAAGACAGAAATTAAAACAGTAATTTTTAAAATCAAGCATTCTAACACAATGCAATCCAAATATATTGTAACTTGGTACTCTCCAAGGAATGACAGTAAAAAAGTGCTATTTTTTTAAAACTTAATCATTACATAAGAACAATAAATTGTATGCACAATATATGTATGGAAATTCATAACATTACACAGTCTTAAATCTGAGGTAAGCTGTTTCAGGCAGTGCTAATTGGCTTTGAGGACACGCCCAGTGTAGAGTACCAGGCTGCACAGAAATCATGTAATAAAATAGAGTTTGGGGAGAAAGAATTCATTCATTACATATTTTGTTTTGTTTTATACATTAGGAACCTTTTACTTTGCCAAATTTTTCATGATCCACACATTCAAGTACCTGTATGAGGCTGTGGCTCATAGTTTAAGAAGTGGTGTCTTAGTTCACAATTACTTCATTGTACTTGGTAAGATCTGTAAGGATTCCCACTAGAACCAGAGGAAAAGGGGTGGGCTGGCCCTGGGACAAAAGGATGCTTTCGGTTTCTACTATCTGTAGCAGCAGCTGGGCCTTCAGACAGAGAAGTTGGTATCGGAAAACACAGAGATTTTCCTTCATGGGAAGCATAACCTCCAACTCTATCTTCTTTCATTGTAAGTCTACATAGTTGAGCCTAGAGCACATGGTGGAGAACCTAATGTATCTTTACTTTCATAAAGGACCACACTTTCAGCCCTACTCAAAGTAAGTGGTTGTGTGGAATGAGGCAGAAGTTTGGAGCTACTTTTCCCAGAGATGCCAAATCTTTTCGCCATGCTACTGCTCTTACATTTGACAGTCAAGCTGATTCGATTCCCCTGTCCTCTAGATCCTACCCCATAATGATAATACCTTTCAATATTACTATAAAAATAAAATGAATTACAAATGACAGGTGTGATTTGTACAGTTCTGCACTACTGTTTCCCTTCTGTGTGCAATGAAGGAAAAAGATGGAAGAGAAGGAACTCTTCATGCTCTTAGGCTTGAAAATAACATTTCAAATATTTTCAAACAAACAGATTCTTTGAGGAGAATAGCAGTACTTGTGATAAATATTTGCATTTTGCTTGTACTTATAATTTGTTTGCATTGAAGAAATTTTCTAGATAAAGAAGTCATAAAACAGATGTCCACAGAGAAGGAAAACTTTCTCCCAAGAAGCATCTGAACTTTTTTCTGCAGGAACTGTGAACATGTATATAAAGTACTGGCTGCTGCCATTCCTTGGAGGGAAACCTGGGGAGTGTCTCATCAGAATTGAGAACACTTGTCATGGAGAGCAGAGTGAAGCTGTTTACACTTTCCTTCCTTAAGGGAAAAGAAAGCAATGCTGTGGGGAAATCATGGTAAGCAGTAACATATAAGCAGTAGGTGGTTGAAGCCATCTTCCCAGGCTTTGGGCTTTTAAAAGTCATAATATTTAAGGCTGTATGTCTACGATGTCCAAGGATTGGATCAGGTAATGAGCTAGTAAGGACCTAAAGATGAACCCTGAGTGAATCATTCTAGTTTTATGGTACTTTTCTTGTGTTGCCACAAAAAAATATTTATGACTTAATTTAGAAGCATTTCCTTTCTTTGTCCTTATTGTTGCCCAAATACATTACAAACTCTCGAAAAAGAAAAACATTTTTCAGTACTATAGTACTTAAATGTCGACTCAGAATAAAAGCAAGAGATACAGAAAAACCTTGAAGATTTTTGCCATCAATGATGTTTCAGAGTTTACCCTAAAGCTGAAGGAGAATTTCTTCCAAGCAATACCATCATTATAATCTATGTGAATTATGATTCCTGTCCTTAAAGATCAGCTATACATATTTTACAAATAGCCCTTGTTATTGTAAACAGATTTCAACAATTTAGAATAACCTGGGAGGTTGAGTGATGATCTGAGTCTGAGGTCAAATGCATGGATTGAACTTTAGAGGTATCTGAAGTTCCAGAGGTGTGCTTGAGGCCTATAGCTATATCTCTCCAACAGGATGATCAACACCCAGGAGGCACTGAACACACAAAACCATTTCCTCTGCCTATAAAAACCTCTGTGCACTGATTACTCCCCTCACCTCCACCCAGTCCTTTTCAAATTTCTTTGGGAAATACCATCTAGTGAAACACTAGCTAACGTGGGGTATAATCAAGAGAGTCAGGGCAAGAATGAGAGAGAAACTGCCCAGCTGAGGGTATCTGTGGCCTCATAAAACAACAATGCTACCTCAGTTTCTATTTTGTAGAATAATTTGAGGAGTATTGGCATTAAATCTTCTTTGAAAATCTGGTAGAATTTTGTGTTTAAATCATCTGGCCATGGGCTTTTGTTATTGTTGTTGGTTGGGAAACTTTAATAAGTGTTTAAACCATCTGGCCATGGGCTTTTTGTTATTGTTGTTAGTTGGGTGACTTTTAATGACTGTCTTTATTTAACTAGGGGTTATAGGTTTATTTAAATTGTTTATCTCATCTTGATTTAACTTTGGTAAGAAATACCCATAGAAGAAATTTCTTTTAGATTTTCCAATTTGATTGAGTACAGGTTAATAAAATATGTCCTAATGATTCTCTAGATTTCCTCAGTGTAAGTTTTGTTTCACTTTTTATATTTTTTTTATATCATTCACTTTTTAAAAATCTGATTTTGTTAATTTAAATATTTTCTCTCTTCATCTTTTACTTAATTTGGATAAAGGTTTGTCTATATTGTTGATTTTCTCGAAGAACCAACTCTTTGTTTTATTGATTCTTTGTATTTTTTCTTTGTTCTATTTTATTGATTTAAGTCTTCAGTTTGATTATTTCTTGCTGTCTAATCCTCTAAGGTGTACTTAATTCTTTCTGTTCTAAATCTTTCAGGTATGTTGTTTAATTGCTAATAGGAGATTGTTCCAATTTTTTAAAATAGGCTCATAGTTGTAAGTAATTTCCATTTAGCACTGTTTTCATTGTGTCCCATAAGATTATATGCGCGGAGTATTCATTTTCATGGTATTCTAGAGAGTCTTTAATTTCTTTATTTCTGTCTTGAGCCAGAAATAAAGTAAAGTGTTAAGTTTCTATGAGTGTGTAAGATTTCTGTTGTTGAGAGACAGCTTTAAGCCATGGTGGTCTGATAGGATACAGGAAGTTATATTATTTTTCTTTTACTTGTCAACAAGTGCTTTGTTTCTGAGTATGTGATCACCTTTGGAGAAAATTCCACGAGGTGCTGAGAAGAAGATATATTCTTTACTGTTTGGGTGAAATGTTCTGTAAATATTTGTTAGGTCCATTTGGTTTACAACATCTCTTAGCTCTAGAATATTTCTGTTTTGTTTTTGTCTGGATGATTTGTCCTTTGGTGAGAGAGCAGTATTAATGTATTCACTATCAGTGTGTGAGTGTCAATATGTGATTTAAACTGCAGTAGTGTTCCCTTTACAGATATGGGAGCCCTTGTGTTTTGGGCATAGTGTTAAAAATTAAAATATCTTCTTTGTGGATTTTTCCTTTTTTATTAATTAATTCAATTTCCATCTCAGTCATAGGCCCTTCCTCTTCTCCTCTCAGTCCTGCCCTCCCTCCTGCATCCCCTCTCTCCTATTCATTTGACTAGTGGAGCCCCCTACTCAGACATTCCAGCTCATTGATTCACATAAGGACTGAGATCATCTTCCCCCCTGTGGCCTTGTAGGGAAGTCCCATCAGGGGGAAGTGATCAAAATGCAGGCAACATAGTCCATGTCAGAGATCTCCCCCACTCCCTAACTAGTGGGCCCAAGATGCCCATTGGACTTATCTTCTTGAGGTCTATGCATTGTAGTATGGCTATCCTGTATTATATGACTAAAATCTGCTTATAAATGAGTATATACCATGTGTGTCTTGCTGGGTCTGTGTTACCTCACTCAGGATGACGTTTTCCAGTTCCATACATTAGCCTGAAATTTTCATGATTTCCTTGTTTTTAATGGTTGAGTAATATTCCATTGTGTAAATGCACCACAGGAAGGGAGGACAAAAGAACAAGGGAGGAAATGCACCTGATTTGCATATGCAGACCTGATTGATTAAGGACAGGCAAATGTTAAATAGGCACCAATTCAAACACCAAAGCATTTGGGACCTTCCAAGCTTATCAGTTAGATTCACTGACTACCCATGACACGATGTCTGAGAAGCTAGTTCTCTGGCTTGGATACAGAAGTTTAACTGACTTTAACACAGGCAGCACTCTACTGTCCCTCATCTGATTTGGGAACCCACATTCTTCTAAGGAAAAATCTGTTAGGACACTATCAATAGAAGGAAATGAGTGTTCACAGAGAATGCCTGCTGGTGTTCAAGGGTGGTATATAGTAAAAAGTGGGGAAGGGAGTTTAGGAGAGGATTGTCTGTGGGCCTCATTTATGTTATATAACCCCTCTATCTCTAAGCCATATAACCAGTTCCCGAGAAACTGATACTTAAAATTAAAGAAATACATAAACCATAAGTAGAAATGTTAGAAATAAAAAATTCACTGAACCAATACAAACACAGTGGAAAGAATCAGCAATGGATTCAGTCAAGCAGATGAAATAAATGTCAGAGATGGAGAACAAGGCCACTGAAATACTGCATCCCAGCACCAGTAAGGGGAAAAATGAGCATGGGAGAAGATCCTGATACTTAAGAATCCACAGGCTACACAAATTATCTGAGATAAACCCCAAAGGCCTAGGGAGGTATCCAATGATATTACATTGGAAAATTTCCCAACTTGAAAAAAGAGACATTCAAACACAACAAGCATTTTAGAACCCTTAATACGCATGTCCAGAGAAGAATATCTCTATGACATATTATACTCAAGATACCAATGTACCAACTAAGAAGCAATATTAAAAGTTATAAGTGAAAAATGTCAATTAACACATGAAGGCAAAAACATCAGAATAACTTGAGTTCTTATTACAACCTTGAAGGTCCTAAAAGGATGACAGAATATATTTCAACCCCTGAAGTTAAATAACTGCCAACCAAGATTGCTGTATTCATCAAAGCTATCTTTTAAAACTGGTGAAATAAGGATATTTTAAGTCATGTACAAATTAAGATAGTTCATGATCTAATATTGTAGAAGGAATACTATACACAGAGAAATAAATATAGTCCCACAACAAGAGCACAAGAAAAAATGAATTTCACAAAAAGAACAGATGAACAAAGCAAAGCCAGGAAGAAATCTACCATATCCAACACAATAAACCTAAAAAATCTAGGACTAATAGAAGAGAAAGTAAAATAGTGATCCAACTAACCAGAAAAACAATGAACAAAATTATAAAAATTAGTTGGCATTCATTCTTAATATAAACTTAAGTGTAAATGGAACTCATTCACCAATGAAAAGATACAGATTGGCTCTCTGGGTTATAAAAAAATGGACCCCAATATCTGTTTTCTCAAAGTAATGGAGCTCACTAACTATGGTACAAACAGAATCAAAAAAATGGAGAAAATCTGTCAAGTGAAAGAAATTTAAAAATGAAATTGGCATAGATCTTCTGATAGCTGATAAAATTTAATTAGAACCAAACTAGTAGGTAGAGATTTTTAAGAAATCACTGAACATTAGTAAAGAGAATAATTCACCAAGAGGCTATAACAATTATAGATACATATGCATCCAGTGTTGCAGGATTCAATTTCATAAAACAAACAATAATAGATGTAGAAGGTCAGATAGATCCTGATACAATGATAGTGGGTGATTTAAATATGCTCTTCTTCTCATAGAAGGTCCAAACTAGAAATCATCAAAGTTAAAACTCAAAGTGAAACTGTATCATGAATCAAATGAATTTCTCAGTGGTCTACAGAATATCCCACCCAATAAACACAGAATGTACATTCCTTTTAGAAGTTGCATGGTATCTTCTCTAAAAAAGTCCAGGCTACAGACTTACCTTACCTATTATAGAAGAATCAAGAAACCTCTTGGAGGATCCAAGATAGCGCCGCCGACCATGCAGGTTATCTGAACAGCAGCTCAGCAGTGAGAGCACAGTGAATAACAGGCTGTACTGCGGACCACAAACCCCAGATGTCTGTGTTTCTCACATGAGAGGCAAACCCACGGGGAAACATGAGGGTCCGTCTTCAGGCCTCTTGGCTAATAACTTGAAAATTAGCAACTACCCAAGTCCATGGTCTGTGTATACCTTCCTGGTACATGTAGCTCTTGGCTTTGACCTTGGGTGCTCACTCTCATTGTCCCTGAAGTGGATACCTTCCTTTACCGGGGATGGGGCTCCAAACCCGGGTGCCCACTCTCTTTGTCTAGTGAACACCTTTCTGCTACCAGTGGTACCTTAGCAGGCACTCACTCTCCTGTGGAGTGGATACTTTCCAGTATGGCTGTTGAGGGACATGTGTGGGGGAGGCATGCAGCTCCAAAATCAATTGGTGCCCACTCTCACCATTCTGGGCAGGTGAGTGGCTGCAATTGCAGGCCCCTTGACACTTGGTACCCAAGGAAGCAACCCCAGACATTGCTCCAGTGCTCAACCCATCTCTAAAGGAGACCAATAGGACCTTTGAACTCATAGATTTTCTAAAAAGACTGCACCCAGCAAACACAGCATCTAAGCCAAGTGCCTGGGCTCACTAACCTCAGACCAAAAAAACCAATGGCAGGGCAGTTAACTCCAGGACTTCCCTCATCTAAAGGAGGATCCCTGAGCTCCTGAAAAATCCAAGTGGTTCCCAGGATCAAACATCTGAGAAGACCCACAGGCAATTCACTGAGAACCACCCACCAGTCTGAGATCATTCCTACTATCTGAGAAGGGCTCCAGCAGGAACATCCAGCTTCTTGCCCAGGGCTCTTCTTGAATCCCACAGAGCTCCTATAGGCCACAGAATCTAACATCCAATGCCAGAGACAACCAGATGGCTAAAGGTCATTGTAGAAAACAAAATCAACAAAAGCCAAAGCAATATTGTATCCTCATAACCCATTTATCCAAAGGCAAGCAGTCCTGGATGCCCTAAAACAACTGAAACACAAGGAAATGACCTTAAATCTACCCTTACAACGATGATAACGAAGGAAACAAATAAAATTGGTAAAGAAATACAGAAAGATACAGTCAAACAGGTTGAGGACTTTAGAGAATAGATAATTAAATTACTGAAGGAAATACAGGAAAGTTCAAACAAACAAGTGAAGGAACTGGGCAAATTATATCATGAAAGGCAGGAAAATACAAACAGGAAAAGGATATCAACAAAACTGTTCAAGATCTGAAGATAGAAATAGAAACATTAAAGAAAGCACAAACTGAAGAAATCCTGGAGACAAACAACTTAGGGAAGAAAACAGGAACTGCAGAGGTAAGCTTCCCCAACAGAATACAAGAGATAAAGGAAAGAATCTCAGGTATAAAAGACACAAGGGAAGGAATTGATGCATTGATCAAAGAAAATGTTAAGTCCAAACAAAATTCCTGACACAAAACAACCAAGAATTCAAAGACACATGAAAAGAAGAAACCCTAAGAATAATGGAAATAGTGGAAAGAGAAGATTCCCAGCTCCAAAGACCAAAATTTATTTTCAACAAAATCATAGAAGAACATTTCCCCAATCTTAAGGAAGATATGCCTGTAAGCATTCAAGCATTAATACAGAACAACAAATAGATTAGACCAGAAAAGAAAATTCTCCTGCCACATGATAATCAAAACATGAAATGTACAGAACAAAGAAAAAAATATTAAAAACTGCAAGGGGAAAAGGCCAAGTAACATATAATGGCAAACCTTTCAGAGTCACACTTGACTTATCAGCAGAAAAGATAAAAGCCAGAGAGTCTGGGCAGATGTCTTGCAAACCCTAAGAGATGACAGATGCCAGTCCAGGCTACCATGCCCAGCAAAACTTACAATCACCATAAATGGAGAAAACAATATAACCTATGACAGAACCAAATTTAAACACTATCTATGTAGAAATAGAGCCCTATAGAAAATAATAAAAGGAAAACTTCCTCCCTAAGAATCTACCCCCCTAAAAAAACTCCAAAACACATATAAATAACTTCACTACAGCCAAACCAAAAGTAGATGAGCACACAAACACACTACCACAACCAACATTAAAATAAAAGAAACTAACAGTCACTGGTCATTCATATCTCTCAATATCGATGGATTTAACTGTCCAATAAAAAGCAACAGATTAACAGAATGGATGAGTAAAGAGGTACCATCATTCTTCTGCATACAGAAAACACACTTCAATCACAAAGATAGACATTACCTGAATGTAAAGGGCTGGAAATGGTTTTCTAAGAAAATAGACCCAAGAAGCAAGCTGAGTTGCCATTCTAATGTCCAATAAAATAGATTTTTTAACCAAAATTAATGAAAAGAGATGAGGAAGGATATTTCACACTTATCAAAAGAAAATTCCACCAAGAAAACATCTTAATTCTGAACATCTGCACCTCAAATACAAGGGTACCCACATTTGTAAAAGGAACATTAATAAAGCTTAAACCACACATAGATCACCCCACATTCATAGAGGGAGACTTCAACACCGTACTCTCACTAAAGGACAGGTCAATGAAACAAAACACAGAGAAATAGTGACACAAATGTCCTGAATCAAATGGATCTAACAGAGCTACAGAACTTTTCGCCCAAACGTGAAAAAAAAGTATACTCTTCTCAGCATCTCGGAGAAGCATCTCCTAAACTGACCATATAGTCAGTCACAAAGCAAGCCTCAACAGATACAAGAAGATTGAAATAATCCGTTGTACCCTACCAGACTGCCATTGGACTAACGCTGGACATCAACAACAACAGAAACAGCAAAAACCGGCATGGAAACTGAACAACTCTCTACTCAATGATAGCTGTGTCAGGGAAGAAATAAAGAAAGAAATTAAAGACTTTCTAAAAGTTTGTAGCACTAAGTGCCTTCATAAAGAGATTCAAGACATCTCATATAAGCAACTTGACAGCACACCTGAAAGTCCTAGGGAAAAAAAAGAAGCAGATACATCTGAGAGGAGTAGACAGCTGGAAATAATCAATCTCAGGGCTGAAATCAATAAACTAGAAACAAAGGAACAATTCAAAGAATCAAGGAAACCAAGAGCTGGTTCTTTGAGAAAATCAACAAGATAGACAAACCCTTAGCCAAACTAACTGAAAGGCAGAGAGACACTATCCAAATAAACAAAATCAGAAATCAAAAGGGGGACATAATGAAAGACATTTTGGGTATCCAAAGAATCATTAGGTCTTACTTCCAAGCCTATAGGCCACAATATTTGAAAGTTTAAACAAAATGGATAATTTTCATGATAGATTCTACTTACCAAAGTTGAATCAAAATCAGGTAAATAAATGAAATTGTTTTATATCTCCTAAAGAAACAGAAGCACTCAGAAAAATCTCTCCCATCAAAAAAGCCCATGTCCAGATGGTTTCAGCACAGAATCCTACCAGACATTCAAAGAAGAGCTAGTACCAATACTCTTCAAACTATTCCACAAAATAGAAACAGAAGGAACATTACCAAACTGATTCTATGAGGTCAGAGTCACCTTGATGCACAAACTACACAATGACCCAATAAAGAACAGGAATTTCAGACCAATTCCCCTTACGAACATCAACACAAAATACTCAATAAAATACTTAGCATATCTAATTGAAGAAAACATCAAAGATATCCATCCACCATGATCAAGTAAGCTTCATTCTAGGCATGCAGGTGTGGTCAAATATAAGGAAATCCATCAATCTAATCCACCATATAAACAAACTTAAAGAAAAAAACCACATGATCATCTCCTTAGATGCTAAAAAGCATTTGACAAAATCCAACACCCATTCATGTTTAAAGCCTTGGAGAGACCTGTGATACAAGGCACATACCCAAACATAGAAAAGGCAAGACACAGCAAACCTATAGCCAACATCAAACTAAACTAAAAACAAACAAACAAACAAACCCTCCCCAAACAAAGCAACAAATCAATTCCACTGAAATCAGGGACAAGGAAAGGCTGCCCACTCTCTCTGTACCTCGTCATCATAGTATTTGAAGTCTTAGCCAGAGCAATAAGACAACTAAAGGAGATCAATGGGATCCAAAGAGAAAAGGAAGAAGTCAAAGTATAACTATTTGCCAATAAGTGACCCCAAAAATTCTACCAGGGAAATATTTCTGCTGATAAACAACTTCAGCAAAGTGTCCGAGTACAATATTAACAACAACAACAAAAATCAGTAGTCTTCTTTTATCCAAAAGACTAACAGCCTGGGAATGAAATTAGAAAAACAACACATTTCACAATAGCCACAAAAAAATAAAGTATTTTGGTGTAACTCCAACAAATGAAAGACTTGTATGAAAAAAATTTCAAATCTCTGAAGAAAGAAATTGAAGCAGATATCAGAAGATGGAAACATCTTTCATCTCATGGATTGGTAGGATTAACAGTAAAAATGGCCACCTTATCAAAAGCAATCTACAGATTCAATGCAATTGTCATCAAAATACCATCACAATTCTTTACAAACCTTGAAGGAACAATTATCGAATTCATATGGAAAGAACAAAAAAAGCCAGAATACTTAAAACAATCCTGTACAATAAAAGATCTTTTGGAGTATCTCAATTCCTAATCTCAAACTGTACTATAGAGCAACAGTAATAAAAACGGCATGGTACTGGCATAGAAACAAACTAGTGGATCAATAGAATAAAACTGAAGACCCCAAAATAAACCCAAACATCTACAGACACTTGATTTTTGACAAAGAAGCCAAAACAATACAAGGCAAATAAGATAGCATCTTCAACAAATGGTGCTGGTCTACATGGATGTCTATATGTTGAAAACTGCAAATAGATCCATATTTATCACCCTGCACAAAATATAAGTCCAACTGGATCAAAGATCTCAATATAAAACCAGTTACATGAAATTTGTTAGAAGAAAAAGTGGTGAAGAGCCTTGATTTCATTGTCACAGGAGACAACTTCCTGAACAGAATACCCACAGCCCAGGCTCTAAGATCAACAATTAATAAATGGTACTTCATGAAACTGAAAGGCTTCTGTGAGGCCAAGAACTCTGTCAACAGAACAAAATGACAGCCTATAGACTGGGACAAGATCTTCATTAACTCTACATCTGACAGGAGGCTAATATCAAGAATATATAAAGAACTCAAAAAGTTAAACACAGCAAGTAATTCAATTAAAAAGTGGGTTACAGAGCTAAAGAGAGACTTCTCAACAAAAGAATATTGAATGGTGGAGAAAGCTTAAAGAAATGCTCAACAGACTGGGGAAAGATCTTCACCAACCCTGCAACATGATGAGAGCCTACCACAGATGTACTTTGAAAGATTCCACCCAGTAGGGGACCTAAGCAGATGCAGGGACTCAGAGCCAAACTTTAGACAGAGCACAGGAACTCTTATGGAAAAAATGGGGGATAGAAGGACTAGGAGGTGACAGGAGCTCCACAAAGACACCAACAAAGAGACTAACACATCAACCAAGGACCATGCACAGAGAGGACCTAGACCCCTGCTCAAATATAGCCCTTAGGCAGCTTAGGCTACATGTGGGTTTCCTAGTAATGGGAACACGGGCTGTCTCTGACATGAACTCTGTTGTCTGCTCTTTGATCATTTCTCATGGTGGCAGCAACTAGACAGCCCACAGAGGAAATGGGATTCAGGGAGGCCTGGTGAGACTTGATAGGCCCGTGGTCAGATAGTCCTGGAGGAGGACTCCTGCTTTCAGTGGACTAGGGGAGGGAAGTGTGAGGGTAGAGGAAGGAAGGCTGGGACCAGGAGGAGATGAGGGAGGGGCCATAATCGGGATATAAGTGAGTAAATTGTAAAAAATAACAAAATAATAAAATTTAAAAAAAAGCAAAACAAAATAACCTCCTGTATTGTAACAAATCATGGTGCAATAACAATAAGTCAATATTAAGAAAAAGTAGAAATACTAACATATTGGAGACTGAACAGGGGGTCGTTGAAGTATTCAGAGGAGAAGTAAAATTCCACTAGAAACAAACAAGACTGAGAGCATAATTTACTGGAACTTTGGGATAAAGCTAAAGCAGCTAGAAGAGGAAAGTTTATAACTATGAGAGCTTATATTAAAAATATGAAGGGGAGGGAGTGTGCTTTGTCTCCCCATGCTAGAAAACAGAACAGAACAAGCCAGAACGCCAGCAGAATAATGGTGTGAAACCTCTGCTGCTGAGTGTCTAAATCCTGTTCACAAAACAGAACCCTGTCCTCTATCTCTCATTACCCCACAAAGGGCCACGTGTCTTAATACTTACTTTTAGGAACACCTTAATTTTGGAAGGTGTTTTTTTTCTTCAGACAGTCCTTCCTTTTTCTCATCAGGTGTCTTCTATTATTCTTTGCCTGCCTTTTTTTTTTTTTTTTTTTTTTTGAGATCTCTTCCTTCTCTCTCTTAATTCTTTTTTTCTAGTTACCCCCTCCCCCCACACAAACACAATTTTAAAATCTAGGTTACATGCATAAGAGAAAACAGACTGTCATTCTGGATCTGGCTTGTTTTACTTATGGTAATTATTTATAGTTCAATCTAATTTCCAGCAAATGTCTTTACTCATGATTGATTCGGCTACCCAGGGTCTTTTGTAGTTCCACGTGAAGTTGAGTATTGTTTTCCTAGTTCTGAGAAGAATGCTATTGGATTTTTAAATATGAGTTGTGTTTTGAGCTTTACATTGTTTTCAGCCATACAGAAGCTTTTACAAAGCTGATTTTGCCAGTCCATAAATATGGAAGGGCTTCCCTTGATGTCATAACTTCACCAGGCAGCTGAACTGGAGCATACTCTGATTTTGGATATCCTAGGCTCCAGAACTGGGAAAAATAAATTCCCATCGTTTACTCTATGCTTGGGCTCTGCCTTCGCATCACAAAACAGACCAAGATATTTTTTAATGTAAGTATTTTTTAAATGCTATTTTTTCTAGTCTATTCTCAGGCCAATCCGAAGTAAAAATTCTTGTCTGTGCACTTGTGGTAATGACACTTTAATGCGAATATTTTATTGAAGACAAGATTCCTTCTCAAATCATAAATGCATGGCTTGATAAATTTTTATGTTAACACATCCATATTACTATTTCTAAGACAAAAACTTAACACAATAGCACACCTTGGACAAGGTTAATCACCATTTTGACTTTGAAAATCATAGCTTAGATGTATTTCTTTTTGTATTTTATGTAGATTCATATAAAATGCACTATCCATGTCTGCCTTCTCTAACACAATACAGTATTCCCAATACTAACTTTTATTGATGCATAGGGCTCTACCTTTTTTTCATGAATATATAACATTTTACTGTTTCAGTTTTACATAACCTACTTTCACATTGTGAGTTTAATGGATATTTTGCAGTTTCCAATTGTCCCTGATGCCTTTATGAACATTATTTTATGAATTTTTAAATATAAAATGTAGTTGTAATAGCTACATACGTGAACTGACAATTGCTGGGTTACAGAGTATGGTATTAGCTTTATTAGATGATGCCAAACACAAAGTGTTATATCAATTTCCAAATTACCTTGGCCAAAACCTGGTGACTGAGATCATTTTCTTTTTAAATAGTCTGTTTAATCTCTTTGTATATGGTTATTGAGCGTTTGACATCTGCTTTTGTGAGGCATCTGTTTATCTCTTGCTATTTTATTTGTTTGATTTTGTATCTTTTTATAGTGCTTTATATTTTATGGATTTTTTTTACCTTAAAAACAGCTCAATGACATAAACACAAAACGACAAGTAATTTTTAAAACAGAGACATTTTATGATTTATGTAGACCATAATTTTTAAGAGCATTTAACTCTCACAGGTTTCAAAAACAATTCTCTTCACTTTAGCAGATATTAAAATGTATAAATATATAAACAGTATACACCTTGTTACATGCGGACCTCTTTCCAGTTAGAATAATGGATGTAACATTAGAACACTAATGCTTTTTTTTTTAATGAAGATACTGTTTGTAAATACAAAAATTTCTAATTTGCTAAAAATATTGTTCTTCCCATTCTACCCACCTGTCTTAATAACTTAATCTCATTCGGTCATATCTTGAAAGAAGTTTTACTGAGAAAGTCTTAAGTGAGCGAGTCTTCCTATGAGAGGTCTTTGGGCCATCTAAAGAAACCAGTAGCCTGGAATTGTGGGTCTGCACCAAAACCTGACTCTTGACCTGAAAGTTTTACCTTCCCTTTCTTCCTTCTTCCCTTTCTTCCTTCCTTCCTTCCTTCCTTCCTTCCTTCCTTCCTTCCTTCCTTCCTTCCTTCCTTGCTTCCACATTTTCTCACTGGCCTTAAGCCAAGGCCAAGGGGAATGAAGGAGTATTAGGCATGCATTTCTTATGGTAGAGCAATTCAAAGAAGCCCTCCTCCAAAGCAGAACATGATCATAATAAGATAGTGACTCCCTTGTTTACAGTGTTCATTTCCGGACAATTATGTAGGGAAAAATTGTCAAGGACTTGCCTCAAACTCTGAATCATCAACAATATTGTCTTGTTTCATCAATTTAAAATCCACACACAAAGATAATATCCAGCTGGACATACTGGAAGCCATGCTAAGAATATTAATCAAATTAAAACCAGGATTCTAGGATTCTCTGTTTTGTTTTATGCAGGCAGTTGTGTGGCTGGGTTTTTATCTTGAAACTTTCTACCAACCAGGGATGAAAAAATCAGAACAAAGGATTGGAAAGAAGCAGGATTGCAATTAATTATTTTCCTCACACAAAGCTGTGGTGAATAAACACTTTCTAGAAGGTCAAACCACAAGGTACTTGTTAACTGCACAGGTTGTACTGTCCGAGACATTGAGAATATGTTTTAAATAGAGAATGAATCATTGTAGATGAATGGACTATATTTGCAAGTATTTGACTGTTTTGGTTGTATGCCTGAATGTTTTCCAACTCCGTACTGTAGATGCTGCCCACACATTGAAATATCTTATAGTTATATTCAGAGTCAAAGAAACCAGGCAAAAAGTCTCTCTCAATGAGAGTTCTCTATATAACATTCAATTGGCTGTTAAAACATAAAAAGGCAGTCTCAAAAATGTCTAAATATCATAGTATTCATGTAAGTTCATTGTCTAAGATTTATCTTAGATTTGCATTTTACATTTTATCATACATATTTTTCATAGAGTCTTCTCATCTTAATTTTAAATGATATATACATTATTTTTCAGTTATGAAAAGTCAAATCTTTATGCAGCGAAGGTAAATTAGTCTTTATTAGCAAAGTGGAGTTTTACTTATATAGGAGAAAAAAATACATTAAGATACTTTACAGTATTTGACTTTCAGGCTTTAGTAAGATGGGTAAAAAATTACAAGCATTTTACATTTCTCTTTCGTCAGGTGAGTTTTTCAAGAGGAGAGCAAAAGGATGTGTTGTTCCTTGATAAAAATTAAATTAAATTAAACACTGTGCCTTTAATCTAGAAACTTTGCTTGGAATGGAATTTGGTCTTAAAAGATATGCTAGAATGTTCACGGTGTTTAACTTGCATTCAGATTCTACATAAAGGCAAATGCTGAGGATTGTACAAAACTTTGGAACACGCCTGTCCTTTCATTTTCTAGTGTTCTTACTTTCTGGATGTCCAAGTATTCCTTATTATTTCTTTCTTGAAGGGAACTGAACATTAACAAGTTCTTTCAATGATGACTGTTGTAATTTTGTGAGCCTTTGATGTAAAGTGCTGTTTCCCGAAGACTTGCTTTCTCCAAAGTAATAAGCTCCTTCCTTCTCTGCTTCATTCCTCCTTTCTTCCCTCTTTCTGTTTATCTTCCTCTCCTCCATTTGCTTCTTTACTCCTCCATTTTGGTATAAGTATTTTTATTCTTTTGAAGTTTTATATATTTATAAAATGCATATTGATCATGTCCGTTTACTACTTCCCCCTTCCAACTCCCTAATGTCCTTCATCCCTTCTCCCTTCTAACTTCACGCCCTCACCTTTTATTGTTAATAATAACCCTCTGAGTTAAAAATGCTACCCACATGCATATGGTGAATAGTCAGCTGGGATGGAGTCTTGGGTGGTTCCCATCTACTATTCATGCTGAAACTTTGACCAGCTTGATCTCATGCAGGAAGTCACAGGTGCTGTGAGATGATGCCTACCTCAGCCGTGACATGGGTGTTTTCAGTCGTCATCATTTCATAACTCTGATCCACATCAGCTAGCTCTCAAATTCCTCCAATCCCTCCTTCTCATGGTTCCCGAGTCATAGACTGTGCAGTACGTTGTTTTGGTTTTCCATGCTGTGTTAGTTTCTGCATTGGGGTTTGTGCCTCTTGAAGAAGTTTGTTGGCTGAGTTTGTTTTGTTTTCCTTTTTGTTCAAGTCACCTTCCCTCTTTCAGCAGAGGAATTTACAGTGACACCTTCTATTCATTGGTATTTGGGGACTCAGCCTCTATCCAGATTTCTATTTCTCTGCTAAAGTCTGGTGCCTTCAGCAACTTAAACAAGGAGCTAGAATAAATTTACTGGCAGTGTGCTCCAGAGCACAATCAACAGGCCTCTAGGTATCTGGGTGACAGCTGGCAGAGGTCAGGAAAAACATCTGGCCAGTCTCACAAAGAGGAAGACAGGCTGAGTCAGGTGGCTGTCCCTAGCAGGCAACTACAGGACTTGGGTAATTTAAATTTAAGGTGTTGGGGAAAGAGAGAACGGGGTCCAAGCCACATATTACTTCACATATAAGTAAGTATTTAGATAAAATATTTAGTAAAACCAACCAAATTCTTATTCTCTTATCAAAAGATGTCTTTAATTTATATTTGATAATTTTATAGATATATATGATTTATCATGATAATACCCACCCCAAACTCCCCTTTTCCTTCATATACTGCTTAACATGGCCCTCTCCTAAAGGCCCTGTATTAGAACAAAGCACAAGTAAGTACATTTATAGTATTTGGTCCTTTTTTTAATGAAAAGTCATTTTTGTAATTTTTCCTATGTATACTTGCTTTGTGATTTGCAGCTTTCAGAAGCATCCTGTTGTATGGAATCATCTGCAAATATTCAATGATATACAATACTCATATGCTCAAGGTTATAGACAAATTTAAAAAGCCTATAGTTTTAAATATAACAAAAAATGAAATATTTGTCTTACCAATTCTTCTTTCAGTTACAATCAGATGTAATTATTAAAAATTTACAGCTATATGTAGATTCCTATGGTAAGAAATCAGGGTTAAAGAAAATAGATCAATTTAAAGTTTACTTTTTGAAAAGCAATGCTAAATATGTAGAAATATTCCCAACCCAATTGTCTATACATACATACAAATAACAAATTTTCAAAAATATTTGGCATTGTAAGATAAATATCAAAGTATTGTTTAAAAAATTCCCAGACACTCATAAACTAAAACAGAGCATTTCATAGCTATTTTGGCATTGGTAGCAACATCAAATTTATTATTATTATTATTTTAAATTTATATTTATTTTTTTAATTACCTACACTTTATGTACTTTGTATCCCCCCTGCAGTTCCCTCCTTCCTCCCCTCCCAATCCTTCCCTTTCTTCCCCTTCTCCACACATGCCCCTCCCCAAGTCCACTGATAGGGGAGGTCTTCTTTTCTTTCCTTCTGATCCTAGTCTATTAGGTCTCATCAGGAGTGGCTGCATTGTCTTCCTCTGTGGCCTGGTAAGGCTGCTCCCCGCTCCGGGGGAGGTGATCAAAGAGTAGGCCAATCAGTTCATGTCAGAGGCAGTCCCTGTTCCCATTACTATGGAACCCACTTGGACACTGAACTGCCATGGGCTACATCTGTGCAGGGGTTCTAGGTTATCTCCATGCATGGTACTTGGTTGGAGTATCAGTCTCAGCAAAGACCCCTGTGCTCAGATTTTTTGGTTCTGTTACTCTCCTTGTGGAGCTCCTGTCCTCTCCAGATCTTACTATTTCCCACTTCTTTCATAAGATTCCCTGCATTCTGCCTAAAGTTTGGACATAAGTCTCAGCATCTGCTTTGATATTCTGCAGGACAGAGCCTTTCAGAGGCCCTCTGTGGTATGCTCCTAACTTGTTTTCTGCTTTCTCCTTCTTCTGATGTCCATCCTCTTTGCCTTTCTGTCTGAGGATTGAATATTTCAACCTATCCCAGAAGCAGAAAGACACACATGGTATATACTCACTCATATAGACATGTAAGATAGGATAAACCTACTAAAATCTGCACACCTAAAGAAACTAATCAAGAGGGAAGACTCCGGCTAAAATGCAACATCGAATTTTAATGCTGTTTGCTTTCCTACCTTATTAAATGATGAGATTCTTTAAGAAGGCAAAACATACTCTAAATACCAATGAATGGCATAATTACGCAATTAAAATTCTGACCTTGATGTCTTAAAAGGTATTTTATTAGTGTGCTGCCATAATGGCCTTCTCTACTCTTTACCTACAACCTACAAAATCCAGTTCAGTTTCTCTCTCTTACATTGCTGTGTTACACCAAGCAATGTAAAATCACTAAAAATAATTCCCTAATAACGTTAAAATAAATCTATTTCTTCTTAATAACTTCAAAATTGTATCAATATCTTTTAAACACCTTTTATATATTGTTATGCTTTGACTACAGATATCTCTGTATATGTATGCAACTGCTACAGTACCTTATGTATTGTTTTTTATATACAGACATACACTTGGTGAAGTAAAACATAAACTACACACAGTAGGCAATTACTATAGTAATAACACAAACTGTTTATAATAATACTATTCTGGAGGTTTTCATTTATTATTTTCAGACTGTAATTGACAGCAGGTAGATGAGATCATGGGAAACCAAACTGCAAGAAGGGCAAAGTACATGACAGTTAAGACCATCTAAAGCTGCTTTGCATTTTTTCTTAAAGTATAAAAAATCATTAGAAGAATCCTAACTTCAATCTACTATTTTCAATCTTCTGTCCTACTTTCAGTGTGGATGTGAAATATTCCCTGATGTTCTGGTGTTACTACTTTGTTCGCAAGCCTTGGTGCTACTGGCTTGTGTTACAGTCTTTAAGGGGTTGAGTATAGAGAGCAGTCTTTCAGTTATTAGAGACACGCCATTAACGAGTTTCACGAGACCGTAGCCCATTCCTGCTCTTCATTTTTGTTCCTGACCCAAACAGCAAGATCAACTGACTGTATTGTAACCTCTGAAGCTATGACTCAGAATGAAACTTTTGTCTTTAAAGTAGAAGAATGGAGGCTAATAAACCAGAACCTAACATTTTGTTGTTGTTGGCTTACTGTTTGCAGAAATGAAAGCTCACATGAATGTTTATTTGGTTTGTTGTGTAGCCAGAATTCTGAGTTCATTTTGAGTTACTTCTTTACGATGTGGTGATATTGTCCCATTTTCTGAAACAATCACTTGAACTATATCCTAGACAAAGCAAAGATATTTATATAGTAATACTGACCAATGGGATTTAGGGATGGGCAAGTTATGAAGCACATATGGAAGAAAACTTCATATAGGTATATATTGAGCACCTTTTCTTCGAGATAACCTGGTATAACTACTTCTACATCTCCTCACACCAGTCATAATGCACTGTTTATGTGACTAGTTTGGGCTGAGTAGAAGTTGGTATACGGACTGATGACATAGCTTCCTTAAGAGGGAGCTATTAGTATACATTCTTTGGGAGAGATGTAGATGACAGGCTACACCCCCAAGCACTCTCCAATGCCAGCCAAATTTTTGTCTCTGAAGGAAGAATTCCAGGACAAACATAACTTCCTGAGTGAGTTCACTGCAGGTTGTTGGAGAAGGGCCTTGTTCAGCCTCTTCAAAGTGGCTCTAATGGCATTTCAACAAGGGTTCTGTGTGCATCTCTGCCAGATGGGAGGTTCACTAGTGGCTCCTCTCCAGACTGAGCCTGGTCATGCTTCCTCTGAGGGCTATATACTTTAGGTTAGCTGGTTAATTAACAAGCATTTAATAAACACCTACTGTGTGGAGCATTCGATGTGCAATTTTGCTCTGTACATACAAAAAAACCTACTCATAGCTTGGCTCAACTCTCCCCTCTTTTGCTTCTGCTACTGATTCTTGGTGTCAGGTTTCCCTATGGTGATAATGATCTAAGCCATACACCTTTGTGTTTTAATATTTTGTAATTCCCTGATCTCTTACGGAGCTTCAAGTGTAAAGTTAAGTTTCTCAGCACAGTTATAAGCACACAGGTCTGTTTTCTGCCTCTGTTAATTATACTTGAGGGAGACTTCGTGACTGATTTGTTTATGAACATGCATTTCTCAGTGTGTATTTTCTAAGAATATTTCTCCTTTACAGATTCTAAGAAAGAGGGAACTATCAATGATTTATACAGTCAAGTCAATTTATGAAATACTATCCACCAATTCCTTCCTTTTAAAGTATACAATACAATTTAATAACAAAACTTTTAAGTTTTAACTTAACTAAAAAATTAATTATTTCCTGATATTAGGCAACTTTGGCTAAGGCAATCAGATACAATCCACAGGAATCTAACAGAATTTATTTAATTAAGCATAGTAAATCAAATGTGAAGATTTAAATTTGAGCTTTTTTATTTTTGAAAAAGCAGAAAATTATATGGCTATTTCATCTTGTCTTATAGGTATGTATATAAATCAAAGATTTTTCCAGCACACATCTTTAATTCCTGCACTTGGGAGGCAGAGGCAGGCAGATCTCTCTGAGTTTGAGGCGAGGCTGGTCTACAAAGAAATCCCGTTTTGAGAAATATCATCATCATCAACAATAACAAAAGTGTTTTTCTTCTCCCTCTGATGAACATTATTTTACATTTCTTAAAACTAGAATTCTACAAAATAGCAGCACTAGCAATAATATAATAAAGCTAGTGTTATGACTGAGGGTTTAGTGTCTGGCTCAGAATTACTGTTTTTGGAACATCCTGGAACATGGCCAGTAACTCTGTAAAAGGATTAGGATAAAAGAGCTGGGCTTGGTAGCTAATGCCTGTGATTGAAGCCAGCACCTGGAAGCCTGAGTCAAGAGAATTGCTATAAGTTCATGACCAGTGTGGAGAGTGAGATCCTGTCTGAAAAACACAAAACCAAACAGCAAAAGCTTAGACATAATGAATGAAAGTTGGTGCGATGTTCATCATTCTGATGTTAGGCAAAGCCCTGATCAGACTATCTTGATCAGATTATCTCTGTGGGTCTTAGGTAGAGCCAGGCTTTGGGTTACTCCTTTTTAATTTACAGCTCCTGTGCCAAATCCTGGCAACAAACATAGAACACATTGAAACCAGTCAGTTTCTGTTAGCTTGACTCTAACTTCGAGTAGTTCACAACATTGTTCCCTATTCCCACCTTGATAATTTCTGTGAAATTCTGTACTTTAAAAGTCTGAAAGGAGCTGGGCTTGGTGGCATACACCTGTAATTACAGCACTCGAGGAGGCAGAAGCAGGCATATCTCTGTGAGTTCGCAGCTAGCCTGGTCTACAAAGTGTGTCTAGGACAGTCAAAGCTACACAGAGAAACCCTGCCTTGAAAAATAAAAAAAAAGTCTAAAAGGGAAATCATTCAATGGAAGCATATATATGTTTTCCTTTCCTTCTGTTTCTGTGTTAGTATAGGTGTCAGAAAAATGATTAGAGAATTTAGTAAAATAATCAGTAAGCAAGGATTTTTGCCAAATGAAGATAATAGAGCTCATGATTAGAGGATGTGTGGTTGCTGGTTGAAAAAAGAAATCTGATTTAACACATTTAATACAAATAGTTTTCTACCATGGTATTCTAGCTACTGTGTTTCTAACACAATTTCTTGCCTCTTATTTTAGAATAGTTTTAGACATTAAAATATTGCAGTAATACATACAGGTTAGATATTTATCATGTAGCTTTCACTACTGAAAATTCTTTGAATAAATTTAACTATGTAAACCAAGGTATTGATATAGTATTGGTATCCAATCTGCATTATGTTATTAGAATTTTTAAAATCTTTGTGTTGTGTCCTTTTTATAATCCAGGGTCTGACTTCAGACCTTTAGTAGTCAGCTGTTTTGTTATCTCACAGTGTGAGATGGCTTCTTACTTTTATGCCATTTGTATGACTATAATACAAGTGAACAATACACCTATCTGTCTATTGTTTAGGCTTGTCTTCAATACCTGATTTCAAGTTGTCCTCCTGTCTTAGCCTCCACATTCTGAGATTACAGGAATGTGTTGCCTTGTCCAACATATTACATTTGTAGCATGTCCTTGATTGTTTTTAAATATTAGGTGTTTTTAAATGCATATTAAAATTTAAAATAAATGTCTAAATAATCAAAGAAAAATGGTCCCTTGAGATTGCTCTGAAATCTTGTGTGGTAAGGGATGCAAGGTTGATAGTTTTGGACCTAGGGACTTGGGTAGGATTCTAGATCCTCTGGATGTGTGTGTGTGTTCTGAATGCCTGTGGAAGGAAGGCTGACATGGCCTATCTTCCTCTCTTCCAGCCCACTCTGGCATGGAAAGGAAAAGAGTAACATTAATTGAGTAATTATTCACAATTATAAGAACTTTTTCTGTGCCTCTAAGGAGAGGGCTCTGCTCTGTTGGTTTGAGAACAGACTTAGCTTTCTGATTCTCTTTTTTCAACTCACAGTTCAAACTTATTCTTCTCATCAATAAAACAGTATGTTTGTTTACACCTGGGTTAAGGTGAAGAATTTTGGTCTTTTGCTAATATACTCTTTGGGATAAACAGAAGTTTGTTTGCACTTCCCCAGGAAAAGTGACAGCCATGAGAATAGCAAATTATGATTCTCAGCCTATTTCAGTGTGCTCTCTCCATCATGTATCTCACACATGATGTTAACGCACACGTTAGTTTTACATAATTTGTTACTGTAAAATTCCAATTTTTCTTTTAAATTTTGTTTATGCATTAATTATATATTTAATATCAATTTTTATGTTGGATTTGATGAGCTAAAAAGTCACTGCAATTACAGTTTAAGTAATTTTCTTGATTTAATCCAGTTTTAAATGTTGGAAGCCTTAAAATTGTCTCCCATGACATTCTTTTTAAATATTTTTCTTTGTGACCTTACTTTTTGTCAATTTATAGTAGTCCTGCATTGTACAGACAATTTCCCGGTCCTGTAGTCAACATTTTTTTATGATTTCTATTTGATTTTATTGAAGAATTGCAGTCAGGAATTAAGATCCATGTGTTTGGTGTGCTTGCTGTTTGCAAGTCCTATTACTTTTGTACATTTTCCATGAAAAGAACTAGGTAGTATATGTGTGCATAGTGGTATACACCTCTGCACACCTGCATGTATTTATCTAGGTACGCCATGGCTTTCAATGAATACTAGGAATGCCAGTTCAGCATCATAGAGATCATTTGAGAATTTCATTGACTTGCATTTTTTTCTATGAATCCTGTGTCATCACTGACATCCATTTTTTCAAGATGCTTTCACATACAATTGTTCCAGAAATGTTGGTTCACAGGACAGTGGAAAGGAAATGTGCAAACTGGGATTTGTTATAATTATTTATTACAATTATTTTTATTTTGGTTTTACAGTATCTTATCAAAAATATTTAATAAAGTTTAGATGTGTCCCTCTAACCCTTACAATAGGTTAAATAGTGTGTAATAGATCTAAGCTTACCCGCTGTTACTTGCATTTTATGTTGTAGCCCATCTATATGCATGTTTGTTTGGGTTTATTTGTATGTAAGACTTTGCTCTAATCCTAATGTGCAAAGAATGTATTGTGTGTATATAGATATGTAGGCAAGTATGTATGTATGTATTTATCTGTGTGTGTTCCTGTGTACATAGGGCATTGGATCCCTCTGGAGGTTTTCAGAACATCCAGCTTGTTATGTGAGTGCTGGAACACAAAACTATGAACCTCCTTACCTCTGAGCCATTTTTCCAAACCTCTCTCCTCTTTCATTATAAGCCACCCACATTTTAAAAATTTATTTTGTTTATTAATTATAGTTTATTCACTTTGTATCCCAGCTGTTGCCCTCTCCCTCATCTGCTCCCTATCCCACCCTCCCTCTCTCTTCTCCATCCATGCCCCTCCCCCAGTCCACTGATAGGGGAGGGCTTCTTCCCCTTCCATCTGATCCTAGTCTATTAAGTCTCATCAGGACTGGCTGCACTGTCTTCCTCTGTGGCCTGGTAAGGCTGCTCCCCTCTCAGGGAGAGGTGATCAAAGAGCAGGAAAGAGGAGGTAGGAAGACCTGGAGGGGACAGGAGCTCCACAAGGAGAGAGAGAGAGGAAAAAAAAATCTGGGCACAGGGGTCTTTCCTGAGACTGATACCCCAACCAAGGAGAGAACCGTGGAGATAACCTAGAACCCCTGCACAGATGTAGCCCATGACAGCTCAGTGTCCAAGGGGGTTCCCTAGTAATGGGAACAGGGACGGTCTCTGACATGAGCTCAGTGGCCACCCCCATTTTTAGGTTCTTTCTACTCTATTTTTTCAATATTGCCATATGTTACTCATTTTATTCATTTTCAAATTTTACTATCTTAATTACATTTTGAATACTTGATAAAATTTCATAAGCTCTTATTCATCCCTTCTAATATGAAATTTGACATACATATATTTATTTATACTTTGTTTTTGAAAATATATTGTGAAAACCACTATATAGCAACGAATCTTTTTTAGCCTCATTTTCACACTGTGCATGCAGTACCAACATTGAAAGTCTACAGATAAACAGATAGGAATGACTTTGCTTGTTGATTGTAGTGATCACCCACTTTGCAATGTAAATAAAATGCCATTTTCAGGCAGGACTTGCCGCCTGAACTCTTTTCTCTGTCCTGTCCTTAAGAAGCAGGCAGGCATAAGTATCTCTGACTCAGACGTACCTGCTCTGGCTAGTGTTATCACCTCTTTCCTATTGCTTTTTGTTTGATTTAGCTTATGTTTTACCTTGTAAGCTCATGTTTGAAACTCACTCAGGAGTTTCTGGTTTCTGCATCCTATGAGTCTGGGTATCAGTCATGCTATCAAGAGCAGCAACATGATTTCCAGTCTCAGAGTTGGCCAGTTTCAGAGGAGATTCCCCAGTCATAGTGGTCTTACTTTCCCATGAGGCCTTGGCTACCCAGAACTGATGTAGGTGGACTTTGTCTGCTGCCCATAATTCTCTAAAGCACATATATACCATAAACAAGATAACTGGTTACATTGTCCAGTTTGAAGAATAAAGTTGAGCCTTAAAATTTAGCTCACTCTAACTTTGCGGTACTTCTTCACAACTTTTCATTTACGATATCATTCATGCCACTCCGTAATGAAAGCCATCTATTTGTAGAAAATGCTTTCTTCACTTCATAGGTGAGATGGAAAGAATTCTGAAAATAAATGAAACAAACTATTTTGACAACTACGAAAGAAGAGATCAGCAAATGTTGATGGGCTGAAATTCTTAATGCTTTAAAAAGAGAAAAATATTATTTGCATCTAGAAACTTCTTAATTCCGAAAATTATATTACTTTTATGAGTGCAGTGATTAACACCTGGAGGAGTTGTCAGAGAGATTAAATTACCTAAGAAGAAAAAGTTTCCACTTGCCCAAATAATACTGAACACACCAAATCAAATGTTATGAGATTTTCGCTTCCTATTCCTGTTAACGCATGCAACAGTTTAGACAATGGAATTTGGGGTAAATAAAGAATAGGCATTACTAGATATAAGCAGGAAAACTATGAACCAAATGTTTGTGATAAAACAAACCATTTCATTATCCACATATAGGTGGGTTCCTCCTCCTCCTCCTTCTTCTTATTGTGATTAATTAATTAGCTAATTAATTAATTTTACAGCCCATCACAGTTTCCCCTCCCTCCTCTCTGCTCAGTCCTTCCCTCCCCACCATCCTCCAGTACTCCCTTTCTCCTCAGAAAAGGCTCAGAAAAAGGGAGGCTCCTATGGATATCAGCTTTGCCTTGTCAAGTTGTAGTAGGACTAGGTACGTGATCTTCTATTGTGGCTACACAAGGCAGCCCAGTTAGGAAAAAAGGGATCCTGAGGTGGTCTATGGGTTCAGACATAGTTCCTGCTCCAGTTTTTAGGAATCCCTCATGAAGACAGAGATACACAACTGTCACATATGTGCAGAGGGCCTAGGTCCATCTTAAGAATGTTCTCTGCTTGGTGGTTGATTCTCTGTGGGCCTCTATCAGCCCTGGTTAGTTGGTTCTGTATGTTTTCTTGTGGTGACCTGCACCTGTCTGACTCCTACAATCCTTCATCCCTATCTTCCACAGAATTCCTCAATCTGCATTTCTTTAAGGGATTTATCCACTTCCTCTTTAAAGGCCTCTATCATCTTGATGAGATTGGATTTAAAGTCATTTTCTTGTCCTTTAGCTATTAGGATATTCAGGGCTTGTTGGCTCTGGTGGTGCCATATTGCTCTGGCTGGTGTTGATTATGTTTTTCTGCTGGCCTTTAGCGATCTGGGTTTTACAGTTATAATAGGTTTAGATGTTGATTTCTGAGTTTATCTTTAATCAATAGGTGTTGTTTTGTTTGTTTGGTAATGTTTTTCCCTTGGTTTTTGTTTTGTCTATGTCTACTGGCCTAAATGGAGTTCTGGTGATTACCTATTTTTCAGGTCCAGTTGGTGTCTCTCCTGCAGCCTTTGTGGCCTGTGTTTTCTCTGGCGTTTGGGTGCTACCCTGGCCTCTGGGGACCCTAGTATCAGTTGACCTGAGGTAGGCCTCCTGGAAATCAGGTTCTGTTGTGGGCTGGTAAACTGAGTTCAGGGGGATGGGGTGCAGTTTCAGGCTTGATGGGTGTATTTTATGGAAGTATGGTAGGCAAGAGTTTGGGGCAGGGTCTTGCCTGTTTTGTCCCTGGTGACTCCAGGCTTCCAGGAATACAGGTGGAGTTTTGGGGTGGGAAATGGCACATAGGGTATAGTGTGCAATTTACTGCTATTGAGAGTACTTACTGGGCAGTTTAAGGTTAGGGGTTTGGAGGGGCTTACCTAATGTCCTTGTTGCTGGCAAGCCTCAGGGAAAACAGGCAGAATTGTGGAGCAGGAAATAGGGCACAGGGCACAGGGTGCAGTTTACTGCTGTTGGAGATGCTTTCAGAAAAGGTAGGTAGCATGGCTTATTCTCCCCCCCAGCCCCCTGAAACAGGGTTTCTTTGTGTAGCCTTGGCTGTCCTGGACTCACTTTGTAGACCAGGCTGGCCTTGAGCTCACAATGATCTGCTTTGCCTCCCTAGGTGCCAGGATTACAGGCGTGCTCCACTGCCTGGCTGCAGGGTTTATTCTAGTTCTTCCTTTCTTATCTTTACCAGCAATCAATCTGACTCTCTTGCACAGCAACAGAACATTTCCTAGACAAACTAGAAGTGAGCATTAAGGGACACACACTTTTCCTTCTTCTTCTTATTATTTTTCCATTAATGCAAAAACAAAGCCACAAAGAAGAATTACCGGTGTTCATCTTTCATTCACAGGACTTCCCTTTTGTTTTGTTTTTTAATCAAATAGTATACAGAAAATAGGATTATGCTCCATTGAATCTGTCAATCTAGGTGGGTGGTGATCTGAAAATGCTAGCATGGAAATGAAGGTTCTAAATATGAAAAATAGCACACAACTGGTCAAGGCTGAAGCGTTCCTATTTTCAGATCCAGTTTAAATCTGCTTGTTCTAGGAAAGCATGCACACATATTTGCTTCTCTAAAAATACACTGTGTATATTTACTTCCCACAGATGTCTGATGAATCACTGTACACTGTGTTTGGGATAGGTGAAAAAGATTTGAACATCTAATGGAATTGCAACTAAAATAAATATTGTATTTAAAAATAACATACACAAAGCAACCTGGGCTACCAACTGAGACCTTATCTAAATTATCCAACTTATCTAACACCAAGCAGAAACAAAGAAAAATAAAGGATAATAAATAAAACAAGAAAAATATCACAGAGGTCAAATTTCTTGAGACATTCATTTTAAAGTTACATTGCCTGGTTAATGACTAGGTTATTTAAGATCATCTGGTTTTTCATTTCTAGTTCTTTTTGATCTTTTTATTTTTAGTTCTTTTTCATGATGGAAAATGTACATTAGTTTGGATGTATACCATCTTTTCCCCCATCTGTCAATTATCAAGTGGCTGGGGGACTCATTCTTTTATCAGTAGAGAGTGAGCTACATGGTCCTTGGAGACCAGGAATTTTGCCATGGACAGGAAGACTCTGAACAGTGAGAATATAAATTATAGGATTTAGTTGCACAGAGAATCTGATCAGGTACCCAACTCAGAGCAGAAATCTCATTATGATACTCCCAAAGAATGGACAGTTAACCTACAGCTCATCATTTTAACTCAAATGCAAAGCAGTGTGTTCTACTTTCATTGTTGGGTATTCTTAACTTTTAGAAATTCCTCAATTTTAGTTATCATGTTTTCTTGTGATTTCATATGTTAATCCTATAATAGCTTGGGGCTTGAGAGATGGCTCAGCAGTTAAGAGTAAGTATTGTTCTTCCAATGGAGCTATGTTCTATTTGCAGCATCCTAGTCAGGCTGTTTTTATAACTATGGTGCTGTAGTATGACTTGTAAAGAGAAACTGTGAAACATAACAGCAGTGTTATTTTTTTAAATTTATTATTATTACAATTTATTCACTTTGTATCCCAGTTGTAGCCCCCTCCCTTGTCTCTTCATGGTCCTATCAACCATCTCGCTTCCTCCCTTATTTCTTCTCTCCTAATCTACTGATAAGAGAAGTTCTCCTCCCCTACTGTCTGACACTAGTTTATCAGGACTACCCATCAGGACTGCCCGGATCCTCTTCCTCTGTGGACTGGCTGGGTTGCCCCACCAGAGGGAAGTGATCAGGAACAGGCAACTGAGTACATGTCAGAGACTGTCTGTTCTCCCCTTACTAGGAAACCCACATGGAGACTAAGCTGTCAATGGGCTACATCTGAGCAGGGTGTCTAGGTCCTCTCTATGCATGGTCTTTAGTTTGATGTATCAGTCTCTGAAGTCCCCCTGAGCCCAGCATTTTTGGCTTTGTTGGTCTTATTGTGGGGCTCCTGGCCCCTCCGGGTTCTTCTGTATCCCCTTCTTTCCTAAGACTCCCTGCTCATTGTCCGAAGTTTAGCTGTGAGTCTCTGCATCTGCCTGGATCTCCTTACAGCAGTGTTCTTCTTTTCAAAATTAATTTGTTTGAAGTCTTTTGTTCTTCATGTGATTTGAAATTTTCTTTTATCTACTTATTTTTATTTCTGTGAAAAACTAAGTTGTCATTTTGATCTGGATTGCATTAATTCAGAAAATTCTGAGTTGGAATGTTCATTTTAAAAATGTTAGTCCTGCAAATACATGAGGAAATAAGAAGTCTTTTCACCTTCTAGTGTCTTCTTCAATTTCTTTCTGCAGTGACTTAAAGTGTTTATAGAATTATAGAATGGCAGAAAAACACTTAAAGAAATGCTCAA
>CM053754.1:37214543-37307609 GCA_028658305.1 Pachyuromys duprasi
AAAAAAAAAGAAATATATTTGTAATTTAAAATGATGTATCTCCCTGCTAAGAGATCCATTTTTTTTCTCATACTTAAGCTACATTTTTAACAATGGTTGTGATAAAAATGAAAAATAAAAAATAAAAAAAATAAAGTGTTTCTTTCTTACAGTGTTTTCATTGCAAAAGTCTTTTATTTCCTTGGCTACATTTTTGTCCTTCCTTCCTTCCTTCCTTCCTTCCTTCCCTTGCTTCCTTCCTTCCTTCCTTCCTTCCTTCCTTCCTTCCTTCCTTCCTTCCTTCCTTCCTTTCTTCGTCACCATCTTTGGTACACAGGAAGGCTACTAATTTTTGTATGTGTAGAGCTTACAGAACCTCATCCATGCCAGGCATAGTTTCTTTCTTTATGCCCCCAACTTGTGAATAAGATGTAAGTTTTCAGCTGTATTCCAGCAGTATGCCTGCTGTCATGTTCCTCTCATGATGGTTTTATCCTCTGAAACTGTAAGCAATCTTTCAACTCAATTCAACAATTTTTGAGGGTTTTGTGGGTGGGTTGCTGCTTCTCTTCCTCCATTGAAAGTCCCGCCTCGCTACAGGTTGTGGTCACTTCAGTCTCAGTTTCTCCCGCTGCTAGGAGTCTGTCTCAGCTAGGATTACCCCCATATCTTCCTAGGACCTCCCCCATTGTAGGTCTCCAGCTTGTTCCAGAGATGCACTGAAACTAATTCCCATTTTCTCTCCCAGCCCTCTCACCACGAATTTCCACTCTCCCCATGCCCACAAAACCCTCAACCAAAAATTTGTACTGCCTACAAGATATGTAAGGATAAAAGATAGATTGGGGGAATGGCTGACCAATGACTGTCCCAAATTGAGACCCACTCTATGGGAAAGATCCAACACCTGGCACTGTTAATGATACTCTCTATGCTTGCAGATAGGAACCTAGCATAGCTGTCATCTGAGAGGCTTCATTCAGGAGATAGTGGAAAGAGATGTAGAGACCCACAGCCAAACATTACACAGTGCTCAGGGAGTCCTGTGGAAGAGTTGGGAAAGGATTGCAGGAGCTGGAAGGGTCAAGAACACCACAAGAATACCTACATAGCCAACTAACCTGGGCCCCTGCAGGCTTAGAGGGACTGAACCACTAACCAAGAAACGTGTATGGAATAGTCCTAGGCCCCCTACACATACGAAGATGATGGGCTGCTTGGCCCTCAAGTGGGTCCCCTAAGAATTAGAGGGGGGACTGTTTCTGACCTGGACTCTTGTTGTCTCCCTCTGGATCTTGTTTCCCTAACAGGGCTGCCTTGCCTTGCCTCAGTTAAAAAGGAGGTACTTAGTCCTGATGCTACTTCATATGCCAGAGTAGGTTGGTACTGGGGGAAGGAAGGGGGTATAAGGGAAGTGGATGGGAGAGAGAAACTGGAAGGAGAGTAGGGAGTTGGGTTGTGATTGGGATGTAAAATGAACAAATACATAAATGAATGAAGAAAAAATAAACTAATTTCATTGGTCATGATTTCTTTTCCTAGAAATGGAAATGTAACTACAACAGTGTGTTATTTTTTAGCCTGCCACTTGCTGAAAGTGTTGATCTTCTTTTGAGTTTCCTTTAGGGTCTCTCATGTATAGAATCATGGCCTTTGCAATAGTGATATTTAACATCTTCCTATTATACTTCTTGCCCTTATAATTCCTTCTTTTATCGTATTGCTCTAGCTAGGTTTTCAAGCACTGTTTGAATAGGAGTGGAGTCGGGTCAGGGGGGAATATTTTTCTTTTATCTTAATGTGTATGTCTAGAGGTTTTCCTGCATTTAATATGATGTTGGCTTGACATATACCTATTAAGTTGAGTTATGTTCTCTCCATCCCTGGTATACCCTGAGCTTTTATCATTAAGGGTTATCCCTCCATGATTCATGATGAAATGAAGAATAAGTTACGTTAGTTTTGTGTGTCTATGTGTTTGTGTACAATGTGTGTGCTCACACATTCCTATGTAAATGTGGGCATGAATGTGCTATGGCTCACATGTGAGTCAGAAAACAGCCTGAATGTCAGTTGTTACATTTGACCTTGTTTAAAGCAAGGTCTTGTTGCTGTTTTGTCACTTGTATGCCAGCCTAACTGGTGTCAGAGTTCCCCAGGATTCTATGGACTCCACCTCTCATGACCCTGGAAGAAATGCAGGGATTACAAAGGCTTTGCTATACTTCTATGTGAGTTCTGGAAATTCAAACTCAGGTTTACATTCGTGTACAGCAAACATTTTGAGAAATCGAGTCTTTTAAAAACTTATTATTTTGTATATTAATTACAGTTTATTCACTTTGTATCTCAGCTGTAGCCCCTTCCTTCATTCCCTCCCAATCCCATTCTTCCTCCCTTATTTCCTCCCATGCCCCTCTCCAAGTCCACTGAGAGGGGAGATCCTCTTCCCCTTCCATCTGACCTTAGCCCATTAGGTCTCATCAGGACTGGCTGTATTGTCTTCCTCTGTGGCTTAGTAAGGCTGCTCTCCCATTAGGTGGCGGTGATCAAAGAGCAAGCCACTGAGTTCATGTCAGAGACTGTCCTAGGGAATTCACTTGAATAGTGAGCTGCCATGGGCACTATTCCTAATGGTCTGAGAAAGCACCAGATTGATTTTCAAAGTGGTTATACAAGTTTACATTCCCACCAGCTATGGAGGAGGGGTCCCCTGTCTCTACATCCTCTCCAGCATGTATTGTCACTTGAGTTTTTGATCTTGGCCATTCTGATGGGTGTAAGGTGAAATCTCAGGGTCGTTTTGATTTGCATTTCCCTGATGACTAAGGACGTTGAACATTTCTTTAAGTGTTTCTCTGCCATTCTATATTCCTCTACAGAGAATTCTCTGTTTAGCTCTGTACCCCATTTTTTAATTGCATTACTTGGTTTGTTACTTTTTAACTTTTTGAGTTCTTTATATATTCTGATATTAGCCCTCTGTCAGATACAGGGTTGGTGAAGATCCTTTCCCAATTTGTTGACAGTCATTTTGTTCTGATGACAGTGTCTTTTGCTTTACTGATGCTTTTCAGTTTCATAAGGTCCCATTTATTGATTGTTGATCTTAGAGCCTGTGCTGGTGGTGTTCTGCTCAGGAAGCTGTCTCCTGTGCCTATGAGATCAAGGCTCTTCCCACTTTTTCTTCTAAGAGAATTAGTATGTCTGGTTTTATGCCGAGGTCTTTGAACCACTTTGACGTTAATTTTGTGCAGGGTGATAGATATGGATCTATTTGCATTTTTCTACATGTATCCATCCAGTTAGACTAGCACCATTTGTTGAAGATGTTATCTCTTTTTCATTGTATGGTTTTGGCTTTTTTGTCAAAAATCAAGTATCCGTAGGTATGTGGGTTTATTTCTGGGTCTTCTATTTGATTCCATTGATCCACTATTCTGTTTCTAAGCCAGTACCATGTAGTTTTTATTACTATTTCTCTGTAATATAGCTTGAGATCAGGGTTGGAGATATCTCCAGACATCTGTTGTTGTACTGGATTGTTTGGGCAATTCTGTTTTTTTTTTTTTTCCATATGAAGTTGGAAAGAATTGTTCTTTCAAGGTCTGTAAAGAATTGTGTTGGTATTTTGATAGGAACTGCATTAAATCTGTAGATTACTTTTGGCAGGATGGCCATTTTTACTATGTTAATCCTACGGATCCATGAGCATGGGAGAGCTCTCCATTTTCTGATATCTTCCTCGATTTCTTTCTTCAAAGACCTGAAGTTTTTTCAAAGTGGTCTTTCACTTGGTTGGTTAGAGTCACAGTAATGTACTTTATGTTATTTGTGGCTATTGTGAGGGGTGTAGTTTCTCCTAATTTCTTTCTCAGCCCTTTTGTGTTTTGTATATAAGAGGGATACTGTTTTTTTTTTTTTGTAATTAATTTTTCATACAGCCCCTTTGCTGAAGGGGTTTATCAGCTGAAGGAGTTCTCTGGTTGAATTTTTGGGATCACTCATGTATACTATAATATCATCTGCAAATAGTGATACTTTGACTTCTTCTTTTTCTATTTGTATCCCCTTGATCTTCTTCAGTGGTCTTATTGTTATAAGCTAGGACTTCAAGTACTGTGTTGAAGAGATATGGAGAGAGTGGGCAGCCTTGCCTTGTCCCTGATTTCTGTGGAATTGATTTAAGTTTATCTCAGTTTAGTTTGATGTCGGCTATAGTCTTGCTGTATATTGCCTTTACTGTGTTTAAGTAAATGCCTTATATCCTTAATCTTTCCAAGACTTTCAACATGAACGGGTGTTGGATTTTGTCAAATGCTTTTTCAGCATCTAAGGAGACATTTTATCAAATAACTTTTCAAAAAATTTTCTATTATTTACCTACTCTTTATATGATGTAATTATAAGTCTCTCTGTTCCTTGTCAAAGGTTTCATAGATCTATGAATAAAAAGTTGCTAAACCCTCTGCTTGCTACCCTGAAACATCCCCATATAAAATACTGTGCCTGTGCCTGAGTAAACTACAAATTGTTTTTTTCAGGCACTCTTCCTTTAGATCTTAGTTCTTTAGTAGCAGTAAGTACTTTAATATGTCTTCTCTTTTAAGTTGATAAATTTATAAATGACATCTCTCCTGGGATTTGGGTTTATGATATCTTATGAAATGATTTATCAAGGCTTTTCCATCTAAGCATTTTTCTCTTTGTCCTTCTGTATATAACTTGTGTAGGACTTTTTCCATGTTCCTCACATGAAGAATTAAATTTTATAACTTCAGGGACTAGGGTTATCATTCATGAGTAAAGTGCTTTTCATGAAAGCATAGGAACCTGAGTTTGAAACTCAGCACTGACATTAAAGCCTGGAATGGAAGCACATTGCATGCAGTTCCCGCACATTGGAGGAAGAGGTACGGGGATCCTTCAGGGTCGAATTGTCAGACAACATAATGGGTGAGAATCATTTGTTAGAGAATGTGTCTCAAAAATTAGGGTGGAAAGCAACTGAGGCAGATACTGGATGTTTAACACACACATACAAACACACACACACGCACACACACACACATGCACACACACACTTTCAATTTCCAGCAACATAAAAATAAAGAAACAACAAATTACAAATATTTACCAAGACCTCTTAAATTCCAAAATAGAACTATTTTTCCTTAGTATTTCCAATTGCTTGCCACTTTACCACATTTTAATCTAAATGGCTTTCATTACCAAATTTTCACTTTCCTTAAAACTTTCTAATGAAATGATTAAACAAAGAGAAAAAGAACTCTGTGAAAATAAGCATTCATGTACTCAAAATGTGCTTATTAAACCAACGTGTCTGTATTCAATGGAAATTACAATTATGTAGCAAAAATGTAATTCATATCATGATTATTATTTATAAAATATACCATCTTTGCTACTAGCTATGTAATACAGTATAATGCTTTGCATGTCTGGTACTATGTGTTAAACTTGAGGGCTATACTGTATGATTAGATTTTAAGTGAAATGTTTTCCTTGATTAAATTAAAAATTAAAAAACCAAGAGGTATAATATATGGAAGGTTAAGCACTGCTCTGTGAAGTTTTTATTTTAGTTATGTGCTCACATTTATTCTTTCTGTATGCATTCTGATATTTTACATACAATGAATGACATACACGGTTAGAATATATGTCACTATATACTATGCATTACTCACTGTTGTACATAACTAATTCATTGGGAATGTTAAATAAAGCTTGTGAAAATGGGTCATGAAAACATGGAAAAGGAAAATGCAAGCAGTAACTCAATGGGCTTTGATGTGTGTTCAGCCTCTCTTGAGACATCCAGAGGGAAAACCCTTTATCATCAATGCCTGAAACCAGACTCTACTTAAAGCACATTCTTCAGTGTGACTACGAGAGAGTTAACCAGATTCAAAGTATTGCTCAGTACTGTTCACTAATAACATATAACCTTGGTTTGAAATGTCATTCTACTCTATTCACTGTAAGCACCATGGAGACAGAGACTATGTTTCTTTTGAAGATAAAATCAGATTATTTTAATTGGTATGGGAAACCTTGGGTGTCACTATTGGATTCACTACTTTTCTTTCCATAAGTTATGAATATAAAGAGAGGAACCGATTAGAAGTTCTTGATTAACATTCATGGGTGTTGATAAACATGAAGAAAATCTCCATTTACTTGCAAGACCTGATCCTTTGTCATATCTTTGTCTTGAACGTGACATTCACAGCCATATCATGTCTAGAGCACAAGACAAAAACACAACTTGAAGAGCTACAAGCTAATAATTGCTTACTATAAAACTGAACTGTAATTTGCCAGGGTCACAGAGTGACATTTTCATAAATTAATGTGATCAGAGACTGCTGGAACTTTTTACTGTCTCATTTGAGCTCCCAGAAGAGCCACTAGAGGGCATATTGATCATGCCAGGGCAAATCTGAAGACTGTCAGTGCAAATAAGCACCTTTCCGAATAAAAAGTGAATAAAACTCAGGCTTTCTTTCATATGCTAAAAGGAAATATACTGATGCTGAAATGGTCAATGTACATCTCTGATCACTCTAACGCTATTTTTTTTATGTATTTAAATTTCCATATCAGTTTAGGGTTGCTACTGTAATTTTTATCAAGAAGAAACAAAACTCTGTAAGTTTCAGTTTAGTGGGAATACAATTGCATGGAAATAAGACAGGAAAAATATTTTTTAAAAGATAGAAAGGAAGTGATAATGGCCAAATAAAAGAGAAGAATTGATTTTATTTCTTACTTGGAGAACATAATTTCTGACGAATCCATTCTTAGATGAACCACAAAGTTGGACTGGAAATTATAAGAAACTTATTTCATTGCTTGTCATTCAGCATTAGGTCACACAGAGAATGTTCTGAAAATATAATAAGGATTTTGGTTATAGATACTTATCTAAAAAATGATTACATTAAAATTTATGGGGAATGGAAAACAATGACCAGAAACACAGCTGGGAAAGAATGAGGGCTTTCAATGAGGCTGTTATTTCTCTAACATGACATTATCCACCAAAATTCAGATCATCTCACTTAACTTACTTGATTTCCCTTTATACTTCTGCAAGAGTGTTTTTTTAATGGGAATTGTCAATCTTTGCTGACCGGAAAGCTTCCAACTGAGCAGAGGGATATATGTATGTCAGTAGTTATAACCCATTTCCACGAACTACAATGCAATATTGGTAACAAGATACTAGAACTGGACTTACAGACAGTATAGAATACACCGTGAACAAGGACCGGAGCTTTCAGGCCAGGAAGGGGAAAAACTGTCTGTGAATGGTTTCCAGCTCTACCTTATCTGACCAGGCAGGCCTGGAAGGCTCTGATGGCTTCCCAGAGTCCCCTCAGCATTTGTAGCCATAAGAAAGTCTTCTTTCCCTTCACCTCCTTGGACAGAAGCAGCGTTCTGTGTACACAAAACAGGAAAGAACAGATAGAAATGACATCTACTGAGTTGCCACACAATACATTTAAAAATAAGCAAACAAACAAACCAAGTAGCACATTCCCTGTTACATGAACATAAAACAAACACATTTGCACTTCGCAACACTCCCCATTGCGTCTCTCTTTCCCGTTAGCATACAAAATGTCTGTCCTGGTGTTCTACAGACCTCAATTATTTTATTTTTCTCAATTTGAGCAGTCTTTTCCCTTAAGTCATATTTGGATAGATTGCTCTGTTCTAACACCCTTTGTCGTATCCCTAGACAGACACCTTTTGCTTGTGAGGTGACTGAGAAACAAATTCTGTTTTCAAGTCAAAGCTGTTAAAGCAGACAGCATTCCTTCTGGCTTCTCCCATAAAACCTCCAAATCTCAGAGCAGCAATAGACACTGCTGACAGACTTAATCTGTGATGTTTAAGAGGATTTTAGGAGAGATTTCACTTTTGTTTTTTGTTTGTTGATATCGTGAGTAAGGAAATCATTTATCTTTAGTCTTTCAAAATAAAGGTTGCATCATTTCTTGCTTTGACAATAGGGTTCGTGATGGGGATGTGGTTGTCTCATCTTTCTCCTTGGAACAACACTGATGTTTTATTAAAGAACTTGTCAGTTATGGTACAACTCTCAGTAATAAGCAAAAAAGGCAATCAAATGGTCAACTCTGTCATGTAATTGTAAAAACTAAATCCAATTACTTGGAATAAATGAATATATTTCTATTACAAAATATATTTCTATTACAAAAATGAATATATTTCTATCACAAATTACAGGTAAGGCTGGCAAGATGGCTGAATGTAAAATGTGCTCTTCACAAAAGGTTTAGGCCCAGAGTTCCAGTCTTCAGAACAAATGGGTGGCATGGTAGCCTGCATATGATCTCCTGAGTTTAAAGGTGAAGGCAGGCAATCCCCAGGGCAGGCTGGCTATCAAGAGTACTGATTCCATGATCTCTCAGCTCAGTGAGAGACCCTGCAGATCAAAAACAGGCCAATCAGTTAATTTGGAAAGTTCTTTACCAACTTGACTTAGATCTGCAAAAAGAAAAACACACTCCATTCTTTTTAGTGAGAGCTCATTAACCAGAGAGACTAAACTGGTATAACAGAAAGACAGGGTCTGTCAATACACTTGGATACTTGTCACATTCCATTGTCCTTTCTTTCCTGTAGAGAATCATTTAGAGGATATTGTTCTGTGGGTTCAATGCACTTTGTCCTGTGCCATTATATGTTCACCAAGCCTGCCAAATTCTCTTAGAATTCACTTGCCTCTCCTTGCATTTAGCCTTACATTCCTCAACACCTGGTTTAGAAAATAAGACGCATATACTTTTCAGAATGACTTAGGACTCATGGGTAACCACACCCATGTAATTCTCCCCTTTTGCATATTAATTTAATGACTTTTCTACATAACCTGCCTTAGTAGGTTTATTCCACTATTTATTTATTTATTTATTTTCAGAGGGCTAAAAAGAAATTTGTATTTTTCCTCATGCTATGTTCCTCGATGGTCAAGTATTTGTTTTGACTTGGTTTGAAAATGTTCTCTTGCCATTTTGTTATTATCTGCTTGTTTGTCAGTTTTTCCCTTAACTATTGCCTCAGGTTTCACACTGTGGAGAATCCAGTGACTGGGTATGATAAAGGGCATGTTTAAAATATAGAAAGTGTTTTTTTGTGTGCTCATAGCTGCTGTGTATTTGTAACTAGAAAATGCTGTATTAGTTCTCCAAACCCAAACTGCCTCAAAACACTAAGCAAACCTCATGGTGAATTCTTTAAAAAATAATAATTTCACTGCACACCGGGTTTTACAGTAGTCAGGTAGATTACTGTCTGCATGACTTCCATCTTTCTCTGAATCTGGACATTATGATTAAGGAGAAGATGTACATTTACATACATTAACGTCAACAGTGTTTGAGTTTTCATTTTGGAAAAATTTAACTAAGTAGTTTATTAAGGCAATTTAAAATAATTGAGGATCTTTACATACCACGGGTTCACTCAGTTATTCAACAAATATTTCCTGAGCACTGATATTGTCCTAGATAATGTAAAGGTATAAAGACATCAAATCTAGTCTCCATTTCATATGATTTAAAGACTAGTGGAAAAGATATATAAATCATAGAACAGACTAATGGGCACTGATCTGTGTTCCAATGGGATACACAAATCATCATCAATGATAACAGAAAAATACTCTTAAAATTAATTTTAACTTCCTGAAATAAATAGAATAAATTGTTAGATAACAAGATATTTAAGTCATAAGAAGAATACTAATAAAGGAAGTATTTGAGAGCTGAAGAAATGGTAAGCAGTAGCAATCTCATAGGGTGAGAGTAGAGTATGTTGCATTGAGATGGAATGGAATGTGCACAGTCTCCAAGGGGGAAGCAATATAATAAGCTATATGTTAGAGCCACAGGAACGCCAACCAATGTGTCAGTTTCATCTGAAGATGCACTACATTCTTGAGTGGTCCCATTATTAGACCTTCAAACCTGCCAATTCTAGGCAACTTTCGCACTCACCAACCAGGCCTGTACTACGGACAAGTTTGAAAAGTCCAGATCTATTCATAGCTCTTTGCCCATCACATCCAACCTAGCTCTACTCAAGTATTTTGAAAATTAAGCAACATTAGTTGTAATGTCATTATAAAACTAAAGCATTAGCTTTTTAAGTTAAAGACTAAAAACATTAACCTCTTCATAGTGCAATGCCGCTAGGAATAGCAATGTATTTCAGGAGTATTGTTGCAATAACTCCTGTACTATTTATTCTATTTCAATTAACAACTTCAAAACACATTTATTTTCTATGCACCTATTGAAAAACAAAACAAAACCTGAAATATTAAAACATGAAGCCTTTTGAAAAAAAAAAGAATGAAAATGCATTTGCCTGCTTTGAAACAGTAAAGCTATCTACTGTTACTCTTATTAGCTCATGCCCAAGTGCAGTATTTTTTACTCTTATCATCTAACAATTGGTTAATCTCTGTTCAACAATGATTAGACCAACTTAGACTTAACAGATGGTAACAATAAAAATATCAAAGTGCAAATTGATGCCCTATATTAATGTTACTTATATGTTTTAGCTCAAAAACATATCATAATTTGTACTCTTCTCATTAACACCCACAACTCAATCAAGCAACATACTTAGGGTTATCCAACTCACTATAAACAAAAACAAAATGACTGGATTATGCCAGAAATAAAAAACCATCATTAGCTCATTTCTTATCACATGTTATCCCCGTACTGTTCATTCCTATTGTAGTGACTACTACATTTTAAATCCTCTTTATTGAATCTTGCTATTCCAGAAGCCAGCCAGTTAGAGTATAAAGGAGGATGTAACAGAAAGGGATGGGCATTAAGACATAGACTAAAGTCAGACCAGATTTGTAATCCAGAATACAAAATGAAAGGTGTTTGGATTTCCTTAGTTACATAATAGAAAACCTTGGATGGCTTTATGTGGGTGAGCAGCATATACACATTTATGTTTGCAAAGCTCTGTTCTGTGAATCATGGGTATAAAAAGATAAATATTGGGAACAGCAAAACAGTTCATGTATAAACCAGGTGACATGGGATACTGGTTTGAATTAATCTGATGTAAAGAAAGATGCTGAGAAAAATCAAGTATACGTAACAGAAAGAAATGTATTGCTTAAGGCAGATACTATGTGAAGTGAAAGAATAGCAAGGAGTTTAGAGCAATCAAAGTTGGCCATCTTAGTCAACAGTTACATTCATGGTGTTGAAATAGAGAAATCTGAAGAGCTAGCTTGCATTTCAAAAGTTTAATATGAAATGCCAAGTAGTTTGATTTGCATTTGCCTGATGGCTAAGGATGTTGAAAATTTCTTTAAGAGTTTCTCATCAAGAAATCTCTGTTTAGACCTGTATCCAATTTTTAAAATGGATTATTTGGGTTTTTGATATCTAGTTTTTTAAGTTCTTTATATATTTTGGGTGATAAGCATCGATCTATTTGCATTCTTCTACATACAGACATCACATGTCAGAATAGTAAAGAACCATAGTACAAGTGACAGCTCATGCTGGTGAGGATGTGGAGCAAGGGGAACACTTCTCCATTGCTGGTGGAGGTACAAACTTGGATAGTCACTATGAAAATCAGGATGGCAGTTCCTCAGAAAGTTAGGAATCAATCTGTCTCACAACCCAGCTATACTACTCTTGAGTATCTATCACAAGAAGGTTTGCTAAACTATGTTAATTGTGGCTTTACTCATAATAGCCCCAAACTGCAAACAATCTAGATGTCCCTCAACAAACGAATGAATAAAGAAAATGTGTTATATTTACATAAAGGAATATTTCTCAGCTCTTAAAAATGCCATAAATAAATAGAATAAATTCTTAGATAACAAAATATTTAAGTCATAAGAAGAATACTAATGAAGGAAGTATTTGAGAGCTGAAGAAATGGTAAGCAATAGCAATATCATATGGTGGACTTTCCAGGCAAATGGATGGAACTGGAAAAAAAAAATCACCCTGAGTGAGGTAACCCAGACCTAGAAAGATAAATATGGTATGTGTTCACTTATAAATGGATATTTAACATTAAGTAAATGATAGCCATGCTACAAGTTGTAAATGAAGAGAGTGGAATGTGATGAAAATTGTCTTGAACCTCTTGGCATCTGTGCGAGAAAGGCCTGGTGCCTGGGTAAATCTAAAGGTTAAATGTTACTGGAAGATGACTCTGACTGCAAACTGACAAGGCTGTACCTCCCAGTTTTGGAGTTTGACTAGCCTGTAAAGTACATAACTGCCTTTACTATTCTCCAAAGGACAATATCTCCCGAAGTTAAGGTCATTTCACGGAAAAAGGCTAAACAGAGTTTAACACCAAAGCCAGAGTTTTTGAGGACAAGAGAATATCCTGAGCTCAGAAATGTGGGATGATAGATCACAAAGATGCAGAGGGCAGGTTTGCGCGTAACACCTGGTACCTGAGATTCAATGCTAAAAATTTGGAGCACCACCTGTATTTTCTTATCTTTGAGCTTGACATTTGGTTTACCACTGTTACTGCCTGTCAAAGAGCTAAAAGCAGTAGCAAAAAGTAGAGCCAAGTACAGATTGGAAGAAAGCAAAGATCAGTTTTCTCCATTCTTGCTCTTCATAGGTTGCTTACTCTTGCTTAAGAAATGGAACATGATGGTGAGAGAATCCATGACAGTAATAAGAAAAATTTAAATGTAATTTATTTATTTTTATATTAATCACAGCTGAGGTACTTTGTATCCCAGGCAGAGTCCCCTCTCTCATTCCCTTCCTATCCCCATCCCTCTCTCATCTCCTCCTTGGCCCCCTCCAAGACAACTGATGCAAGAGGACCTCCTCCCCTTTCATCTGACCCTAGCTTATCTTGTCTCTTCAGGGCTGGCTGCAATATCCTCTTCTGGGATCTAGCTAGGCTGTTCCTCCTGGGTGTGTAGGGGGAGGGTCGAAGAGCCAGCCATTGAGTTCATGACAGAAATAGTCCCTGTTCCCATTTAAAAAAAAAACAAGGAGGAGGACCCAGGTTGGGATGATTAATGCTCGCTTCGATGGACAAATGGGATAGACATTGAATATAGGAGAAAACAAGCAACAGGAGCCTACCAAAGAGGGCCTCTCAAAGACTCTATATAGCAATGAATCAAAGCAGATATTAAGACTCACAACCAAGCCTTCGGCAGAGGGCAGGGAATAATATGAAAATAGGGGGAGTTAGTAAGACCTGACGAGGACAAGAGCTCCATAAAGACCAAATAGATCAGGGCACAGGGGTCTTTTAAGAGACTGTTTCTCCAACCAAGGACCATGTATGGATATAACCTAGAACCCCTGCTCGGATGTGGCCTATGGTAGCTCAGTATCTAAGTGGGTGCCCTAGTAAGGGGAACAGGGACTATTTCTGTCATGAACTCAATGCTGGCTCTTCGAACCTCCCTCCCCACACACCCAGGAGGAACAGCCTAGCTAGATCCCAGAAGAGGACATTGCATCCAGCCCTGAAGAGACAAGATAAGCTAGGGTCAGATGGAAGGGGAGGAGGTCCTCCCCATCAGTGGACTTGGAGGCAGGGCAGGGAGGAGATGAGGGAGGGTTGGGGAGAGTGGGAGGGAATGAGGGAGGGGGCTCCGCCTGGGATACAAAGTACCTCACCTGTGATTAATATAAAAATAAATAAATTACATTAAAAAAGAATAATTTATAGTTTTCAACTATACTGCATTAGTCCTTAATATCCAAAAATGAGAGATTTTTATTAGTATCCAGAACTACAAACTTCCACTTCCACTTGAATGGAAGAGCTCTGATAGCAAACAGAGGACTGAAAGAACATCTAAATTATTTATTTTCACACTCTTCTGAGTTAATCTCATGATTATATTAGGTGTAATTGTGAGGGTTTTCCAACATTCCAATTACTTCCGATTCCAGAGTCATGTGCAACTCTGGAACTCAGATGGAGGCAGAATCACTAACATGGATGACATACTATTCCAGTGTATTTGCTGCTGCTATGACAAAACATCAAAACAGTTTTATGAAGGAAAGGTTTATTCCGTTCAAATTTCCAGGTCACAGTTCATCAGTAAAGGAAGTCAGGGCAGGAACTCAGGCAGGACAGGAACATAAGGTAGAAAATATGAAGGAATGTTGCGTGATGCCCTGCTCTTTGACTTTTCCAGATAGTTTTTGTATGAAGCCCAACACCACCTGGAACCGCCCACAGTGGGCTGGGCCCTCCACCATCAATTACAATGTCTGTATACATACCCAGAGATCAATCTAAATCAAGTCAGTCCCTTGAGGTTAGCTCTTTCTAGGAATATTCCTTCCTTTTCTGTTGCTTTGATAGGACACTATGACACAGGGTACCTATAGAAAAGAAGTTTTTTTGAGCTTATGGTTCTAGATGACTAAGAGTCCTTCATGGTAGGGAAGCATGGCATCTAGTGGCTGGCACAACAGCAAGGGCTGGAAACTAAGAGCTCTTATCTTCAAATGCAGGCATGAAGCAGAGAAAAAACTAGAACTAGAGAGAAGCTTTAATCTTTCGAATCCCTTCCTCCATGACCTACATCCTTTAGCAAGGCCATACCCCATTAGCTTTCCAAAAGAAGTGCCACTAACTAGGGATCAAACACTCAAATGCCTGAGTTTATGGGTGACAATTTTCATTTAAACTCCCGTATCTACTATGTGACACTATGTTGTGTTAAATTACCATCAAATACTAGCCCACACATGTATATTTAAGAACAGAATGGACATTCATGTATCTGCTTACAGGAAAACTGTTAGGTGACATGGACTTGTGCATACAGCAAAATTATGAAAATCTCTTGTAACTGTTCTTGTTGTCAATTTCAACATGGCTACTGAAGCTGAAGCCAATAATTCAGAATGTGACTAGTCCCATTTCTGTCCACAAGACCTCTCTGTGCCAACCACAGTTCACTGTACCCTGCTCAGAAGTGCACACACACACACACCTCTGTGTGAGCTACATGTAACTGAGGTGCATTGGAATTATGGCTAGTATAAGCTAGGGACTAATTTAAAAACTGCATTTTAAAATGTGCATATGGCTAATGGATAAAACAGTTTTAGATTCCTTAAGGAATAATACGAATCTAAAAATGTAGTATGAAACAGTGATGCAAAACTAGCAAAGACATTGCTCACTTTAAAAAGTATATGTAGGACAATGGTTTAGTTAATTATCTTGCATGGATAACTTCTGCTCTCAGCTCCATTATTTTATGCTAGCCTGTATCACATCCACTGCTTTTATTAGTTTGGTTAGTGGTTTATATCAGCCTTAAAGAAAGGTATTTCCTTCTGTATAGAAAGCACCCTAATTAAGACAAAGAAGTCACACTGCTTTTGTTTATGTCAGTTTTCCCTGTAGCCAGAATTAAATGATGCTGTCGAAGGGCCATACTGGTGTTTGATGGCTTTTAATATTTTTTGCCCGTATCAAAAGACTAAATAAATGCAATCAATATTTACAATTCCTAACTCTCCAGTAATTATTCCAATAAAGAGGTCTTCACACTCCTGAGCATCGATACTTGCTCTTCATAGACCTAATAAATCTGCTCCCAGAAAATGAACCAAGCTCAGCTAGGGCTTCAGGGAGAATATTAGCAAACATGAAGCTCAGAATGTGATTAACCAAACTCCTCAGTACTCGGGGCTTACAGAATATGGATTTTAAAACCCAAACACTTAATGAGAACTATCAGGAAATAAGAATCATATCACCAGTGGGACAGCATCTTATATTTGGCGTAGGCCTTTTGTGAAGTAACTCAAATGAGGGTTTTAAACAGCATTGACTTTTCACAAGAAATCACTCTACAACTGTCTACTTCATATAATAAAATCAAACCATGAAATAATAATATCCAGGAGTTATTGAAAACCTCCTGTTAGCTTCTTCTGTTTAAGGTGTACATGTCTTCACAAGAACCCCCAAAAGTAGATCCTATTTTTGCTCTTAAGTGACAAGTGAGTAAACGATGGTTTTAGGAGACTGCTCTAGGTAATGTAACTAGCAAGGGTGGGTAATTATCAAACTTGAATGTTTCTCAGTCCAGATACATTTATTATTCATCACAGTTTTAAAGTTCATGTAAAATGTTCTTAGTAGGTATTAATACAGTTTTTAACAGAGCTTATTACTAAGAATCACTGCCAGCCAGTACCTACTTCAGTTTGAATAAGGCCAACAAACTACAGGATGCTCTGGGTAAACTTCAGTTAGCAAACCCATTAGAATGACATACAGTTATCAGTTTTACATAGTAATTGATTTTTCTTGAGATAAGGTCTTGGTCCTCCTTCTGCAGCTCATGAATCTTTGAAGGTAGTGTTGAACATTGGAAAGTGGAAGCAAGAGGATTAGGAATGAAAGAACAGCCTTAGCTTCTCAAAGGGAATTCAAGGCCAGCCTAGGCTACCTAAAGCTTTGTCTCTTACAAATACCCTAACCCTGGGGTCAAAAAGTAAAATAAAAGAGATTGTATAGAATAACACAGAATAAATGAATTACTGCTTTCAGTGTTTCAGTCATTTAAGAACTAGTTCTCTCTCTCTCTCTCTCTTTCTCTCTCTCTCTGCCTCTTTTACCTTCAATCCCATCTCTATCTCTACACTATGAAGTAGTTCCTTAAATCCAGGAGTTCACCTGTTGTTGAAGGCTCTTTTAAATGAGAAATATTTATGATATAAGACACAATAAAGAATTGCAGTATCAGGTTAAAAGCTATTCATTAGAGGTGTTATTTTACCAACATTTCTTTTTTTTCTCTTTCATTGAGGTAAAATTGGAAAATAACATTTGTATATGTTTATGGTTTAAAACAATGATGTCTTGATATCTATATATATCATTATTTCAATATATGTTGATTATATATACACAGTGTTAGAATAATATTACTTATTACCTGTGTTATTGTTATTAAAAATTGAAAGTGTTGAACTTAGGGATAGAAAATTTTAGTAGAGTTTAATCACTCATTTATTGTGCCGCTTACAAATAGACTAATGTTCAACATTCAATATTAAATCTGAATAAATATTTGTTAACAATTTTTTAAAAAGAAAATAGGAAATCCCAACCATTGGATTTTACCAATACAACCCAGGAGCCAGATGCTAGTGTGAAAATCTGCTAGCTCAGAGAGGCAGAGGAAACACCCAGCTTATCTTCCTACTGCGCTCTTACCTTGAGGAGAAAAAAAAGAAACAATCCTAAAAATTCAAAAGTCAAAAGCTCAAAGCATGCTAGCTCAGCTGAAGGCTCATGAGGAAAAGGCCAACAGCCCAGGAGGAAAAAGCCAAAAGCTAAATGCCAAAGTGCTCTTTCTTTTCCACGCTGTCATAAATACACTTCTCTCAAAGCCCTTCCTTTCTACTTAATTTCTGTCTTAATTTCTTACTACACCTCTTGACATAGGGTTAAATTTATTAAATCCTGTGTACAGAAAGGTCTGTATTAAAGGTGTATGCTAGGGCTGAGCTACACTATAATCAACTATTTACAATAAACAAAAGTTCTTGGACTGAATGTGTGTGTTAGGGCTGAACCACACCAAACAAAGGACAGGATTCACATGGGGTCAAATATTCTTGAACATGTTATAATACTGTATATGATACTGTGTTAAAATTCTCAACTATTGGACTGAATTATAAAAATGGATTTATTAGATTGGCTTATGTCACAGGGGCTGGGTGTTCAAACAGTGGTCTTCAGTGCTGTCTTAAAGCTTCTACTGCTGTGACAAAAGACTATGATCAAAAACAAATAGGGAGGAAAAGGTTTATCTCAATTTTCAGTTATATTGCCCAATCTGTCACTTAGGAAAGTCACATCAGGGACTCAAACAAGGAGGGGACCTAGAGGCAGGAGAATGTTAGTTATTGGCACACTCCTATGGTGTGCTTAGTGTGCTTTCTGAGAGCACCTAGGACCACCAGCTCAGGGTTGAGGAGCATTGCCCATAGTGAGTTGGGTCTACCCACAGCAATCGTCAATCAAGAAAATGCACCACAGGACTGCCCACAGGTTAATCAGTTGGGGTCTTTCCTCAACTGAGGTTCTTTCTTCCCAAATGACTCTGGCTTCTGTCAAGATGACATAAAACCTAGTTAGCACAAGCATGCTGGAGAAGCAGAGAGCATGAGAACTGTTCAGTCCATGAAGCTGGGAGGCTCAGTAACCCCAAAATGACACTGGAGGTCTGAAGGATTACTGCAGAGTGGACGGCCTTTAGTCTGTATTGGAAAGCTGAAGGAGCAAGGGCCTGATAAAGAAACACAGCCACAGAAATAGCAGCACCCACAGAAACAGAAACAGCAGCAGCAGCAGCAGCAGCAGCAGCAACAACAACAACAACAACAAAAGGATAAATACACTCACCAGTAAGAAGCAAGGGCAGACAAGTAAGAAGGCTTTTTTCTTTCTCGGACCTCTATATCTGGTCCTTTGCAGACAATGTGGCACACATTCTCCTTCCTGGAACAGCTCCCATATATCTGTGCAAAGACATGCCTCTAGGTTGATTATAGATCCTGTTGTGCTGACATGCAAAATTATCCATGACTGAGGCCAAATATAGGACTATATTCATTATATCTGTTCTCTAAAGCTGCAGAATCCACCTTGAACTGACTTAGATTAACATTCTTTACAATCCAAATGACCAAGATAAAAATAGATAAATTATCAGCTAAAAGATGTACTTAAACTGAATGACAAGTCGACGATCAAGGTAAACTGGCTAATTCAGTCCCCAGGTGAAGGCCATCCTTCAAACTGCAGACATGGCTACCTTTTCCCCATATCTCAGGTGGAGGAATCAGAGTTTGAAGCAAGGACTCTGATAACTCTTCTCATAGGGTACTATTATAATCATGATTGGATCACTACATTATAAATACAGTCAATAGTGTATTCAAATTTTGTTTTGAGAAATACTAAGCAAATAGTCAAGGGCAGGCCAAATAAAAACTTCTTTGTTTTCATTCTCTACTTCCCCTCTTCTTTTACAAAAATATCTATACCATCTGACTGACTCACAGTGATACTACAAAATTCTGTTATCTTGTGAAAATACACATATAATTATTTGTTGTATTAGACTGGCAATATAAACTGCGATTCTCTCATCAGTTGTATTTACTTAATAGGACATTTAGCATTATTAAAATACCGAGAATCTGAGTGGGGTCTAAAGAAGAAAGCATAGAGGCCCGACCTCTTAATGTTCTTTAGCAAAACATAATAGAAAATGAAATATTTAAGCTACTGTTCAAGAAAAAGAGCATACTTGAATCTTGAAAAGAGCAAAATATTATAGTTTTATAAATGGGATAAAAGGAATAAAGCTAATATAGTTGGTACCTAAATTATAGTATGTAGGCAGCGATTTGTGCTACACTTTTATTATACTTTATTGTGAGGTATGCACTTATTCCAGACTCTTATGTCCAAACCCAAGAGGGAATCATCTTTTCTATCACATTAGAATTCCCTACTGCACTCTAAGGATATGCTAAGAACCTATTTTGGGCTCAGTAGTCTACAGGACTCGGGTTCTATCTGCAAAGTATACTGCCTGCTTCTAATGCAAATCAAGTATGATACCCTTTCTTAAACCTACTAAATTCCCGAGGCGTATTTATTTCCTAAAATCACTGTTTAGAGCTGAAGTAAATTTGTGGTATTTTAGCATTTAAATTGGAAAAATTAAAGGATAATAATTGCATAACTATTTGTTTTTCTAGCCACTTATTTGAACTATAGTTCTCCTGTGCACTACCTGTCATTTCCTTGCACTGGTTTGGGAGATCTTACGGAACCTAAAAATCAAGCAAATCCTTGTTTGAAACACAGATTCTAGCTACCAGAGATTCTGCCTTCAGTATCTAATTCTTCATTTACTTTTCAACAATTCGGGGCCCTCGTAGGTTGAGATCCTTAGGAAAAGAGGTAATGTGCTTCACCTAACGGTATGGATCCAGTTGTTTCCAGACTGTTTGGAGCCTTCCGCATAAGTACCTTGAATAAATAAGACTTTTCATATATCCTAAAGACTGCCCTAAGAAATGACCCATTGTAACCTTACAATCGTAAAGTTCGAACATACAGGCCGTTCAGAAAGAGATTTACTTCCAGTATTTGGAGTGCTACCTGTTGGAGTCTGAGAGCCTCAGGGCAGAAGCTCAGCCCAATAATGTTTTGTGTTTCTTAAACATGGGCGTGGCTAAGCAGGTGGGTTTCAAACACTGTAATTATCGAATCAATTTGCTCCGCAGCCGTCTCAGAAACTCATTTTATTAGTTCAGGGGCTGCCTCCTAAGTCGCAAAGTCAGCACTGGCGGCCGTGCCCGAAGAGCGGGACGAGGCGGGCGTGTTCCCGCAGCGGCCAGGCCCGCAGGGAAGCGGTGGCAGCAGCGGCCCGCGGAGGACAGGGCTTTGCGGGCGCGGACAGGGGGCCGAGCAGCGGAGCGCTCCCCGGGGGCGTCGTGTGTGAGCCGACCGGCGCCCGCAGGCCCAGGGGGGCCGCTCGGCCGCGAGAGCCAAGGACACGCCTCGGCTCGAGCCAACTCCCGGCCTCCCCTGGCCTTCCGCCAGGGCCGCCCGCCACCTTCCTTCCTTCGCCCGCGACCGAGCGCCCGGCCGGGCCCCGAGTCCGCCCGCGCCCCGCGCGCGGCCCCCGGGCCCACGGAAGCTGGCGGCGCGAGCAGACCGGAGCGATGTGGCGCATGCGTGGTGGCGCCGCCCGGCGCGGGAGCCGCGGCGGGGACGGCGGCGGGCTCCGCGGCGAGTCGGACCGCCCGGGCCGGGCCGGTGAGGGCGTCGGGGGCGGCGGCGTGGGCTGGCGAGGCCGCGCGGGCGGCGCCCGGCGACAGCTGGAGGAGCGCTTCGCCGACCTGGCGGCCAGCCACCTGGAGGCCCTGCGCGCGCGCGACGAGCGGGACCGGCAGAACGCGCGGCTGCGCGAGGAGAACGCCCGCCTGCGCCTGGAGAACCGGCGGCTCAAGCGCGAGAACCGCAGCCTCTTCCGCCAGGCTCTGCGGAGGCCGGGCGACGGCGGCGAGCCCGAGGCCGCGGACGCGACCCCCGGCCCGGACGAGCCCGCCGCCCACCGCCGGGCTGCAGCCGGAGGGCCCGACGCCGAGCCGGGCAGCCCCAGGGCGCTGCGCGCCCGGCTGCAGAGGCTGGAGGGCATGTACCGCCGCGCCCTGCTGCAGCTGCACCTGGAGCAGCAGGCCGCGCGCCCGCCGGGGGGCACCGAGGGGGCGTCGCCCCGAAAAACTGCCACCGGCCCGCGCGCCCAAGACCCGGACGTCCCCGGGCCCTGGCCGTAGCCGGACCGCGCGGCGGGAGGGGCGGGGCCTGCGTGCGGGCCGCCCCCTGACGCCCCGCCCCTCGCAGCACGCGGAAGCTCAGGACCAGCGCTCCCCCGACTGAGGCCCCACCCTAGGCCACTTCCGGCGTCACATCCGTTGGCCTGCGGGGTGGACTGGAGAAAGAGCCTCCAAGTTCCCATGTGTGCCAAGGACCCTGCTAGCGTAGTGAGAGAGGCCCAGCGACTCCGGGGCCGGCTCTCAGACAGCAGGAACTGGGTGCCTGGCGGCATCTCCTAAATTCTTGAAGGTTTCAAAGTGTTGTGAGGACCAGTTGTGTATCTTTTTTTTTTTTTTTCCCCTCCCAGGTTTTGATTCTTTGAAGGATGAATAGTGTATTTGAGTTGGTTAACGCCTGTTCATTCTTCTGCCCCCTTAACTCTCTGCTATTAGCTCTTATAGGACCCACATTTTGAGTATGTTTTATAAATTGGTATTACTTGGATATCCCACGAAATACTTTTTATAGAGAAGAAAATATTTATAACTGACCATCACCCCAATCAACATATGTTTAATATATTCTGGTGTGTTGACCTCCAGAGACTTTTTTAGATTATATTCTGACAGGTGATAATTTGAGTTGATAAATAAAACTGATGCGTTAAAATTTCCGAGTATTATGTGTTTTAAGCTTTGTTGGTTCCTTTAAGCTTATATGCGCATATATGTTTCATATTTTAGTACTTCGCTCTTTTACCATTTGTAATCTTTTGGATTATTTACACAAGGTCTTAAAAAAAAATTCAGGATACTTTGAACACTTATCACTACAGTTTAGATTAACAATGCTTATTCAGTTAGTTCATGGGTTATTTTGCCTGATTAATAATTTTCAGGAAATTATAAATGACTTGTACATTATTATACAAAATCCCTAGTGAATTATGTTTCAGTTGTACGCTTGATATCAGAAAACAAAAGTCTTAACAGTACATGCTATAAGCTTGTTTTCTTAAATTTATTTAATATTTATTTATTTGAGATAGGGTAATGCTCAGTAGCCCTATGTGGCCTGGAACTCTGCCCTCCTACCTAGGCCTACTAAATGCTAGGATTACAGGACACCACCAACAGCAACGTGTCCTATGATCACTTTCATTGCATTTTGCCTGCTAAGCAGTCAAAATAAAATGTTTCTGATAAAACTTGTGGAAACAAAAAGTACTATCTATATCCACTGTAAGGATCATTGATGACAGTTCAAAAGTCAGGTCAAACAGAGGAAAGCATAGTTACAACTTTACATGTCCCAGAGTTTCCAGGGGAAAGTCTTGAAACCACTGAATGAATGTGTAGTCCTGTAAAAGTGAGTGCATGGTAATTACAGACTAATAGTTACAGAGTGAGAGGGAAACCTGGAAAGCCCATCTATTTATTCTCTTCTTGACTTCTCTGTGCAGCATTCTTTCCCCTGGGCACAGGTTATGACTCCTTTCAAAATGTTGGTTGGTCTTATGGCAAGTATCAAGTAAGACTAGATAGTTTATGTCTATCTCAAAGAAGAAAGCGTAAGATATTTAAAGTACTGTTTATACATTTTATAGCCATCTTTGAGGAAAGTTTCTTTAACTTGTCTTACAGAAAAGAGTAACGAAATTTATGGCTTGCTTGTGGGAGGAGACAACTTGTGAAAGACCTGCAAACAGGGAAAAGGAGGTTCATTCAAAAGTATTCAGCATAGGTACACTCATTTTTGGAATATTATTTTTGAGGACCCTGTACATCATAGGTTCAGAAGTGTTTAAACAATAGGAAACATTTGGGGTAGGAGGAAGGCAGCAAATAAGTAGCAATGTAAAGAAATGTATACTGTATACAACAACTTCCAAATAAGTTTAAGCACGTTTCAAATATTTATTACAAAACAAGGGCCAAGGAAAGTGAATGATATTCCTTCTTAAAAAATGTTTGAGAATACTTCCTAATAGGTAACTTGTTCAGTTGTGAATACTGAAATCCTCCTCTGTGGCTAAAGTATATGAAAGAGAACTTGCTGAGAAGTAGGTACATGAAAACTAATGCTATCCCTATTTATTTCATGTTTTTACAGGCATAAAAAGCATTTGTAGAAGGCATTAGAGCTTAAAAATAAAATGAGAGGATTATATGTCCTATATGTATTTTACTGTAGCATTAGTTTTAATTTAGTTAATTTCTCTAGGACTTATTTTTCTAATTAGTGAAATGAATACAAGATCTACCTCAAGTGTTGTAAAACATTTATTGAGATATTAGAAGTAAAGTGCCTGTTTCAAAGTAAGTGCACAGTGGGTGAGAATGGCAATTTCTGGCATGAAAATAGCAAGTCCATATTTTATTAGGAAATACTACTGCTTTGTTTTTTAAATATGGCATTTAAGTATTTTTATAAATATGTTGATGTTTTTTAATACAAGGGAAAAGAAAATGAAATCTTTATAATAAAATAATAGTGTAAAACAATGTTTACAGGTGTTTCTGACTATTACAAAATTGAGAAAATTCAACAAAGAAAATATTTTTCATATGGTCCTTCAGCTTTTTGTCTTAAAGGCACATATAATGAATAAATAGCAAATTAGATTTACTAGTGGAAAAATGCAATGATGTACAGACATAGGTTTCCTTTTGTGCAAATTTCATGAAAGATGTTAACTCTCAAAGCAACATATTCTATAAAAAGGGAGAAAGCTAATACACATTTCCACTGTAATGACTTCCCTGTTGGCCATGGGTTAAGTACACTGCATTGTGAAAAATGACTTGCTAAAACAAAACATGTAGTCTAAATTTAAAGAGTGGATAAAGTTGATATTACACAAATTACCAGCTGCCTAGTTGAATCTATATAAAACTAAAAGTGCTGTATATTCTAGTTTATTAAAGGAACACTTTATTGTCATAATTTCAGATTAGTTATACAATGAAAAGAAGCTTTACAGTTTATGGATATAAGTAAACAGAATGTATGTTTTCAGCAAAAATTATGTTGATAATAATTGGCTTTTAATAGGATTTTTATAGCTGTTACTCTCTGTATGAATTTGGGATGGTAAAAAAAAAAGCAATATAAAATAAGACCTTACACCACTGATCATACAACCAGCTATCCTTGCCACACTTAAATATTTTTAAGACAGGTTTGCCAACTCACGTTATTAACACAATGAAAATAATACTAAGTTAATTAGTTTATAAAATATGCTAAAAATTTTTACCACCATGGGCTTGATTCTAAAAAAGAACATGTGATAGTTTTTTTTTGTAAAGGGAAGATATTTTTACTGAGAATCTGGCATGAAATATTTGGAAATTTTTGATGAATCAATTTCCATTTCTATTTAGTGATATGTTGATTAATTACAGGTTGGTCTTTCTACTTTTATGCTTCTTTTGTTTTTGTTTGTGGAGACAGGGTCTAACTGTGTATTCTTAAATGGTCTGAAGCTTGCTGTATAGACCAGACTGGCTTTGAATTCATAGAGATCTGACTGCTTTTGCCTCTGAGTTCCATGATAAAGGCATGTACTATCATGGCAAAATTATAATGTATATGCAAACCATAGGCACTATCATGAAAAATTATGTATATTTTTTCATGTATGTGTGTGATGATATCATTGAATATGCGATAGAGTATACAAATATATTCATGCAATGGAAATAAAAGATTAAGAAAAACAGGTTGATTATAGCCTCACCTGAGTATAAGAATTATTGATTGTTTTTCAAAAGGTAAAGCTTAAACTAAGATTTGCATATCTCAACAATGAGAATTAAATTATGACATGTTTAATCCACTGCAGATATACCTTATTGTAAAATTCGGTGGTAGAATTACTTAATTGTCATTACAGTTCCTATAGCTTAGAGGTTCTTTGTAGCTGAAAGTTTTATGTATTACAGCTCCATTCCCACTACTGTGGTGGTATTATGGGATAGTGAGTCTTTTAAGGGTTGAGACATAGTGAAGAAGGTTGCTTCATTGTAGGTATTCCCTGTTAAGGGTACGTTAACCAGAGGCCCTAAAATGTTTCCTATTTTTTCTCTTTGCAATAATAAAATGTAAAAGCAAAGGTGCACACACAAATGTTCACTCACATTTTATATACACATAAATAGGAATTTTCAGGGTATTGTACCCATTTCCACCAGTACAAAAGTGATTTTATATAGATACATTAAAACGTTTGTGTGTATCTCTGTGTGCATGTGTGTGTATGTATATGTATACGATATAAAAGTGGAAACACTTATCTTAGGAAAGGAAGGAGACTATGGGCAAGGGGGGATGGGAAAGACAAGAGCAAGACAATATGGAGCCTATATGCCACATGTATGTAATTATGTAATAACAAAAATGATCTTTAAAAAGTCTTTTAACTTTAAGAGCAAGCACCATTAAAACCAAAACTTATAAAACCATATAAAAATAAAAAATAAAATGAATATAATTGTTTTATGTAGTGGAAGTTCTAGTTTCTTTAAAAACTCACTTATGTTATATACATGTTATTGTTTTAATCCCAGGTATGGGTATGGAGCTGCTTTCAGTTTATCCACAGCTAATAATTGCCTTGTGCTGCTCAAAGGCTCAAAGAATGGCATGGTCTTTGCCAGCTGCATTTAGTGAAATACTAAGGACTCTGAGAGGGTATAAATGCCAAATCCCAGAGAGAGGAGGAGGACTCTTTGAGGAGACAGACAGAGAAGAGCAAACTGCTTGCTCATCTGACTGTGTTTGCTGTTTCCTGTTGCTGGACTGCTAGATGTCCTGATGACTGAGATTGGTATTTTCCCAAACAACCTGACGACCAGCCAGAACTAAGTCTAAAGAGTTCCATGTCCTCTGTCCCTTCTAACCATCTTTCTTTCCTACTTAGGGTTGGGGGATTGAAAGAGAGGTACAGGCATTAAGAAACACCAAATAAAATAGAGTTAGAACATAATGCCTGCAGTTTTATATATAGATTAATTTGACCTTTCATACATGTTCATTTCTTTGGACACACAAAAAACAATTTCTTAAAAATGAGCAAGAAAATGTCATAAAATTTTCTTAGAACATTCTTGTAATTATGAACCACTTTGATAATTGTGTGTGTCATTAAGATGTAGTTTCAGAGCCTATGTTTAATAAATTTTCTATTTCACATGTATATATAAGTATATAACTTGAAGGAGAAAAGGTTTGTGTTCATTCTATTTTGTCTATATTAAAATTCTGCAACTGTTTGTGCTGATTGAAATTTAAAAGTTTTCAGCATAGTACTCCAGACATTTGTGAAAACAGCTTAACTCTCAAGAGAACTATGTACATTGCACTCTGGTTACACACATACACACACACACACACACACACACAGGCACGAACGCACGTGCACACACACGTTTCCTCATACAGAGTGTATAGTTTGTGATTGGTTAATATTGGTTTAACATATACATCTCCTTTTTAATTGAAACCTTTTCTAGAATATTATGATATCATTAATTAGGCTTCTTACAACTTTTAAAGGTGGTAAATAAATGGAATATAAATATTCAAGGACTAAAATATTAACAAAGCTTAACAGAACATTTTGACTCCAAATATTTAAATGATTGTATACTGAGATTGAAAAACAATTTGTTGGTATACTCTAAATAGTTTTAAATTTTTATAGATATTACGCTATCAAGTATCACCCGTACTCTCAAAGGTCTCATTTCCTAAAAATAGTCTAAGAAATAAAGTAGAGTGTCAATTTAAGACCTTTAGGGGTAATACGTGGCCTTTAGGGGCATGCATAGGCAAATGCTGATTTAAAATTACATGATTAAATATCTTGCCAGCTGATCATGTTCAAAATAATTTTCAATTTGGGAAAGGCACACAATCTTTTTGATTTTACCCTACACACAATCCTGTGAACACACACAAGCAAAAATTTATACTGTGCTGGCTAGTTTTATGTCATCTTGACACAAACTAAAGGCATCTGAGAGGAGAAAACCCCAATTAAGAACATTCCTTTATAAGATCCAACTCTTGGGCATTTTTTCCAGTTTCTTTTTCTTTATTATTTATTACAATTCATTCACTTTGTATCCTGGCTGTAGCCCTCTTCCTCATCTTCTCCCAGTCCCAAACTCCCTCCCTCTTTTCCCCCTATGCCCTTTCTCCAGCCTACTGATAGGGGAAGTACTCCTATCTTACTGTCTGACCCTAGCCTATCAGGTCTCATCAGGACTGGCTACACTGTCTTCCTCTGTGGCCTGCTAAGGCTGCCCCCCAGGAGGCAGTGGTCAAACAGCAGGCCACTGAGTCAATGTCAGAGACAGCCCCTGCTCCCCTTACTAGGAACCCACATGGAGACTGAGCTTCCTATGGGCTACATCTAAGTGGACATGACACACTTCAAACACAGGAGTTAAAATAATCAGCATCTATCTAGATCTGAATTGGAAGCCTCTCCACGTATACCAGCTCTCATGGTATCTGAAGATGTTATGCATGCTACTAAAGGAGAAAAGCAATCAACAGTTTTCCCAAGCTGTAAAACCTGTGAACTACAGTAATGATCAGCATAACAAGATATCTCCAAGTGTACAGCAGTGGGACTTATATCTTGGAGAAGCCAAAAGTTGTCTGATTGAACTTAAGTATTACTGAAGAACAGAAATCTTGTTCTGTACTTTTTTTTTAGTTAGAAATTTCTATTGTTCTTATTTTTATTAGGTAGCAAAAAATACAGATAATAGGTAACAGGTATATTTTATTTTTACTATAATAGCATTTTATTTATTTTTTATATTAATCACAGGTTATTTATTTTGTATCCCAGCCATAGGCCCCTCCATCATTCCCTCCCAATCCTACCCTCCCTCATCTCCCTGCCTCTTTCCAAGTCCACTGATAGCAGAAGTCCTCCTCCCCTTCCATCTGACCCTAGCTTATCAGATATCTACAGGACTGGATGCAATGTCCTCTTCTTTGGCATAGCAAGGCTGCTCCTCCCTTGGGGGCAGGGGGAGTTCAAAGAGGCAGCAATTGAGTTCATGTCACAAATAGACCCTGTTCCCCTTACTAGGGTACCCAGTTGGATACTGAGCTACCATGGGCTACATCTGAGCAGGGATTTTAGGTTATATCCATACATGGTCCTTGGTTGGAGATACAGTCTCATAAAAGACCCCTGTACCCTGATATTTTTGGTCCTTGTAGAGCTCCTGTCCTCTCCAGGTCATACTAACACCCTCTTCTTTCATATGATTTCCTGTACTCTGCCGAAGGGTTGGTTATGAGTCTCACCATCTGCTTTGATACACTGCTAGGTAGTCATTCAGAAGACCTCTGTGGTAGGCTCCTGTTCTGTTTCCTGTTTTCTCCTACTTCCAATGTCCATCCATTTGGCTTTCTAAGTGAGGATTGATCATCTTACCCCAGGTCCTCTTTCTTGTTTATCTTCTTTAGGTACACAGATTTTAGTATGTTTATCTTATAGGTCTAGTACCCACTTATAAGTGAGTATATACCATGTGTGTCTTTCTGCTCTTGGGATACCTCACTCAGGATGATCTTTTCTAGATCCCACCATTTGCCTGTAAATTTCATGATGTCCCTGTTTTTAATTGCTGAGTAGTATTCCATTTTGTAAAACTACCACAATTTCTATATCCTTTGCTCTGTCGATGGACATCTGGGTTGTTCTGACTATTACGAATAAAGCTGCTATGAATATGGTTGAGCAAATGTTGTTGTTGTGTAATTGAGCATCTTTTGGATATATGCGTAGGAGTGATATAGCTGGATCTTGAGAAAGCAATATTCCTAATTATCTGAGAAATCACCATATTGATTTCCAAAGTGGTTGTACAAGTTTACATTCCCACCAGCAATGGAGGAGGGTTCTCCTTTCTCTACAACCTCTCCAGCATGTGTTGTCACTTGAGTTTTTGATCTTAGCCATTCTGATGGATACAAGGTGAAATCTCAGGGACGTTTTGATTTCCATCTCTCTGATGGCTAAAGACATTGAGCATCTCTTTAAGTGTTTCTCTGCCATTCTATATTCCTCTACAGAGAATTCTGTTTAGCTCCGTACCCTGTTTTTTAACTGAATTGCTTGATTAATTGCCTTTTAACTTCTTGAGTTCTTTATATATTTTGGATATCAGCCCTCTGTCAGATATAGGGTTGGCAAAGATCCTTTCCTGGTCTGTAGGCTGTCATTTTGTTCTGACGACAGTGTTCTTTGCTTTCCAGAAGCTTTTCTTTTTCATGAGGTCCCATTTATTGATTGTTGCTCTAAGAGTCTGTGATGTTGGTGTTCTGTTCAGGATGTTCTGTACTTTCAACGAAGCCAACAACCTTTGGCTTGTGAGTTCATGGACCTTAGAGGAGAACCTACTATTGCCACTTTCCTAACTACTATACATTGTAAGTACATTATAAGTACCTGCTATCCACAGATAAGTATTGCTCACATCTCACATAAAAATAACTTTTTGAGCAGACAGTGGCTACTGTAGATATACACTATTGCTCAAAATCCCAACTGACTGTGGGATTCCCAAACCAACTGACACATCCACAACACAGAGAGGTCCTAGGTTATCTTCATGCATGGTTCTTGGTTGAAGTATCAGTCTCAGAAAAGACCCCTGTGCCCAGATTTTTTGGTTCTGTTACTTTTCTTGTGAAGCTCCTATTCCCTCCAAGTCTTTCATCTCCCCCTTCTTTCTTAAGATTCCCTGTACTCTGCTCAACATTTGGCTGAGTCTCAGCATCGGCTCTAATATCTTCCTGGAGATAGTCTTTCAGAGGCCCTCTGTGGTAGGCTCCTGTCCTGTTCCCTGTTTTCTCCCTCTTCTGATATTGGTCTTATTTTCCTTTCTGAATGAGGATTGATCATCTTACCCAGGGTCCTCCTTCTTGCTTAGCTTCTTTAGGTGTACAGATTTTAGTGTGTTTATCCTATATTATACATCTAATATCTACTTATAAGTGAGTATATATAATGTGTGTCTTTCTGCTTCTGAGATATCTGACTCAGGATGATCTTCTCTAGTTCCCATCATTTGCCTGCAAATTTTATCATTTCCTCACTTTTAATTGCTGAGTAGTATCCATTGTGTAAATGTGCCACATTTTCTGTATCCAATAGTATGTTTTTAAAAAGTACAACCCCTAGAAGAAAAAAAAAGTCAGATGTGTAATTACAATATCTTAGCAATCAAACTATTTTTGTGTCATAATAAATTGAATACCAAACAGTTAAAATGAAGAGCTCTGACTAAGACACACCAAAGCTTGAATTGTAGATAAGAGTTTGTCTATTGCTTTTTTGAGATTTATAGAAATATCTTTATCGATCTATCTATCATCTATCTGTCTATCATCTATCTAGCTATAATCTTTATTTCCTATATAGGAAATAATAAAACTATTTTTACCTTTGAAGTTATATCACATATGTGTTTTTTTTCTGCCAGATTAAACACTTAAATTTGTAATATATTCTTTATATAGTCCCAGGTTGCAATATTAGAGGATTTGTTTATGACTCAGGACAGTAAAACACTCCTTATAAAATGCTCACCAGAAAACAAATAGGTACTGATTTTACTGACCCTAATGGGGAAGTCTTTCCTGAAAAGTTGGCATGACCTGAGCAGCACATACTATCTGAAAGAGGATAAAAACCAATAGCTCATATATAGAGAGCTCCCATGAATCAGAAAGAAAAGCATCTCAGTACAGAAAACAGCAAAAAGTAAACAAAGAAGATAGAGAAAATAACAATCATCAAAGGAACTTTGTAAGTCCTTCCGATTAGGGAGAAATCAAATATCCAATAAATACAAGGTAAAGTCTTCAGATGTATACTGATAGAAAATAAAGCATAGGCTCCTGCTCTCTTGTAGTTAAAGATTTTTACAATCAACATTTGCTCAAATGCTGTCTTGTTCTGTATATCTAAATGGTTGTTAAGTACTATAACTTTGCCTTGAAAATGTCTTATGTAAAATTTTTTTCCTTCATAATTTTGGAATAAGATATTTTTGAGAACCTTTGATTTGATTTCTTTTCATGGTAAACTTGGATAAGTTTACTTCACAGGGTTAACTGAGGGGAATCCGGCATACTCATAATCCTCACAGCAAAGTGAATAAGGATGTTGGAGAGCAGATAAAAAATTAAGTTTAGTATGTGCCCAGATAGGTTTTAGATGTTAGAAGGGCTGTTTGTCTTTGTGAGTTCAGTACCTAGTTTCTTTAATACATACGTTTTTTTCTAGCAAAATTTTATAACAATCTATCCCCCAAATATCAGAAATCGTTATAAGACAACTTAGATATTCTACCCAAATGTAGCTTATATACTTTATTTTTGTTTCATTTTGTTGTGTGAAAGGTTCTTTTCATGGCCCTGGCTGGCCTGGAACTTGCTATGTAGACCAAGCTTTTCCTTAAACTAAGAAAGATTTAATCGCCTCTGCCTTCCAAGTACTGGGATTGAGGATGACTGCGGCCTTGACCCTACCTTGTCCCTGACTTGTATACTTTAAAGAACAATGTAAAAGTAAAAAAAAAAAAACAAACCTATTTCTAAAGGATAATTACTTCATGTTCTGTGTCTTTTAGCACAAAATTATAAGTTTGATGGGATGTGAGTCATCATAGAAATACACCTCTGGAGACACCATAAATATTTGCTTAACTGAGAAGTGAAGACCCATCCTCTGTGTGGGTAGCACCATATCGTGAGGTGAGGGCTTGGAGTAAATGAAAAGAATAAGCAAGTAGACCATTTACAGTCACTCGTCTCTGTTTCTGGAGTGGAACAGGACCAGCTATTTCACGTGTGCAGCTGTCCTTTATCTACCACGATGGACTGCAATCTCATGCCATAGGCTACAGTAAATCCTTCTTTCCTTAAGTTGCCTTTGTCAGGTACTTTCTTGTTGCAACTGGGAGAAATGCATCTGGTAGTACAGAGTGTGTAATTATGTCTGTGACAAATCTAAGTGTGTTGTTCTTGGGCTTTTGTTAATGGATTTCTGAAGGATGCACAAGAGTTTGGACTTGTGGACAAGGAAAGCCTTGGAATGCTATAAGCTGACTCTAATGGGAATTTCTGGGAAGATTCAGATGAAAAAAAAGCCAAGAGAATTATGGTCAGTAAAGGCATTCTTATGCGGTATCATAGATGACGAAGAATATCAGGAACTCAGCCACAGGCCATTCATGTTATATCCTGGCACAGAGTCAAGTTGCATTGTTTCCAAGTCCTGACTGATGTTAAATGCTAAAGGAATCTAAAAAGTTGCTTGTCCAAGGAAACTTCAAGGCAGGCTGAAGTCTTTAGTCATTTTTTTTCTTTTTTTTCACTGGAAGGAGGAAATGTAACAAGTAGTTTATTTAATTGGCATACAGTGGAGCAATGATCATACTAAACTAGTTAGGGTTGCCAGAGTCCATGCTTTGGTTCTAAAAACTCCAATGTATGAGAAGACAGATGATTAAACCCTCTGAAAACTACAGGCTTCTTTTCACAAATCTAACTGAAGATCAGACTTGTTTTTGAATCCATGAAGCAAGAGAGCTCAATATTATAATGAATATGCATTCAGATGTATAGGAGGGAGAATGGACACAGGAGACAAAGGCTTGATATCTAGCCATGATGCACTGAATATTTTCTTTTTATGTCACAAATCTGAATTTCAAAAGAATATTTTACAAGAATTAATTTTATTGAGAAAGATATTGGTTTAGCAAAAATATGAAAATTTCCTTCTAGTTAAAAGGAGTTGGTAGATCCAATTATTTTGCATTTGTAAAGAAATTCAATATGTGCACCAATAGTATTAAAAAAAAACATTGTAAAAGAGAGTGAATTCAGAAACGTTTTTGATTATAGCTTTCTGCTTGAGTACATAATCAACTTCACAGTCAGATATTTTCAAGCCTGAGAATTATTAGTATTACTGATGTGCCTTATTAAAAGCATAAAAGTGCTTTAATACTTCTCAGAAGGTGTTATGAAGCACATAGATTTAGTAACGTAGCCTTTGGGGTTTTCAAGTTAATTTTGTAGTCCTCTTATGCTCAATAGATACAAACATGTTCTAGGCTTTCACCTGAGACATATAAAAAAAAAGAAAATGATATATCAAAAATTTCTGAGAAATTATCTGTGATCACCAGGAAGCAGAGGTAGGAGTTAGGATCAAATACAGTTTTAATGTTACACAGAAATGGAAGATACTTACAGAAATGGAAGACAATGCTGTATATAGAAGTTTCTGGGAAGAAAGAGACCAATAGAAATGGGGTCCAGGAAAACAACTGTCCCAGAAGGATGTGTTTCTAAATTAATTTTCTCTAAATGCAGAGCCTAAAGTGAGACCGTGGATATAGATGACGTTATCATCAAACGAGCATGAAATTATGAGACAAAGGATGGCCAATGACGTGGAGAAATAGTTAGACGGAGATACCAGACAGAAGCCAACTAAAGAGACTGAAAGACTTAAGAATTGAAGGTAAACTATAGAAGCCTGCAATTTCTGGGGACCCTAAGAGCAAATATTTGGTTTAAAATGATGATATTTTCGAAATAAACAATTTAAGCAAGATGGAAAAGCTGGAATTGAAAAAAACAACAGGAGTCAGACTGAGAATGGAATACACTGGAAGAGTGTTTATTTAGTATCTTAAAGTCGACAGATGTGGGAATAAAGTGCAAAGAGCAACAATACCTCAGTCAACAAAATAAAGATAATCCAGTTCTTTATCCATCCCCACATCTATGGTCTTAATAACTGTACAATGCCACTTATAAAGGGATAGGATATATTTTCCTACTTTTTACCTACACTGATCAATGGAATATGGTAGACATCTTAATGGGCTGATTTGTGCCAAGGATTCTAGAGACCATGGCATGAGTGACTGAATTTGTGCCTTATTCTACTACAAGATAAAAATGACAATTGCATTATTTTTCCATCTGTGCTAAATGACAGAACACATTTATTTTTTTTTTGTTGTTGTTGTTGCTGTCATAAAATTTCGTGTTCAAAAGCAAGAAAGCCTCATTGTGAAAGGATTAGAGTGCATAAGGTAGGGCAGCATGGTAGCAGGAAGTGAAAGGAGCAGCAAGAAGCTAATATAACTCATCCTTATTTGAAAACAGGAAGTGGACACAATTGAAGTAGGGCAAGTCTATAAATTATCAAAGCCTGCTAGTGATGCTTTGTTTAGCAAGCCTCCACCTCCTAAAGGTTCCATAACCTCTCCAGCCAGTGTCAAACCAGGACAAGTACTAAGGGATGCTAAGTGTATGATGGACAGTTCTCATTTGAACCATCAAAATGACTAATTGATGGCAGTAGTCATTGTGTTACAGGATGATGTCTGTTCTTTCTTTACGTTCTGCCCCCATACCATTTAATTTCGATATTTAATTTTATTTATGGTAATATTTGAAAAATCCTTTTCTAAGTAAAATTAATACATAAAATTTTAGCATATAAATTTAACTGCAAGGCAGGGTTCAGTGGTTTACAAGTAATTGGCTTATCATAGAACCCATGCTCTTTGTAGATAAAAAGTTCAATGAATATATAAGCTAGGTAATATTATTTTACATCACTGAATCTCAGGCTCTATTAATATAAAAATAATATATAGTATACAGAGGGATACATAATTTCATGTTAGCCTGTCCTTACTATAATATACTGTTCAGTAAAATAAAGAACAATTACATAGATACTTCTGAATATTCTTGTAGCCACAGTGAGATTGTAAAAATATAGTTCCATTACTGTACTATATTTAATAAAACAAATTCAAAGGTTATAATTGTAAAATGCAGTTAAATAAAAACCATTAATGCTGTATTTCACTTTTTAAAAATGTGGCAATTTTTACACTCCAGCAGTTCTTAGTTGTATATTTCAAGTATTCAAAAGCCACATTTACTTAGTGGCCATTCTATTGACCAGTATATTACTAAAATACCTGGTATATCTACTTAATGCACAAGAACATTTAAGCGAGAATTAAAATAAACAAGTTTCAAATTATTATGTAAAATGTACAGGAAGTTTAAATAATAAAAACTGATATATTCATTTCTTCTGAACTCTCCTTCAGTGATTCCATAATACAGCATTTTAAAGATTTCTATTCAAATAAACATGATTTTGTACTTTACCTCCTGCTGCAACAAATCTAAAATGCTGCAAGTAAAAAGCTGCTAAAAATTACAAATTACCACCCAAGCTTCCCTGCCTTCATGATGATAATTAGTCCTATTTTTGAAGGACCGAAATTATTGCCAAACAATTAGATACATCTCTAGGAAAACTCATCACTTTGCCTTCAATACACCTTTTTGGAAGAAGAGAAAAGTAATCTGTTTCCATTTAAAGTTGAGCTTGAGACTCTTCACTTTTCATTGTCTTTGAAATTAATTGAATTAAATGTGAAAGTTGTAGAAATCAAGATAATGAAATGGAAGGAGAGGGTTTAAACACAACAACCAGAAAGGCTGAAAGTGACTCACAGCTATGTGCTTGCTCTTTCAGCACAATCTTATATTTTTGTATTTCAAAAAAACCTAAACTAAAATTTGGGAAGATGTTTTTTTTTAATATAGAAAGCAAGGAATTCTAGATTAGATTTATCTATTTTATTCTATTTGTGTATGTTTTGTCTACAAGCATGTCTGTGCACTGCATGCATTCTTCATGCTTGTGGAAGTCAGAAGAGGTCATTGTAACCCCTGTGAGTAGAGTTGCAAGTAGTTGTGAACCACCATGTGAGTGCTGACAAATGAGCTTGCATCCTCTTCAAGAGCAACAAGTGCTCTTAACTGCTAAGCTATTTATCTAGGCCCCTCTTTTGTATTTTAATACACATACATGTATGTATTATGGTTGTATGTATGCATGTATGATGTGTTATTCCAATTCTACTGCTATAATAAAGTGCTACAGATTAGGAAAATCATAAACACTGGAGCTTAACTTTCACACTTGGAACTGATAATGGTGATAAATGCCAAGACTGAGATAGTAGAAGATATGGTGTGGACTGTGGGCTTATTTCACTGACAATGTTTCTTCCATACATATTCTTTTTTTAATGTAATTTGTTTATTTTTATATTAATCACAGGTTATGTGCCTTGTATCCCAGTCGTAGCTCCTTCCCTCATTCCCTCCCACTCTCCCCATCCCTTCCTCATCTCCTCCCTGCTCCCCTCCAAGCCCACTGATATGGGAGGACCTCCTCCCCTTCCATCCAACCCTAGCTTATCATGTCTCTTCAGGGCTGGCTGCAGTGTCCTCTTCTGGGATCTAGCTAGGCTGTTCCTCCTCGGTGGGGGTAGGAGGGGAGGGTTGAAGAGCCAGCCATTGAGTTCATGACAGAAATAGTCCCTGTTCCCCTTACTAGGGTACCCAGTTGGATACTGAGCTACCATGGGCAGAAAGGGTGGAGGCAATATTCTTGTCTTCATAGGATACAAGCAATGGAACGGAAGGACAGCTTAGGTTTCTGAAGTTTCTAAAATGGCAATAACCCCATCGATAAGAAGGCAGCTGCTGTAACCTAATTATCTCTTAGAGTCCTTCCATATTGGGCTTAAATTCTAATTATTAAACTGAGAAGGGATACCTACATATAATTTTATGTAAACTTTCCAAGGTAGTGACACTGTTTTTTTAATTTTTATTTTACTTAAGTTTATTTACTTTATTTAAGTTGATGTCTCAGTCTCTGTAAGTCTGGTCTGGGTTAGTTGTCTCTATTGTTCTTCTTGTGAGATTCTTGTCCCCTCCAGGTCCTTCCATCTTTCCCCCAGTGTGTCCACAAGAACCCCAGAGCTCCACCCATGCTTGTTTGGGAGTCCTGCTGCTGGTGGAGCCTCCCAGGTGACAGTTACGTTAGGTTCCTGTTTGCAAGTATAGCAGAGTATCATTAATAGTCAATGGTTGGCTCTCTACCATGGGGTGGGTCTCAGGTTGGGCCAATCATTGGTTGGACAGTCCCTCAATCTCTGTTTTCTCTTTATCCCTGCACTTCTTGTAGGCAGGGTAAGTTTTGGATCAAAGTTTTTGTGGATAGGTTGTTGTTCACCTCCCTCCAGTGGTCTTGCCTGGGTAAGAGATGGTCACTCCAGTCTCCATATCCCCCTTCCCTCAACTCCACCTCCATTAGAAGTCCCAGCTAGAGTAACAACCATATCCATACACATTTCTTTGTATAAATGTACCACAATTTCTGTATCCATTCTTTGATTGAAGGACATCTAGATTGTTTCCAGTTTCTGGATATTCCAAATAAAGCTACTATGAACATAGCAGAGCAAATGTCCTTTTTGGATGGTGGAGCATCTTTTGGGTATATGCCCAGGAGTGGTATAACCATCTTAAGGTAGAAGTATTCCCAATACTCTGAGAAAGTGCCAGACTGATTTCCAGAGAGGTTGTACAAGTTTACATTCCCACCAGCAATGGAGGAGTGTTCCCTTTTCTCTACAATCTTGTCAACATGTGAGCTTTTTATCTAGGCATTCTGAAGAGAATAAGATGGACTCTTAGAGACATTTTGATTTGCATTTCAATGATGACTAAGGTCACTGAGCATTTTTTAAAGTGTTTCTCAGCTATTCAAAATTCCTTTTTTGTGAATTCATTTTTGTTTCTTTTTAATTAATTTTTTATTTTTTACATTATTTACAGTTTATTTACTTTGTATGCAAGCTGTAGCCCCCTCTCTCATTCCCTCCCAATCCCACCCTCTTTCCCTCAGCTCCACCCACATCTCTCTTCAAGTCCACTGATAGAGGAGATCCTCTTCCTCATCCATCTGATCCTCCCTTATCAGGTCTCTTCTTCCTCTGTGGCCTGAATTCTTGGTTTAGATCTGTACTCCATTTCTGAATGGGTTATTTGATTTGTCGGTGTTTAATATCTTAAGATCTTTGTATATTTTGGATTTTAAACCTCTCTCTGAAGTAGGGTTGGTGAAGATCATTTACTAATCTGTAGTTTGCCGTTTTGTCTAGACAGTGTCCTTTGACTTATAGAAGGTTTTCAGTTATATGAAATCCCATTTATTAATTGTTGATCTCAAAGCCAGTGCTGTTGCTGTTCTATTCTGTTCTTTCTTATGCCAATGAGTTCCACACTTTTTTCCATTTTGTCTGCTAATAAAAATCTCTGGTTTTATGTCAAGATCTTTGATCAACTTGGACATCTGTGTTAGGGAAGAAATAAAGAAATTAAAGAATTCCTAGAATTCAATGAAAATGAGGTACAACATACCCAAACTTATGGGACACAATGCAAGTAGTACTAAGAGGAAAATTAATAGCATAAGTGTCTTCATAAAGAAATTTGAGACATCTCATACATGCAACTTAACAGAACACCTGAAAGCACTAGAAAAGAAGAAGCAGATACACCCAAGAGGCATAGATGGTTGGAAATAATCAAACTAGGGCTGAAGTCAATAAATTAGAAACAAAGAGAACAATTCAAAGATTAAAAAAAAAACTAAGAGCTGGTTCTTTGAAAAATCAACAAGATAGACAAACACTTAGCCAAACTAACTAAAAGACAGAGAGACACTATCCAAATCCATAATGTCGGAAATGAAAAGGGGGACATAACAACAGGCACTGAAGAAATTCAAAGACTTATTAGGCACTACTTCAAAAGCCTATATGCAAAGAAATTTGAAAATCCAAATGAAATGGATAATTTTCTTGATAGATTCCAATTACTAAAGCTCAATCAAGACCAGGTAAATAAATTAAATAGTCCTATATCTCCTAAAGAAATAAAAGATAACATCAAAAGTCTCCCATCCAAAAACACCAAAAGGCTAGGGCCAGATGGTTTCAGCACAGAATTCAACCAGACCTTCAAAGAAGAGCTAACATCAATATTCTTCAAAATATTCCACAAAATAGAAACAGAAGGAACATTACCAAAGTCATTCTATGAGGTCACAGTTAACTTGATACTTAAACCACACAACGACCCCACAAAGAAAGAGAATTTCAGACCAATCTCTGACTCAAAAATACTCCATAAAATACTCACAAACCAAATCCAAGAACACATCAAAGATATCATCCATCATGACCAAGTAGGCTTCATTCCAGACATACAGGGGTTTTTCAGTGAACGAAAATCTATTAATGTAATCCACCATATAAACAAACTGAAAACAACAACAACAACAAAAACCACATGATCATCTCCTTAGATGCCAAAAAAGCATTTGATAAAATCTGACACCCATTCATGTTTAAAGTTTCGGAGAGATCAGGGATATAAGGCACATACCTGAACATAATCAAGGCAATATAGAGCAGGCCTATAGCCAACATCAAACTCAATGGAGAGAAACTTAAACCAATCCCACTAAAATCGGGGACAAGGCAAGGCTGCCTACTTTCTCTCTATCTCTTTAAGACAGTTCTTGAAGCTCTTAAAAAAGGAATAAGACAATTAAAGGAGATCAAGTGTATACAAATCAGAAAGGAAGAAGTTGAAAAACCACCATTCACAGATGTATAGATGAGTGACCCCCAAAATTCTACCAAAGAACTCCTCCAGCTGATAAACACCTTCAGCAAAGTGGCTGGATACAAAATTAACTCAAAAAAATCAAAGCCCTCCTCTATACAAAAGACAAAAGGGCTGAGGAAAGAAATTCGGAAAACTATACCCTTCACAAAAGCCACTGATAACATAAAGGACCTTGGTGTGATGCTTACAAGCAAGTGAAAGACCTCTTCCAAAAAAAACTTCAAGTCCCTGAAAAAAGAAATTGAAGAAGCTATCAGAAGATGGAAAGATAGCCCATGTTCATGGATTGGTAGGATTAACATAGTAAAAATGGCCATTATACCAAAAGCAATATACAGATTCAATGCATTTCCCATGAAAATTCTCAATTCCATATGGAAAAACAAAAAACCCAGAATTGCTAAAACAATCCTGAACAATAAAATATCTTCTGGAGGTATCTCCTTTCCTGATCTTAAGCTGTACTATAGAGTAACAGTAATAAAAACCACATGGTACTGGAATAGAAACAGAATGGTGGATCAATGGAACTGAATAGAAGACTCAGAAGTAAATCCATACCCTACAGATACTTTATTTTTGACAAAGAAGCCAAAAGTATACAATGGGAAAAATACAGCATCTTCAACAAATGGTGCTGATCTAACTGGATGTCTACATGTAGAAAAATGCAAATAGATCCACATTTATCACCCTGCACAAAAGCAAAGTCCAAGTGGATTAAAGGCCTTAACGTAAAACCAGACACACTAAATCTCTTAGAAGAAGCAGTAGGGAACATCCTTGACCTCATTGGCACAGGAGACAACTTTCTAAACAGAACAGCAACAGCACAGGCTCTAAGACCAACAATCACTAATGGGACCTCATGAAACTGAAAAGCTTCTGTAAAGCAAAGGACTCTGTCAGCAGAACAAAATGGCAGACTACAGACTGGGAAAAAAAATCTTCACCAACCTTACATCTAACAGAGGGCTAATATCCAGAATATGTAACGGAATCCAGAAATTAAATGCCAACAAACCAATTAAAAAATGGGTTACAGACCTAAACAGAATTCTCAACTGAGGAATATAGAATGGAAGAGAAACACTTAAAGAAATGCTCAATGTCCTTCGCCATCAGTGAGATACAAACCAAAATGATCCTGAGATTTCACTTTATACCCATTAGAATGGCTAAGATCAAAAACTCAAGTGACAACACATGCTGGAGAGGTTGTGGAGAAACTGCAACCCTCTTCCATTGCTGGTGGAAATGTAAAGTTGTACAACCACTTTGGAAATCAATTTGGCACTTTCTCAGACAATTAGGAATAGTGCTTCCCCAAGATCCAGCTATACCACTCCTAAGCATATATCCAAAAGATGCTCAAGTACAAAACAAGGACATTTGCTCAGCCATGTTCATAGCAGCTTTATTCATAATATCCAGAACTTGGACACAACCCAGTTGTTTGCAGAAATTGTGCAGATGGATGCAGAAATTGTGGTACATTTACACAATGGAATACTACTCAGCAATTAAAAACTAGGAAATCATATTTGCAGGCAAATGGTGGTATCTAGAAAAGATCAACTGGGGTGAGGTAGCCCAGAATCACAAAGACAAACACGGTGTATACTCACTTATAAGTGGGTACTAGACCTATAAGGTAGGATAAACATGCTAAAATCTGTACACCTAAAGAAGATAAACAAGAAAGAGGACCCCGGGGTAAGATGATCAATCTTCACTTAGAAAGACAAATGGGATGGACATTGGAAATAGGAGAAAACAAGTAACAGGGCAGGAGTCTACCACAGAGGGTCTCTGAAATACTCTACCTAGCAGTGCATCAAAGCAGATGCTGAGACTCATAACCAAACCTTGGACAGAGTGCAGGGAATCATATGAAAGAAGGGAGAGTTAGGAAGACCTGGAGAAGACAGGAACTCCAGAAGGACCAAATATATCTGGGCACAGGGGTCTTCTATGAGACTGTTTCTCCAACCACGAACCATGAACGAATATAATGTAGAACCCCTGCTCAGATGTAGCCCATTGACACTCAGTATCCAAGTGGGTTCCATAGTTAGGGAAACAGAGACTATTTCTAACATGAACTCAAAGGCTGGCTCTTTGATCTCCCCCAACCCCCAACCGAGGGAGGAGCAGCCTTGCCAGGCCACAGAGGAGGACATTGCAGCCAGTCTTGAAGAGACCTGATAAGCTAGGGTCAGATGGAAGGAAAGGAGGACCACCCCCATCAGTGGACTTAGAGAGGGGCAGGAAGGAAATAAAGAGGAAATGAGGGAGGGGGCTACGTGTGGGATACACAGTAAATAAACTGTAATTAGTGCAAAAAATAATAAAAATTTTAAATAAAATAAAAAATCTATACATATTTTATGTCATAAAAACTAAAGCATAAATAAATGAATTGTTAGAGAAAAATGGATGCAGATCAATAAAGTTGAATGCAAACACACACACACAAAGAAAAAGAAATGCTGAACATCCTTAGTCATCCAGAAAAATCAATACCACCTTGAGATTTCACCTTACACCCACCAGAATGGTTAAGATCAAAATCTCAAGTGACAACACATGCTGTAGAGGTTCTGCAGAAAGGGGAATCCTCCTCCACTGCTGGTGGAAATGTAAACTTGTACAACTTTGGACATCAATGTGGCACTTTCTCAGAAAATTAGGAATAGTGCTACCTTATGATCCAGCTATATCACTCCTGGGCATATATCCAAAAGATGCTCATCCATTCAACAAGGACATTTACTCAACTATGTTCAAAGAAGCTTTAAATAGCTAGAATCTGGGAACAACCTAGATGTTTCTCCACTGAGAAATGGATAAAAAAATGTGGCACATTTATCCAATGAACTAATACTCAACAATTAAAAACAGAAAAATCATGAAATTTGAAGGCAAATGGATGGTAATAGAAAAGATCATCCCAAGTGAGGTATCCCAGAAGCAGAAAGACACACATGCTATATACTCACTTATAAGTGGATATTAGCTATATAGGATAAACATACTAAAATCTATAATCCTAAAGAAGCTAAACAAAAAAGAGGACCTTACGGAAGATACTTAATCCTCATTCAGAAGGGCAAACAGAATAGAAATTGGAAGTAGTAGAAGACAGGGACCTTCTATAAAGGGCTTCTGAAAGACTCTATCTAGCAAAGTATCAAAGCAGATGCTGAGATTCATAGCCAGAATTTGCGCAGAGTGCAGGGAACCTTATGGAAGAAAGGGGAGATAGAAAGACCTGGAAGGAAGAGACCAACAGAGCCAAAACTTTAGGTCCAGCAGAGCCCACAGACTGATAAATCAATTAAGGACCACACATGGAGAGGGCCTAGATTCCCTGTGCAGATATAGTCATGGGCAGCTTAGTCTACATGGGATTCCCTAGTAAGGTGAGCAGGGGCAGTCACTGGCATGAAATTTGTTGCCTTGTCTTTGATCACCTCTCCCTGGTGAAGTAGCCTTACTAAGCCTCAGATAAAGAGGATGTAGCAAGTCTTGATGAGACTTGATAGGTTAGGGTCAGATAGTAGGGGAAGAGGACTCCTCTATCAGTGGACTAGGGGAGGGAAATAGGGGGTAAGAAGGAGGGAGACATGCATACTTCATCTACGTTTTCTACTTAATTTTAAAGAAGTAATTCAATAGCTACAGCAGTCTAATGAAGTCATCAAAGTTAACTGATCCGTTTGGTAACTAAGTGGAACCATCACAGGATGAGAGAGGGGGCTACGGCTGGGATACCAAGTGAATAAATTATAATAATATTAATAATGGAAAATATTCAAAAATAAATATACAAAAAGAAAAAGTAGGATAATTTGCTCTTTAACATTTCTTTTTGCTATTTCGTATTTTCCTCTCCAACATGAATCTTGGTTGCAGACCTTCTACTTTGTTTTCTTTCATTTTACACACGTACAATCATAACCCTTATATTATGAAATTCTCAATGGTATGCTGTGCTCTATAGTTTTATGTCAACTTGACACAAACTAAAGTCATGCTAGAGTACGGAACCTCAATTAAGGAAATGTGTCCTGTAGAGGTTTTATTAACGATTTATAAGGGAAGGTTGGTTGTCCTGGGTTCTATAAAAAAGCCTGCTGAGCAAGCCAGTAAGCAGTTCCACTCTATGGTCTGTGTATCAGTTCTTACCTTCAGGTTACAAGCCTGCTTTAGTCCTTGCCCTGACTGCTTTTGTTTATTAACTGTTTATAGAACTGTTATTTAAATAATCCCCCTTTCCCCTAGTTGTATTTGGTCATGGTTTTTCATCAGAGCAGTAACAACCCTAACTAGGACATGCATACGTCATCTACGTTTTCTACTTAATTTTAAAGAAGTAATTCAATAGCTACAGCAGTATAATGAAGTCATCAAAGTTAACTGATCCATTTGATAACTAAGTGGAACCTATCATTAGAAATAAAATGATCTCTTGTGTGACTTTATTTTTCAAAGTTAATCTGCTCATGACCCATGTCATACAATACTTTAATAATTCATAGAACTTCAACAGCTTACCTCTTGATCACAATCATTCCTTCTCCTTTCTCTTTTAGTGCATAATAAACTACTTCCAAATGCTATTTTTTACAGTCATTACTTGTTGTACATATAATCACTTGATTGGTTGCTCAGAACCTAAATATAGGTAAATAGTTGAGAGTTATATCTGCTTTGTTAAATATTTTCCTCTAAGTATGTTAAGTTATTACCTTGTAGCATCGGAAATATAAAATTCTATTTTACATTCTAAAACCTCAACCTGACTAACCTGAGAGAAAAGAGATAGAAAGTGACTGAAATAAGGGTGATATGTTTTTTGTAGAGACGTGAAGATATATCAAAAATTTTTGTGTGTTCATGTGTGTGCCAGCGCAAATGTGTACAGAAATATGCCTATGTGCAGAATATAAAGAAACTTTCAGCTTCAGGAAGCAATTCAGGAGGTGATTTTTACCTTTGTCATCTATCATCTATCTATCTATCTATCTATCTATCTATCTATCTATCTATCTATCTATCTACCTATTTACCTATCTATCTATATATTTTAGATAAGTTCTCTCAGTGCCCTGGAACTTGCTGACTATGCTAACCTGGCTGGCCTCTGAGCACCAGGGATCTTCGTGTCTCCACCTCCCAAGCACTGGAATTCTAAACACTTGCCATCAATCACCACTCCCACCCCCACTCCCACGGTAGTAGAAACCAAACTCAGGTCTTCAGATTGTGCTGAAAAAGAAGCACATTTTTAGACTAATCCATCTTCCCAGTCCATAAATCCTTTAGGAATAGAAGTGTGAAGCTGAGGAAATGTATCAGGGTTATAAATGTATATGATAGTTTTGTAGCTGTATAAATACTGATGATAATGAGGAATGAAGGGTCTATTTGCATTTGAGTTTCTGAGCTTTAAGTCTCTGCTCACTTGATTTAATTATTTCTTGGTTGTGCATGGTGGGCGGCACAATGGCTCACCTCGTGACACAGGAGGCAGAGAGTAGAGGAGGCAAGCCTGCTGCTGGGCTTCTTCTAATCTCACTTTGGTTTCTTCTGGGCCCATCTACCTCCTTCAGTTGTTGTCCCCTTTGACTATTATCTCTGCAAACACATACAAGACACATTTGGGGTTCGCCTTACTCAAATCCTTATTTTATGTAAATCCAATCATGTTGACAATCGGAGATACCCACCATCGTCGACATAGGTAAATCTGTGCATCAGCATTTATATTTTAAAAGAAAACTGAGAAGCACACATGGATAAAGCAGAAGGAATTGAACACCTAAATATTTGGATTTACCCTAGAGATGTTGAACTCAGAAGAGTAAGTGTCAAAGGAGAGTAGCTGTGAGACACAACCAAACAGGGCACATGTTATTTCATGGATATCCAAGGCCTATGACAGGAAATGGGGATTAGCAAGTGTGCTACATCCTGAGAAGTGGGTGAGGCAGAAAGGAACACAGAAGCAGCCATGAGATTATCATCACCGTGGCTACTGAGCACATAGCCAAGAAAGGTGTCATTAGTTTATAAGATTTGGAAGTAGGAAAGGTAAACCTACCATTTTAACTAACATCTTCAAGACTTTTCTGACTCAACAAACAAACAAGGAAAGGAAAGAAAGAAAGAATAACAGTACAGAATCAGGAGCAACTTGCTTTGTTAGGTGTTTTGTTCTTAGCTGGGGGAAATAGCATGGTAGAGAGTGAAAGCTGATGCTGTGGGCAGGGTAGTTGGATCCAGGTACATAGTCCTCCAAAACAGTACACAGAGAAAAATGTTAGGAACCTCGGTATAAAAAGTAAGATGGAACTTGAAAGAGCAGGTGCATTTCATTCTCTTCATAAGAAATTGTGTGATAATGGTAGGCAAAGATTCATCTGCGAAGATTTATCACAGGGCCTCCAATTTCCATTTCTTTTCCTTCCACATAAAAGAAAAGTTAACAGGTAAAATGGAAATGTCTTGTCCTGATAGAAAAAGTAACAACAGTTGATTCTAGAGAGAGCAGAGAGCTGAGCCTGTCTTCAAATGTGGATGCTACATTTTTCTTCCAAGTGCAGCTGTGTACATAATTTTAAATGTTGAGAATTCTCTTTCAAACAGATGCTTGGAAGTTCCATGTCCTTTCTTCTTGTGGAGTTTAGGGATGGGTTGTGGAGGCTGAAATATACATCAAATACTCACATGCCCTTTGTTTTTTGAGTCATCAGTATTTATAGCAAATCTGAAGCACAGCCAGGAGATGGTGCATTAAAGGTAAGCTGAGGTTTAAAATAAAAGTGATTGACATTTATGTTTTCCTGAAACAACGTGTGTTTAGAAATTGAACAGAGAATCTATTCCTATTCATAGATATAAAAGATATAAAGACATGTCACAACAAAAGCAGGCTAGATTAATAGCATCTATATTGTTTTCCTGGAACTATAGAAAATCTGATTTGAAAAGACAAACATGAACATCAGTACTTGAAATGTGATCGTTATATCTTATTGCAGCACATTTTAAAGGATAGTCCAGCCTTTGATATGAATACCTCAAACTGAGTTATAGTAAATATACGGCATGTATTCTTGACCTGTTACAAAATAACTTAAAGTGGGAGTGGGGGGTTTGGACTGTTCTCCATTGATTTGAGAATGCCCATGAACTTTTAAAGGTTAGTGTGTATAAGAGTCTACAAACACTTCTCTCTATAAAAAAGAAAAAAAAAGATTTTAGTTTTCTGTGATATATCATATTTGATTTGATGAATTGGTGTTATGCACTTATCACTTTTCAATAACATAAAATTTTTGTGTATAATTTAAATGTGTTTTAGGATGATTATTGTTTGGATTACTCTTTGTTTACAGTTTTCTTTAATGGTATCCTGTTGGGAGTTGGGCCAATTCAAGGCTTCCTCAGAGGCCCCAATGAAAGGACAAAGGGAACATAGTTCTGTGTCTGGGCTCAGGAACAGATTTGGCAAGGCCTTGAAGGAGTTAATGTTTTGTTCCTGGGACTTTGGCCTTCTCTCTGTAGAGAAGAGAGTTATCAGGGGCAAGACCACAGTGTACTTAATCTATAATGCTCCTGCGACACCCAATGTGCCTTTTGTGCAACATTTCTTGATTAGCTTCCTGCTGAATTCGCCCCAATGTATGATAGATGCTGCTGACTCTGTCTAATTTCTCCCTGGACATGCTATCTACAGCGCTGTACTTCTTCACACATTTGCTTGGCATAAGACACAGCTGGAACAAAACCTCCTAGTCCCAAATTTTCTTATCTTCTCTTTCTTATATCTTTACCTTCTGATCTCCTGATCCTCTCTCTCTCAGGACTCTGTCACTGAAGAATGACCTCTTGGTGCAGGTTGATGTCAACTTTGAATGAGACAACTAATCCCTGAGGATCTCAATAAATCTTGCTATCTGATTTTAGGTAATTCTTAATTCCATTCTGCCATCTTTGCTTGTTTTGTGTCATTTGATAAGCCATTTAAACCCTTTTAACCTTTCTCACACGCAAGATAGGGGAAATAATAGTATCTCTAGAGTTTCTAGTATAAACTAAGGAAGTGAATATTCAACATATCTGCTAAGTGTTTACTTATGTGTGCACTGGCAATGCTGGTAGAGGCCTGATGTGGTGAACCATACCCATACTCTTAGCATATAGGGTTAGCATTTTGAAAGTGTCTACACCTGTTAATACTGGATTAGGAATTTTTGGAAGTTTCTCAGTGACCTGTAAATCTATATCACTTAAAAGAGTCATTACTTACTTACTTAATTAATCTTGAGGCAAGACATTAATTATTATGTAGTCTGGGATAGCCTTAAACTCACCTTCTGCATGCCTGAGCCTCCTATGGGCTGAGTTTCAGGGTATAAGTCACCATTTCAAGTTTAATCCATCTTATTTGTTCAAATTAAGCATTACAGATTTTTCTAAGTGTTTTTCAGCAGCTATTATAAACTGAATACATAATAGAAATTATTATTTTCTTTCAAAAACATGTTATTTTTATTTTATTTTTAAATTATGTGTCTCTTTGCATATGGGTATGTTCATTTATATGAAGGTGTCCGCGGAGGCCAGAAGACAAATCAGTTCTCCTGAAGCAATAGATACAATTGATTGTGGGAGAGCGTGGGTGCTGGGAACCAAACTCCACTTTTTTTGTACAGTGTCCTGACTAGATTTTCGTCATCAGAAAGAAGGGAACCTCAATTGAGAAAGTGCTGTAGGACATTTTCTTAATTAGTGACTCGTGGGGCAGTGCCCATCCCATTATGGGTGGTGCCATTCCTGGGCTATTGATCCTGGCTTAGATAAGAAAGCAGGTCTACTAAAGCCAAGGAAACAAGACAGTAAGTGCCATTCCTCCATGGCCTGTGCATTAGCTCCTGCCTCCAGATTCCTGTACTGTTTGAGCTCCTGACCGGACTTCCTTCAGTGATAAGGAGTGCAGTGGGAGTGTAAGCCGAATAAACTGTCTCCTCCCCAAGTTTCCCTTGTCATGGTGTTTCATCCCAGACAGAGTTTAATCTCAACTAAGGCAAGCTAATAACAGAAGTAGCTATGACAGACATGGCCAAGTTGATTTTGGAAGGATTGTGGGGAGACTTTTGAGCTTTGATCTAGAAAAGCCATTGTATGTGGACAGCGTGGTGAGCTGTTCTTTAGGAAACTGGAAGATTAGAATGCTGAGAGCAATCCAGACGATGGAGACATGGCTTGTGAAGTTTTAGAGGGAAGCAAAGACTCTAGTGTGTCATTTGTGTGCAAAACCTATGCTGGCTGGTCAGCTGGAGCTAAAGAATTGGCTGTGAAAAATAAGAAGCCACTAATTCAAAACTTTCATTTCTCTGGGACAATGGATGCTGGCTACCTGGAATTGAAGTATTAGCTATTATTAAGAAGAGACTAGCCTCACTGAGATGATGTTTTCTGGAAAGTATTTGCTCAGGATCAGAACACAGATGCTGTGTTCCAGAAGTGGTGAAAGCTATACTTTTGATAAGCAGCTGAACTGGATCATCTAAGAGGCACACAAGTGGTACTGGTTTTGAAGGCATGAGGGGGTCATGAAAAACAGCTGAGACTAGGCAGTGTGGGAAGCCAAGAAAGGCTACTGGTGAAAGTTAAAGGGTCAGCGTTGAAGGGGGCATGCCGAGAAGTTGAGACTTGACACCATAAAGAGAACCTATAATATGTTGTTGGTAAAATCACAGTCCAGTTGCAGCAGAAGGCCCTAGAATTTTGGAGAAGACTATATCATGGGTGTCCACCAAGAACAGTATCGACAGTGGAGTGGAGCCAGACAGAGCCTAAAAGACAAGCTGTGTGTTAGAGCCAGAGAAGTGATCCAAGACCTCTGAAGGAGCCCAGAAGATCCCGAGTGAATCCCCGATAATTGACAACTGAGTGAATTATACTTTTGGAATTTGACTTGCTTGCATTGTGACTATGCCCTGTTTTTTCTCTCTTGAAGTAAGAAAATATTTAATTTACATTTTATTTCACAGGAGCCCACAGTGTAGAGATCAAAGTTTGAAAGAGATTTTTAGTTTTTAAGGGAGACTTTGTATAAAGAGACTGAATTTTAAAGTATTTAAATTTATTTTAAAATGAAAATTTAAAGTTTTAAAATATTTTATGTTATGATGTTGATGTTAGTACGTAATTTGGAGAATTAACAAGAAAAGAATGCATATGGCTTAGCATATGTGTCAAGCTGTCAAGGAGTCAATTCTCCTGCCTAGTTTCATGTCAACTTGACACAACTGGAGTTATCTGACAGGAGGGTACCTAAATTGAGAAAATGCATGAGATCAAACTACAGGTATTTTCTTAATTTGTGACAGGGGCGGGGTGGGGAGCGGCTAACTCACGGTGGATGGTGCTATCCCTGGACTGGTGGTTCTGGGTTCTATAAGAAAGTAGACCAAGGAAAGTCATGGGAACAAGCCAGTAAGCAGCACCTCTTCATGGTCTCTGCATAAGCTCCTGTATCCAGGTTCCTTCCCTGTTGAGTTCTTGTTCAGCATTCCTTCAGTGATGAACAACAATGTGGAAATGTAAGTGGAATAAAAAAAATCCTATGTTTCTTTGAACAGTCTTTCACCACAGCAATAGTGACCCCAACTAAGACAAGTATTAAGTGCTATTAACTGCTGAGTCATCATCTCTCTAGCCTTATAAATTTAATTTTTAATGATGTGATAAAGAAAAAAATAATGAGTTGTTATACAGAGGGAAAAATGAGGTTGAAAAAAGATATATTTAGTAAACTCATTCTGGTTTTACTAACTAATATTTGCCACGTGTTCAAACACAATAGTAAAATTTTTCATTATGTTTAGGATTTCCTTCTGCAGATGGTTTATGTGTTTGTTATACTATCTAAAATAATATTTCATGTTTTCATTTCTAATTTCAATTGTACGTGTTTGGACTATTCATGGGGGAGCGAAGATGATCTGAAGCATCTTTCACAGCCATCGACAGCTTCGTTTTTAAAGACAGTCTCCCATGGAAACTGACACTCTAGGCATTATGGCCAGTTTGTCCTGAGACTTTTCCTGTGTCTATCCCTCAGGTGCTAGTGTTACAGACAGACAGACACAGTCATGCTCAACGTTTTACATGGAGTGCTAGGGATCCAAAGTCAGGTGCTCATACCTGCACAGCATGAGCTGCCTACTCAACCCCAGGAATTTTATGTATTTCCTTTAAAAAAAAAAAGCATAATGCAAAGACTTCTGAAAGTGTGTTGAATAGAAATAATTATATTCCTCTTCATTGTATTTCAATTAGAAAGCTCTGGTCTTATAGAAACACATTTTTTTTAATATTTGAAATAACCACACAAATTCCTCATCAGTGTAATTTAATATTTCTACCCGTATAATTTAATATCTACTTAATGTAATCAGTTTAGTCAAATTAAACTAACTCAAAATTGATCAAAGACCTTAAAGTCCTTCAAAAGCCACACATATAGCTTATATATGGGGGATTATAAAATATGAATTTGTGGTCATTTGAATGAGAATGGCTCTCATAAATTCATGTGTTTGAATGTTTGTTCACTTTTGGTGGAATTGTTTTGGGAAGATTAAGTATTTGTGGCCTTATTAGAAGAAGTGTCACTAGGGATGGAGTCCGAGCTTTCAAGTGACTGTACCTGGGCAATTCTTCCTCTCTCACTTCTCTTCCCTGCCCCTCCCCCTCTCCTCTCCCTCCTGCTCCACCTCCCCTTCTCACTCTGTTCTCCCTCCCTTTCCCTTTCTCTCCCTATCTCTCTCTCTCTCTCCCTGTTGTTTTCAGGTCAGAAGTAAGCTTTCAGCTACTTCTCTAGCACTATGCTTGTCTACTGCTGCCTTGCTTCCCAGCCTGACAATAATGAACTAACACTCTGAAACTGTTACAAAGCCCCCAATTAAATCCTATTTTTCAGAAAAGGCCTTGGTGATGGTATCTTTTCACAGCAACAACTAAGACAAAACTCAATATTTTGTGTTGCTGATTTATCTAGCATAAAAGCTAAATTTGGTAACCAGTTACATGCATCATTCCAACGCTGTGCATGCTACTCTCAGGTGCTGGGAATATAACTACCAGTAAGTTAACTAGGAACACCTGTAATAAACTTGTGAAATGTGTCTGTGTTGGTTTCTCATTGCTGCTATGACAATTCAGCACGGAACTGATGATTTAAAATGATGCAGATTTATTGTCTTACAATTCCTAAATTAGAAACATGATTTGGACCATAAGTTAGAAGCAAGATGGTGGCACTTCTGGGTGTCTTTGGGGGCTGTCAGCAATAGTCTCTTTCCTTGAGTTTTCCAGCTTCTAGAAGCAGTCTAAGATAACTCCAGATCAAGATAACCTCCTAAGTATTTGGGGACAACAGTTGTCAAGGACTCTTGGCATTTCTGTCATGTTGAGTTACTCTAGCACTGGTAATCTGCTTTCTTTTATGTATAAAAATCATTGTTATTGGCTCAGAATCGTCTTATTTATTACTGCATTGCTTAGGGGCCATTTATTTAGTAATCTCAATTCTAAATGCAGCCTTATAAGGACCAAGGATTAAAATATGAAAATCTTTGGGCCATATAATTGCATCCACACCAGTGCCCTGTCAAAACTTAAATATAAAATAATTAGATCTAAAATGAAACAAATCTAAAATTAAAAAATTCAAGCTTCATCTGCTCTTTTGTTTTTTCCTAAAATACCTTTTTTATTTATTCACCATATGCCAGTGCTACAGAACTTTGTTTGGTTGATTTATCTGGATAATTATCTTTAATTTTACATAAGCTAAAATAACATAGGTTTTAAACCCTCAGCCAAACATAAGTGTACCAGTTTTAGAATTGTATTAATTTTAGAAACAAAGTACAGTAAGAGAAACCTATGAATATTAATTAAGCTGTCTCTAAAATAAGTTATGAGTAAATAAAATTTCAGAATCTAATGATTCAGCTTTTGTGTACATTATGTTAAAATGACAGTGGCTGAGTGCAGCATTTCCTTTTATCCTTTCTGATATTATTTACTTAGCTTTTCAGGGTCAAAAATCACATAGTTTATTTGAGTATATAAATTTTTATCTTAAGGGCTCCTGACTCTAAACTCTGTCAAGGCATGACCTTACAGCTTAAAATGATTTGATTTAGTCAGGAAACATGATGGTCATAGTTTCATGTATTAAAAAAAAAGTCTTTTTTCTTTTTTGTCTTTCAAACTAGATTTAAAATTCACTGGCATTGTAGAAATACAATTTATATGGAGTATATTCACATAATTAACATTATATTTATATTGAGGAAAAAATTACCATTTTCATTGTTGCTGAGCCAAGATAGATTGCAGTATGACTTTCCCAAAAGGTCTTAGGAGTTTTGTGCTATTTATCTTCAAGATCCCTGGGAATATTTTTGCTAACTCATTGGTTTGGAGCATGTAATTCGGAAAGCCTCAATGAATCAGGTATAGGTCAATGAATTATGATTGAGTAAGGAGCCTTTATATTATAAATTTATAAAAATTACAACCTAATAGAAGCTTTCTGTTGCTGTTGTATCTTTGCTCCTGCTGTTGCTGTTTCTGATATGGTTCTATGGCATTTTTACTTCCCCTTCATTAAGATGAGAGTCTTAGTTACTGTCTTTTAGTTTTCATTATGTGGCTAATGACTGAATTCTGAGCATTAGTAACAAGTGTTTATTGACAAAAAGTCTGGACTTCTGTTTGGGAAGGGATGCATTTGGTCATCAAATTAAACTGTTAAACAAAAGTGAATTTTGCAGGTTACAAAAACTAAATCCTGATTACATCATACATTAACTCCATAAACAATTTTTATAGACTTGAGTCAGTTATTTTTAACTTTATTTTACTTAAAATTTGTTTTCTTTTCTTACCAAGGTTTTAGAAAATATTGCTAATAGGCTTACGTATAAAATACCTGGGGAGGCTCAGTATTTTAGAGCACTTAATCTTCTGAAGAAGACTCAAGGAGTTAGGTTCCCAGCACCCAAGTGAAGAGGTAGAAGTGAAAAACACGAGCTTGGTTTACAATTTTAACTTGCAGGACTAGGAAGTGGATACTATGACTAGAAATTAGAAATCAAAAGAGAATTTTAGTTGAGCACAAAGGACCTCAATCCTTATTTTCAGGGTTCTAAACTGACATGTGATGCTACAGTTAAACAATGGAAATTGGTATCAAGGAGTAGTATAGTATAATAGGGAAACCCAGTGGCATTTACCCATGAAAGGACAGAAGGGAGTGAAGACCCAGTGAAAGTATTTGGAAAATGTTTACCTGAGTTGCTCCAAGTCCAGGAAGAATGCAGAATATGGGAGGGTGGAAAGGTTTGAGAGAGGACTCAAAGCTGGAAATACGAGGGGCCGTGCCACCTGAGGGGTTGATGATAAGTGAAGTTTTATGGAAAATATGGGGGTTGTGGCTAGAATGGTGAAGAATACAAGTAGGACTCTAAAAACTTTGGGGTGGCCATAGTGAAGAGCGGAGCAGAGGTTGGGACACAAGCAGAAGAATGTTATGTTATGAAACTGACAGGGGAGGGTGTGGATGTCAGGGTGGAAACACCAAAAATGTTCAGAGACTGAAACCAAGGTGTTGGAATGAGTGGATGAGATGTGCATGGAATGAGAGCTGAGATGGGCTGGCTGCAAATATCCTCCCTACTGATAGGCCTTAAGAGCGAGAACTCAGGAAAGGACTGTATCTAAACATCTATTGCATCTTTTGCATCATGTCATTAGTGGCTATTTTTGAATGAGAGCACATGTGCTTCATTTAAATTTTATGTAACGTTATAAATTCTCAAGTGCTTTGTACACAGTTTCATATTCTGCTGTAACCACAGTTGTTCTTTGTACAAAAGATTTGCTAACAAGATTTCTTATTTCTCAAGTGAACCCAAACATTTGTAATTAACTATGTACTTACCATCATTCAGAGGAACTTCATAATGCTCCCAGTAAGATTGGTAACCAGAACAAGTCTACAGTAATAAGAGTAAAATTTGGTGACATTAGTCTGTGAATTAAATATTTCTTTTGGTAATAAACTTAGAAAGTCTTATGGAATTTTTGTGATTAATTTTGATAATACTGTTTTAGGTAATTTGATAAACTTACAATGGTTGAGACACATTTCTCATAGAAATTAAAGTCAGGAAGTAAGTCTGTCTCTAACTGAAATTACTTGAACTTTGGTAATTTTCAAAATGAGTTCAATGGATTTCCTAATTCTTTTAAGGTTTAACACATTCACCCATTTTAAAGAAGAGATTATTTTGATCAGTTGCCATAATTTTTTGTTTCCGTGTTTAGGCACTACAAATTTTATTCTAACAAAATAATCCCAGTGACATAAAACGAACTATTCATTACAATACTTTGTTTCTAGCCTAGCAGACTTAAAAAAAAAACATGTATATCTTATTAACCATCTGTAAATCCCGGTATCTTATAAACAAGTTGCAACAATAATCTGTTGAAATGCTCTACAGAATTTTCTATGGGTACATGCTCTCTGGGTTCTCATGATTCTCTATAAATAAAGCACAATTCAGAATACATCACTACTCATTGATACTTAAGAAGGCCTTAGAAATAGGTGTATGACATATATACTTAGAAGAAACTCAAAACTAGCAAAATTAAGTAAAGACAGAAGGCTTGTGAGTTCTAACAACACTTAGTAAAATAAAGGCATTTTAAAACATAAATTATTAAAAGGTCAAAACATTGCAAAATAGGAGTGGGATGTGGCAACACACTTTCTTTTTTATAAGTAAGAAAGAGCTTATTCTTTTACCCCTGACTGTAACACTTGTGCATAAAGATCATTTTCATTAACCTTAGATTTGTAATTTCCATCCTCCTTGCCCAAAGGCATTGCTGTTATTTACAATTTTTCTTAGTCCTATGCGAAACCAAACAGTCATCAGTGTAAGGCTAATATATGTTAAGTGCCTCAGGCACATTTCAATTAAGTATTAACATAGATTGGAAAATTTCCAAAAACATTTAGTGAATATTACTTTCAATCATTTTCATTAAAATTAATAGCAAATGTTAAAATGCAATATGCCAGGGAGCTGGGGGAATTGAAATCTTAGTATCTAAAGTGCTACTTGTGCTAATGCAGTATAGAAACAATTCAGCCAGATATTAGGTACTTTTATAAAACACTGAGTTTTATGTTTGTGAATATGTGGGAGTTATATGCAAATTGTTGTTTTTGTGATAGTTTGGGGATTGAATTTAGGGAGTTGTATATGCTGGGCAATCACTCCATGCTAGCCACTTCCACAGTCAAAATTAATTTTCCATTAATACTCTTTGTACTAAGCTCATATTTAATGAGTATTTGCTGTAGATCCAACATAAAGAATTGGGATATGTATAATCTTAAAGCTTCAAACGACATGCATGTAACCTTACAGATATAATCAAGAAAAACTTGAAGATTGACTTTGGATATAAAATTTGTAAATAAACAAAAAAGTGTGTCTTAAGTCAATGTGATTACACTAACAAAGATATCATATAATTACTATCAGATGAACAAGTGAAGGAAGGATTTCATATGATATTCATTTCTTCGTCTTTTAGTTAAGACACTATCACACCATGTTCCTTGGTAGGCATCAAACTTACAGCAATCTTCCTGTCTTTGCTTCCACATACTAGAATCCAACTATGAGACGGTGAGAGATCTAAAAAAAATAAAGGAGTAGAAATGTTGCCAGAATAAAAGTAACTGAGAAATCAATAGCAGTGTTATGTAGAACATGATCTTTAAAACAGAACAAAAATCAATACCTTCAAATTTTCTAAATAATAAAAAGGTCAGTAGCTGCTTCACCAAATACATTATTATTAGGATATTAAAAGTTATATTGCATCATTTTGTTATAATAATATAATATACAGTAAGCATATATAAAATATATGTATAATATATAACGTTTTATTAATATGTTATTACTATAGTATATGGTACACATAATAACATATATAATAACATATAACATTTATGTGTAACATATAATATAAAATTATATATTATATATTTATATATATAATATATAATATATAATTTTATATAGATATTATATTATATATAATATATTTATATATTATATATTTATAATAATATATATTTATATAATGTATAACATTTCTAATTTTAGATACAGATCTTTCAGCCCTGTAACATGAGTATACATCATTTTATGTCAATGCTATTGATGATAGATATAAGTTGATCATAGTGAAACATGAAAAAGTTAAGAATGTTTTTAATCCTTCCTTTATGGAGGGTAACATCTGGGATGACAACATCTAAATAAAAATCAACTTCTATTTGTTCTAATTTTTTCAAACCCAAAGGCAAAGGATATTATAGGAACAATATAATAGAAGCTTAAGATAAAACTCTTGCATATGTAGTGGGTAAAGAATTCCTACTGTCAATACACTCTCCTACACACTCAACTTTGAAAACAAAAGCCTCTAGAACCATTAGATTGCCTCCCCCAAGTACGTGAAATATCATGACCCAAAGAATAATCAACTCCGAAAAATAATCACAAGGGAAAAATTATAACATTGCACTTTAATAAGTGTGAAGAGCAGAGTGAGGCACCCTTGGCTAGGTCTAAAGCAGTGGCCTACAGTGTAGAATCAGGACCATCACTAAGACTAGCCACTTCCTGAATAACTTGCCTAGTGCAAGTATGAGAACGTAACCCTGAACACTCATAGGCAGGTCCACTGGAGAACAAGGTGATGAAAAACTAAATGGCAGAAGAAGTCTACATCTCGGTGGATAAATAATGCTGCATGAGAATATGAAGGCAGACACAAATACAGTATCATTAATTTCCACCATCTGTGATAACTTCTCTATTGCCAACTATGTTGACCTTGCTAGCTCTTTTTGTCATGCTAGAAACCTGTGGGATAAACGTTCTGTTTTGAGTTTTCCATCATTCAAATTCCAAGTGTAGTTACTTCCTCCTCTAGACTCACTCAGATTACCCACATAAACATACCCCCCTGTCTATGCCCCTGTTTCATTCTCTTCCTCACACAGGAGAGATTTAAGTTTGTATCCTTGCCTCTAGCACCCTGATTGATGTATAGCAGCTGTTCAAATATGTACGAATGCATAAATTAATAATGTAAGCTCATAGGATGATATGAAAGGGTAAAAAATCAGAAAAATATTGAGTTTTTAAGGCAAAATTCCTCCCATATTTGAATATGATTTTAAGTAAATTTGAATAGAATCTATAAGGCTTCTGGAGTCATTGATCTTCATGGAATATTACTAAAGGCAGAAAATAGAGTGGCTGAATTATATTAACTATGGAACACTTAGAATTGGTATTTTGCCATCTTTCACAGTAAAAAATTCTTAGTTAGGAAACTTGGTCAAAGTCATTAGAGTTATAGTCACACTAAACAAATGCAAGTAGTTAAAATGCTATGGACCTTCCAGTTTGCGGGAGGTGGGATCGTCATCGTAAACCTCTCATGTGGTATTATGTCTTTATTGTTTACAACTAAGTTGTTTTGTGTAGCCTCAAACTGAAATGAATCATATTTTAAAAATAAAATATCTAGTTATAAACCTGATGTCATAACAAATCCTGCTTCTGGTTTTCTTCCAGTGTGATTCAGATTTCCAAAAGTGACTGATTGGAGACAGGTTTTTTTTTTTTTTTTTTATAGGCACAGAATTTTTAGTAATTTTTACTATTATTATAATTTAATTTTTTCATTAATTATAGTTTATTCACTTTGTATCCCCCTTGTACCTACCTCCCTCCTCCCCTCCCAATCCCACCCTCCCTCTTCCCCACCCGTGTCCCTCTTCCAGTCCACTGATGAGGGAGGTCCTCCTCCCCTTCCCTCTGATCCAGGTCTATCAGGTCTCATCAGGAGTCTTCTTCTGGAGACAGTTTTTACCTGTTTGTTTTCAAAGAAATTGCACTGTATGTTTGATTGTTCTCTTTAATTATGTGACATATAGAAACAATTTAGCTGTGTAATAGACTTTGATAATATATAAACATATGTTGGCTAATTTTATAACAACATGACACAAGCTGGAGTCACTTGGCAAGAATTCAATTGAGAAAATGCCCCCACCAAATTGGCCTGTGGGTAATGCTGTAATAAACACTTGAAATTGATGTGGAATGGATTAACCCACTGTGGGTAGTCCAACCTCTGGGCAGGTGGTCCTGGGAAGCATGAAGAACCAGGTTGAGCAAGTAAGCAGGTTTTATCCTTTACCTCTGCATCAGTTCTTGTCTCCAGGTTCCTGTGTTGCATTCCTATCCTGAGAGTCAAAAGGTGCAATGTAGCCATAGTGTTTTAACAGCCATAGAAGCCAAACTAGGACAAAACAGAGTATGTTGTATAAGTTAAATACTGTCTGCTATGATTTGAAAATGGGCTTGTTCCTGAAATCTACATGTGCAAGAGGCATGTTTTCCAATGTTACTGAATCTGGAGGTGGGGGCCTAGTGAGAGTAATTAGAGACCACCTTCAGAAGGGACTAATGCTGGAATGGTTACAAGGAGTACAGGAACAGAGGAAGAGGATCCAGGCAGTCCTGATGAGACTTAACAAGCTATGGACAGATGGCTATAGTGGAGAACTCCCCCTTTCAGTGAACTAGCGGAAGGGGATAGGGAGAGAGAGGGGGAGGAATGGTAGGACTGGGGGGAGTTGAGAGAGGGGCTTTAATCAGGATACATAGTGAATAAATTGTAAAGAAAAAATTTAAATTTAAATAAAAGAAAAAAGCGAGTTTGGCTTACCCTATATCAACTTTTCTTTTGTGTGCCATTTGCTGCTTGCTGTCTGCCATCTTAGGATGCAGCATAAATCATGCCCTTATGTGCCCATCCAGTCTTAAACTTCTTCACCTTCAGAGCTACTACTCAAATAGTACTCTTTCCTTATAGTGTTCTCAATCCTTCGTGTTTCATTAGAGTAACAACAAATAGACTGAGGATGCCTTTCATCTAAGCTGCATATTGAAAAATAGCAAAAATAATTTTCTTCTCACAAAAGACAAGTGGGAACTTAAATTTTATTTGTTATATTCCTGTTCTCATCTCAAATTTTGTCTCCGGAGGAAGGGTTCAATAAAAGATTTTCCTACATCAGATTTACTGTGTTATATTAGTTATATGATTAAATAGTGGCAGTCACCTCCCCACCAGAGATTTTAGTGATAAAAAGAACATTTCTATAACATTTTTTCCTTTAAGCTAGATTCAAATTGTTAAAATCTTGCTAGTGACCTTCAAAGTATAATACTAATATATCATTGCTAATGTGTATTTGGGTTGAACTTGTAACCTTTGGACAAAGAGTTGTATATTGGAAATCTGTACTTGTGATTTCTATGCTTGGTACTTACCTTTAATGTTATCAGAGAAGAGATATCAGACTGTTTGTAAAAATATGTTTGTTAACACCTTTAGTATAAAAATCATATGTAATTCAATTAATTTAAGATTGATAATCCCCATAAGGAAATATGACAAATGTAGTAAATAAGAATGGCAGTATATGACTGTTTTGCTGAGTAATTAGAGCATATGGCTTATTCAGATGATATATACAATTCTTCATAAACAATTTCATTTTTAACTGATTCTTAGTAACTTAAATTCCTGAGGAAGTATTCAAGGCCCATGTGAAAGAGAATTAACTACAGCCTCACTCAGCAATAAATTTTGATTAATAACAACTAAACAGTTAAAAAATAAAATTAATAATTTGGCTGTAGCTCAAGGAGAAGCCTGGATGCTTCATGTAGACACTTCAGAAAATGTGCAAAGAGACTGTTATACATTCATAATATTATACCTATCTATGTCTATATAATACTTCCTATACATCTAACATATATTAGACAGGAAATAAAAACATCTCTAACTCTTGGTAAGAAGAACTGCCTCCTTTTAAACAATGGTTTAAATAAAACATGGCACAAAGTTACATCCAACCAAGTGGTTGCCTTGTTCTCCTTTCTAGCTGTAAGATATTCAACAGTTCAGTAGAGTTAAGTAGAATAAATACTTTTATAGGATTTTTGTGGGTATATGTAAATACTTCTGGGAATATATTAATTACTAAGTTTTCTTTTTACCTAGACATAATATTCCTTTCAATGGAAAATTTTAATATCCGTACTTCAAAACGATAGGGAAGTTGCCGAGTGTAGCATCCAGTTTCTTTAACAAATTATTGCCCAAGAAGAATCATTCACCATGTTTTCTGGAAGTTTTTAAATTATGAAGGGAATTATTTCTAGGCTGGCAATCAGAAAATGAGAGTTTCCTTAATCCCAGCCTCAAGATAGAGAGAATCAAACTAATAGACAAAAAGCAGAGGTTATAAAAGAGATAGGAGAAAATAATTAACTTCCACTCCTTGTTTCTCTCTGGCTCCTAAAGACAAGGTAAAAGAAAATAACTGTCTTGGATAGTTGTGAATAAATTTCAGTTATCTTCCAGTGATAAAGACTGAAAAAGTAGGTATGGTTAGGTGTTCATAAAAGTGTTTGTTAGTAACTTGTATTTTCTTTGAAGTTACAGTGATAGCTGGGTTTTATCTTTGACAACCTTTCTTTTCTTTCTTTCCCTTTCTTTCTTTCTTTCTTTCTTTCTTTCTTTCTTTCTTTCTTTCTTTCTTTCTTTCTTTCTTTCTTTCTTTCTTTCTTTCCTTTCTGAAGTGATAATGTGCTGCCCTAACGTGCTCACAACAGACTTACTTACAGGACAGATAGCAGCTCTATTTATAAACACAGACATGCCATCAAACAAGGGAGAATACACACTGGAGTGTTTCACATTTGAGAAACTGTAGGGAGTGAATACAGCTTCAGACTCATCTTTGGAATTTATTCACTTTTTTATAACAATAATTCACCTTTTTATAACACCGTTTTTGCTAACAAGTCTTGATAGTCTGTATCCAAGTACTAAAAATATGTGTGTATTTTGACTATTAAATTTAATCATTTATTTATATTAATGAACAGAAAATAAATCTATATCTTTAAAAATCCCATTTTATGGCATTATTTGCAGTACTGTTAATATATAAAAATATAAAAGTCAGTGGTAAGATAAATATTATAATTGGTATTGTGTCATAAGTGGAGCAAAGTACAGGCTATGTGTGTAGATGTATGTGTCTGTAGATTTTTGGGAGTGTCAATGTGGGCATGCACACATCCGGGTGCATGTCCGGAAGTCAGAGGAACACTTCAGGTGCCAGAGATTGCCTTTTACTTCATTTGAGATGGGATATCTATGTTGCTTATTTGATTCATATGTCAGCTCAGCGGGTCCTGAGAGTATATAGATTCTTCTCTGTCAGCTTCCTGTCTCCCGTGAGAGCATTGAGACTAAAGGACTGGGCTATTGGGCTGTTATGTGTGCTCTGGAGATTCAAATTCAAATCCTCACCTTTGTGTGGTTAGTTCTTTTACCCAATGTGTTGGTTCTCCAGACACACAAAATTCAGTCTTAAAATAATATTTTAGGGACAACACAACAGGTTAGCTGAAAAAAGTGCTTCCAAAGTAAACCCCATGACTTAATTCTACCCCCTGAGACCCAAAGATAGAAGAAAATAAGCAGCTCCTGGAAGTTGTCCTATGATCTCTCCACACACACACACCCCACATTCACACACACACATACCTCACACACGTTCACACACAAGAACATACACACACACACAGTACTCACATACACATATACACTACTCACATACATACACACCCCTCATATACACACACACACCATGAATGAACACATATGCATCCAGGACATGAGCACACACAAAGAAGAGGTGACACATGTATACACACACATACACATACATACCATACAAATACAACACCCCACCCCCACACATAAATAAGATAAATAAACAAACTTAAAACAATTAAGGATACTGGGATTAAGATTTTTCCTAGGAACAGAGAGCACACTCTGCTCCCTGAGCGCAAATAAAATGCTTTATGGCATTATAAACATTAAGAATGTTTATCTTAACGTAGTGCAGATAAGCCTTGACAAAAATCAAGTAACAATTTGTTTCTTAGTCTTTCTTAAGTATTTATTCACATTTCATTTATCTTCATTGTGAACTCAACAAGGAGTGAGTGTGACTCAAAATAGAAGTAATTATTTTAGGTTGCCTCTAAAAGTAAAAAAAAAAAATTCTTGCCCACATTCATAATGAGATTTAGAACTTTCAAGTCTACTAATTAGAAAAGTAATGAAAGATAATTTCAGTTCTTTGCATATCTGACCTTTCTATCTAAACATTATTATATCACAGCACCTACAATACCTCCTGGAGGTAGTGTATATTATGTAAATATTTCTTGATTAAATTGAACACAAAAATTAATGAATCTATTAAATTTGATGATAATATGTGATTTATGATCATTACTAGAGTATTTTTATGAAAGTATAAATACTAGTTTGCCTTTGGTTGGCTATAAGATTAATCAGTTTTTTCTTATATATCTTATATATTCTAGATTTAGAATGTTTCACTGTTATGCAGTTATTTTTAATTTTTTTCTTTTTAATATTATTATTATTTCTTTATTATTATTATTTATTTGCTTAATATCTCAGTTGTAGCCCCTTCCCTCATCTCCTCCTGGTCCCAGCCTCCCTCCCTCTTCCTCCCCTATACTCCTCCCCTAGTCCACTGAGATCCTCCTCCCTACTGTCTGACCCTAGCCTATCTGAACTCACCAGGGCTGTCTGGGTCCTCTTCCTCTGTGGGCTAGTTAGGTTGCCTCACCAGGAAGAAGTGGTCAAGGAGCAGGCAATCAAGTTCATGTCAGAGACTGTCTCTTCTCTCCTTACTAGGGAACCCACATGGAGACTGCACTGTCTATGGGCTACATCTGACCAGAGGGTCCTCTCTATGCATGGTCTTTGGTTGGTGCATCACTCTCTGCAGTTGCCCCTGGGCCCTGCCTTTTTTTTTTTTTTTTTAATTTGTTGGTCTCCTTGTGTGGCTCCTGTCCCTCCAGGTCATTTTATATTCCCCCTTCTTCCTTAACACTTCCTGCTCTATACCTTATTCTTAGATTTACTAATCCTATGATGAGTGACAGGACCTCAGAGACACTTCTCGAACATCTTTCCCATGGGCTCTCTGGAAACTAAAGATGTCTGTGGTGCAGCATGGTCTGTCAGATCACTGCGTTACGTTACTTTTTCTACAGACGTCACTCTTCCCAACTCGTAGGTTGGTTAAAGAGTTCTGTAACGCTGTTTTTAGCACCTTGGAAATGCGGACATGACATTAGAAGTTTTTGTGACTATAAAAAGGTCTGTAGGTTGTATATACACTGCTCTTTCTGTAAAGATCTCGTTCTTCACTATGAACTTAGTTGGAACAGTTAAAAAAAAAAAAGAAAACCTTAGTATTTAATTAAATCTTAGTATTTAATCTACATTCTGTTCCTTTCTGGAACACTCAAGGCTAGATTCTTGTGATCCCACCCATTGTTACAGTATTTTACCTTAGTGGAACAAAATACCTATGCTTGGAAAGAGAAGTCTTTCCCAAACTGGAGGGTAAAAATTCAAGATTAATTTTGGCACATCTGGCAAAATTCTTTTGTTGCAGCGTCATATGGCAAAGACATTGTAGTAATAGGCACAGCGGAAGCGAGGGGAGCATGAATAATCACAGCTTTGTGGAAAGGAGACCAGTAGACATAACAGGCTTGCCTTAAAACAACCTCCTTTTAATAACAACTTTATACATTACTTTTTACAACCACCTGAGCTTGTTCACTCTCAAGAAAATATCCTTCTGTAAGATTTCATGTCACTCAACACCATTACATTAGGCACCATGATTTTAGCTCATGAGCCTTGGGAGAAAGCCATGCCTAAGCCTATTCACTGTATAAATCTCCTCTACAGCCAGTCTTCTCTTCAGTCCCATTGTTCTTATAGACGATCTTTGTGGGTTTTAGAGGATTAAAAAAATAGAAACTATATAGCTATCTCATCTGGTAATAGTGAAACAGTATTTTTACTTTAATTGGAATTTTGCTCATTAACAAAATCCTTTTCTTTTTACATATCCTTGAAAATGCCACATCTATGATAGACTCCTGGTTTGCTTTTAGCACAGAGCCACCAGAACCCTGTCTCATAACTGTCTTAAGTTGTGTATATCAACTTTGAATGTAAGACACTTCTAGGACTTCAAATCCAATATATTTGTTTATAATTGTTATCTTCTAAATGTTTTATACTACCTTATAATAAAATGCTAAGTTAAATTAGTGGAATATCTAACAAAGCTCAGTACAGAGATTTCAGAATTTGCCAATGTAAGTAATTGGCCCACATTTATGCTAATTTTCAGGAACTCAGAATCAAAATGTAAGTGTATAGCTCAAGTTTTTGGAAGCAATATTCTTTAAGGAAAATAAATAAATAATTATAAACACAACTGTGTTGAGGAAAAAAAAAACCTCACTAATATGTTAAAACAAATGCAGCAATTAATTAAGATACTTAAGCATGCTGAGTCTGTTGAAGTCCTGTTTTGTTTCCATAGAAACATTTAATATTAGAGTGAATTCACAAAATGCTATATCATCCAAAGTAACTAGGCTACAGTGACTGCATACCTCACCATCATGGTGTTTTAAATTGGCTAATTTAAATTCTGTAAACATTTCCTGTATGTTTGTTATTAGTTCAGCACCCTGTTAAGTGCTATGAAGCATAGCAAACATCTAAGTCAGGGGTTCATCTCATAGAAGCTTTCAACTTTATTAGTATCTTCTTAGTAAGAAAACTGAAAGAATGAAAAACTGCTTAATTATATTGACTATGGATTAGTGGTAACAGTGATGAAGACAGCCAAGACTTACTTACTTTCTTTCTTTCTTTCTTTCTTTCTTTCTTTCTTTCTTTCTTTCTTTCTTTCTTTCTCTCTCTCTTTCTTTCTCTCTCTTTCTTTCTCTCTCTTTCTTTCTCTCTCTTTCTTTTTCTATTTTGTGGAATTAGACCAGTGAAAAATTGAAGGGAGAAGACAATAAGAAAAAAATGAATAAACCAAACCAGCGCCTATAATTTTTATCTTACTAGGTGAATAACAGGGATACTAACTAAGATTGGACACAAAGCTAGAACAAATAAGAAGTACCCCCTTGGGAATATTAAGTCAGGGATGCCTGTTAAATTCCCTTGCCTGACTTAACTCTTTATTCTTTGAAGTTGTCTAACTTGGATCATTTCAGAACCCTTTTTATTTTCTTTATATTTATTATTATTATTATTATTATTATTTATTCATCTTATATCCCAGCTAGCCTGTGCCCTCCTCCCTCATCGTCTCCTGGTTCTACCTCCCACCTTCTTCTCCCACATGCCCCTCCCCTAGTCCACTGATAAAGGGGTCCTCTTCCCCTACTTTCTGACCCTAGCCTATGAGATCTCACCAGGATTATCTAGATCCTCTTTCTCTGTGACCTAGTAAGGTGGAGGTGATCAAATAGCAGGCATTCAAGTTCATGCCAGCAACAGCCCCTGTTCCCCTTACTAGGGAACCTCCATGGAGACCATGTATGGAGAGGACCTAGAGCTCCTGTTGATATGTAGCCTATGGGCAGCTCAGTCTCTATGGGACTCTTTATTTTCTAATCATTATTTTTGGTATGTTTATCTCCTTTTCACACAAATCTTGCCTTTCTCTTTTCTCCTATGTTACCTCTACCACAAAGAGCTTTTAACAATTATCTATAGGCTATTAATGGCAAAATATTTATCATGTACCTGTCTTCCAAAAATGAAAAAATCATATATCAAAGTAGTTCAAAATTTACTTACCAACTCTTTTAAAATTTTTAAATTTTAAAATTCCAATTCTATTATCACATTTGTTTAGAGTAGGCCTTATGTCAGGTGTGCTGCTTACTACATTATATCTGATCATTCTTTATAATGTTTTAAGACACACATGCTCATCCCTTTACCATGAAGAAAATATAGGCACTTAGTTAAGTGGTAGAACTGGATGCAAATTCTCATAAAATCTGGCTGAGGCTAGCTGGCTGACTGTGCTCCTACGCACGATATTTTATTCAATCTGTTGACTAGATAATCTGGGTACCATTAAAGCCTTTATCCCAAATCATATAAATCATATGTTATTATGTCTTCTTTTAAGAACACAAATGCATCCCCTTTGTTCTTGTTCAACTGTTAATGACTAAATTCAAATTCAAATATTCATAGTTTTTAAGTCTATTTCTATACTCTACAAAAGGCTTATTCCTTGAGTGTCTTATATCCTTTATAGTGCTGTAAATAAATGTTCTTGTAAAATGCAAATTTGATCATCCTTTTTCCTCTGCTTTGACCAGTTTTATGGGCTTTTCAGCAAGAGGCAGCAATAGCTTACCGGATATGAATTTACCTGAAACATATGAGAGTAAATCATATTTCACTTCTGTTCAAGTTTTCCAATATCACTATCCCTACTTAGCCACACCTTCACATAGGGATCATTACATGCTCATGATATAGATGAATATACTGTTTAGGGCAGTAGATATGACTCACAGTGAAATCAGCATTGGTGACAGTTTGTTATCGTTATCATTTTAATGTCTAAGATAAAGCTTTAGGTTAATGTGGGACACTAAGTCTCCCAATCCTGTGAGCTATAACTGTTTCTTTAGTCTAAGCTTATGCACTCTCTTATTTCTAAATACTAACTAACCCCAGCAAAATGTTTCAATTCCCTGTGTTTCATAACCCATTTCAATTTCACTATTTTTTTTATAAATCATGCTTCCTGGCTTAGAAACTTGGGAAATTATTTTTCATATTTAAGAATCACTTTTCCTCTCCCTTCAAGTCTCTGTCTTTTCTCTACAGCACAAATTTTGCTTACATTTACCCATGGCTATTAAATGTAATATTGCTTTATGTATCTGTTTCCATCTTTTAGTCTCTAAATTCTTTAAGCTGAAGACATTTATTGGTTTTAGTATATCTAGAATGGAGAACAGTATTTAGAATACTGACTAAGATGTGAGGCATATGCAAGCAGCCATGCTCTTCCAAGTGAGACCACCTTAGTCCACCATCTAAACTGCCAGATCATTAAGATGACCCAGACAGAGCAGCACTGTCAAGATAGACTTTTAAGAATAACAAATAAACATCTTATATTCTAAATAATAATTTGGGGGTATTTGTTTTAGGACAATATTTGATCGATACAGATATGTAAATAAAAAGTGTAAATAAAAAATTAATTCTAATTTTACTACTTAAGTTTTTATAATTAATAAAATAGCATTCTGGAGGAAAGAATTTGTCTGTAGATGAGTAGACATATTTCATGACAGGAGTACAAACCTACTACTTTAGTGGATTTTCTCTCAATTATAGAAGTTGTCGTTGAATCTCCTCCTTGGTTTTCTTAGCAGGCTATTGATGAGCACCATCAGAGACTGTGAGGCATCCAGTTATTCTGTAATAGTGGAGAGGAACTGTTTGTGATGAGTGTCTCGGGCACAATGGAAGTCAGTAGAGCTACATGTACAATGTCAGGATTTTTCACAACGCTTCCCAATTAACTTCCAGAGAGCCTGACTACAGTATCACCAGCTGCTCACTCAATCAATTTCTACACATTTTCCTGAGCTAAATGGGGCTTGCATGACTGAATTTGCATAGGAGTTTTCTCTTGTTGCAGTGTGATAACTACTGAGTGAGGCATTTGGAAATGACTTCCTTTCTGCTTTGTGGGGCATTCTCTTTGATTTTATGTCTTCCCTGTGTCATTCTCCAACATGGCTCTGTATCTGTAGAATTTGTTCATTTGGGATGAAAGCCAAAAACTGATGAGTAGAGCAATAAGATAAACCCCACTTCTTTCTGTTATTTATTAATTGTTTCCAGATGCTGAATTATTATTGTCTATTATTCAAGGCACTGAGGTTTATGCTGGAGACTAAATGAAAACAATCTTAGAATTAAGGAATAACATTTTATGGAAGGATGTGAAAAAAATACAAGGAATCAAAACTTGAAGGGCTCTAAGTTTAGAGGAATGTCAGAAAGATACCTTGTAGCAAAATACTATTTATAATCCAAGATTCCGAAAAAAAAAGAGTTATAGACAGAAAACAAAACAATGGCAAATATCATTTTGTGGGCAAGAGCTTTTTGGGCAAAACCCAACATGTTTTCACTAGGACATATTTGTAATACCAGGTATATGAATGACAAAGGATGCAGCCACAAAAACATTTGAAAACTATCTCCACTTAATTTCAGTAAACTAGACATCAAGATGGCTCTTTCTACAGTATAGAACTATGATCTGAAAACTGAAAGAAGGAAAAAGAAAGACCAGTTGTTCCATAACACACACATGAATGATTGGATATGAATTAGAGTGAAGATAGGTCATGGCCTGGATTTCGTTAAACTACAGAGACAGATGTTTTAGAGTTGTTTGTGAGTAAACTGTTAAAAGATATGGTTAGGGTCACAGTAGTTTGTCTGCTTAAAATTAGGAAACTTAGTATAAGATATGACATCTTACAGAACTGAGTAATTTTCATGTAAGTAAAATCATAGCCAAATGGGTAAATTTTAGAATAAACCTTCATAAGGGAATTATCTAGATGTGCAGAAATGACAAAAATTTAAAAACTGGAACATATCCAAGGCACAAAAGTTTCCTAAGTGAATATTTTAAACATATGTACAGGGAGACCAGAATTAAATTTTATAAATATATGTTGGGGAAAATAGATCTTCTAATTGTCCTTATGAATCAACTAATAATGAACTGTTAGTAGTTTACAGTAAGTAGCTTACAAGGGGACAATGTGACAGTTTATGTTTAATTAATAGCAGAGAGTTAGGAAAATGGACTGAACACAACAGAAAATTGTTTTCTAAAACAGAAAAAGAATGTAGCACACACACACCAGCCGTTAGCACAGTGTAGAGGTGAGACATGAGGCCCATACAGAGCTAAATCCTCAGGATCTGCAACTAACATGTTGTTTTTGCAGGCTTTGGAAAACTTTATCAGTGGAAGATTTGAAGATGGACTTTATTTAGGGAAAAATAATGTGATAATATTACAAAAATAAAGAGCGTAAGTATCTATGTGGTTATAACAGAAATAGTCTCATCCAAGTGGCTGAAACTCACAAATGTTCTTTCCTGGGAAAGAGATTTTTTTATTATTTTTTTTTCCAACTTATTTACTTTGTATCCCAGTTGTAGACCCCTCCCTGCTCTTTTCCCAGTCCCTTCCTCCCCTATCCCTCTTTCCTAGTCCATTGATAGGGGAAGTCCTCCTCCCCTACTGTCTGACACTAGCCTATCAGGTCCCATCAGGGCTTCCTGGATCCTCTTCCTCTGTGTACTAGCTAGGTTGCCCCAACAGGAAGAAGTGATCAAGGAACAGCCAACCGAGTTTCATGTCAGAGAGTCTCTTCCCCGCTTACTAGGGACCCATGTGGAGACTGAGCTGTCTATGGGCTACATATGGGCAGGGGGTCTATATCCTCTCTATACATGGTCTTTGGTTTATGTATCAGTATCTTTAGTCTCCCCTGGACCCAGCTTTTTTGGCCTTATCGGTCTCCTTGCGGGGCTTCTGCCCCCATTCATGTCCTTCTATCTCCCCCTTCTTCTATAAGACTTCCTGTGCTCTAGCTTTTTTTTTTAAACAAGATTAAGTTAAGGTCTTCAGGAAGTCCAGGGAAATGACGCTGAAGAATCTGGTTGGTTTCAGTGGAAACATATGAGAGAGCAAGAGGGACAGTATCAAAGGAAGAGATGTAATACCAAAAATGATTTCAGAAGGAGGGGAGATTTAAATATACTATGCAGCCAGGGTTACAATGAGCACAGCAAGGTATAAGCTATAAGCTGAGCATTAAGAAACAGATTACCCTCACAACTTCTGAGGAAAACAGCTTTGTCATTTGATCTTCTGAGGTTCCTATTCGAGGTCCTAAATTTTTCATTCCCAGATTTTCCTCAATTTTGGTTTTCTTTATTGATTCTGTTTCCCTTTTCAGATCTTAAGCTATTTTATTTCATTCTACTTTTTTTTCTTTTTTGCTTTCATTGATTTCTTCAAGGGATTTATTCATTTCTTCTTTAAGTATCTCTACCATTTTCATAAAGGCTATTTTAAGGTATTTGTCTTGTGCTTCAGCTATGCTGCAGTACTCAGGGCCTGATGTGGTAGGATAGTTAAGCTCTTGGGGAGGCATATTGTCCAGGATCTCATTCTGTTTTTACCTTGATGTCTAGGCATCTGGGTTTGGGAAGACTGTAATTCTAGGTGCTAATAAATTGGTCTTGTTTTTGTTGGGTGAGTGATTTGTTCCTTGGTTTCTGTTGCCCTCTCTGGTTCTGCAATGGCTGTCTGTTGCTTGGTAGGCACTTCTTGCAGGAAGCTGGTAGGTGTGGCCACTGGGATTTGGGGAAGAATGTATTCTTAGGTATTGGGAGCTGACAATTAGGAATGGGAGGAGGGCCTGAGGAGGTCCAAAGAAGGGAAGAAAGCAGAGTGTTCATTCAGTACACTTAGTCACCTGGCATTGGGGCAGAAAGTGAGGATAGACCACAGAAGGTAGTTAGTTATAGAGCTGGGGATGGGATTCTAGGATTAGATATGGAGGAGAGGAGGAAGAGTAAAGACGTGAAGCTAACCTACCTGCTTCTCAGATCTACCTGCTTTTCTGGCAGGCTTGATTGCCCGGTTCTCAGAGAAAGCTTTTTAGAGCAGGGGTCTAGCATAAGAGCATAAGCATGGTGGAGGGTTGGAGAAGGTCTCCGAATGCTGGGAGAAGGAGGGCTGCTCCAGAAGGTGTTCTACTACAGAAATGCAGTTGAGACTGGGGTATTGCATTTGGAGGAGAGGAAGGATCAGTGAAACTATGCTGTTAGTTTTGTACAAACTATGCTTTGTACTTCCATGGATGGACTACCTTAAGAGTTCCCTGAAGATGCCTGATGGAATTGGAGATTGGGATAAAGCAAAGAGCACCGAGAAGAAAGCATGGAGGGGGCTGTCTGTGCAGTCCACCAGACACGGTAGCCAGGAAGGAGGTGACACTGGAGCACAGAGTCTACTACAGATGCAGGGATGTACCATGGGGATTGGGTTTGGAGGGGAGAAGGGAAAGAAAGAGATGAAGATCTGCAGTTAGCATACTCGCCTCATTGGCATTCTTGGAGGGAATGCCTGCTGGTGTTAGATGATGGGACAATGGAAAGAGTTGATAGAAGAATGGTTGGAGAACATGTATGTTATCCACTGGAGACAGAGTTACAAGGGAAGAGAAGCTTCAGCACGTGGTCTGCTGCAGAGATAGGATCTGGGTGGGAGTGGTGGATTTGGAGTAATTAAAGAAGATCTAAAAATCTGCTGTTATCCTACCTGCTTCCTTGGATGGAGTGGCCTGCTCGCTCCCAGGGAATGCCTGACAGTATTGGAGGCTGAGATAATGTAATGAGTAGCAGGAGGGAAGTTTGGGTGAGAAGGTCTGTGCAATCCACTGGGGATGGGCAGGCAGCTTGGGTGAGAGGGTGAGGGCTTGGCATGGGCTATCACATCAGGTAGTCTGCCAAGCAGGGTTGAGACTGGACTTGGAGGACAATAGGGAGAGGTAAAGATCTGAAGTTAGCTTACCTGCTTCCCCAGTTGGCAAGAATTATTTTAAATAGAAAAATTTTGAAAAATGTAATCAGTCGTGGTGGCATATGTATTAATCATAGCTATTTTGGGAAACTGAGGCATGAGGATTTGAAGTGGGAAGCCAGACTTGGCTAAAGGGAGAAATGTCTCAAAATGAAGTAAAACAAAAAGGTTAGGATGTAAGAACAATGGCAAAGCTCAACCTTAACATGTGAGATATCTTGGGTTAAATTCCTAGTAAAACATAAACAGACAGACAGAACACAGACACACACGCGCACGCATGCATAGTCCCTCCACTACTTTTTGTATTACATCAACACCACATAAACATTTTACAAACCAAATCACTTATATCAAAGACCCGCAGAGTTTCCATGGTCGATGATAGCTATTACATGGAAAATTCTGTATAATTATTTCACAGAAGACTAAGAGAATGATTTATGAGCATGTAACAGTATAGAATGGAGAAGGTACAAGATAATAATGATAATTGTCAATATTCATATAATAAGGACTATAAAAAGCATGTATACCTCAGGAAAGTGCACTACCATGTGAGAGACTGCAAATAATGTTAAATTGTTATTTCTCTTGACCAAGAGTTATCCCAAGAACAGGAGCAAATTATTATTAAAAACAGAAGAAACAATGCAACAATCTTCACCAAGGATCTTAGGAATGGACAAGAATGCTGAGCATAGTCTTGTTTAACAAATTTACATGCAGTTTTTAAAACAAAGCTCATTGTAAAGACATGAATGGAATGTTATAGTTTCATTTCTCACTCTCTTATGTTAGCATGACACATTCTTACAGGAACTCTGGTATATTTCTCAAATGTTTCTCCCAGTTTTTCCCTTTGCCTGCTCTTCCTAGGCTGTAGGAAGATAGCAATGATTATGAGCATCCTTCAAATACAGGTTATCTATCTCCTCTCTCTCTCTCTCTCTCTCTCTCTCTCTCTGTGTGTGTGTGTGTGTGTGTGTGTGTGTGTGTGTGTATGTGTGTGTTAGGTTGATCATGAAGTTTGGATTGGAACAGTAAGTGATTTGGCCCATGTAGCATCATTTATTTTCTAAATATCAGCATGGGATCCATTGAATGCTCTGAGTGTCTAGAAACAATGAAACACTGTCAATGCTTTTTGGAGCTAACTGAAACTGTCAAGACCAAATCATATCTCTGGTTTTGGATGGAGAATGGACAGTCTGAAGTGCCCATAATGTTTTAACAACAAAGTATCTAATGAGAGACCTCGAACAAAGGACAAAGGTGTGCTGTTTTTTGCTCTGGTAAGAGTAAATCCTAATGAGCCTGTCAGTCACCTGAGTAGACCGCCTTAGTAGGAAGGTCTCTCTGGAGACCGTAGAAATAAAATAACACTTCCTAAGATGTAGTTTCGTGGGATAGTCTCTTTGCACATTGCTTACTATTACTATTTGAGACTGTGCTTTTTGGTTATTGTGTTTTTGTTTTTATCACTGGAGATTGCTTTATTTATATTTGAAATAATCTCTATGTGTCTTCTGTCTATATTCTTTCTATAGATTAAAAGAACAAGCCAGCCAAGGGGATTTTGAAACAAGATTCTGGTAACAAATTCACTTAAAGAAAGGCTTTGTTCATGATGGTTATTATCACATTTAAGTGGGCGTGTATAAAATATAGTCAGAACAAGTGAATTGTGTATTTTAGTGCATGTATCATGATTGCAAGTCCTAGCTTAATGATATATCTCTCTAGTTCCAATCAGTCTGAAATGTCTTCTTCAAGTGATGGACAGCATGTCTCAGAAGGATAAATGTGGTATGAAAACAGAGTAATCACATGAATTGGAGCTTAATGACAGATGTGGATGTGGACACTTCTAGGTTTGATATTAGTTTTTATTGATTTTCTTTATATAAAACCCATATCCAGACAGATGCTGGTCATAGAACCAGTGATTAGACTAATTGTATCTAGAAGCAACATATGTATTATCCATGTAAAAATCATTCTGATATTTCATGATTTAAAAGAACTTAAATATGGAGCAGAGAAAATAGAACCCACTGTGCCAAGAACAAGTAACTTTTCTGTGTTTTATTTTTCCATTCAGTTCTCATGGCAACTTTACTGGTAGACACTCTAAGCTTAGCTTATAGTTAACAAAATCGTAGTAAGTAAATTTATGAAGATTGATAAAGGTTTGCAAGGTCATTAATTAGCGAAGTGAGTCATAATAATCTCTCAATCTCTGTAGTCTAAAATTTGTTAATATTCTCAGAAATTTTATGTGAAATTTTCGCAGATTTACCAAATAACAACTCAGAATGGAAACAATTTTCTTTTTGTCTCCACCTTATTTCACCATCATCAAATGTACACTAATTGACAAAACAGATATTTACAAAACTTGCCTTTGCACTCATTTATTTGTTTTACATTGACAAGAAATATTAAGAAAATAGAATCAAGTTTAGCTTTTCAATGAAGATGTTTTCCTAAAGTTTGGACTGAAAATTCAAATGGCATATGACTCACACAACTGTAGATGTCCCTGGCAATGAATGAATCCTCCACTTTCTGTGTATAATAGTTGTTTATATATATATTCAAATTCATATGTGAGTTCATATTTATATTCTTATTCGTGAGTGTGAGGTTTCTATATGTACATGTAGCATTCAATATGTTTTAAAGAGGAACTTGCTAAAGGTGTGAAGATATACTAAAATCTATCTCTGTGATCTCACAGTAGGGTTAAAGTACTGAGGTAGTCCAGGGTAGTTTCAAATCTATTAAAAAAGAACTTCTAACAAACACCTCAACTGTGTCTTTTATAGGTTATGGTACCCCACTTCAGCTCTGTTTGCCCAGCCAATAGTATAAAATGACTCTTTGTGACAAGAGTCATTTTATACTATTGTTATGTTTGCTTGTTCTTTTATATTTCTGACTTTTTCAAATGAAAAGTTGGAAACATACCCATATATTATCTAAGACATGGAGAAAGAAAGTGGACTGTGTATTAACACCTATCAGCAAGGGTGATACAGATACCCAAAAGCTATGTAAGCATCAGATTAATAAAAATTAAAGCGCTTAGAAATCAGAGGCAAAGTGGCATATTCTTGAATAGATTGGAGGATTTATTCCAATGAAAAAATGGCAATAAAGAAACATTTACAACAGAAAGAAAGATGGAATCAAATAAGAAGTCCTTTGAAAACAGAGGCTCACTGAAATAGTTCGTTGAGGCTATCTCATACCACGCTGGTGGAGACAGAGGCAGCTGTAGCCCATTTGTCTTACATTTCAGTATTTTGATATATTTTTAATTAAGACTTTTTTATATTAAGTACAGTTTTTTCACTTTGTGTCCCAGCTGTAGTTCTCTCTCTTTTCCCCTCTTAATCCAACCCTCCCTTTCTTATCTCCTCCTATGCCTCTCTCCAAGTCCACTGATAAGGGAGGTCCTCCTCCCTTTCCATTTAACTCTAGCTTTTCTGGTCTCATCAGAACTGGCTGCATTGTCCTCTTCTGCGGTCTGGCAAGACTGTTCCCCCATCTGGGGGAGGCAGTCAAAGAGTTAGCCACTGAGTTCATGTCAGAGATAGTCCCTGTTCCCCTTACTAGGGTACCCACTTGGATACTGAGCTGCCATGGGCTACATAACCTTTATGGCTAAATTAAATTGGTATTCCTTTCACAGCTACTTTTTGGCATACAAATTGCAGCATATTCTTACTTTTATTTACTTACTTACTTATTTACTTGTTTATTTACTCTTTTGAGAAAGAATCCCCCTTGATGTCTAAGCTGTTCAGCTGTTCTGGAACTCCTTCTCCTCTATGCTAGCACTATAGGCTTGCTCCATCACATCTGCCTTAATCAAATTTCCATATTTTCTTAACAATAACAGAAGATGATTATTCAAAAAATCAAGTGATAAAGAAAAACATGTCCATGATTGCCTAAGCAGATAAAAGAAAAAGATGTAAATAAAAAGATATTGATCCTGTAAGTAAATAATTTAAAGGTGTTTTTTTTCCCACACAATATTGGAGTTGATAGGTTAAGATGATTGTATTACATACAACTTTTCTGTCCTTATTTAATTCACTGGTTTAAATCTCTAAACTCAACCCTGTTGCTGAAGAAACTGTTGTACCACGTTTAATACACATATCAAATATCTCTTTCCTATTTTATTATTAAGTAAATATTTCCTTCATGAATGCCCAATAGTTGGCAAATATAATTTCACCATAAAGATTTATTTAATTTTCGCTTTGGGTTTAGTTTGGTATTTGAGGCTATATTTTTACTAAGATGTCTATACAATCTATTTAAGTAAGTTAACTTCTAAGTACACGGGATAATCTCGTATATTTGATGTTTGTTGCAAGTTTCAGTTTCTTCTCTTTTTCTTTATTTTCTTGTTTTAAATTGGACTAAGTTACCATCTAAGCACATGTTTTGCATTCTTTAGGGTAGTGGCATTGTAGAAAATCTGTTTATTCAGTTTTGTTGTGATTTTGCTTTGTTTTTTATTTTGAGCACCATATTTGTTGATACAAACTTTCAATGAAAGGGAGAGGCAAAGCTTTAAGGTATACATTTACTAAGTAAGGAAAGTTGAATAGGATTTGAATTCCAATACCCAGAAACAATAACAAGAACCATAGTATTATTTTATTATAGGTTTGCAATGAATTTTAACAAAATGTTTTTATGTACTGAATATGGAATTAGCATATGGTACTGACTCCCAAAATGGAACATACTAGTTTTATAGTACTTAATTCAAAACAAACAAAATTAAAGGATCTTGAGAAGTATGTTAAAAGATATTCCAGTTCCATCTTTCATATTTCTAAAACAAGATTAGGTTTATTCTTGTAAGGCAAACCAATTCTTGCATAGAAATTATCTACTTTAAATAAATTATAAAGACTTCTTAAGTTTCTCTAAAAAGTTACTCTAGATTTTGAGGATTCAGAAACAAAGTTAAAGTTTCATTTTAAATGGAACTTTCAATCTAGGTGTGTGTCAACAGTTAGTACACAAATAAATGAACTATGTGATTTCTACACTTTTGTGAAAATGGACAATAGAACAGCTTTTGTTGGTTTGTCACAAAAGGTTTCTCCCAGGAAGCAAAGAACCAGTCAGTAGGGGTGGGGGGAGGAAGAGAAGGAGGAACTGAGAGATAAAGAGAGGGAGAGATTGAGGAAAAGAGAGAGGAAGATAGTGAGAGAGAGGTGCCAGAACTGTGTACTATGACACATTTGTAGTACTAAGGCTCTCATGAAGTTTATGCTTAAAGTATGGTGAAACAAACAAAAAAAATGGCTGAGGCAGAATCTAAGGAGTAAGGAGCAAGGCTTCTTGAGCATAGAATGTTTTAATTTTACTATAAGCACTAAGTTTGGGAAAACAGTATACTACAGTCTTTTGTGACTTTAAAATTACATGTCAATGAACTGATTGGCCTGCTCTTTGATCACCTCCCCCTGAGGGGAGAGCAGCCTTACCAGGCCACAGAGGAAGACATTGCAGCCACTCCTGATGAGACCTGAGAGACTAGGATCAGAAGGAAGTAGAGGAAGACCTTCCCTATCAGTGGACTTGGGGAAGAGAATGCATGGAGAAGGGGGAGGAAGGATGGGATTGGAGGGGGAAGAGGGAGGGAGCTACAGGGGAGATACAAAGTGAATGAAGTGTAATTAATAAAAATTAAAATGAAAAAATATTAAAAATATATTGTAAAAATAAATTACAAGTCAAAATCTAGCAGGCACATTGCTATGACATGAAATTAAAATGGAATAATTTCCCTTGGATTAAGTAAATCTAAAACCTAGTATTCATTAATAATATACACTAATGTAAACAGCAGAGATTTCCAAGGTAGTAACTGTCTCTTACTCAAAAACAAAACCATCCCAAGGGAGCTCAATTCTACTCATTCATTCAAACCTTATTTTCATTGTATCTTTAGCTCCTTCCAGTTACACTTTAAAGATACATGTATACTTTGAACAGTAAGCCATGACCTTTTCTACTTACTCCACTTTGGGATCTCTTTTTCTTGGATCACTGCAAGGACACCCCCAAATCTTCACCAAGTATCTGTTTTAACTTCTCATCTCTTCATTCACTTCATAAAGACTAGATTCATCTATGAATCACATTATACAGCCTTCTGCTTAAAATCCCTTTGGGATCTCTATCTCACTTACAATAAATTAAAATATTCCTACTCAACAAATCTTACTCCTTAGATTCTGCTTTACCCATGTTCTGCTCCACCAACACTGTAAGCTGATATTTCATGAAAATGTTAGTACCTATGTAAATCTTAGGCTTTGTCTGGTGATGAACACAGTGAAATTTTCTCTTTCCATATTAGCATGTCCATTTACATTGCCATTGTTCCTATATTGCTTATGTAGCCATTTCTAGGAAATACTGTTTTACAGTAGATTTCCCAGTATGCTGCTATTATAATCCTTCCAACTCCTATTCTTTGGGGCTGTGCTTCCCATGTTCCGTTGATATTTGTATTGTGTTCACTGACTGTTTTATGTGTTGGTCTCAATTTGCTGTATAGAGTGGCTTCTTTGATGAGGAATTGTAGTTTCACTTACTGGAATAAGATATAGTATGTAGAAAAGAATTATGTTGGTTTGGAAAAATGTCAGTAATTGAATCTTTGCTAAGGCCCATGGCTCCACTAGCCTCAAGAAGCTGGCTATGTGTCTGTGATGGGCACTGTTTCTGTCCTGTTCAGCAGACAACTGATGGCTGCTATCAACCAATTAGTTCCACTTATTGGACCTTTATGTATATCTTGCCATGCTTGTAATTGTCATGGTTCATAGATGCTACAGCTGGGTAAGACTGGGTTGTTTTCCTACACTGGTAATTTTCACAATATTTCCTGGAACCGTGAAAGCTGGACTTCAAGTGATGGGGACAATTAAATAATGATGATTAGGTGCACAACAGATTTTATATGAAAGAGGTTTATTAGATGGAAATAAAGAAAGAGAGAAGAAGGAGCAGGACATGATGGGGGAAAAGAAGGGGGCACCCTGACAGAGAAAAGGGAGAGGGCCAGAAGGCAAGAGAGGGCAAGAGGCAAGAGACCAAGATTACGAGAGGGCCCATGTGGCATATTGTTCCCTTTTAAGGAGCAAGGTAACCATGCCTTCCAGGTGTGGCCACCTGGCTGGGAACACACCATGATATCATAGGTTGCTAGGCAACTCAGAAGCAGGTTTGGTTCCTAAAGACTTATAGCAAGAAAGAGTCTTCTATACCATGTGTGTCTTTCTGCTTTTGGGATACCTCACTCAGGATGATGGTTTCTAGGTCCCACCATTTTTGTGCAATTTTCATGATTTCCTCATTTTTAAAATATTGAGTAGTATTCCATTGTGTAAAAGTACCACAATTTCTGTGTCCATTCCTCAACTGAGGGACATCTTTGTCTCCAGGTTCTGGCTAGTACAAATAAAGCTGCTGTGAACATGGTTGAGCAAATGTCCTTGTTGGTACTTAAGCATCTTTTGGATATGTCCAGGAGTGGTATAGCTGGATCTTGAAGTAGCAGTATTCCTAATTGTCTGAGAAAGCACCAGATTGATTTCCAAAGTGGTTGTACAAGTTTGCATTCCCACAAACAATGGAGGAGGGTTCCACTCTCTTCACAACCTCTCCAGCATGTGTTGTCACTTGAATTTTTGATCTTAGCCATTCTGATGGGTGTCAGGTGAAATCTCAGGGTTGTTTTGATTTGCATCTCTCTGATGGCCAAGGACGTTGAGCATCTCTTTACATGTTTCTCTGCCATTCTATATTCCTCTAGAGAGAATTCTTTGTTTAGCTCCATGCCCCATTTTTTATTGGATTACTTGATTTGTTGCTTTTTAACTTCTCTAGTTCTTTATATATTCTTGATATCAGCCCTCTGTCAGATGTAGGGTTGGTGAAGATCCTTTCCCAGTCTGTAGGCTATTGTCTTGTTCTGATGACAGTATCTTTTGCTTTACAGAAGCTTTACAGTTTCTTGAGGTCCCATTTATTGATTGTTGATCTTAGAGCCTGTGCTGTTCATGTTCTGGTCAAGAAGTTGTCTCCTGTGCCAATGAGTTCTAGGGTCTTAACCACTTTTTCTTCTAACTGGTTTAGTGTGTCTGGTTTTATGTTGAGGTCTTTGATCACTTGGACTTTAGTTTTGTGCAAGGTGATAAACATGGATCTATTTTCATTTTTCTGCATACAGATATCCAGTTGGACCAGCATATAGACATTTAAGATAGGATAAATATACTGAAATTTATACACTTAAAGAAGATAAACAAGAAAGAGGACCCGGGGTAACAGGATCAAACCTCACTTAGAAAGACAAATGGAATGGACATTGGATGTGGGAGAAAACAAGTAATAGGACAGGATCTTACCACAGAGGGCCTCTGAAAGACTCTACCCAGCAGTATATCAAAGTAGATACTAAGACTCATAACCAAACCTTCAGCAGAGTGCAGGGAATCATAAGAAAGAAGGGGGAGTTAGTATGATGTGGAGAGGACAGGAGCTCCACAAGGACCAAAAATATCTGGGCACAGGGGTCTTTTATGAGACTGTATCTCCAACTAAGGGCCATGTATGGATATAACCTAGAACCTCTGCTCAGATGTAGCCCATGGTAGCTCAGTATCCAAGTGGGTACTATTAAGGGGAACAGGGACTATTTCTGCCATGAACTCAATGGCGGGCTCTTTGACGTCCTCCTCCACCCCCACCTCCGAGGGAGGAGCAGCCCTGCCAGGCCACAGAGGAGGACTTTGCAGCCAGTCCTGAAGATACCTGATAAACCAGGGTCAGAGGAAAGGGGAGGAGGTCCTCCCCTATCAGTGGACTTGGAAAGGGGCAGGGAGGAGATGAGGGACGGAGAGTGGGATTGGGAGGGAATGAGGGAGCAGGATACAGCTGGGATACAAAGTTAATAAACTGTAACTAATATTTAAAAATAAAAATAAAAAATAATATAAAAAATAAAGAGTGTTCTAGCTCAAATCCTCTTTGAATCATTGGAATCCTGTGTCCTAAGTGTGTGGTGTCTTCTATTGTGGTCCCTCAACCTTTGAGAAACAGACAAGGATTGCTTCAATAGTCTGTATCAGTGTTTCACAACCTTAAAGCCAAAACTATTAATACATTTCCTCATGCTGTGGTGACCCCAACCGTAAAATTATTTTTGTTGCTACTTCATAACTTCAATTTTGCTAATTTATTAATTCTTGTGTAAATATCTATGTTTTCTAGTGGCCTTAGGCAACCCCTGTGACTGGATTGTTTGACCCCAAATGTGTTGAAACACTTTGGCTGAGAACTGGTGGTATATAATGTTTGGTGTGTCACCTGGACTTTGTTAACTAACCATTTGAAAGTTTCCCTTTGCCTGGAACTGGAGTTTTTATTAATATTGTGGGGTACATTGTCAGCCCAAATGGCTGTGTATATATGCACATACATATATTATATATAATTTTGGCAAATATGAATTAGTGTGATTCCTTGAGGCTTTATTTTAAAAAATTGGTGTTTTCCTTTCTTCTCCCTTTGTATTGAATTTCCATATTCTTCCCAAGTTGGCTCTAATACGTTTCAATGGAATTTATACAAACATCTAATTTTATGTGTAACAACTTCATTTGTAATCCCCACTTAACCTATATGGAAATGGAGACTCATTAAATTTAAGTAAAATTCCCAAGATAACACATATACCAAACAAACCATTTCAGAATTAGAAACCAGCAATTCTAATTCTAGAATCCACTTAGAATAAATTAGGCAATCTCTTTGATGTCACAGCTATATCCAGAATTATTGAAATAGAATAAATATAATTCTAATTTAAGTGATCATAGCAGCAAAAGCAAAGAATATATGTTGACTTAAAATACAATGTATATATGTTAAAGAATTAAAAGTTTGGCAGGCTAATACTATTAGATGGAGGAATATTTTTAATTTTTTTCCAAAAGAGTATCAGGCTAGACAAATATGGTAAGCTAAAAAAAAATAAACAGAATGGATATTTTGAGATTGTAAAATTGGTTAGAATAAAGAACCTGATTAGTCTATAACTGGGAAGAAGAGACAGAAGGCAGGACTTCTGTGGCCAGTCAAGGGTTCTCAGGTAGGGACCAGAAGAGAAGGAAAAAAGGAGAAAGAAGTTGCCATGAAGAGGACCAGGAGGAGTTTACCATGAAGAGAGTTACAGCAGAATGCCAAGGCAGGACTGAGATGGCAAGGAAAAGGGACAAGTGACTTGGAGGTAGCCAGACTAGCATAAACTGGGTTAGAATAGATGAAATATGTTCACTTATAGAGCTATAACTTATTAATAAATCTAGTAGGTCTGTGTGTCAATTATTTGGGAGCGAGGACAGGTATTAGAAAAGGCCCATACTATATTACCTTAATCCAACATCAAACATAATCAACAACTGAAATTCCAAAAATTAAAAAATGTGACTTCGAATAAGTAGTTATCTTGGATTCAGTGAAAGTTACAGTTGACTATGTCATGCCATGAGAATTCCATTTTTTTTCCTCAAACTTTGAAACTACTCTGTTTCCAGTGAATACTTTCTGTACTAGGGTCAACCTGCCAAACTTGCTAATGGACAGGTATTTTGCATTGGCCAACTTAACAACAAGTGAAATAATCAGACAACGGGACTATTTCAGTAGTGAAAGTGAAAGGAGGTATGCAGTGAACTCTCAACTAGATAGCTGCTGTCACTTTTGGCAGAGCCATTTCTTGGACTCAAGGGGGCACTGATTAATATCTAGCAGTAAAATCTGAAAGGCCACTTAAAGAATATTATATGGTAATGAAAGGACTTGTTAAAGAGCCCAAAGAACCAGTAGCCTTATGACCCAAAACAAGATGACTGCCATTACCCTGATATTACACCTCACGCAATTAACTGAAGTGCCAATTAGTCCCCAGAAATGGCAAAGCAGGTATACTTCCAGCTCCTAAATAGCTTACTGAATTAGAAAAGGAGGAGAAAGAAGTGGCACATTGCAGTGTAAAACTCCATAAGGCAGATTTAGACATAAAACAGATTCTTATTATAATTTCATAAGAAGAGGAGCAGTTTAAAAGAACTGTTTTAACAAGTTTTCCTTTTTCTAAAGTCTGGTAACTTATTCTATGATCTTCCATTTCTATGGTTTCTTTTTCTATGTAAATTTTGGCCTCATTTTCTGGGAATGACATTTAATTTCTGTTATGTGAGCTTGGCTTCAGTTTACAAGTTCTAATACAGTACTCTCTGACGGAGTAATTATATTCTAAAACTGAAAGAATGCCAAAGCCTTGGAGAATATTGTAGCATCATATTTTAATTTCCCTGGATTATAATTTTGCGAAGGCACAAAATCAAGGTAAGTCAAGGCTCTAACACAATCACTAAATTTGGTGGTTTATTACTATAAAAAGTTGACTTCTTACATGGTAGTAGGTAGTGTTGCTGGGTGGGAGGGATGTGGCTCCTTTCAGATATGGCACCTAACTGGAGGAAGTTCTTCACTTTCACCACGCCAGGCCTTGAGGCTTTGTAGCTGCCACCTACTTCCTGTCCACCTATGCTCCTTTGACTGTGGATACAATGTGGCCAGTCAGCCTCCTGATCTTGCCACAAACATAGGAGGAAATAAGACTAGATATATCTTCAAATAGAATCAAATTACCTGTTCATTCATTAATACAGAAAACCAAGGAGTCACGCATAACTGCATCTATTTGGACTTACCATTGGAATGTGGCAGTTTTAAGTGGAGAAACAAGAAAAACTGAAAAAGGGAAAAAATTCCATTGTGTGCAGAATGGTGTCACGATAGTATTGTTACAGAATGAATGAATGAAGGCTTTCTTCAGGAGACCCTCAGAGGTCCATACCTATTAATATGCTCAATGGAAAAGACTTCTGGGAGGAATTTATCCCAAACAGCTGGCTTAATCCTTTGACCACAATAAGAAATGACTTGTTATGGTGATTTTGAAGGTCATTACGTAATTCTTGGTAAAGTAGAAGGCAATTTATTCAAGTCTCTGTTATTTGTTAGGAACTGTCAGGAACCTAGGAAGCAACTGTGTGCACAATGAGAAACTTGGAGAATATGAGGGAAGTTAGCTGTAATCAAAGATGCCATTTGACTTAGGCAGGCTGAGGGAACTCTGGTAGTGAGGGACAAAGAGGCAGAAGTAACAAACATTATCTCAACATCTTTTACAATTGTGGGTTATGGGACTTTTAAGGATCACTTAATCCTTTTATTAATGTTTATTACTTTTTGAGATCGTTTTGTCTTCTTCGTAGTTTTAAATAAAGTCATTTAATGGTCCAGATGTCTAATGAATAGGCAAATAGCATTTTATTATGAATTTGTGCTTGGGACTGTGTCACAGTGTAACATTTTATAGTGCAAATATGAGGTAATGATAGTGCTGTATATTATACTGTGTTGCTAATTAGCATTTATTTATTTATTTTATATTGGCTTGCAGAAGTGTTTTCCTATGATGATAAATGTCAAGAGAGGCAGTATACACTTAAATCTGAAATTTTAATACGACTTCTTGCATTATGAGGCAATTTAAAAAAATGACTAGTAAAATAATTTTGCAGGAAGTTCATAAATGAATAATAACATTTAATAAGATATGAAGAAGTCTGTTTTGGTGGGTCCATCTTCTCCTTCCAGACTCTCAGAAGCTTGAGGTAAAAGGACTGGGTGTTCAAAGCTAACCTGAGCTACCAAAATACTTTGAAACACTACAAAAATAATATATGGAGTGTAGTCTGATATTCAAAAGTAAAATATACCATTTTATGCCTAGCGTATAAAATACCTGTTTACAACCTTGTTTCCTGCTCTCTGTTGACATATGCTCAAGATGCCTGAACTTTAAGTAAACAGAATATGATTCTGAAAGGTGTCTCAAGAAAGTTCTTCTCATGTATCTTTGCCACTTTGAACTATGACACAAGTGGAAAACATTTTTTATAATAGCTACTGAATTAGTGATTAAGGCACAGCAGTTAGCATACCTTGGTGTATTTACTCCCAAGCATCTGTAAGCTAGTGGGTTTACAATCTGTTCTGATGGCATCTTCCATATTTCAGCTTACTTTTCATTTTAGAATTTAGTTACACTCTCAGAGAGTGCTGCACTAAGACTTATAAACTTAAACCGAAATGAAATGATAGAAATTCACTCCCAGCTCAATATGAAATTAATAAAGGAGAGAGACAATAATAACTTAAGTGTTTCCATGCTAACCATAAGACATTTTGAAAGAACAGTTCAGATAATTTCTTCATTACAGGCATTTCTTTTTTTCAGATTTAAATAGGTCTCCAATCTCCTGTATCATGATTAGAAAACAAATCTACAGTTCACATTTTGATCTTTCAGTAGAAAGAGTATAAATAATATTTTTCATTTTATAAATATAATAGAATAATAGAATTCTCTGGGAATGAGAGCTGAGAATTTGTTTTGTTAAACAGTTTACTGAGTGTATTAATAATATGTGTAAATATTAAATGAAATGTTTCAAAAATTTGATTAAAAGAGTTTCCCTTGCTGGAAGGCAATTTTTTTCTTTGCAACTTTAAATAACAGCTATGGAGAATGAACCTGACAGCTCCTACACTTAACAGGATACAAAGTTATGGAGCAGATACCAGCAGGCAATACATTATGAATCATATTCCAAATTACTTTGTGGATATTTCAACTTCTTCAACGTTAAATTGTTAAATTTCTAAGGAATTTAAAATTTTGCCTATGGGTTACCTAATAAATATCTTTAAAATATATTTTCTTTTGTTTTTAACAAAACTTTTATGAAGTTAAAACTGAAAACCAAATCATCTTTTACTTCCAAATAAGTCATTTCAAAATGTCCTCTAAGAAACATGTCCTGGATATCAATTCTTTTAGTCATACCCTGTCAATCTATTTCATATAAATTTTTTTCTGTTTTACTTATAATAGACTTCTGGTCCATTAAATTCTTATTATTAGCTTGTCTTTCCCCTACTATTTTAAATTAAACATCTCAGATTATCATATATATATATATATACCTTTTAATTCACCGATAGTCATCTTTCTTATTGGGATTCTGCAGATTTTGATATCATTTCACACATTAGAAAAAACACATGATATTTTCTTCCTTGCTATATGGGTGTAAGTGGGTTAGAAACCGAATTCTCAATTTATGCCAGTGTATTCAAATCATTTGAGAGTGACGCTGTGGTCTCTTATGTGGGCAATGTTCATAAGCATTTTGTATGTTCTTTAAGTGAACATGCATCCTATGTTCCTATGGAACATGGTTTGTTTTTATGTGGGTCAAGCCTTGTTAAATGCATTGTACACATACCAGTTATTTTTTTTCTCTTATATTTCAGTTACTATGCAGAAGTTAAAATCTCTAGTTAATGAATGGTATAGTTTTCCCTTTAGAAAGCTGCCATTTCTCTGTTCATATTTTTAATTCTGTGTTCTCCGGCTGCATATACAATATTCAAATCGGTTTATCATCCTGGTGAATTAAAACAACTTTGTATTTATGGTAGCTTTAGAAAAAAAAACAAATCATGTGCATTGATTTTTTAGAGTTCTGTTTGTGTACTTTCTTTAGTAGTGGTAGTTTTATCTTACTCATACACTGTAACTGATGAATTACTGTAATTGATGAATCTTATACTTTCCTCCTTATTAATATAAATAGACACCATTATTTAAGAAAGACAAAAATCACTTCTGAGCACAGGACTGTGCTAGTGATCCAGAGGAAGGGCTTATGCTAAATTTCATTTTAAAGTGTTTTTAATTATTATTTTTCATATATTTAGTTATCTTTATGTGTCAGAAGTTATATAGACTATTTCTCTTTGCTTAGGGATTTCCTTGGAAGTTGCCTCGTGATTCCTTAATCCACCTTCAGGATTAATGACTATTTTCGTCCTTTTTTTTCTGCATAAGGGCTTTATCACTTTAAATCAACCATTTCATTCAAATACTTGTAGTTACTTGATAATTTAATTTAATACTTGAAAAGCAATCAGGATTTTGTTCTTGATTAATACGGTTGATGTGTGTTTGGTCTTATACATATAATTTTATCATATTATTTATCATTCAATTTTGTACTTCAGAACTCCATTTACATTTCATTTGCTTATAAAAAACAATCTCTTTAGAAGTCTCTCTTACGAGGAAAAATATAAACTCTCTAGTTTTTTATGTAGAAAATAAATTTGAAAGATACTTTTGCTTTCTGGTATTTTTGATTGGCCATTGTTTTCTGACAGGACATTAAAATATTTCTATATTCGTGTGTGTGTGTATTGTAAGCAACTGAATGGTTACTACTTTTTTAGGAAGTTCACAGTTTACAGACTTTGCTCTTTGGTGCAGCACTGTTGACATCTTTAGAATTCTGTCTTCTTGTTTGTTACTTTGCTTGTAGATTTTGTAGATATCATATTGTTCCTTAATAGCTTGGTGTTTATAATATTATTTACAATACCTTCATATTTTGACATAGATGTTGATATCTTTCAAAGCCACATGAATATTTTGTCTTTTTTTCTATATTATACAACTTTTGTTTTCATTTTCATTTTTTGAATAATTTAATATTATTTTAAATTTTGTTTCCTTTTGCTCTTTTGAGATATAGCCTAAGCTTGTAGCTTTGGCTGTCTAAAACTTTCTATCTAGCACAAGACAGCTTGAACTATGGCCATCTCCTTCCTCTCCTCTACCTCTCTTTTGTGGTTTCAGGCAGGTGTGTGCCATTCAGCCCAGTACGGTTTTAAAATTTCAAAATATGATAATTCTAATATCTGAAATTTTAGAAAATCTAAAATCCAACAGATAAAGGCAGATGCAGGTACTCTAAGTACTATCATTGCACAACTGATCATGCTTACATTACCCCAGACCAAAAGCCACATGTGTTAAACACTCACTAAGGCTGATTGGCTTATTAGCTTTCAATGCTTATGGAGAGCGGGAATACTGCAGATCCAGATGCAAAATTATTTTGGGCTTAGGATGTCCCCTAATAGTTGTTATTCATTGTCCAAACCATTGTTTAACTTAATACCCTTTCAATAATTAGGTGAAACTGTAATGTTTTGGCATACAGTCTAGCTTTCAACAACCCCCAAACTAACAATGCCACCAGACAACAGCCAGAACCTATATCAAAGTATTCCAAAGCTTGTTGTAACCATTCACATACAGTCAGTTGCATGTGTTAAGAATATGCAGTCTCTTAGAACTTTCTCTTGTTCTATAACAATCAAGCTCATTTAACACCTACGTCAGAATGTGTTATCTGGAAAAACTTCAGTCACTTTCCCTGGCCCATGGTCATTTATATTTTGGTCAGAATAAATGCTCCCTTATTTCTATTGGGATGATTTCCCCCTCCCCTCTCTCTCTGTATTTCTTCCATCCCTCTTTCTCCTCCCTTTCTCTCTCACTACCTTTCTTTCTGTGCATCTGTCTATCCATCTATCTATCCATCTACCTATCTATCTATTTATTTTTCTGTCTCTCCCCAATGTACATACACATATTAACATGGAACAAGCTGTGTATCATTTTCCTAGCAAACACTAAAACCCTGTAGTCCAGAGCTACACTTAGCTTCTGGTCCTAAATCTGTGGCTCTCATTAGAGTATATTCTGGATGTTCATAGTAGGCCACCAGGTCAGCTTGCCCTAACTCCCTCTTTTACAAGAGTTTGTTTGCATTCTCCTTTCCTTTTCTGAGAATTATCAATTAGGTCATTTCTGAATAATAAAACCCCCTTTTTAGAGACAGTCTGTTACCTTGTGTGGCCCAATCTAAATTCTTGATAAACAACTAATGTAATCCTTTTTTCACTGTGCATTTTTTTTTACCTTAAAACTTAATGAAGATCCATCATGTCCATAACTTTGCCGTAGAATGTATATCTCCATAGTTGAAAACATATTTTTTAAAGGATTGTTTTTTTTTATGGTTTGGATGTTCATCTGCATGCATGTCTGTGTATCACTTGTATGTGGTCCCCTAAGAGCCAGGAGTAGGCACTGGATCACCTGGAATTAGGGTTACAGTTGGTTGTGTGCCACCCTGTGGGTGAAAGGGAAGGATGTTGCAGTAGGGTGATGTGTTTTTCCTCTCACCCCTATAGCTCCCTGGAAATAAGGATCCATGGGACACAATTATTATTTTACAAAAAGTACAGCTAGGTTTTTCTCTGACTAGCTCACAACTGAAAATAACCCATTATACTAATCTACATTCTGCCACATGGCTGGTTACCTGAACTCAGGTATCACATGTCTGTCCTCCTCACATCTTTCCGACTGACTCTAAGATGCTTGGCTCCATCCCTGAATCCTTTCTGCCTGCTGGAAATCCCACCACAGCTATAGGCCATAGGAAGTCCCTGCCTTAGCTATAGATCTTTGGTATTCTAATTGACAGGTGTTACATCCTTACAATACACAAGAGATCCCTTCTATGGAAGGAACCTGGGTCAGCTCTCAGAGCAGTGAGTTCTCTGAACCACTAAACCACTTCCCTAGCACCACATTGAAACACTTTTCAGTCTAGATAAATTCTTTTTGATTCCTTATCAATTTGTGCCTTAGTTTTCCTTATGGATCAACAGAGTCTCACTTAATCTGACTGGGTTATCAGCTGTGTTTTCTTATTTCACCTGTAGTGTCCTGATTTTTTCTGCATTTACAGTTATGAACCTAGGAATGGATATGTTTATGAGCACAATGTCCTCCAAAAATGACTATGTTCTTCTGCAGGTTGCTTTGGGAGCCACAGTCTAGTTCTTTTTTAAAAGTAAACATTTGTTTATAAAACCTTTACTTTAAACAATCAGTATAAATTCTGGCTTCCAATACTTACAAAATCCATACTTTTAACATTCTGAACATGAGTATTTGAGGTGTGTATTTTCCCCTTTTTTTCTCTTTTTGTACACCCCCATTTGAGAAAGGCTGTGTCAGGCTCTTTCTAGACAACTGAACCTATATCTTTTATAGCCCTACCCCTCACTCCCCACCCTATTGGGTAAATTCCAGTTTCTCTCTTATCCGTGCTGCACAGAAAACCAAATTCAAAGTTATAAAGGAAACATAATCAAGATTGAAATAAGCTTCAGACTCTTATCTGTCTTGGTTTTTTGTTCCATTTATCAGTAAATATTCTTAACTACATTGCCAGTGTACAGTTAATTTTCAAAGGCTGTGCTTATATTTTTTGAGTAGTCTCTGAAGGAAGATCTGTAGGGAGTATGCAGTCTGCTACATTGTTGAAGAAAAAGAAAAAAATGAAAGTCAACAACTTATAGTAAATTTGAATTTATTTTAAAGCAGTGTAGTTTTAAATCTAGAAAACAATTCTATTTTTATCTTAAAATATTTTAAAATGTGGAAAAAGTTATTTTTACCTTGGAAACTAATTATCAAACTAAATACGTGTGCATATGCTCAAAAAGTCAGTGAATACATGTATCTAAAATCAAATATTCACACTGGACCCAGAGGCGCTTACTCTAAAAGCAGGCATCTAGCTGTTACATTTCTTGTTTGTGTGATTGCTGTTGTTGTCATTGTTATTTAGCTATGGAAAATGCAGGACCAGACTATCAGCTTGAAACATTATCAATTAAATTTTCTCATTAGCTATATTTGGTTCCTTAATTGGCCTTTTTGACTGTGTAATTTCAAGTGATAATTATTTGTGGCACTAGCCCATTCCTATATCAATGTTATCTCTTAATTAATTCAAGAATTGACTGAACTTTTTTTTCCATCTTCAGACACAGAAGTAATTTGTGCATTCCTGCTTCTCAGACAGTGCATTCAGCAGCACTTTTAGAAATGGCAGAAAGTAAGTCCAGTCTTACAGATATACATGCAGAAAAACAGATAATAACCTTGGCAAAGCTGTGCTGGGGACAAATTATATTCAGTTTGAGATCATAAGAAAAAAATGAGTACTTATCACAAGACAGAGAAACAGAAAAATGGAAGATATTATTTATCTGTGAGGGACATCTCAAGTTGAGCAGTTGCTGACTGGTTGCCATATTGTTTTGAGCAGACTGTTTTAGTCTCATCAGAAAGAACACAGTGGTCTCATAGTACATTACACTCCTAACTTAATTGTCCAGGAAACAAGGAATAAAGCCTAGCTTCGATGGTTAGAAAGTTACCCAACATGAAAAGGGATTTTCATTTCTGAAACCATGGATGACTTATAGAGGAGGGAAAACACGTCAGTGTGGGAAAGGGAGTGGATGGTTACAGTCTAGTCCAGTTGCTGATTCCTTTGCTAAAAGGAGGCAGCCTCTGCCTTTTGGAATCATCTGGTACCTGCTTTGCCCTCAAATCATGACTAGTACTTTTTTTCCTATCTACTTTCCCTTCCTGTACTGTAAAGGGCAGATATACTTAGGTCATTGCTAAGCAATCATATAAAAGAGGACAAAAGAATCATTGTAATATTATTTTTAAATAGAGAAAAAATAAATACAGAATTTAGCTAAGGTTCTATTAGGAAAATATAAATAAAGTACAGTCTTATATATTAAATACCTATTTTAGGCTTAGATTTTTCACCTAACCCACTTTCATTAGGGTTCTTAAAAACTTATACCTTCCTTCCACCCACTGACCAGAGGTAGGGGAGAAAGAAAGTTATTAACAAGGTTATTATGGAAAGGGGGTTGTAGACCTTTTTTAGAAGGAGTTTCTTAGGATGAGTCCACTCTTCATTGTCCAGATAGCAGCAGTCCAGTCCAAACGCCAAGACCAAACAGCAGCACAAATCAGAATGATTCAGCAAATTGGGACAAATCAGTGAGAACTACTGTTGTGCCAGAATCATGATTCCCCAAAAGACCACCACCAGGAGCTGAGACCGTTGCAAATCACATGAGGATCTTTTATTATAAATAATTACAAGCTGCAGCTTGGGCCCACAGCCCCCACCGCC